>OY728151.1:821074572-822324572 GCA_963277665.1 Viscum album
TTTTGTAATAAATTATTAAACCAGTTTCCTCCACTATTAAAATCTAAAAAAAACCTCAATAGTTCTTATGTGAACACTACTAGCTCAGTGAAGCAATGAGGTCTCTTTTAAATCACATCCATCAATAGAAGGTAAACATAATTTATTTTATTTATAAATATTTTGAGCATGGAATAATTTTATTTCTAAAATTATAATGTACCATATTCCTTCATTCAGCCAAATTTATTGAGAAATGAAATTGTAAATCATGTTTATGTGTGAAGAATAGCCTTTACAAATGATGAATATCAATTTTAGTCACCAACCACAATCTAAATTTCAATGAATAATTTTAATTGGGATTAACTATGTTTATAACGAGTTTATTATTTTTTTATGGTCATATTGAAATCATAATAAAACATATCCTAACTAATAAAATCATTAAATAAACTTTCATTTGTGTCATTTTTACAAGCTGTGTAATTGTGGTTCAAATTTTTATATAACAATTGATTGAACAATATAAAACAATAGAGATATCTATTTATAATAATTTTTTATATTTTTTTACTGATTTTGGAATTGTTTTTTTTATATTTAGTATATTTAATTCTATACAACCTTTCATTTGTTAAAGGTATCAAACATAGTTCATCATAATATCCTTTTCAAAGAACCATATTCATGAAATTAATATATTAAATATTTTCATATAAAATCACTGAAAAAATAATTTTTCTACATTTTATAATGTTTTATTGGAAAATATTGAACCAATATGTGAGACTTGACCCTGTCACCACAAAATTTAAACATAATAGAAAATCAAAAAATCATAATTACTAATGATGAAGATGAACTATAACAAGGTCAAATATTTCGTATAGATGTATATAAAATATGTTTATAAAATAAAATATTTTTTAATAACGCTAAAAAATTTTAGATGATGATAGTTATATTTATATTACATGAGGTTATATAATGTTATATTGGGAGTGATTTTAGGAATTGGGTTCTTGTTGACTCAATGTCTATCTCTTAATCATTATGATTAATTTTTTGTTATGGTTATAAATGGTATATTTTTTTGTTTCATGATGATAATGTTAAATAATCAATATTATGGTATAAGATCTCTTTAAATCATATATATTACATTAATTAATTTATTTTAAAAAATATATGATAGATTAAAATATTTATCATCATATTTAAAAACATCATCCTCTCCTTAAACAATTTTTTCATTTATACCAATCTAATAGACTATATTTGGAAAAAATATTTACACATTTTCATACATAGTTTTCTTAATTACCTAATCTCGAATTGAAAATTATGTTTCATTAACAAGGTTAATTATGTGGTATTTCAACTTCATTAATTTAATGTTTTCTAAATACATTACTTTATTGATAATTAGTGTTATCATCATCTACATGTTTAATAAAAAAATTATATTTTTTTCAGGGATCCATTATTCAGTATCACTTTTATATGTAAATTTTTTCTACTATATTCCCCATACCATTTTCATACTATCGATTGAATGTGACCTATATCTTCATCTTTTACATATATTGTTAGCATGTTTTCTTAAATGACATTTATATCTTATTTCAAAATTGTAGAAATCATATTTATAAATATTACATAAAATGGTTTAATATTATTTTCAATATGAATTTAACTATTAATGATTTTTAAAATATAATTAAATGTTATTATATTTTTAAAATGTAAATGTTTTATTTATAAAAGTGTTTATTGATTTTCAACATAATTTAGAATGATGTTAATTTTTGATAAGAAAATTTATATATTATTTTTATTTGATATCCATGCCTATTTTTTAAATTATATTTTTATAATAAACATTACTTTAAAAAAATAAAATTCTTTGGTTTTGGAGGATAATATTTAAAATTTTATCATTGTCGAAGATTTATTTTAAAAAACTTTTTTAAGTATATTCCATTAATATTCCGAAATAGGATATTCCCACTTATAATTAAATTGATTTATCAAAATATGTTAAATATTTGTTTTTAATCTAAGAAAAAATCTTTAATTCCCCATATGTTACCCTATGGAAATTGTTTAGTCTAAATGACTAGATACCCTGGATGCCTAAGGAAATGTTCATGATATTTTTTTCATAAAACTAGACTATATTTTATAGGATAATTAACTAAATTATTAGTATATTTCATTCAATTTCTAATGATAAACATATATAACAATGATTATTATCATTATTAATTGGGTTCAATATTTTAATACCTTTTACTAGTATATATTATATCTCTTCAAATAATTTTGAGAATCATGTATTGATAATCACTCTATGATTAGAATCATATTGTGATTTCTCTGTCACCATGTTATGGTAATATGGAGTAGATTATATACTCAATATGTTATGATAATTACATAGTTATATATGATTAACTACGACTTTTGGAATTAGGTAGTGATGGTTCCTCCCCTTTGGGAATAAGGTGTTGTTTCCATCTCCACCGTGTTATGTGTATGTATTTATGGATTCCCTCTCTTCAAATTTATGATAACTAATATTATATTAGATGTATAAATTATATTCATTCTTTATTTATAGGTATTTTTATTTGTTAATACCAATGATTATGATCCATGTATCATATTTATTGTTTATTTTTTTCGAAAACATATTAAACGGTATATGTTTTCTTTATTGACATTTCATATTTTATAATCATGGCCTATGGAAAAACCCTTTTATTATGTTCATTTATAGTTTTATATTTACCCCTTCTGAATGATTTCCATATATACTATTATCAAAACTATGAATACATGTTGATGAGTTCCTTTATATAGTTTTTGTCCTACTTCATTATGATCACATTCCCCATTCTCCAAAAATGATTATAACTTTTTTGGAGCCTAATGGGGGTTATATATTGTTAAATTATAATTCCATATTCACATTTATTATGAAATTAATTATTACTATGGACATTTATCAAACACCATAAACCATTAAATATATGTGATTGTGATATTTCTATCATATGTAATGCATAATTTATTGAATTATTTGTATGTTTAGACATGGTGATATAACTATGTATCATTTTCCAATATTAAAGATGTTTTTTTAAATTAGAGAAAGATATGATTGTCTACAGTTCTATAGTTGGTATTAGAGTTTGGTTTAATTATTTTTTTGCAGAAGGAATTTATTTTTTTGTGATTATGACAATAATAACATTTTGAAAACCCCAAGGATATGCCAATTTGTAATAAAACATACATTTGTTTTTTAATTATAGAAATTATGTTGTTTTTTATTAATTAAATCTTAGTATAGATACTAAAATATGTATGTATCTTTGAAACATAATAACCTAGGGGTAAACACTGTGAAAGAATATTGTTATGTATCTACTCAATATTCAAATTGGTTTACTGTTATTTTGACTTAAAAATTAATTCATTATTGAAACTCTAGGGGGTGTTGTTTTACAAATCATATTCATATTATAAAAATTTATTAATTAAATATTATGTCATATTATTTATTTAAGGATTAATAAACAACCCAACCTAAAAACCTAGATTGAAACAGAGATAATTTTAGACTATCTAATATATAGGCTAATTTGATCGTGAAAATAATTAAGAAATTTAATGTTTGAATTTACCATGTTCTTATCATAAAATAATTCTTGAATGTTAAAAATATTTTATTATACATGTGAAATACATTTTTATTTTGTAATTGTTTATTTTTTAAATAAATATTATACTGAAAAATTCATTGGGCAACGCAATAATTCACCTAATTAGAAACTATATGGCAGAAAATTTGGTATTTAAAATCATATGTCCTTATTTAACAATATCTAATAAATTTTTATTAAATTAATAGACCATTAGAATCTCTCAGACTCTTCACAAAATAGAGTAATTAAGCTTCACAGAGGTTATGAGAATGAGCACCATAAAGGAATTATTATTAAAATTACTATGATTCATTAATGTGTGAAGAATGACACAACAAAATATCTCAAGGTATAACAATTAAGTTTTCACTATAGAAATGGGGGGCCTAAAGAAACAAAAATTATAAAAAACAAGAATTATATATATAACTATATATTATTTAATAAATTCTTTCTTAATGTACCTATGTTAGTTAATGTGAAAAATCCTATACATTATTCAATATAATGACCAATTTTGATGACTAAACTAGATGGTGTGAATGGGAAGCCACCTTGTGAAATTGAACACGAAAAATCTACTGTAATTAGATATATTTATCTAGACAAAAATAATAAATAAAAAACTTAAAGTAACTCTCTCGATGGATATGTAGAACTTATACACAACACAATTAACTCTTTTAGGTGATATGATTATAATAATAATTTATAGATTTTAATCAAGTGATTTGGAATCAATTTTGAATATTTAAAGTGCCTGAAAAATAATTTATGTGATTCATCAATCAAATTTTTTAACATTTTAATAATGATGGTTCATGGGAAACACTCAATCATATTTCAGTAAAAAATTTATTCCTCTATAGTGTTTTTTTGGAGAATTTGGTATGTGAATGAATACAATTTTTAAAATAGAGTGATCTTAAAAAGTCCTGTAGTTATTTATTATGCAATAGATATATATCACCATCATGTACCATAATACATCCATTTACCAGATTAATAATTTGAATATTAGAAAAGAAAACCCAAATTTGAACAGTATAATAAAATATCACACGATTAGATTTTTTTTGGAAATCAAGTCTGAAATTCTATCTCAAAACATTGTGCCCAAATTAATCGATCACATGTTAATATATATTTATCATTACACTCATTTCATCATGGATTTATCCTTTTTCATAGGAATATGAATTTAAATAATTTGAAATACCTATAATGCATTAGATAAAATTCTAATACTCACATAATAAATCAATAATACACTAAAAGAATCAAAAAAATTATGAGTACCTAGTTATATTCATTTAAAAATTAATGACTCAAGACAAATCGGGGTCTATAACCAATAATGGAAGAATAATTTTTAAAAAATTATTTAATATATTCCTATTATGAATCAGTATATGAGTTTCCTAGTGATACCCAGGTTAGTAATATATATATATTTAGTTAGATTTTATATACTAATTCATAAATATAATAGTAAAATTATATTATATTTCCCAATTGAGATAAAATAAAATATTGAGTTTGTATTTCATTAATTGGGGAAAATATAATTCCCCAAATATTTTATTATATAATTTTTCATTAATTAAACATTTTTCTAATAGCTTGTTCCACCTAATATACCAAAAAAAACATGAAATAACAAATTATAAAATTTTGAATAATATAATTTATCAATAATAAAAAATTATTAATTAAAAATTCTTTAACAAATTATAAACTGTTACAAAATATGATTAAGTATGCATAAATTTTTAAACATATTTTTCAAATAAAATTGATTTTCCATTATATATTTTATTTTCATTTAAATTTCATATTTGAAATTGTTTGAATTTGAAATTGATAAAGTAAACATAATATTTGGAATCAAAATTTTGATATTATCCTAAGATGAAATATTAACATTTTTCTATAATAATGTCTTTTTATGTGAAAATTGAAAAAATATTTTCCATTAAATTTAGAATTTCTATGACATTATCATCATATAATATTTTCATAAACATTTATTAAACATATTAATTAATAAGATTTATATTTATGGTGTAAAATTATTCATCTTAAAATTAAGTAAAATCATACTAACCTATTATTAAATCTCAGAACATATGTAAAGTTTAATTTTTTTTAAAAATAACTATTAATTATTTTATTTTTATAAAATAAATTTCTGTAATGATTTTTATTAGAAGTTATTTAAATTAAAAAAACATTATAATTTTATAATCCAAAAAACAATTTCATGACCATTTAATTAAATTTATAATTTTATTAAAATTATAAATTTATTTTTTTAAATGAACAGGTTTTCTAAAACATATGTTTATATTTAAGGTTTGATAATTAAAAATTATATTTTAAAAATAATAATCATTTTTTTCAAAAATATTTCTAAAATTATGTAAAATCTTGTTAAATTTATTATATATGGTACATTTTAACCTTTTTCATTAAAATTAATTACTAATTTTAAAATAATTATTTAACACATCTAAATAAAAAAAGAAAAAATTGTTTTAGAATATATAAAAACCCAAATCAACTATTTAATGCCTATTAATGTTTATATATGATAATTGGAAGATACACAACTCACCCTCTATTATTTTCAACATTATTATCCACTATCCCTTGTATAGTGGTATAGAGTTCATGAAATGTAATTGATACATGAAACATTACCCTTCTCTTCACTTATGAAAAGGGGTGAAATCCAAATTTTCATTCTACCACTATGAATTTAATATTTTTCATAAAAATATACCAATTGTCTATGTTTAGATTTATCTACTTGATTTATTATTCTATCATAAAAATTCATTCACATAATGCCTCCATTTTCCTGCATATATCAAAAAAAATCCAATGGTATCAACATGAGTATTACAAACAGATTTATCATTGTTATTATTTACAATCATAAATAAATATTTTCCCCAATATGATATAACGAAATAAATTATTATTATACAATAAAATTATTATATTAAAATGGTAAACCTTATTAATTAATTCACATTCACTAAGGATAACAAAAAAACATTATTCAAGAATCCCTAGAAACAACCATCTACTAAATAAATGTTTTTTCTCTTCAATAACATGAATTTTTAGTAAAAATGATTGTTATGAATAATTAATGTGTTTATTGCATTAAAATTATTGTTCATAAAAAGATTATTTTTCATATGAATTCATTCAAACCAATTTATTGAGAAATATAATTGTCATTTTCTCGTACATGTTGACTACTTACTCCAAAAAAAGAATGGTTTTACTATTTATCGCATTCTTACATGGATCAGACTAAGAATGAAATTAATGAAACTCAATGATATTTATGTCATTTTGATTATTTTCTAATTGTTATATTAATATTATATTTAAATAATTCCTTATTAATTTAATATAACACACTATTAGTTGATTCTTTTTGAACACCAACATGAAAATTGATATAATATTTATATCATCAAGGATTATAGAATAATAAATTTTTAATATATTATAAAAAGAAATTATTAATTATTATTCATGATTATATAATTATTTTATTGGTATGTATTTTATTTGGGAATATAATACCTTTTAATCAGAAATCACATTGAAAATAGTTCATTATAATTTAATTTTTCATGAACCATATACATTAATTTATCCTATAGGAACATGACGTAAGGAGTAATTGAAAATAAATTCTAACATGAATAATATATGAACAATTATTTTAAGTGTAAATAATTGAGAAGTTAACAAAACATTACAAAAATTGCATGCAATAATGAAACAAAAAATAATAAAATATGACGAAGAAAACAAACTATAACTAGGTAACATAATTGTGATGGGTATGTATAAATTCTGTATAAAAAATGTTAATATAATAAAAAAATGACATATCATTAGTGATTATTATTTTTAATTTTACTTGTAAATGTTGTTATATCACATTTTACTATGCAGGATTTACACAAAAGGGTTCATTTGAACTCCACCACTTTTCTCGAGTCAATACAATTATAATTTCATAATGGTTTTATATTATAATTTTATTCTATTGAATTATGGTAAAATTATTATTCTTTTCTATTGGGGGAATTAATTTTTTTATTATATGATTTTTTAATGAATGGGTTTATGAAAAAATATAATGTTGTTGGGAATAATTCCCCATATTTATAATGATGGGTGCCCTGTTATGTTCATATTTTACCTTCCTGAAATTCTAATACATTCTATTTTAATAACAAATTACAATTTAAATCATATCACATTCCTCATTCTCCTTCACACATTTCAATAGTATGTTTTGTAATTGATTTTTAATTAGTTTAAAAAAAGGATTTTGAATGATCCAAATTAATTTCCGTTAATAATTATATGATTTATATTCAACTCTATATTTCCACAAAATAAACTATTATATTCATTTTAAGGATCTATAATTGATTAATATTTTTATATGTAATGGTTTAATGAATTTTTAATTTCACCCATTTAAAATTTATTACTAAATAAGAAAGTTGGATTTTTCATTATTAATTATGGTGAAAATGTTCTCTAAAATATTTTTTACCATTTATATCACCAGTTGATTATTCATTTTTATTAATATTTCATAAAATGTTTTATTTATTTTTTAGGTAATTTTACCCCTTTATGATTTTTAAATGAAAAAGAAAATATTATTTATCTAATTGTAAAATTATTTATTTTTAAATGGGTTATTTTTATTTAATGTAATCATAATTGATTGTGTTTTTTCATAATATTTAAATATATAATTTTTTCACAAATTATAAATGTGTTTTATTAATGTATCATTTCATTATAAAATTGTGTTTTTAAAACCATATCAGTCGTTTTTAATGAATTTTTTTATAATTTGTTATGATTCTCATCTATTTCAATTTTATAAAACAATTGTTAGAGTCTTTGAAGCCTTTTTAAATTGTAACTCCATAATATTTTTCAAGTGATTCATCAAATCATCTAAAAAAGTTATTTTTAATCTATAAGAATATTCGTAATTATTATTATATTAAATTGGGGTTATTTTTAGGACAACATCCAAATTATTTCAATCGAAGTCTTATAGAATCTCAATGAAAGGATTACATCAAAGACATCTATCTTCTATGGGATAATTTTGTGAGGTGTGTAGTATTATGTTTTCAAATTTTAATTTATTAATTATATATGGATGTTTATTATTATTATAATTGGCGTCATCTATATTCATCCATTTAATTGGATAAAAATTTAAATATCTTGAGATATGTTTTGGAATCTTATATTTATAATCACTTAATAAGAGGAACCAGGTTGTGGTGCATCCTCTATTATGAAATTTAAATCCGATAGTGATGAGTATATATTATGGGAATGGAGTGTTTTTTAAAACTCCTCTATGTATATATAAATTGGATATTTATTTCTTCCCCACTATTATAATTACGTAGTGATTCCTACACCACAATCATATTGGAGCCAGGGCATGATTCATGCTCCACCTTTTTATAACTTATTTAAATATATTACTGCCATTGTTTAGTGTTTGTATTAATTTTAGTTGAATATTACACTACAATTTCAATGAATATTCTCAATATCTAATGTTTATTTCATCATTTCAAATACTCTTATTTCAAGGTATATATTCTCTCTTTGGAGATTAAATTTCAGGTTTGCATGGCGTGTAGAGAAAATGTTATGTTAAATTTTATTTTTGATAATATATTGGTCCCATACTCATTTTTTCTATTATTATGTGTATATAACTATTGATTTTATGTTTATGGTACATACAATATATTTTTTTGATCTCAATACATCTTTACATATCCATTCCCCATGCTATAGAGAAGCATAGAAATTATGAATATTCTATAATAGTGTATAGTGTGGCTTAATTATTAATAAAAATTCATAAGTATTATAAAATCAGTTTCCTCTATATCTATTCCTCAAAGTAAAGAAACCATTAAAATTTTGGATTTTGAAATAATTGTGATATTTAATGTTGTAATTGTTAAAATATACGTATTTGTGGTTTTAGATAACACTTATACATTGTCATGTATTTAATGAAACTGTTTTTACCACTAGAAGTAGGTGTGTGGGTTTGGGGATATATAGTTGTGATCAGATAAGGGTATTGAAAATTATAAATATTTTATTACTTAATTTTTAGATTTAGAAGAATGAACTACTGTTGGAAACATTTGAATAATTTTATTTATAGTAAAACATCATGATTTATTTTGTAATATGTAGATTCTGAGGATTCTATGTAATTATATCATAGTCAGTATATTAAGATGTTGATGCGGTGGTGGAACATATGCAACAAGGGGTTAAAAACTTTAATAATTTCTATTTATAATCAACTAAATCATCACACAGGTGTGTCATGAGATCATATACTAATACATTTTTAGAAATAAACATTTCAGGATTATGATTTTCTTAGGAATATTCTCATTGTACATAATTATGAAGGATTTATAATTCCATATAATTTTTTAGACTTAGTTAATTAATAATCAAGATGAATATATTAAACTAAGAGTGATATAGGACTATCAAAACAATCAACCATCATGATGGAGGCAAAGTGTATGATTTTTTTTGGTTAATTTGTCATTTAATTATGTAAAATTATTTCACATATGGTGTTAGATTTACAACACAACTGTTAAATCTTGTTTGTTTTACTAATGAATGGTGTAAAATTGAACAATGATAACAACATATTCCATTAATAATTATTTGATTCATCTAATGAGAAACCAAATGGTATATAATCGACTATTATAAAACATGTTTTCTTAATTACTAATATATAATGAATTATCATAAATAAATGATTCAAAAGGATTCTCATAAACTAACTATTTAAGTGATCTTTTATTATTCATATAATATGTATTACTGAAGACTAATGTTGAATGAAGTATCAACTTTGCATTTTCCATGAATTTGGGAATAAGAACCCAAATAAATAAATCAAGGAAACAATAAAATTTTCTAATTATAGAAAAGAAGGAAATAAATAAAAATTAATTAAATAAAAAATAATCAGTTGATTTAACATAAAAAATGGATATAATATTATTCCTAAAGAACTAATAGTACATTAAAATAGTTAAATTAGAAATTATTCAAGTTAATTTATCTATCCAAGCACTGGTAATTGTGGAAATAATGAAATTATTCGTAATAAATTGACAATGTAAGATCACTTAAAATCAAAATAATTTAATTAAACCATGATAATGAATTGGGGAAATCAAAAATAACTCTTAAAATAGAAAATTATATGTTTTACCCAACCCCATACCCTTCTAATGAATATTATTTTTATAATAATTACAAAATATTTCTCATGTGGTCTGAAAAACATTTCCAATGATTCAATTTGATGAAATATTCTAAATAAAATATCGATATCCTATTCATCCCTACTATAATATGATGTATCATGGGTAAAATTAAATCATATATTAATAATAAATCATTCCCATCATACTCCATCTTGATAATACTGTATTAGAGTTTGTAAAATTTTTATGATTTTATTATTAGAGAAAGGAATAGAGGATATATATTCTCCCATAATAAATTGCGACCCCAAATAAGAATATATGTTCTTCTTACTAGATTTTTATTTCCATATCCAAAATGATATAACTTATTTGAGAAACTCAGTTTAAATAAAATCATTAATTCTTTTTTGAAAAAAAAATTGGATGATATAAAAAACATTGTTCTCGGTTTCAATAATCGCATATTAAAATCTATTTTTAATAACAAACATTTTTTCAATTATTTCAACTTTTCTTCATGGGAACATGAATTAATATTATTTTTAATTACTATGATATATTTTATAAACTCATGGGACAGACTGGATTCACTTGTAATACTATAAAAGAAATAATAGAAATAGAGAAAATAGTGATCTTTCTTTTAAATGTTACCTCTCACAAAAAAATTCATTTCTTAAACCAACTAACGGAGAATGTATTTTATTATATGTTTTAATATATTTAAATTATTATGTAATGTATTATTTTCCTAAACGTACCCATGTCTGTAGTATAGATACATCATTATAAATAATATATTGAGTCATGAATGTATTAAAATAATGTTATATATTTCATTAGTGTTAGAACCAAAAATAGAAAAGAAAAAATTGGTATTGGGGGTTATTTATAAAAACATGATTTTTTATATAGTTTGCCTTTAAATAAAAAATGTGTTCTATATTTTTTCACAAAAAAATGAACGAAATTGACTCAAGAAAAAATAGATGAATATTATTTTGAATATATAAGAATAATTAAATATTTTGTAAATCAAAACATTTTAACAAATTAAAAAACATTTCTAAATAAGATTTCTAACACATAGTGTTTTAAAAGGTTAATTTTCTTTTCAATTAATTTTATTCAATTCATTTTCCATTCATTTGATAAAAAATATTAAAAAATTGATTTTTAATTTGGGAAATTTTAATTTATTTTACTATTTCATCATTTAAATTTTATAATACTATAAAATATTTGTAAATTTTAAAATATCTATTTTTTATTTCAAAATGAAATTATAAAATTTTACAAAACAAGTAAATTTGTAATATTATCATTATATAAAAATGAAATTAAAATATATGAAACATTTCAATTAAACAAATATGTATTTAATGGTAATGAATAAATTTATTTCCTATTGTTATGATCTTGTAACACATATGATTAAAATTTAAAACAACTATGAAATTTTATTTTAAATTTTGAAAAGATTAATTTCAATTCATTTAAATTAAATCAATTAGAAAAAATTATGTATTAGAGTTTTGTAAAAGAAAAATAATATCTATTTCTCTTTTAATGAATCTAATTATTAAATTTAAATAAAGAAAATTTATTACTTTAATGTGAAAGTAAATTTTTTTTATTAAAACATTATTTTTTATAAATTATTTTTATACATCAAGTGAATTATTTAAAATATCAACATTTTTAAACTATTGAGATATAAATTAAAACAATGTTTCTAATAGATTAAATAAATATTACAAAGTTAATCAATATGAAAAATATTATATTTGATTATTAAATTCATTAGAGATGTTAAAAACACTACTTAACATGATAAAAGAAAAAATGGAACAAATAGTTGTACTATTATAGAAGGAAAATTTAACTATAAAATGAGTTTTTTTAGGAATTTTATGTTAGATATAAAATTATATCATCCATTACATAATAATTTGGATATATTTACCCTTAATTTGTGAAATACGATTATAGAAATGTTATGGGTACTTCTAAAATTACCCTTCTCCTCACATATGAAGGGTGATCACATTATCCACCTCATGCTACACATATCCTTCCTCAATTGATTGAAAATGTAATACCCTGATTTTTACATAACTTTTTTGGAATAAATTTAATTTCATTGATTTTTACTGTTATAATATATGCCATGTTAAGTTTGTGTTATAAGTAACAACAACATATCTTTCATTACACAGAACAATGAGTTTCGACAAAACATCAGTTTATTAATTTAATTTTTTAAGAAAAAAAATTACCAAATTGATGCTAAAATGGAAGGTATGAACTATATTAAATTAATTACGAAATTATGGTTTATATATATTCCTTAATCATTTAATTATAAATTCATGTAAGACCCTTTTTAAAATAAAAAAAATATTTTTTGAATAATTATTTAAATATAAAGAAGTGTGTTTATAGAATATAAATAAAAAGTAACATTTTGTTCAATGAAATTAATAAAAAAATATATAATTTATTCAATATAATTTTTAATAATCGTCTTATATAATTTCTAGTAATGATACGAGAAAAAATATAAATTTACATATAAAAGAAGACACATTTTAAAGTGGAACATTTGTCTCATTTTGATGGAAAACATGTTCTAAATGAAGCATTTAAAAATATAATATATTCTAGTGAAATGAATTAACATAAATTTAATATACTTATTGTCAGAAATATATTATAATTATTTCTGGTTTTTTATTGAAAAGTTTCACTTGTTGATAAATATTATAAATATTAATTTTTATTGAAAACTATATTTTCATTTAATGTCCTTTTTCAAATTAACTTTTCGATGTGTTTTTAATTATAAATATTTAATTTTAATTTTAATTAACACAATTATTGTTTTTTAAAATACTTGATGAAGTAATTGTTTACAAAATATTTTTATATTTTATGTGATAATTTTTCCAAATAAATTAATTTTTAGAAAGTTTTAACAATTTTTTTAAAGTTAAATTCCGATTTTTTTTTTCAATTTTTAAATATAGATGAAATTTTTATATTAATAATGTATAGATATATTAAATATGACACTTTTATATTTGGCCAATATGCATAGCAACCTTGGTAAAGTTTTACAACAAGAAATGGTAATTTGATTAATTTAGATTAAAAATATAATTATAAATTCTATTAAATGAATCATACTCATTAAAAAATTTTATTGTATGAATACGATTTTTACCATGGCACAAATGGACCAAAATTTGGTTTTTAATGGACATCTGTATATAGAAATGAATTATATAATATTAAAATCAACGAAATTCACAAAATGCCACCTTCATTGGATTTAACATTAATTTTGTGTCTACAAGGGGACATAAATATCGTTTCAACCAATATACCATAAAATTTTATCATTACATACATATTTTATTTTATGTGAATTTATTTATGAAATTTTGAGTTACTAAGAAGAAAGTATTTCATTTATAATTTTTTATTTAAAAAATTTTAATGATTCCACAATCATGTTTCAATTACTATATAATTATTTACATATTGACAGACAAAAGATATATGTAACTGTTGATACTAATATTAAATCTATAATATTTATATTCCTCATGAAATTATAATTTTTAATATTTAGTTAACAAATATGTATACTACAAAATTATATAACACTAATGTAGTAAAAATTTTATTAATGGATATATCAATTAAATGAAATAAAAAATATTAAAATGAATTTAATTTGAGAGAATTAATGGGATAAATGAATTTTCAAAAAGAAAAAATACTTCTTATAGATATAATTAAATATTTTATTAGATATTACCTTATTGTGTTGATTTTTTAAAAAGTCCAATTAATGAATAATGTCAAAATAGACAATAATGATATTTTACCAAAATAATATTTTTCTAAATTAATCAAAAATAATAGAACAACAATAAATAAAATATGGTATAAAATGTTATTAATTTCACGTTAAATAAATAATTTACATCAAATAAGTAAAATTTACTACCATTTGATGTCGAAAAATTTCTTATGATAGTTTCAATTAAAATTTGATCACAAAGGGTGAATCAATATAATAATGATTTAAATAATACATAAACATGTTAGAAATATATTGGCAGATTATATTATAACATTATCTCATATTAGATTTGGATATGTGAAAATTTTGTGGTATTAGTAATGAGATTTAATTTATTATAAATTAATATTTTTGGAAATTCTAGAAATATCCATCACATCAATTAATAAAGGAAACCTTCTTTATGGAAACTTCACATCACATTAAGAATTCGAGCAAAAAAAATATAAATATACACTCCCCATTTCACTAGCCACATTATATATGATCTAGTTTTCCAAAAATACAAACTATTGAGTCCTTTAGTGAAGATATAAAACATCTATTTCGAAGAATAGATGTTCATATAAACTTATTACTCACTTTTTATACTCTTCTATAGATCCTATAAATCAATGATATATATCATAAAATACTAATTCCATCATCCTCAGTATTTTTAAATGTTATTATTATTATAAAGACACCACTATACTACCCATTTCCCATCAATCAATAAATTAATGTATTTCTTGTGCGTATGTTTGACTTATTGTCTCCACATAGCTATATAATTAATTTTACATAACAATATTTTATGAGATTGAATAATAATGGGTATAATTTATATATGTGGTATTAATTACATATTTTTAGTTTTTTAATGATAATATCATATGTATTTTTACCACGTAATCTTTTTTGAAATGATAGCATCGCTCGTGGGTACGTATGGATTACTATCTCCATGATGTGATGGAAGTCATTTTTCATCTATATTTCACATTGAAAGTAATAAGGATGTATATTACAAATATATATGATATATGTAATATAAAAATTTTCTATAATGAAAATTTATCATATAACTTTCTTTCATTTAATATGATTATAAATTGAAATCAACATTCATGCATACGTACGACCTATCGTGTCCATGAACAATGTATTTTATTTTACATATCTAACTTTTGTGAATCTCCATGAATACATATTTAATGAATATATATATATAGGATATTTATATCATGAATATCATTCTAGATATGAATAAATTATGATAAGTGTTAGAATACCAAGGATAAAAAGTCCAAACATGAATGAATAACAAAGCGGTTATTACCCAAAATATAACATTAACATGAATTTATTTGTAAGACAGAAATATAATGTATTAAGTAAATAATATATTGTATTACATATATGATTATAGATATATCATATATTTAAAATAATCTTATGTTTGTTATACATGAGTATTTAAGGTGTACGAAGGGTTTTAAGACTTATAAAAAGTGATTTTTATCTCACATTTATTTCTATAGGACACATGCATTATACACGACTTATTTTTACAAAATGATGTACATATAGACTATTAATGCATAATATGAGTCTCATCTTAAATATTGTGGTATTTTAATATTTATAGAATTTCATTTCATTCCTAGGGTATATTATACTAATCATTATAATTTTTTAGAGGTTAATTCAATAATATCACTATTATTCATGATCATTTATACATTTTTATATACTAAGAAATATTTATCTTACATGTCTATGATTCATAAAAAAATTTATTGAAAAATATTATAAATATTCTTCTAGATTTCTTAAAATCTAGTTTAACCATCATTGACATTTTACTGAATGATTGAAAATAAATATTTTTATCGATTTCATAATGAGTTATTTTCTGTCTACTATAAACTGTAAAAATTGAATGTTTTTTAATTATAAAACATGGATATAATTATACAATTTCATGATTAATTATTTCCCTAATGCTACTCTTTCATTCATACAAGTTTATTTTCTGTGAAAATATTTTCTTTTATAATTCATCTTTTTTATGAAAATAAATGATGATTCGAAATAGAAAATATATTTTCTTTATGAAATATTTTCTAGGGATCTCTCAAAATTACATTCCTTATAAGAGAAGAACATTTAATTCTTTTGATGTTTTAATGGGGATATGGTATAATTTAAACATTTGTACTCCTTCTAATATTGGTCAATGTTAACAATTGGTAATTTTTTATAAAACCTTTTTATTTTACATGGGTTATGTTATGATGTTTACAAAACACATTTCATTCCATGGTTTCTAATAAGATTAGTGAATTATGTTCTTATGGAACATATATGAATGGGTTTCATTACGTGATTTTTGGAACACATATCCCCACTATTTCATTGGATAATGATTAATATATCCTGAGATAGAAATTACTGGAATAGAAAATGATATCAGTTCCGTAATACGTGTAACACCCTAACCCTAGTTACACAGAGTCAGTGCATTATTTCATAACCTTTCCATGATACCAAGAGATCAAGTCTCGAAAGACCAATTAGTTCAGTAGCCTTGGAAGTAATAGATACATAAATAAGTTTTACATTGCATTATGAAATGAAAAACAACAACATTATGTCTCTTTTGAACACATTAATATCCATCATACTATCCATGTATGTTAGTCATAATATACTTCTTCACATCTTGGAAAAAATAAAACATATAAAGGGGTGATCTCAGATTCTTTGTAATGATAAAAATATAGCGGAAACTATCATAAATAAGAATAAACATTTATGTCAATGAATAAGACTAAAACAAATTTCATTTAAACTTAAAATTCAACATTATATAGAAATGATAAGTCAAAAAATCCATTTACAAATTCAAATGGATATTCTACTAGTCAAATAATCACATGTAATATCAATAGCTAATTTAGTAAAAATGGAATGCATAATGCCAAACATCATAACCCCCTTCTCAAGGCCTCGTACCAATACTAAAAATAAGATTTGGTCAAGGCCTTGTTCCAAGACACTAGTTTGTCTCATGAGACCCATCGATGCATTGAGGATCTAAAGTTGGATCCACCCGTCACTTACTATGTCCAATGCATTCATCATATTAAAAGGTTGAAACATTACATAATAATTCATATTAAAACATGCGTAATAAATGTTAATACTTTAAACATCAACAATGAATGTTATAAAAATAACACATCCACAGTAAAAAAATCAAAAAACATTCAATACAATATTGAAGATTGTATCATAAATAATCAACTTCAAACAATTGTAAAATCCATCAGAGGATGTTGACATAGATGAAATAAAAACTATTTGAGAGAAATATATATTTCTATTTTGAAATAATTTAAAAGTCACATAATTATAAAAGGAAACATTTATTTTGAAAATAATATTACATTCTTATAAGTGATACTTCAAAGATGTTATAATGGCATAAAATAGCTTCACCCCACCGTATACGTTAAAAAACATTCATACCGTTATTTTTTGAAAATCCCATATAGTACCTTATTTAAAAAATGATGATAATATTCAATTAAAAACATTTTATAAAAATTAAAAAAAGGTTATAAATAAAATTATCCCATATTATAGGAAAAATTAATTTTTTTAATACATTTTTATGAAACATAGATGTGGATGATAAAGAGGTACCGGTAGATACTCACATATAAAAAACCTCAGATAATAAATGGATCATAAAATTAAACCTCACCTTCTACATTTCCTTCATCTAGGGTATTTTTACCTCTTATAAAAGAGTTTAATAATATTAATTAAATTATAGAAGATCCATATACCTAAATATGATATTATATATGATCTTATAATATTGCTTTCATAATAATATTATAGTACTGTCATTGTTTTGGGTGTTAACTAATTCGTTTTCCTTAATATGTTTTTCTATGCAAGTCATGTTTGTTTTTGATTGTATGTATTTGATTCATAATCAGAATTATATTATGTTCTTAAACATTTTTTTTCATAAAATGAAAATTATTCTTGAATGGTTACGATAAGGATTGAATCTCATCACGTTCAGGGATATGGTGATCTGTACGTTCGCATGAGTGATAATAAAATTCTATTGGTTGTGAAATAAAATGTGAATGGATGTTATATCAAATAAAAAGAATCATTAACATGTTATTTTTATTATTAAAATCAATTAAACTCATCATTATACCCATCCAAATATTGATGTGTTGAATAACAAACTACACCACGACTTGGAGACAGTTAATTGTACATACACACGTACGATGAATTTTTCATTCATAGGATGGATAGAATATTGAAAATAGTTGTACTATATTTATAATAAAATCAAATTATGTATAAGGTCCTATAGTTATTATTTTGGTATGGAAACAGCCAAGAAATAGGAAGTGTAAGGAGAGAATAACATTGAAAGAGGTGATGAAATTATTACCTCCTCTTCGGGTGCTTCCATATGATTTGATCAAAACAGATCATTTGGATGGATTTATGATCAAATTAAGGCCACTAGGATGAATTTAGAGTAGTTGGGAGAAAGGTTATGTAGGTTTTAGCCGAAACAAATTGCATTGGCGGTGTTATTTTGAGACAATGGGAAGTACCCTTTTATAAGAGAGTTGTGGGTCACTTTAAGAAATTCTTGAAATATTAATTTTTTATACAATAATATTCGGTTTATAATAGCTTCATAATAATTTATTTTGATGTTAATGTGGGGATGGGTCTAAAACCTATCAACCAATTGGTTTTATATAGGATTAGGTCACCATGTTAACCATATCTTTTAGATTTTACTCTCAGTTAAATAGTTTATCTTTTACCATGTATTCCTGTATTTTTATAATAAATGGTTAATAGACATACTATAAAAATACAATAGAAACACAATTTGTTCATTATTGAAATTTATAAACATATCTAAGGCCTTTTGTTGATCCTTAATTTTTTAGGAATATTATATCAATTAATAATATCATATTTGTTTTAAAAAATTCATTTCTCTCAGTTTTGACAATATTAGTATATGGTTTTTGCGAATGTCAACAGAACTCGATTAAATAAAACAAATTAAAATAAATCAATCCTAAAATGTCATATTAACCTATAAAATTTGTCAAATTCATCAAAATTATCAATTTACATTTACTTGGATATTCATAATATCAATTATTTTAATCTTTTATTATTAATTTAATTACTACATCATCATTGTGTCATAAATAAATTTAATTATTAAACTTATAAATACATTAAATAAAATATGATTATGTTGGAAATATTTTTAGATTTCTAATGAATATTTATAGTGTAATTTATCTTCTTTATATCCCTATATTTAAAAAACTTATTTGCGAAAATATGAAGTTAACACTTTTCACTCTTCTTTAAATTAAATAATAATAAATTTCCTAATCTAATCGAAGTGGATCAAAGATAACCATATTCTATTCCTAAGGATGGTTTTTGTAGAAAAAAAACTTATATAATAGAATTAAGACTTGTGTTATGGTAAATATAACGCCATTTTTATCTTTAATTACACTATTTACTTTTAACTATGGTAAATAAAATACAAAAGCTACTATTCACAGAAAAAAAAATTTATGCTATTGAAACAAATTTTAAATTCTGATTTCAACCATATCTCTCAGATATTTGAAAGTCAATTCACAGAAGCTGTAATATTACATTTTAGGAAAATTTGCAAATGTTCCTAGTAGGTGGGTAAACGACGTTAAACTGTTCAATAAAATTTTATACATCTAATTTTATTATAAAATTACTCTAATGAATTACATTGAACATATATTGGTATTATGTATCTATTTTAGCATATAAAAAATTTATATAAAATAAATAATTATTAATATAAAAAGTCAGTTTTAAACAATAATGTAGTGTTTTTTACTATTCATCAAAAATTGAAACATATCCTAAAAGTAAAAAAAAGTAAGAAAAAAAATTTTATGTACTATTTTTAAAGAATAATTTTATTTAGTCAAATTAAATATATAAAATATATAAAATATTATATTTCAAAAGGGTTCTCCATTAAAATGTGGTAAAATTGCATTTTTTTAAACACTTATTTTATCTTCAAAATTAAATTTTCTTCCATCTATTATGTCTAAGAAACAAAAAATATGAATCTTAAAATTATATAATATTTATATAAAATTCAAAATGGGGTTAATACTATTTATAAACTCCATTCAAATGGATACAATAATTTTTTTTTGATATGCTTGAGCTCAATGATGCATGTAGCATAAGCTAATAAAATAGTATAAAGAGATAACTTACTATCAAATCTTGGGGTGTTATGTTCTCCTATCCTTAAATAAACCTTATCCTCTCAATTTGAAATTATTCTTCAAAAATAAATGGTTTTTAAAAGACAATACATATGTGGATAACACACATCAGAAATAGGGTTACGAAAATTTAGTCTTAATAACGTGGAAAGGGAAATGACAATTTCACAACGAATTTAGGGTTTATAATAGGAGAACATTGATGGAAATTATATACACATAATTGGAGGGAAGATGTATATATATATATATAAGGAGTTATTGAGGTCATCAGTCACAAACATGTGAACAATAACTGGAAAATTGAGGGTCTCAAAGCCGTAAAACTAGCATCGGTTTAAAAAAAACGAAAGAATTATGATAACACATTTTTTGTTTTGAGATCATTTCACTACTATTTAAGAATTAATTTCTTTATGAAATAAGAATAAAAAAGAATAAATTACACGTAGAGTTCTATACCTTAACAATTTTCTTCCACAAACTCATATTTCTCTTCAGAAGATTATATAATTCAAAAATATTCTATTAAACACAATCACATAGGGTTTCAAAAAGGAATGAATTTATAATTCATCATTCATTCCATTTAAAAAAACTACGTTATACAAACCAAGACATCACGTAGGCCAGTGGTAGGTGATGCACCCTTGTCACCCTTCAGTTGTGGGTTCAAGGCTCGTGGTATTGCTAGACGCGATGGGTTGTCACCCGACCTTCAGGATTTACTTTTTATTAAAAATAATCCAAAAATGATCTTAAGAAATGTTTTAAACATAAATAATAGAATCCAATTTCCAACATAATTCCTTCCAATATTTAGTCTTATCAAAAATACATTTGTCAAAAATCATATTCTATAAATTTATAATGAATTTCAATATAACATAATGAAGATCTCTTTTTTTTTCTACATAATAACATGTGAGTACCTTCATCATATATTCTATTAAAAAATGGTAACACCCTTAATTATCATAAATCCAAATTGATTACATTCATCCTCCCTTATTCCTTATATAATACTTTATATATTCCTTATATCCAAAATCTTGTAATACTCCAACAAATATGGAATCAAAAAACAATTAATCCGTTCCAAGGTAGTCACGAATATCTAATATAATTTATCCAAATCAACCATCACTTATTCCAAAATCATTACCTCAGTATCAGGACCATATTAAGGTTTATATTTCCATCAACCATGTATTTTTTCAAAAAGAATAACTTGTTGTTGAGTCACTTTTCATAGTGACATGTAATCTCAAATCATCAATGAAATAGAACTGCACTACAATCCTTATTTGTTTCTATAATTCATATAAGCAGTATATCATTATTAAAACACTCAAATGACATAATTCATTAGTTACATCATAAGAAAACGAATCATTACTCATCATCTGTGGTATTATAACAAATTTATTATTATCCAGTAGCATCATTTGGGTGTACTCTAATGATTGGGACATTGATTAATGTAGTGACCCAACTCCTTGAAGATGAATAATTTTGCATTTGAAACATTTTTCATACCCTATATAACATGAACATTTGGTCATTTTTCTCCACGATTATAAAAAAACTCCCATTCCATTCATCAAAATAATAAAGTGACTCATTCCATAGTTATCACTTGTGGGACAATCCTTCTTTCCCTTATTCCATTTATCCATCTTTTTATCTGTCATCCTTCTACTATATTGATTCCCTTAAAAGCCTTCGGACTCAGATAAATCATTACTTACCTTATTAACACATGATACTATTTCATCATAAGATGATAATATGCAGGAAACTATTTCCCTTCTAAATTTCATCTTAAGACCCTGAATTATATGATCCTTATGACTCTTTGGATAATGTGTATTGCTGGAATTATCAATCCTACTACTGGGATGCCTTTCAAAATGATGACATACAATAGGTTATATCTTATCATACTATATAATCCAAAAACTATAAAAATTATCATCATTAATTGAATATTTTCACACATATGGTGTCATAATAATAAATATGGTTTCCTTACTAGCATATTTATTCAAAAATCCTTCATAATGGTTTGTAAATAATATGTGAACTACCCAAAGCATATACTCCAGGAGTGTTGTAACCAAGAGTGTAGAAAGACATGTTTTTGTGTACCAGGATACCATGTTTCAATCCCAAAACTCCTTCTATATGTTTTCACTCCTAGGTACATTTGTGTCAGAGTTGACTCTACCTTCTCGTATCTATAAAAGGATGTATTTCTTGTAAAATACACTAAATATCTACATTACCATTATTCTAGGAAGTTATTCTATACTAATCTTCAAAGTATATCTTACTTTATTGTTCTCTAATCAATGTTTTACTAAATCTACCTTCCAAGGGTTTTACTAAACATCCTCTGATAGAAAATATAGTTTCCTGACCCTTATAACACATAGTTAGCGCATTATTACAAAAAATTATCATGATCACAAGAGATCAAGTATTGAATGACTGATTAGTTTAGAAGCCGTGGATGTAATAGAATCGTACATAAGTTTTACATTTCATTATGAAATATAAAAACAACAAAATTTTGACCTCTTTTAACACACTCAAATCCCTTAGCCTATTCCTGCAGGTTAATAGTAATATACTTCTTCATATTCTAGGAAAAATATAACTTAATAATGGGGTGAGATCATATGCTCAGTAAGGATAAAAATATAGTAGAAACTATCATAAATAAGAATAAACATTAAAGGTAATGTATAAGACTAAAACAAAATACTTTTAAACTTAAAAATTTGCATAATATGGAAAATATAAGTCAAATAATTTCATTTACTTATTCACATGTATATTATACTAGTCAAATAATAACATGTAATATCAATATCTAATTTCATAATTATGGAACACATAATGTCAGGCATCATAACTACATAGTCAAGGTCTCACACGAAGACTACAAATAAGTTTTTTTCAAGGCCTTGTGCTAAGAAAATAGTTTGTCTCATGAGACCTATTGATGTATCGAGGAGCTATAGAGGGCTCCACCCGTAAAATACTAAGTCCAATGCATTCCAAATAAGAAAAGGTTGAATCATAACATTAACATTCGTATTAAAAATAGAATATGAAATGATAAAACATAAACTATAAACCATGAATGGTATAAAAATAACACATCCACAGTTAAAGAAATCAAAAAACATTCAATACAATATTGAAGATTGTATCATAATAAATAAACATTAAACAAGTGTAAATTCATCATTGGATATTGACATAGATTAAATCAAAACTATTTAAGGGACATATCTCTTTCTATTTTGAAGTCATTTAAATGTAATATAATTATAAAAGAAAACATATATTTGGAAAATATTCTTATAAGCATGTAAGTAATGCTTAGAAAATTTTATAATGGAAGAAAATAGCTTTACCCACCGTATACATTAAAAAACATTCTTACCTTAATTTTTCTTAAAGGTCATAACGTACAATGTTTGGAAAATGAAAAAAAGGAATACTATATAAACATGTTATAAAAAGTCATACAAGGGTATAATTGACATTAACTCGTATTCTAGGAATTATTAATAATTTTTGGAACTTCATTTTTAAGAAACACAGATGTGGATGATAAAGAGGTCCCAGTAGATACTCACGATAAACAACTTCATATAATAAAGAGATCATAAAAATAACCCTTAAATTGTTCTTTTCAATTGTATAGGGTATGCTAACTCTTTTTATAATAGTTAAATCATTGTTATTAAATTATAAGTGAACCATATACATAAATATGATATTATATATGATCATATAATATTGTTTTGTTAATAATATATCAGTACTATCATTGTTTTGAGTGTTAACTAATTTAATTTCTTTCATATGTTTTTCTATATATGTCATGTTTGTTATGGATAGGATCTATTTTATTCATATTGATAATGATATTTAGTTCTTAAAAATTATTTTTATAATAAAATGAAAATTATTCTTGAATGGTTACGTTGAAGAATGAATCTCATCGCGTTCATGGAGACGGTAATTTGTATGTACGCATGAGCAACAATCCTATTATATTGGTAGAGAAATCATATGTAATTGGATGGTATATCATATATAAAGAATTATTAACATGTTTTATTATTTATTTATATCAATTATACTCATTATTATACCTATCTAAATAATGATATTTTGAATAATAATCTACACCACGATGTGGAGACGGTAAGTCGTACACACGCACGTATGGTGACTTTGTAATTCATAGGATGGATATAATAATTAATATGGTTTTACCATAATTACAATAACATCATATTATTTATAAGATACATGAGTTATTATTTTGGAATGAAAAAACAAAAAAAGTGGAAGTGGGAAAATAAATGAACTTGGAATGAGGTAATGAAATTATTACCTCTTTTTCGGGTGCTTCCTTTTGATTTGATCAAAAGGGATCTTTAGGATGAATTTATGATCAAAGTAAGGAATCAACGTTGAAGTGATGGTAGTTGAGAGGATATTTTATTAGGGTTTGGATGATCCAAATGGCATTACTGGTGTGACTTTGAGAGAAGGGGAAGTACCCATTTATATGAGGGGTGGGGGTCACATAAGGAAAAGCATGAAATATTAATTTACTATACAGTCATATTTAGTTTAAAATAGCAACAAAGGGATTTATATCGATGATAAGGTGGGGATGGGTCAAACAAATCTCATAAATTAGGTTTTAGAAAGGCTTAGGTCACCATACTAATCTTATCATTTAGATTTAATTCTTAGTAAAATATTTTATCTTTTACCATGTATTCTAGTATTATTACAATAAATTGTCAAAAAAATACTATAAAAAGAAAATAGAACCCCAAGTGGTTCATTATTGAAATTTTGGACATTATTTATATCTTTTGGATTATCCTTTGATTTTAGTAATATTATATAAATTAGTAATATTGTATATGTTTTAAAAGCGCATTTATGTTAATTTTGACTATATTTATTATTTGTTTTTTTAAAGTAATCAAAACATTATTAATTTGAAAAAATTAATTAAATATATAATAAAATGTCATATTAACCTATAAAATTCGTGTAATGCGTGAAATGTCTCAATTTACATTTATTTGGATATTTATAATAACAATTATTTTTATCATTCATTAATAAAGTAAAATACTACATCATCATTATGTCATAAATAAATTTACTTATTTAATGTCTAAAATTATAAATAATATAAAATTATGTAGGAACTATTTTAATCTTTCTAATTAATAATTAGTCTAATTTATCTTTTGTATTACCCTATATTAAAAAAATTAGTTATGAAATTTTTAATTTAACACTTTCATCTCGTCTTTAAATAAAATAATAATAAATGACCTAATCTAATACAAGTGTATCAAATATGATAATATTTTATTCCTAAGGATAATTTTTGACTAAAAAAACATATCCAATAGAATTAGGACATATTTTAGTGTAATTATAATATCATCTTGACCTTTAATTACCTATTTACTTTCAGTTGTGGTAAATAAAATTCCAATGTTACTATTCACCAAAAAATATTTTCCTCCCATTGAACCACATTTTACTCAATGATTCCTCAAATACCCTCACTTTATTGGAATTCAATTCACAAAAGCGATAAAATTATGATTTATGAAAATTTTCAAATGTGCCTAGAAGCTGGGTAAAAGACGTCAAAAAGTACAATAAATCTTTATACATCAATTTTTATTATAATATGACTAAAAAGAATTACATTAAACTAATATAGATATAATGTATCTATTTTTTGAAAAAAAAAATAAATTTAAATAAAATTAATGACTATTTAAATGAAAGTCAATTTTAAATAATAATATAGTGATTTTCACTATTCATTAAAAATTTAATTTTATCAAGAACGTACCAAAAATTTAAACATACTAAATTTTTATGTCCTGTTTCAAAAGAAAAATTTTAATTTGTCAAATTAAATTAACCAAATTGTAAAATATTGGATTTAAAAAGCATTCACCATTAAAATGTAGTAAAATTGAATTTTTGAAAAGACACTTCTTTTATCTGAAAAAATTGAATTTTTCTATATACTTGGACATAGAAACACCAAAGATGAATGTAAATATTATATAGGACATCTATAAGATTCATAATGTGGTTAATACTATTCATAACATCATTTTAGATGGCTAGTTTGAGAGGTTTTGCTGCTCTTGAACTTGGTGTTGTTTGTAATGCAAGCTATAGAATTACTAAAAAGAGATAATGTACAATAAAATCATGGGGTGTTACAATACCGGTCTTGACGGGGAAGTAAACCAAGATCAGTATAAAATTGATAGTACGAAAAGTTAACCAAGTTAATTTAATGACATTGTCTACTATGATGGTAATTTTAGTGACCCTCAACTAATACAAAAATTATTTTCTCTGATTATGTGCATACTATAATTTCATGTTTAATGTTTTGTTTTCCTGATATATGTTTTTATGAAATTATATCACTTATCCCACTACATGATATCATGATCTTATAAATAAAGGATATAATTTTCAAATATTTTTCTTACGATGTTATGTATCGAAATTATTATATGACTGATATCTCTCTTATTTACCCTTATTAAGCAACTGATCTCACATTTTTCTGTCATTCTTTACCATATATTTAAAATAAAGGTTTTTTGTATGAGTAATAATGGTTTATATCATTATGCATAATATTGAATAATTTTAACCAAATTATAATAATGTGTTTCTATTCTCCAAAAAAAGTAAACTGTTACGGTCCACACACATGTGTTTATGTAACATAATTAATATTGATCTAAAAATGTTTAATATCCACAAACATTAGTCCTGAGTTTTTATAGTAATTCTATATTATTTTTACCACATTAAATTCCTTTCTCAATTTAATAATACAATGATCTCACTTATTTACCAAAGGTATATATTCTTTTATTGGTATTTTTAATTGAAAGAACATGTTTTCTACATGAGTGTTTCTTACATCGTAGTATAGTATTTTTATACTTAATCTTCAAAATATATTATATGAAAAAAATAGTAAATCAAAAAATATTATATAAAATATTCTATTTAAACTAATGGGTCAATAATAATTCCAAAATTTTGATCCAATATGGAAAATAAAACATCATTGATCATGGATATATGTGTATTACAAAATACAAAAAATGTTGTGGGTTTTTTCATCATCACGATTCATGGATAGAAAATATATCAATATTCATGAATTATTATTTTAAAATATTTAATTTTTATTATTATTTTATAAAAATATATTATTGACCTTCATTTTTTATATTTTATTAGAAATATAATTATTAATCATGCTTACCTGAAAAATACCACATCCATAATCGATGAATTTCATTTATTAACACCATAAAACCTATATGAGTTTATGATTTTCGTTATTGAAGTTATAAGATATTAATGACATGTATAATTGTCTATAATATTTATATTCACTATATATAATGAGATAAAAATAGTCATTAAATCATTAGATAATTACTTTTTAATGTATAGTTTCACTAACTACATAAATTATGTTTTAATGTTTATGTAAGGATTTATTATGTAATAATATATAATGGTATTGTTAATTAATATTTATTTATTTATTTTTTTAAATATTCCTAAATACTGTTATTATTATTTAATATATTTAGTAATATAAAATATTTACATCATTATACATGATAAAAATAGTTCATTACAATCTCATTTTGCATGAACCACAGTCATCTATTAAACTAAATCAAATGAAAAATAAAGAAAAATTTAAAAATAATTATTATTTTAACATAAATAATTGAGTATTTTTACAATTTGAACAAAATAAGAGATAATATACTATGTCAATATAAAAATTATATGTATAAAATAATAGAATAATCATAAAACTTATGTTGAATGTACAATTAAACACAAATATATATTTTTTATTGATCTATATAAATGTTTGTGTATAAATAGGAATGTTTTTGAATAAGGAAATGAATTTATGGACATTGATATATTTTTCATTTTATTGGAGGATAAAAAAAATTGAATATTCAATGTATAATTCATGGTTTCCTTCTATAATCATCTACATTTCTCGATTCTTTATAATACTTTTCTGAATATGGTTTTAAAATATCGTAATCACGTATTTAATTATTTTTCAATAATTCAACCTCTATTTCTGGAGAATTATATATTAATTAAATTATTTTACATGTACAAATTATTTCTAGAAAATAATTCCATTTTTGAAAATAATTATCATCCTCTATAACAATGGTGTTGTAACTCCTAGATTTTTTTTAAGAAAAATCTATATTTGATAGCGAATATGATATGCATCACTGATAAAAAACAAACAATGGTAGTTTAATTATGACCAGTTCAACATTTCCACTAATTTTTAATATGAGTAGGATAAACTACACTATGAAAAATAAATATATTTTGTAATCATATTTAGAAGTACCTTGTAAATAAGTAGTCATTTTGTAATTTATTTTTATCTTTTAAATAAGTTATTTTACAAATGATTTCCATTTATTTTATGAAAAACATTATAATTTTGTATAGAAAATTTTTAGGATTAATAGAATAAAATGAAATTTATTTTTTATATAATCATATAAAAATTCATTTACAGTAAATATTATTGAATTTATATAATGTTATTAATTTTAAAAGAATAATAAACAGTAAAATTTTATTATAAAATTTTCATTTATTTTGATAATTTAAATAATTATAAAGTTATTATTATATATTAAATCCCATGCAAGGTAACATAAATATTATTTTCTTATAATTTATTAAATTAATTAAATATAAATCAACTCTATAATATATTTTAGTATATGTTTATTTTTTGGATGTAAAAAAAACTATGAAAAATATAAGAAAATGAATAATTTCTCTCTTTTATAATTAATTATAATAACATAAAATTATAAACGATATAAATTAAATGTTGAAATTATATATCTATATATAAGAATTTAAATTAAAAAAATTAAATTACTAGTTACAAACTTAATGTAAAATTACAATTCTTTTTAAAAAATGTTTTCCTTTCAGAAAAAATCATTCCATTATTCTTATATGTTTTAAATTAAATAAAATTTTTCCACCTCCATGTAATTTTATAGATAAATATATTCCATTTTTATAGTAATTAAAATAAATATTATGTAATAAGGTGAATATTATTTTTGAATAATATGAATAGTAATAGTAGTGAATATATATCATGACGGTAAAAATAATAGATGTTAATTACATGTAAAAATAATTTAACAAAGTCTTGAAACAATGTAATCATAATTTTATGATTATTTATACTGAATTTTAATTTTAATTTTATTATATTTATTTTCTATTTTTTTAATTTAAAATGATTATGTAATTTTTTTTATGGAAATTATATTTTGATATGGAAAAAAGTTGTATTTTTTGGGTAATATGAACATTAAATTAAAAAATTATTATTGTTGAATTAATGAATTTTGAAAGTATATTTTATTTTAAAAAATTATTATCATTGTACTATTATTAATAGATTTAATCAAAAGTATTATTTTTATGAGGCAAAATATAATTTCCATAGTGATTCAAAAATTCTTATTAATAAAAAACACCATAATTGTTAAATAAATATCATTTATATTATAAAAGAAAATATTATTTTATTAAAAATTTATTTTGATAAAAAAATATTAATTTTAGAATCATAACATCAAAATTATCCAATTGTTAAATTTTTTAAATTTTTTGAAACATTAAAAATTTTGGATAAAATTGAATTATGGTAGAAATTTAATGTCTGTATTATGAAATAATAATGATCCAAAAGTGATTAAATCATTTATTTAAATGGTATCCATGTACAAATCAATGTTTTTAAGTTATAATAATTTTTTTGATATTATTTGATTCAGTTTATAACCCATTTGTCACTTCCATAAAAGTAATATTGTATTTTATGTTTTTAAAATAATTTCCTAATAAACATGACTCACATCCAAAATAGAAATGGTATTATATTAGTTATTTAGGCCCATGAAATTATAAAATAATTAAGACCACCACTATTTGTAGGAAACCAAGGGGAACCACAATTGAATGTTTTGTGTTTCTGATTATGTTATTGTATGGATTTTTAACCATGTGTTTGGGAAGAAATAATGAACACCCCACTATTTTCAAATATAAATCCACACAAGTTCCCCATTTTATTCATTAAAAAACATAGATCCCATAATTAAAATATATTACCCTATGTATATTTCTCCTAAGGTTCCCCCATTATCTTAGGTATATACTACATAGATTTTCAAATAACTCTCTAAAGGTAAGAGATCTCCCTCTCCCATTTTATAAACACACCAATTTTATGTTATCCCTCATAATTTCCATTTTTTAGGTTGGGATGTGTCCGTAACTATTTCTATTACTACTCATATTATTTATAAATTTTGAGACACTCATTTCTATATTATTAATCATTCCAACAAAAATTTATATACCATAGTTTTGAAGCCGAAATATAACATTCATTTTCCATTATAAAGAAATGTGTATTGAATACCCATACCCATTTCCAATAATGTGTGTTCAGCATTATGAAATTATACTAATTGGATATTTAATTACAATTATTTACTATTCTATCTTTTTCATGGAATTAAATGTGTTAAAATTGAATCCATGTTTTATGATATATGTGGCACACTCTCGCATGTGAATGAAATTAATGTGATGGTTGAGCCTAGAATTATATATGACATCAATGAATTCTGTAATGTTTTCATATAATTCTATTTCATGAAATGTATAAGTGATTTAACATCTTTAATCATGTTAAATTTTCCACCATTATGTTTAGGTATTTATCCTTGACATATATTTATGAGTCCATAATTAATGTTGTTGTCATATTTCCCATGATTCCTTTTTTGTTATAGTTCTATATCATGCTTCGTTGAACATATTTATAATTATCACCCATTTTATATATCATTTAAATAAATATTTTATAAAATTTAATATGTTATTCATGTTATTCCTTGTTTATTCTCTTAATAGGCTTTATAGATCACCTCTTTGTTATGTATGTCCCAAGGTTATCCAATTAATTTTTAGTATAATGGAATAATATGTGATTCATAATAAGTTTTCAATAATATTGAAGAATTCGATGGTTTAAATTTTTATTTGAATTATCTAATTCTTAAAGGAATAATACATCATGACATAAAAAGTTATATTACGTGTACTCTTATTTAATAAATCATAAATTAATGTTTAATTATGTTAATGGTTTCCATTGTTTCTATCAATGGAAGGGTTAATTATTTTTGGGGTTATGATTATAAAACAGTAGTGAAATAATTAATAATATGTCTAAATATAATAATACATCTATAATTTTATTAAATTAAATATTATATGGCTTCGATGAAAATACTTCCACCTATGGATACTTCAAGTTGATGTGGATGTCGAATATCTGAACCAAGGGGTAACACCCAACCACACCACATTGATATATACTAGACCAAGTAAAGGTGCATGATAATGGACCTTTTGTAACACCAATTATTAAACTCCCAAGTGATATTCATTTTTAAATTCACATGTTTATTTCTAACCATTATTAAAGAATAAAAAAATACCCATAGGATTCTATTTTATGAAAGAAATCATCGATATATTTTTTTGATGCCTTGAAATTAATATTATAATGAGTTGTGTGGTGTTTACATGTTATAACATTATTTTTATTATATTTTCAATTATATGGTAAATCTTTTCGATATTATCATCCATAATTTTTCTTTTTTTCTCGTCAATGGTTGGAAATAATAAGAACTAAGTTAACAACTAATGTTCGGTGCAGTGTGATGACTTCTGAATGGATGTGAATAACATAGATGAAGATCATTTATAAATTAATGAGATTATATTAAATAAAAAAATCTAAATAATAAATCTTAAATAGTTTAATGTTCAAATACATCAAACTAAAAGAAGATGAAATTTTATGTTAATTCATTCAATATAGGTGACATAAGAATGAAGTTTCATTTTCATGCCTCTCAAGAATATTGAATATGCCACCAATAGAAATTTCATAAGGGAACTCAGAGGGGTTTTTACTGTGAACAAATAAGATAAAATTTCTCTTTTTTTTGATAAAAAAAACATTAAGATCATATTATAAAAGTATATATTACATCAAATGGAAACCCTTTTTTCAATGACTTATGTGGGTAACATGTGATTTATATAAGCTAATTCCTGTATACAAGGATCAAATCCTAGACTAAGGAAGGATATATGATATGGAAATCATATAATAATAATGATTATATTGATTCTTTATTATTATTTTGGAGTTATGTTAATGAATTAGTATATAAAAAAATATTGGATGTATGAATTGTGAATCATATTAGGGCTATTCGATATCATTTTTTCTTTATGGATGTGAAATATATGTTGAACAATACTTATAACCTTTAAAAATGATTTGTTGATTAGGTTATTTATAACCATTAATATTGGTTTGATGTTTTAGAAGACCTCAATAATCAAGGGTTGATATGTTGAGGTCTTATAATATTGTTAAAACCATTGATACATCTTTTTAAGATATATGCGATGGAAGATTTAAATTATTATAGATAATATGGAAAAAATATTACAGGATCAAATCATTTGTATTTCGAAGTAATGAATGGTATTTCAGGATATTTTATTATTTTTTTCTTGTATATATTACCATAATATTTATTTTAATGATTTTTAAATTATTTCAATTAAGCTTAATTTTGGAAGTTGAATCTAAAGAGTATAAGACAACATTTGAAGATAAAACGTTCTTTAATGTTGAGGTTAATATTTTTATTTGTGGTATATGAATATTTATTTAGGGAATTGTCTATATTATACTGTTGGAAATATTAATTTAATATTATAGATTGTTTTCTTAAGACTTAATTATATTATATATTATCGTAATTTTTGGTATCCAATTTTGATATATATATTATAGGTTGATTCAATTATTATTCATTTTTTTTAGTTTGTGATCTGTTATAATATTCTTCGATTTAATGAAGTTTTCCATAAATATTCATCTTCAGTACACAATGTTAAGATAAAAGATGTGATCGTAGTGGAAATTTGTTAAATGTTGAAATTATACATTTAAAATTGTATATTTATGTATTCCCATATTCCGTATTAAAAATTAAATTCCTTAACTTGATGAAAACAATACGGAATTCAAAAATTTTCCATATTATGATAATTTCTTATTAATTGATTAGGTTTTTACCCATTAAAGATTTATAGTTTTTTTTATTGATATTCTATTAACCATGTTCTCTATCACATTCTATTTGTTATTTTATATTAGATTTATCATCCATATTAATGCATTCACATCCCAGTAATGTTCCCCTACTTGAAACAATGTTAAAGGATTTCCGTCGTAATTAAATATATTTATTTTCAAGTAGATGTTTTGTCAACCCATTTTATGATTTACTTTTTTTTTAAAAATGGTATGTTTAAGTCTAAAAAAATATTCATAACAATTTCATGGTTAAATTTTGGATGATTTAATTTATTAATGGGGGTAAAAGGTTACCTCATATGTTTCTAAAATAGAAAATATTGTTTGTTATCATATATGATATGAAACATGGAGCCAAAAAAATAATGGTTATTTTTATTTGACATTTTAACCATTCCATAAAACATATTTATCTGGGTTTTATTAAATTTATATGTATGTCCAAAACATTTTTATGAATTCTAGTGAAATAATTAATCAATTTTTGGTAATGTATATTATATTAAAAACTGTTTTTTTGAAAAATGAATTTTAATTCTATTATGAAAAATATTATAATTATCATATATAGAATTGAGAAAAAAAATTTGATGAAAAAAATCCATTTTTTATGTAATCATATAAATATTTACACATGGTATAATTATTTTATTTTTCATAAAATAATTTTTTTAGTGAATATTGAAAAACAACCTTTCTGGTAATATTTTCATTTCTATTAATAATTTATATAATTTAAAATCGCAATTAATCATTTAATTTTATTTAAAAATAACATAAGTATTATTTACAGATATGAAATTCAATTATTTATATTTTAATCATATATATATGTATATATGATTTCATTATGTGCTCATTTTAAAAAAAAACATTTCTTCCCAAAATAGTTTTAAAATTCAAAATGTATCTCCATTATAACTACTTAAAATAGCCTTTAATGAGAAATTATCAAATTAATAAAATTAGATTATAAATCTATATTTATTAGTAAATATTCATAAAATGTATATTTCTATTTATAGAGTTAATGTAAAATAACATTTTCCGTTAATTTTATTTTTGGAATTCACATTCCATCATTTTTGAAAATTTTATATCAAAGTAAATTTTTTCAATGCTTATAAAATTAATTTTACAAAATGGAGTCCATATTTATAATAATCATTATTAATATTATTTAGTAATAGGAACTTATATTTTGAAAAATGCAGGTAATAGCTCAGACCTCCCGAGTCTATTACTTTGTAAAAATCTAGTGGTTGAGGTGATTTAGGGAGTAGTGGTAACTAATTTCAAGAGTTTTTCAAAAATATAGTATTTCAAATGGTGGGTTAGGACCGGTGAGTCATGAATAGTATGTCAATGATGGTGGATTGGAATAGTGAGTCATAATGGTGAGATACACTGATACCTCGCCAATAGGGACTCACACTAGTATATATTTAGTGGTGACGCACACCCGTAGCTCGTCGGTGGTTAATCGCATCGATATATTTCCAACACTAAATCACACTAGTAGCTTCAAATAGTAACTCACCAATGGTGACTCGTCAAATGTTGAGTCTTTCAACGATTACCCCTCCAACAGTGACTATATCAATAGTGGGTCATCTAGTGGTGACTCTTCTGATAATGACTCATCAAATGGTGAGTCATATAATAGAGGATTGTATAATGGTTACTAATCCAACAATGACTTTGTCCAATAGTGAGTTGCCAACAGTTACACATCTGATGGTGATTTTCACTAGAGTGAATCATCTAATAGAGAGTCTTCCAATGGTCACTCTTCCAATAGTGTGTCTTCCACTGGTTGCGTAACCATCGATGACTCAACCAATAGTGATTCATTTCTAAAAGTTTTTCGAAATATCATTTTTCTATACATTTCCAGTTGGGTCTAGTTTCTTCCCTGTGATGTTTTCATTAATGAAAAACACATGATATCGTTTTTTAGGTATTTAAGGAAAATTAAAATCCCATAACTCTTATTTTATTTTTCCTAAGGGACTGGGTGGCTTTACATGGTCAAACCATGTGGGTTTTTGTGATCCAGCCGTAATGGAAATTCAAAACCTTCTCATATTATGCGAGTCTTGAATCTATTAATTCTATATCAAGGGCCTTATCGTCATTCATTACTTCTTCCTTTTTACCTGGTAATGGACTCCTACAGATCTACCTCCTATAGAAGTCATGTGTTGTTCTATTCCCATGGATCATGTTCCCCATGGATTTTTCCTACTACACATGAACCCCTTATTTTAGTACAACCAAGAAGTGTCAATACATCTTTGATATCTGGTACGTTCTACCTCAGATATATTGGGTTCATTGATCTGTTTTCTATATTGCCTCCATTTCTAGTGATGTCACGAGATCTCAATGATTCTAGAGGATATTTTCGGTTGTTGATTGTTGTTGTGGTTTCGAGGCTTCCTCAGGTGGATATTTTCATTGTGTGAGAGGTTATCATGATCTATTGTGTTGGGAATTCTTGTGAAAAGAACATTGGAATACTTTGAGGTAGAGGATTTATTTCTTCTCTATTTTATTTATGTGCAATCGTAGTGTAAGGATGATTTATCCCTTGGGTTCATAATGAAATTAACATAATAAGTATTTAATCCAGATTAAATAATTGGTATCAATTTCTTAATAATTTCATTGACTCTTGATTTTATATATACTGCGATATATATATGAATTTTTTTTAGATTTTTGTTCATGATAGAAAATTTCTAAATAATGTAAATCTTGGAATAATTGTAAATTTATTGGCTAATAGATTCAATATTCATGTCAATGAATCTGTTTATTATTGTAATTTTATGATAAGAAAATTGATATAGATATTCATGTTTATATGAATTGGTTGATGAACCTGAAGCATTTGATAGTTGATGATAAAAGTATTAAAATCATGATAAATTAATGGATTAATTAATTTGCGATTATATAGGAAACTTGTCTCTTTTGTTTCCCACTGTTGGAACCTATCATATTGAATACTTAATTCAAGATAGAATACGAAACAGATTTTTTTAATAATGTATAATCCTTTTCCAGTACTATGTTTGTTTCTTGTTTTAAAGTCTATATGCCTTGTTTTTTTGGAGAAAAGATATCTCATTATGATTTAAGGATGAATGGATTGTTTAATTGTTGATATATCATTTCTATACTTATTTTGGGTACATGTGAATTGATCTAGATATGAGACTTGTGGTTGTAGGGGCATAATTTAATAAATGTGGCATGAGCCTAGGATGGAGGAGCATGGATGGATTTTATGGTGTGTTGGGTTAGGGAGGCCTTATCGTTGTGGAATTATTTGGCACCTAGAGAGGTGATATGCATTGGTTTAGGAATGTGGGTGTCAGGGAGGGAACTAGAGATGATGGAATGTGTTATTGTTGGGCATTCAAGTTTATATAAATGTTGTATTATTATTGAATCTATTGTCTTCATATCTAATTTATGTTTCCATCTTCTTTAGAGAGAATATTTTTTTACCCTCTTTCCAAGAGAGGTGATGAAGTGTGGGGTATTCCTTTTGATTTTTGGGTGAATCTCTCGAGGATGGATGGGTCAACATTCCTACTATTGGTGGAAAACACTCAACGAGTAGTTAATATAATCGCCTAGTTGAGCCCCATGTGTCTGGTACCTTAAAATTATTTCCTAAAATAGTTGGAGATATGGAAACTGATAATACTCATAATAAAATAATGAATATTTAACCATTGGGGATAGATCATTCTAGGAAGAAATATTAAGGTTGTGAATCTAAGAATATGTGTACTCATATTTGTTATGCATGTATGGCATGAAACACTGTTGTGATTCTAAGGAAATGTCATGTGGAAAATGTTGATGATTAATTAATATTTAATGAAATAATTAATGTACTGTGAAATCAATAAAAAAATGATAATGTAATTTAATATTGATCTATGAATGATTGTGTGCTTATAGGATATCTAGTCTTAGATATGGAAACCGAGTGTCCGAGAGATGTTATATACTGTTCAGTCAAAGACATGGTTATGACCATAATATGGTTTTGAGCTACAATAAATCCTATAATTATTATTTTTTCAATATGATACCCCATCATATTGGGTAGGGGGACTAAAAAACTAGGGATTTTGAGCCTGGGGGGGGGGGGGGTGTTTTCCCCAAAAACCTAATGGGAGGATGGATGGATGACTACCACCTTTGGCCCCACTCTCTTTTCATGGTAGTTAATAGTACATGTATGAACAATGGTTTGTTATCCACATATATGTGTATAGAGGTTTGTAATGTGTTGTAGTTATTTAACCCACTTATATTCCGGATTTTTTATTTCTATGTGATACTATATGTATAACGTGTATAGGCTATGATGATATAAGGATCATTAATCGGTTTATGGGATCTAAATGATTGAAGTATAATACCTGATGTATGATACATACTATGCAAGTTTTGGTGGTGCCCAAAAACTTACTAGATACTTTTGGTTATGTGAATGTGGTCGTGTGTTCCACCATGTTCATGTTGTGGTTCTTCTCTCATGTGTCTTCGGGTTAGACATTTTGGAGAGAGATGTTCAAAACATGTGATGTTAGGGAAAAGAAGAAAACCAATGGAGAATTAGTATTGCAGTACCATTGAGAATCATTATTTTTTATATAAAATTGTATGTAATACACGGTTAATATATCCATGGTGAAGCTAGGTACATAGTATACCTATTTAGGTGATGATTTAGTTTCGATTTTTGTTCAATGTGTTATAATATTCATTCAATTCATTTTAATGATAGGCACTACAAATGATTTTAATGAGTATTCTATTATACTCACCCATCATTTTTTAATCTATTTTTCATTTCAGTTAGATCATGTTGGAGATTAAGTTGCTAACACCTTGCTTAGGGTTTTATAATAGAATTATGGGCTTCCAAGTCGTTGTCATTTTACATTCTTATTATACATGGTGTATTCCCTTTCATTGCTACTAGTTTGTGCATGACATTACATAAGTGAAGTTAGAATTATTTTAATTTGTGTTATCAGTAGGATTTGGTCATTTTCTAGAATACATCTCTATTTTCCATGGGTTTCCATAGAGGTTAATTCCTCTCATCTTTTTTTTACAATAAAATATGTGCTAGTCACCAAAATGGGTCCTACTAGAGGCATAAATTGGGTTTCATTATCTCTCATCTACCATTTCTGCACGTAGAGGGGTACACTTTGTGGGGAGGGGTCATGAAATAGTTTTATCAGAAGATCTGTTGAGGGATAAGATATAGCTAGAGATATATACCGATGAGGTTGCATGGGTTGGTAGGGAAATGGTGATAGCTATGTTTAGTAATAACAATAAATATGATAGACCATGTGGAACATGGATATTTAAGACCCCCTAATATTTTTTTCATGGGCTTTTATTCTTACTGTGTCTACTAAATGATATGATACTATTTATATTGTAGAGACCTAGGAAATGATAAGGCATCATTATTCTTAATGATTGTGTTTGAATGGATAGACCTTGGAATAGATAATCTTAAAATGAGTAGATGAAAATAATTAAATTATTTTAAATTTTTCTATATTAAAAGTTTAGGAGATATAAATATTTCTTCTTTTGTCGAAATGGATCAAAGACAATATCCATTCCAGGTTCGCACGAAAGATTTTCTACAGGTTGCACTAAAAGATCATTGAAAATTAGACGTTGATGATGAAGAAACATGGAGAAGGAGACTCTAAGAGTATCAATTCCAAATTCTATAAAATTATGAGGGATCAATTTTAGATTAAATATTGGATGAATGGTTAGAGGAGGTTGAGATAGGATTTAGTTCGATCGAATCATGGTTGGAGCTGTGGGAATCATTGGTTTGGGCGTTGCTGTGTGTGGTAGTGAAGTGGTGGTGGTTCTTGTTCCTTGGGTATCATGTGGATTCGACAGTCTCATTGGATATGTTTTGACAGAATATCAAAGACGAGTTTATTTATTTGAACGTGAAGGAGGATATTCAACCAGAGTTTCTTACCCATCTTCACAGAAGCTCAAGTGTGTGAGAATTTACGATCTATTTTAGGAATCATCTAAGACATTATTCAGACCTATTTCCAGATGAGGACGCCATCATGAGGCATTTTGTGGTATCTTTACATCAATATATACAATTCCATGTTACCCCATTTATACCTTAGAGATATATCATTGTTTTGTTGAGGTTTTAGGTCATTAATAGGATATTATAAATAAATATATCATCTTGATATGGGAGTTATTATGATTTTTTATGATGCAATTATATGGTCTAGGGTTCTCCATTTTCATGGCAGAAGAGTTTCTCCTCGGCTGGGAGTAGGTACTAGCCCTTAAGATTTCATGTCTGTATGGGAATAAGCTCTAATAATTATGTTAAGGGATCATGAACTTGTATTTATTGTGATGTTTGAGGTCATCAGTGGCATGAGTGCACAACCATTCTGAGCTGTCAAATTGTGTCATGTTTTCTACACCAGGTTCCTCCATTGATTCAATTCATGTTAAGGAAGCTGCATCAAGTTACATCATCTTTTAATAATCATAGAGAATATAATGAAGGAAGAGGACTGGCCCAGGATGCTCTCCATCCTCAGAGAGTGGAGCGAGACTTTAGATTTGGTGTCCAAAAATGTTATAGAGTCATTGGTGAAGGTATTTGTTAGATTCATACATTAGCGATTCCAGTGCAATGCGAACCAGACATTGTTCAATTTACACATTGCTTTTTTTATAATTGGGTTCATCCATTGTTTAACTCAAGAGAGATAGAATCATATATATCACCTTCCCTTTTCCATTCCTTAGGACATGTGTTAGAGAGCCTTCCAATTACCTTGGTGTTGACTATGTCATTTTCATGTTGTTCTAACTTATATGAAGTGTGTAGAGACTACAAGCTAGTTCTGGGGATGCACCTATCCGGGGAATATTTTCAATGATTATGAATACAACCATACGATGTCATACAAATCATGGATTTCTTGTATTCGATTAATGATATTAGGGATTACATCCATAGGATGGTGGTTTTCACTGATGATAATAGAGAACCATCAGTGTTTTTTGGTATGTTAGAGCCTCGGATGGGTTAGAAGAGGGTTCCATAATTATCATCCTTGATGGTTGAGATGAGGTTGATTTTGTTGAAGGTTCAGTAGTCGGTGTTTCCCAAGGTTTTGGAAGGGAACCCTGATGGATTTTCAGATAAGGTTGTACCAATGTCCCCTTGATGGAAGATAGAGTTCGGGATCGAGCAACAACTAGGAATGTTTCATATCTCAATGTCTTCATATAAGATGGATCATTCTATGTTGTGGGAGATGATTATATAGTCTGATTGTCTATTTTTGTGTGGTTTCATTTGGTCAACTCTGTTATCATGGGCTTCATTAGTTTTGTTCATGAATATAGCTTATGGAAGATTGCAGTTGTCATTAGATTATAGTCTCTTGAATAGATTTATGGTGAAGAAATGCAATCCTCTACTCTGAATTGAAGATTTATTTGATCAAATGAAGGGTTAAATTTGATTCTAAAAGATTGATATGTGGTCAGGATACCATCAGATGCATGTTAAGAACATCGATATCCCAATAAAAGTTTTTTATTTCTTTCATGGGCATTATGAGTTCGTTGTGATTCCATTTGGTTTGATAAATTCTCCAACAGTGTTAATGGTGATTATGAAAAATGTGTTCCATGTGTTCCTAGATAATTTCATATCAGTTTTAATCGATGAAATTTGTGTTCACTACATATCCGAGGAGGAGCATGTAGAGAAACTATGTACCGTTTTGGGAGTTCTTCTTCAACATTAGCTACTTGAAGTTATGAAAGTGTTATTTTCGGGATCGAGAAGTCTGTTTCATGGGGAATATTGTATCCCAGTAGATATTAGTTGTGGATTCTTCAATGATAAAATCAATTGTGTCTTGGAAATACCCTAGGTAAGTTGTATAGTTCAGAAGAGTCCTTGGTCTCGTATGCTATTACAGGAGGTTCATTTCCAATTTGACTTGGGTTTTGAATCATATGAAAATGTTTTCTAGAAAGGATTAGGCATTCGTGTGGACTGATCAGTTTCTTTCTTCTTTCAAGTATCTAAATAAGATGTTGGATAGTTAACCAATTCATTGTATGACAACAGAAGGAGATCAGTTTGATGTTTTTTTGTGATTTTTTGAATATAGGGTTTGGTTGTGTTCAGATGTAGAAGATATTAATCATTTCTTATTAGTCTCAGAAGTTATGACATCACAAACATAATTACGCCCCCTATTATCTAAAGTTGGAAGATGTGGTGTTTTCTTGAATTTTTGCAGACATTACATTATTTTTGATCATTAATGGTCTTTACTGATCAAAATATATCATGTTTGGTTTTCTTCCATGATCACATGAACTTGCAACAACATCATTGAATGGAGTTCATATAAGATTATGAATTCAAAATTTTGTATACACTAGGTCAGTGGATTGTTGTATATGATTCATTGACCTCAAAGTCTTGTAGTTAAGTAGTGCATGAATTAAGGGATTCCTATAGTGTGATGGAAGAACATTTAGTATTACATCATGAAATCAGAGATTTTGGCGGTGTAGGTTGTCTTTTTAGATGTTGGTTCAGTCATCTCTGGTGTAGCATGTAGAAAACAACTTTTTTAATCGAAAAAATTATACTGTTTAATTATGAATTTGAGTGGTTTTAAAGTATAATTAGATTATATTTTTTTCATTTAAAATATATTAGTTCATTATAAATAATTTCACATTTTAATGGACATAAACACATGTCAATGTTTTGATAGTTTTTACTTTTTAAAAACCCACTTTTTGTTTTGAAAATAGGAAATAATTTTATATAATTAATGAATCTTTTATGTTTTCCATTTGGTAAAATAAACTTCATTTTTGAATTCTTATTATCGAAATTAGATTTGGGTGAATTTTTTGTATTTTTCTGAAAACGTTCAATTTTGGATGAATAGTAAAAAACACTACATTCTAGTTTAATAACGGCATTTATTTAAATAATAATTATATTTTATTTAAATTTATTTTAATGTAAAAATTGATACATAACATATATATTAGTCTAATTTAATTCATTAGAGTCATCTTATAATAAGATTATATATATATATACAATTGTATTGAACATTTAACGTATTTTACCCACCTTCTAGGCACATTTGTATATTTGCATAAAACGTAATTTTACAGCTTCTATGAACTGAATATAAAAAATCTAAGAGACATTATTGACATAATTAAGTTAAATGTGGTTCAATAGGATGAAAATAATTTTTGGTGAATAATATCTTTTGAATTTTATTTACAACAGTTAAAAGAAAATAGGGTAATTAAAGGTAAAAATGATATTATAATTACCGTAAACATTTACTAATTCTAAAAGAAAAGGGTTTTTCAAGAAAAATAAACATTAGGAGAAAAATATGATCATTTTTTATTCACATGGATAAGATTAGAACATTTATTATATTTTATTTAAAGAAGAGTTAAAAGTGTTAAATTCAAATTTTAATAACTAAAACTTTTTTAATATAGGGATATAAATAAGATAAAACCGATTATAAATATTCGTTAGAAAGGTATAAAGATTTACTACATCATGATATTTTATTTATAAATTTAGAAAATATATAATAAAATTAATTTATGACATAATGATGATGCTGTAATTAACTTATTATTGAAAGAATCAAATAAATTGTATTATAAATATTAAAATAAATATAATTTGAATGTTATGATTACATAGACAAGATTTATAGGTTAATATGAAATTTAATGGTCGATTCAATAATTTTTTTTTGAAGTAATCATGCTGTGATGACTTTCACCCAAACCAAAAACTAAATAGTGTCCAAATAGTTATAAGTGAGTTTTTAATACAAATACTATTTTATTAAATAATATAATATTACTAAAATTATATGATTAGGACAAATGAATTATATATAAATAGATATGTAATTAATGAACCACTTTTGGTTCTCTTTCCATTTTATTGTATGTTTATTTACCATGCATATTAAAAATACAAGAAGACATGATAATGGATAAACTATTTTACAGAGAGTTATATATAAAAGATAAGGTTATTATGGTGACAATAACTTGTCAAAAACCTATTAGTTGAACGTATTTGGACCCATCACCACATAATTCTAGAAATAAATCCCTTTGGATCCATTATAAACCAAAAATGATTGTATAATAAAATACTATTTCAAGCTTTTCCTAAAATGACCTTCACCTCTCTAATAAATGGGTACTTCCCCTTCTCTTAATTTCACACCTCCAAAGAAATTTTTCTCGACCAAACACTACTCAAATATCCTCCCCACAACCATAACATCCTTCTAGAGTCCTTCAATTGATCATAAATACATTCTAATGATCCCTTTTGACCAAATCAAAAGGAAACAGCCGAAGAAGAGATAATAATTTCATCACCTCTTTCAAAGATATATTCTTATTCCACTTACTCTTTCTTTGTTTTTTCCATACCAAAACAATAAATCCATTATATTATATATATTTACATGATTTTATAAATGTTATACAACTATATTCATTATTTTATTCATCCTATGAATAAAAAAGTCACCATACGTGCGTACGTGCGGCTTACCGTCTCCACGTTGTGGTGTAGTTTGTTATGCAACACTTTATTTTTTGGATGAGTGTAATAATTATTATAATTTATGTAAATAATAAATATAACATGTTAATTAATATGTATATATAACATAAAATCCAATTATATAAAATTTCACCATTAATAGACTGATAACGTCGCTTGTGTGTACATACCACTTACCGCCTCCACTATGCAATTAGATTCACTTCCACATTCACCATTCAACGATTATTATAAAAATGTATATTATTATTAAGTATGTAATATATGACATAATAATTCTACTTTAAATATATATATAAATATATAACTCAATTACTTTCATCCCTTCACTATGATATTAAAACAGAAATAATGTTTATGCATACATAGGGCCTACCGTCTTCATAAACGATGTTTTCAATTTCATATATCTATCCATTTTAAATATTTATATTCTAAATATATATGATTTATAAATCATTTTTTATATTTTAGAAGTATTTAAATCATGATCTAAGTTATATAATCAAGAATAACAAGTTAAACCACGTATGGTAAAAAAGGGATTGTTACCCGATATGTTAATTTAACATGGAAATTATTATCAAATGGGTTGTATAAATTCATAAATGAATCATGTATGATATCATAAATTTCAATATAGTTCTGGTATAATTTAACAAAATACTATGGTCATTATACAGAGAGTTTAACGTACCCTTTACTAAAGGATAATATCAGTTGAGGGTTAATTCTACAATCTCTTCCTTATCCGAGGTTATTTATACGTATCTACTAGGACATTTTATCATCCACATCCGGGTTTCTTAAAAATGTATTCCAAAACATTTTTACTATTTTCATATAATATGTGTTAAATCCATTTATACCCTTCTTTTACTTTTTATAATACGTTTATAAATAAATTATTCCATTTTTTCTCAAACAAGGTCATTTACGACCTTTTCGACAAAATTAAGGAAAGAATGTTTTTAAACTTATACACCGGGTGCAGGTATTTTAGACCATTATAACACCTTCTAAGCTTCCCTTACATGTTTATAAGTATATTTTAAAAATAAATTTTTTATTTTAAAATTACATGACTTTAAAAATATATCAATATTGATAGAGATATTTCTCTCAAATAGTTTTGATTTCATCTATGTAAACATCCTTTGTGGGATTTTATTTTTGTTTGAAGTTGATTTATTATGATAAAATCATATATATTTTATTGATGGATTTGTGATATGTTTGACTCTGTATGTGATATTGTTATACCATTCATAGTTTATGGTAAATGAATTGACATTTCATATGATAGTTTCAATACAAATGATTATGTTATGTTTCATCATTTTCATATGAAAAATGCATTGGATTTAGTAAGTAACGGGTGTATCTTGATATAGCTCCTTGATGCATCAGTAGGTCTCATGAGACAATCTAGTGTCTTGGAATAATTCCTTGATAAAATATTATTTGAATTCTTGGCAAAAGGCCTGGACTGTATTGTAATGTTGTCCGACATTATACATTCCCTCATTATGAGATTAATTACATCATGTGATTATTCAACTAGTAGAATATCCATGTTCATGTTTATATGTTAATGATTGATTTATTTTGGCCGTATTATGTTCGTGATTTTGTTTAAGAAGGCTGTTGTTTTTATTTGCCATCTTTCCTTAAAATTTTATAGCTTTTGCTAATTTATTTACCTTTACCGAGCATTTGAGTTCACCACATTATTATGTTTTATTTTTCTAGGATTCCATGAAGTTTACTATTATTTATAAATAGGTTTAAGCTATAAAAATAATGTAAATATCAATAGATTATCTATATTGTATTTTATGTTAGAAATTCTAATGTAATGTCCACATATGTAATACTTTTTCCAAGACTCCTAAACTGATCGGTACATCGAGACTTGATTCCTTATAATTATGAAAATGTTATTAAAATAATGCACCTGATCTAGGCTTCTGGGGTCAGGGCATTATAGTTTGAATTATATGATGTTTAGAAATAACCTTTGAAACTATATTTAAAAAAACTATGATGAGATAAAATTATACTAAAAAAGTCTTTGAGGATTAGTATAGAATAACTTCCTCAAATTTTGGTAATGTAGATATTTTGTGAGTTTTCCAATCAATACATCCATGTCTTGATACGAGCCGGTAGAGGCGGCTCTAGTACACCTGTACCAAGCAGTGAAAACTATGACATGGAGTTTCGTGCTTGACCTGGGGTATCCCGGTACATGACAATGTTCCTTTATGCACTGTTGGTTACGACACTCTCAGGGGATATGCTTAAGATAATTCACATTTTATTGAAAAACCATTATAAAGTATTTATGAGTAAATATGTAAGCAAACAAAACATTTTTATGATTACGATACTAGATGTGTCAAAATATTAAATTTATGTTGAATATTTTTGTAGTTTTTGGATTATACATTATAATATGATCTACCCTAGTGTATTTCATCATTTATAAATGGATCCCAGTAGAAGGAATGAAAATTCCAGAAATACTCATGATCCAATGAGTAAGAAGGATCATATCTTTCGTGGTCTTACGCCATAATTTTTAAGGGAAATACCCAGCTATGTATTCTCATCATATTAATAAATTGTATCATTTGTTAATAATATAAGTAAAAAATTCACTAAGTCATATGGCATTGAAGGGAGTCCAGAGAAGAATAGAATGATAGGGAGAAATATGGGAAAAGGAAAGAAGGTAATAAAGGATATCACGTATGAGGTAACTGTGGAATGAATAACCTTGGTAAATTCTAGAAGGGAATGAGTGTTTATAATAATTGAAGAGAAAAAGGACACCAAGTATGTGATTCAATGGGTAAGAAAAAATTTTCAAATGTACAATGCTTCATCTGCAAGGAGTTATGACACTGCACGAATCAATGTCCCAATCATCAGTGTATACCTCAAATGATGTTATTATATATTAATCAAATTATGATACAACCAAAGATGAAGAAGAATAATTAGTGTTCTTAGATTATGTCATTTGAGTATTTTATATATGATTTATTGGTTATATTAATTATGGACATAAATATGGATTATACTATAATACTATTTCATTGAGGATTTAATATTATATGATACTAAAAAAAGTGACTCAATAAAAAGTTCAAATTTTTTTAAACTACATGTTTGAAGGAAAGATAAACCTAAATATGGTACTGATACTGAGGTAGTGATTTTTTAATAAGAGATGATTTATTTGGATAAATTATATTGTATGTTCTTGACTACCTTGGAACTGATTAATTGTTTCCTAATTCCATCATTTTTGGAGATTACCACATTTTTGAATTGAAGGAGTACATCCAGTATCTATGTTTTAGAAAAAAATAAGGAAATACATACCTTTTCAAATATGTTTTTATTGTAATTCATTTTATTACCACATTTTATGAGAATACACGATGAAGGTATTCACATGTATATTATGTGACCTTACTTATAAACATTTGACTATGATTACAGACAGAATTATTATGGATAATTATAATGGTTTGAATGGATTAAGTTTGACACTAGATACAACATTTATGGTTAAATAACTACTTAATATTATTTTTGTATTGTTATAAAAATGACAACCCATAGGTCAGGTGACAACCTGTAGCGTCCGGCCAGGCCATGAGACTTGAACCCACAACTAATGGGTGATGAGGGTGCATCACATACCAATGACCTATATGATTTCCTAGATTGTATAGTTTAGTTTTTTAAATGTTCTAATAGATTAATTATAAATTCATTTTTTTGGAACATTATACGATTAGGATAATTAGAATATTTTTGAGTTCTATTCTCATTTTGGAGTGAAAAATTAGTTTTTGGTAGAATTTAGTTAAATGATGGAATTTTAATTTTCATGTATTTTTTTATTCTATGATTAAATTTACACATAAACATTATAGAAATTATCATAAAACCAAAAAAATATTATCCTAATACCTTATATTTTGATGAACCAATAATATTTTATGTCATCGTAGATTTATCGCATTGAGGCCCTCAATTTTCTATTTATTTTTCACTTGTTTGTGATTGATGACCTCAATAACACCAGATAAATATTTAAGTTTTCATTAAATTATGTGTCTCCAATTTTCTCCAATGTTATTCTATTCTAAATCACAATTTAGGGGTGACTTTTTAATTTCCCTTTCCCTGTTATTAAGAACAAATTTAATTAACCCTATTTTCAATGTGGGTTTTCGACAAAGGTATTTTCTATTTTTAACATTTTTTTTTGAAAAAAGATTTCAAATTTATAAGATTTAATTTATTTAAGGAGGGTAGAATGAAACACCCCGTTATTTCATTATATGATATCTCTTTAATGTAATTCATTAGATTTCACCACATACAGCCCCGAGTTTGAGCGCACCACGACTTCCCAAACTAGTCGTTAAAAAAGCTTTTATGTATAGTAATTATAGTGTTTTGAATTTCATATACTCCATATAATTTTAACATATATATTATGTGTTTTATAAGCATAATATTATAAAAAATTCAATTTTTCTGATAAAAGAATTTTTTTTCAAAAAAATATAATTTTACTGCCTTTTAACGGCGAACCTTTTTTAAATACAATATTTGACAATTTTATATATTCGATTGGAAAAATAAAATTATTATTTATGAATAGTACATATAAATTATGCTTGGATAAATTTTTAGTATTTTTTGAAAACATACATATTTTGATGAATAGTGAAAAATATTAAATTTTAATTGAAAACAACCATTTTAATAGAAATAATTTATAGTGTTAATTTATGAATTTGAGTGGTTATAATGTTTTTTAGAGTATATTTAATTCATTTAATATAATTTAGGTCATTAAAAGTAATTTCATATTTAAATTGGACATAAACACATGTCAATCATTTGATAATATTTTCTTTTTAAAAACTCTCTTTTTGGTTTTGACAACATGAATTAATATTAAATTAATTAATGAAACATAAATGTTTATAAAATTTAAAAATAGACTTAATTTTTTATTTCAAATTATCATTATTATATTTGTGTATGTTTTTGGTATTTTTATGAAAACATTCATTTTTTTATGAATAGTGAAAAACATTACGTTATTGATTAAAACCAACATTTATTTAAATAATAATTATTTTTTAATTAAAATTATTCTAAAGTAAAAAATAGATACCTAATACCTATAATTGTCTAATTTAATTTATTTGAGTCGTTTTATAATAATATTAGATATATAAAATATTATTAAACTTTTATGGCCTTGTACCTACCATCTCGGAACATTTGTAAATTTGCATAAGATGTAATTTTACCACTTCTGTGAATTGAAATTCAAAAATAATAGAGACACTATTTTCATTAGTAAGTAAATTTTGATTCAAAAGGATAAAAATAATTTTTGGTGAATTGTATCTTTCGAATTTTATTTACCACATTTAAAAGTAAATTGGGTAATTGAAGGTAAAAATGATTTTATAATTAACCGAAAATATGTCCTAATTTTATTGCATATGTTTTTCTCGACGAAAAATCATCCTTAGGAGAAAAATATGATCCTTTTTTATTCACTTGGGTTAGATTAGCACATTTATTAAACTTTATTTCATGAATAACTAAAACTGTTAAATTCAAATTTTAATAAATAAAACATTTTTAATACTGGGATATACATAAGATAAATTTTACTATAAATATTCATTAAAAAAATTATTTCCTACATCATGGTATTTTATTTATAAATTTTAGACATTAAATAATTAAATTTATTTATGATACAATGATGCAATAATTACCTTATTAATGATAGAATCAAAAAAATGTTATTATAAATATTAAAATAAATTTAAATTGAAATTAATGATACCATACATGAATTTATAGGTGAATATGACATTTTAGGTTTCATTCAATGATACTATCTTAAATAATAATGTTTTGATGAATTTCACAAAAACCAAATACAAAATAGTGTCAAAATTGACATAAATAAGTTTATTAAAACTAATAATATGTTATTAAATTATATAATATTCCAAACAATATATGATTCAGAAAAAGGACATATATAATGATAGATATTTCAGGAATGAGAAACTTTTTGTTCACTTGTAATTTTATTGTATGTTTATTAACCATTCAATATTACAATAGAAGAAGACATGGTAAAAGTTAAACTATTTAACTGAAAGTTAAATCTGAAAGATAAGATTAATAGGGTGACCTAAATTTGTCAAAATCATATTGGATGTGATTATTTCTACCCATATCCACATTAGTTTTGAAATAAATCCAATTGGATCCATTATAATCCAAAAATTATTTTGTAGTAAAATAATACTTCAAGCATTTACTAATGGGACCCTCACATCTCTTGTAAAAGGGTACTTCCCCTTATCTTAATTTCACACCTACATAGTAATTTGTCTTATCCAAACCCTGTTCAAATATCTTCCCAACAATCCTAAATTCATCCCAGAGGCCTTCCTTTGATCATAAAAACAACTTCAGGAGCCCTTTGGATCAAATCAAAATGAAGCACCCGATGAAAAGGTAATAATTTCATCACCTCTTTCAAAGTTATCTTCTTCTTCCACTTCATCATTCATTGTTGATTCCATACCAAATTAATAATTCCATTATATTTTAGAGACCTTGATGTTGTTATAAATATTTTACAACCATATTTATTATTCTATCCATCTAGTGAATAACATAGTCACCATACATCCGTACATACGGCTTACCGTCACCACATTGTGGTGTAGTTTGATATTCAACACTTTATTATTTGGATGAATATAATAATTAGTATAATATATGTAAATAATAAATATAAAATGTTAATTGTTTTTATATATAATAAACCAACCAAATATATTAGATTTCCCCATCTATATATTGATATCGTCGCTCGTGCATACATATGGATGACCGTCTCCACGACGTGATGTGTTTCTTTTCCATGTTTACCATTCAAATATGATTATAAAAAAATATTATTAATAAGTATTGAATATATAAAATAATAATGCTTCTTGAAATATGTATATATATATATATATATACATATATCTCATTCACTTACTTTTCTTCAATATGATATGAAAATGGAAACATCTTTTATGCGTAGGTATGACCTACCGTCTCCCTAAATAGTGTTTCCATTTCATCTATATATCTATTATAAAAATTTATATCATAAATATATATGATTTATAAATCATGTTTTATATTCTGTATGTATTTAAATCATGATATAAGTGATACAATCAAGAACAACCAGTTAAAATGTGTATGGTAAAGAAAGCGATTATTACCTGAAAAGTTAATTTGACATGGAAATTATTATTAAATGGGTAGTACAAATTCATAAATTAATCATGTATGATATCATAATTACTAATATGGTTCTAGAATAATTTAATAACATACTATTGTTATTATACAAGATGCTAAACATACCATCCACTAAAATAAATTACAAGGTAAGGGTTAACACTATTATCTCTTCATTATCTGAGGTTGTTTATATGTATGTATCAACTGAGACCTATTTATCATCCACATCCATGTTTCTTATAAAATTATTTTAAAACATTATTAATATTTCCTAGACTATGGGTTAAATTAACTTATTCCCTTTTTTTCTTTTTATACGATTTTTAATGAATCTTTTCGTCGTTTTCCAAAAAAAGGTTCCTTTATGACTTTTTCGGAAAACAAATAAGGAAATAACGTTGTTTTAACATATATGGTGGGTTATTCTATTTCATTTCATTATAATACCTTTGAAGATTCCTTTACAATATTATTATAATATTTTCATAATAATAGTTTACTTTTAAAATTACCTTACTTTTAAGTGAATTCAATATAGAATGAGATATTTCTCCAAAATAATTTTGATTTCATCTATATAAACATCCTTTGTTGGATTTTATGCTTGTTTGAGGTTGATTTATTAAGACACTATCTTACCTATTGTATTGATGGTTTTGTGATATTTTTAACTATGGATGTGATATTTTTATACCATTCATGGTTTATGGTTAATGTATTGACAGTTCGTATGCTAGTTTTAATACGAATGTTTATGTTATGTTTCAATATTTTTATATAAGGATTTCATTGGACTTATTAAGTGATGGGTGGAGCCCTCTATATCTCCTCGATGCATCGGTAGATCTAATGAGACAAACTAGAGTCTCAGAACAAGGGTTTGACAAAATCTTATTTTTAGTTTGGGCACAAGGCATTGACTATGTAGTAATGATGTCTGACATTATGCATTCTGTTATTATGAAATTAGTTACTACATGTGATTATTATAATAAAAGAAAATCCATTTTCATGATTATATGGTAATGTTTGATTTATTTTGGCCATATTATGTTCAAGATTATGTTTATATAGGATATTTCGTTTATTAAATTTCTTTCCATAAAAGTTTGTTGCTTCTGCTAAATTATTTACCCTTACTGAGCATCTGAGCTCACCCATTTATTATGTTTTATTTTTACAAGATTCCAAGGGGTGTACTATGATTTATATGCAAGTTTAATCTACAAGAATAATTTAATTCTCAAAGGACTATCTATATTGTTTTTTATGTAAGAAATTCTAATGTAATGTTTAGGTATGTAATCTATTTTCCCATACATCTAAACCGATCTATTCTTCATGTCTGGATTTCGTGTAATCATGAAAATGTTAAAAAATAATGCACCCACTCTAGGATTCTAAGGTCGGGGAATTAAAAATCAAGGAGGCATGCTCAGAGGTGGTTTTGTAAGGGCAATATCTAGAAGAGATTGGGAGACTCCACAAAGTCCAAATAATGATCATTTATGATTGAGATCTTCTTTTTAACATGGCAGTGTGGAGAGGTATCCTGAATTATTCTGGTTCTCAACTATGTCTTACCAGAAATTATCATCTTCATTTGGATATTTAGATAGAATAGACTATCCAGAATCATGAATACTTGTTTCACTCAAGTGTCATAGATTTTGGAGGTTTGTAGATGAGACACATTCCCTTAGTATAGTTATCTTACAATAACAGTTTCCACTCCTCCCTCAATATGGAGCCATTTAATGATTTTTGAGGCCAATATTTCCATTCAACATGGTACTAGATAGGGGTTGTAGTGTAATAAATTATCATGATATAACTGGCATAGATTATGATAGTGGTGCTTCATGTTATTCATGAGAGGATATAGGTAACACAAGATCAACATACATCTAATTCCAATCATAGGAAGAGACAATTTTAGTTTGATGTTGGGGATCAAATGTTTCTAAATGTGATTCCCCTTTATGTGAAGTGATGGATTGTTTATGGGAGTATGATTTTCCCTAGTTTATTGGGCCATTAGAGGTGTTGTCTCATGTAGGAGATATGGTTAATCGGGTAGCACTTCCCCCATAGATAATCTGGATATATGATGCTTTTCATTTTTCATATATTCATCATTATCATTATAATGAATCTCACATCATCGATTGGGACAAGATCAAAATTGACGATGATGAAACATTTGAGGTGCGTCCAATAGAGTTCCAAGACTGCAAGGATAAGGTGTTGGGTAGGAGTTCAATCCTTTAGTTATGTGACCTTTGGTGGAACATTGGCATAGAGGAGAGTACTTGGGAATATGAGTCATTGATATGTGATCAGTACCCCCAATATGTTTGATATTTAGATCATCTTTCATAACATTGTTCATTTGGTGGTTGTAGACCATTTCTGTTTATGAAATGACATTATCTGGAAACTTTTTTTTGGATTTCTCTCTTTTGAGTGGTATCTCTCTTTAGAGTGTGTTTAATAGATAGAGCTATTTTCTACATGGTTTCCCAATTTTCTTATTTTAAAGCGATTGGCCATATGTGGTGGTGAGAGCCTTTGGAGGTCTCCCGTAGGGTGGATGTTTAAACGACTGATTTTCTCTATCCTCTTTGGTGGGTTTTGGATTATCAATGGTGAGAATAGTTTGATAGGCATCTAATATAATGTCTTGAAGCTCCCCATTCCATTACATTTTGAAAATATAGTGGTTGATGAGTTTTTGTAGATATCCGTGACTCATTTCAAGAGATTTTTAAAAATCTAGTTTTTCCAATTGTGGTATAGGACTAGTGAGAGAGTAATAGTTGGTCCCTGATAGTGGGACATAATAGTGAGTCATAATGGTGACCCACAATTGTTTCTTAATAATGGGGACTCAAACTAGTAGCTCACCAATAGTGACTCACACCAGTATCTCTCCAATGGTGACTCACACTGGTAGATAACAACGGTGACTCATCAATGGTGACTCGTCCAATGATATATCATCCAATAATGAATCTTTCAATGGCGACTCGCCTAATGGTGAGTTCACTAATGGTTACTCATCCCATGATGACTCGCTCAATGATGAGTCATCCAACGGTGACTCATCTAAGACTAAGTGACCCAATATTGACTCATCCAATGGTGAGTTGCTAATGGTGAGTCCAACAATGGTGAATCATTGCACATTGACTCATCTAATGGTTACTCTTCCAATGGTGACACGTCCACTGGTGAGTCATCCAATAGTGAATCATCAAAGAATAATTATTCCATTGATGACTCATCCAAGTGTGAGTCATCAACTAGTATCTCATCAGTAGCTGACTCCCAAAGTTGAATTGCCCAATTTTTTTTCACTTTCAATAGTTTTTCAATATTTTAGTTTCCTCCAGTTTTCCACTTAGCTACAGTTTCACCCCTTTGAAATGTTCATTGATGTAAAATGCAATAAAACCCTTTTCTTAATGGATATAAGGCTTATTTCAAGCCCATAACTATTATTTACATTTTCTTAAGCATATATGATCTATTACATGGTCATACTATGTGGGTTGTAGTGATCCAAATATAATTAAAACACAAAACCATTCCATATAATGTGAGTCTCATATTTAATCCTTCTAAGTTAGGGACTTCCCTTCATTCATTCCTTCTTATTTTTCATCATTACTAGATTCCTTGAGTTATTCCTCTGAAAATATTCATGTGTTGTGGTGTAGCCTTCAATCATGTTCCCCATGCAGTTTTCATGCTACATGTGCACCCCCTCTTTTTGTGTAACGATAGTGTCAATCATTCTTTGATAAAATGTACGTTCTACCTCTGTTGATCTATGTTCCTCGATCTGTTTCCTCACATTTATTTTTACCATTATATGGAATGTGATATCCATGATTATAATAGATCTTTCTCGGTTATTGGTTGGTGACGTGGAATTTTGGCCTTATACAGTGGATGCAGTCATTGTGGGAGAGGTGATCATGAACTCTTCTCTAAGTCGTACACATGAAAAAACATCAAAAACATTTTATCAACATGTATCAACATGCTTCATGTTCATCTACCAATTTAGTTAAACATTCATATATACATCAATTTAATTTTAAAAAAATTACAATAGTAACTAGATTCATTGACATTCTTCTTTAATCCTTTATCCAATAATTATACAATTAATCACGCCTTATGTTATTTGCCAATTTCCATCAAGAATTACATGATAAATAATAAATTCACTGATTATCACACTATGCCACATGCTTTACGGGTTGTTTTTTTAGGATGGATGGGTCTAGCCCTCTACTATAGTTAGAGAATACTTGATATGTTGTTTGTGTACTCACCATGCTAATCCCCTTGTGTTTGGTAGCCAGGAATTTTTTTATAGATTGTCTAGAAATATGGAATGTGATAATGCTATTAATAAATGAATTAATATTTAACCCATGGGGTTGATGATTGCAAGGATGCAATACAGACATTATCCTTCTGAGATGTTGTGGACCCTGTTTGGTTATGTCTAGAGGGCATGGAATATGGTTGTGATGAGAATGAAATGTAATGTAGAAAATGACACTTTTCTAGAAACTCTATCTCGTAGAAGACACAATGAATTACTCAAAAAAATTATCAAAATAATCTTCTCATATTATCAATGACATATCCCATGTATTCTTAACTAATATCTACATATATATAAGGAAATTTCATTCAAGTAGAACCACTGATCATGGATCCAATGTAAATTGTTGAAGAATATCACCAGAAAAAACTACCACCCCAATGACCGTGGTATACAAAAAAGGTTCATATATATAGATTTAGGAGGTAAAACTGTTAATATATAATCATGAACTACTAAAAGCACAACAATGATCAAATTATCCATCACTTAGTCAACAAAAATGCTTATTCCCAAACACAAGGTGTCAATATTATTCCATAAAAAATACACAAAAGGATCCAAAAACAAATCTCATTAATTACATCTTACCCATCTCCCATGATTTGTTATCACGTACAGTCCTAGGTTATCAAAAAAATTAATTCAACAATAGATAACACATAGTGAAACAATGGTTGTGAATCATAGGAATACACATACAATATTTTCCTAATTTGAATCACCTATACATGGGAAACTAGAAAGAAAAAACTCCAATAAAAATATGTTCTTCATTTACATTATTAAATATTATTCAAAAACCTACTTATGAATCTTATGAAATGACCACTATATATCAAAATTAGACATTATATCCCTATATCAAAATCCTTTTTAAATATTTTCGATAAACACTCCATTATATTAAAATAAATCTAATTTATTATTTACTTAATAACACATTTTCAATATAAAATCATATTTATAAAAAAAGAACATAAAAAATCACTTCTAATAATGGAATCCCATTAAATTTTCAATTTTCAAATAACATGAAAAAATCCATTAATTGATCCAATTCTACTTCTTGGAAGCAGATGCCACCAATGATCTATTTAGAAATACATATGGTACTTTTCAACTATTAGTTTATATTGAGTGAATCACATTTTATAGGGGTAATATTAATCAATATCATAATATATGCAAGTAATAATAATAATCATCACCGTGTGAATAATATAATAATATATACAATTAGCAGAATCCAAAATGAAAAAGACATGTATGCCATTATTGATTCATATATCCTTCCCAAACATCAATAATGATCATCAAATATTGAAAGGGAAGATCTCAGTTATAAGACATATACATCAATCCTTAATTAATTTGAATCAAAATTCTTTAATTAGAATAACTGATAATAAACTCATCGGGTTGTTCAATGATTTGTAAACCACAAACAATGTGGTGGATTCTACTCCTAAAATGTAAAAAAACAAATGACTTGATGATACTCCAAATTAAAATTCAATCTCTACAAATAATTTCATCTAATTAAATAAAACACATAAATAAAACCATTTATGGTTAAAATTAGGGAAAATAATGTCAAATATAGAACAACCACTCATCAAAATCATATATATATAAAATATACCCCGTTATTATTAATTTTATACCACTATTACTTATAGGATACACATCCTAAATTCCAATCCAACCAAAAAACAAATAATATATTCATAATGGTGTATGATAAGTTATAAATAAGTGATCACATTTACGACAAATTTATATAATCACACACACATGAACCGCAAAGATAGAACAAAGTTATTGTGTAGAACTAGAGGTCGGGGTTTTCAGCTTCTATTATCTATGAGCATTGAATAAAGTGTAACCACATGCGGGGTCCCTAAAAATGGAATTAAATTACCCCCCGCCCCAAATAAAAAAATCATAGACTACTATCAGACTACATTGCATATCAATAACCATATTGTTGTATGGATAGATGTACAATACAATTATTTATCCTATGTGAACTCTACTGGAATCCCAAAAACATATATTATATATATTATAATTATATTCACTACCCTAGATGATCAATGGATTGCTATTAGGGTTTCTGTGGCCTCCTACTACCGTCAATTGATCCATGTTTATCAAACCGGAACTAAAAACCCATTATAATCTTTTTATAAAACCAAATATATTATTCAAGAATTAATGTAAAAATAAAAAATATTAAATATGTTTCTAGTCATGAAATAAAAAGTTTTTAAATTCACCTTCCGGCCAAAATTGATAGAAAATTCATTTGTCTTCTTTTTCTGTGAAAATCAAATGAATTGGTCATTAAACTCTAATTTAAAACAAATATTCCAAATTTAAATATTTAAATGGTATAAAATATATATTTCATCATATGTTAAGTGATCATTGGATTTTATCGTAATATATATGAATTTTTTATATTTAATTTAATAATTATACTCTCATGTAACTATTTAATATTTTCATGATTAAATTTTTCCATATTAAGGTAATGGATAATGTTAAATAAATTATTTTAGGAACAATTACCTATTAGCATCACATATATAGATTCAATAGGAATAACAGTGTCCAATAACATTTTTTGTGAAAGTGATATAGTTCTAAATTACAATAAGAAGGAAAATACCTAATGATATTTGAGTATATCTTGGAGGGAAATGTAAAATGTATCTTTTGTATCCTATTTTCCAAGACCATTTCATCATAGTCACCTCATGTTCACCCTTTTATATTCTTGTGACGATATGTTTCTTGTATCCATTTTTTTCACCTAAGATAATGATCACCTAGGGATGTTTTCCTAACTTCCCTAATATACCCTTTGTGGCATGTCTGTGTATAGAACATTCCCCATACAATTGATAGAAAACATCAGAACCAATAATTTATTTCTGTAATCTATTTAATATCACCTCGTTATAGAACAACATTATATATACCTATATAATTTCACTATAGTATTCTAGTGTCTATAAAAACACCAATATGGACCCCATACAAAGTGGAGGGAAAACAAATATTTATAATATCCACACAATTCTAGTTCTTCTAAAAATAATTAATCATATTTCCCAAAGTCTATGTATATGGATTATATAGAGATTAAGGATAACATAATTACTTAAATATGTGGGATATCCTTACAATCATGGAAGACCATATATATATAACATGTATGAAGGAATATATTTAACTAAATATATAGACATACATTCACATAGATCAACTGTGACTCAACTAATGTGAAACATTATTCATTCCTCCATATTGTGGGGAAACCATTTCCCAACACTATATATATGGGAGTTTTTATTTTTCTTGATAATAAGGAACCATAAATTGAATATATTTATGGAAGATACTATTTTTTATTATTTTTCATAGATAGAACCTGCATTTCCCATATTCAGAAAACACCTAGACAAAAATTATTAGGTCATTAGATACACCATTGTCTTTTATTTCCATCAAATATGAACGAAATTGTGCATATCTCCATGTTTTTCTTAATTGATTGATGAGACCCTCTAGATAATAATATTCATTTTAAATATCAATAATGAATATCCATGTCATTAAAATACTGACCATAATTCACCAACATTAGGATGACTTTATTTTCTCTCAATATTTTAAGTAGTTTGACTTGGACCACTTAATTATCTATGACATAGTTGTTCCTCTATGTTTTTTATTCCCAAAAAATGATACAATTATTTATTTCATTATTATAACACGTAGATAAGCTAGTAACATCCACTTAAGAACCTATATCTTGGTGTAATAATCAACATTATTCCATTAAATAACACACCAACCAATTCATGTATTCTTAATCAATATCCTTTAATGTTTTTATCAATCATAAGAATATCTTGGTGGTATATGTGAAAAAACAAAATAATAATTTTTTTGTATCCCATTTCATGACTTGGATTTAATTATCTAATGATGAAAATATATATGAAAATTTCTTCATCTCATAATATATAAAACAAAAAAATAAATAATTTGTTATAGTGTTTAAAAACCATAAAATTTTCGTACTTTATATGTTTAGAATTCATTTCATGAATTATAGAACATGAACTATGAATGGTTTTATTCCAAATATGTAATATATATTGGATAAATATTATAATTGATGACAAAAAACATCCAAATGATTATTTCAATTAGGATATATTCATTGTTCACACAAAAATAATAAATTATTTGATTCTTATTCCAAGTGCGGTTATAATCCCTGAAAATTTTATATTCATTATGAGCTACTGATCAAATTACTAGGATATACACCATATGAAGACAATTTTTTTTAATATTTAATATTCATAAAAATCCAACTAAAATTATAGGTATATATACCATTTGTGATGGTCTGGAAATGGAATCTTTTTTTATTCACCAAACTATCTATAATTAGGTATCATTCAAAATGTAACTAAATACATTTGAATTTAAACAACATTGATGTTAACTTATTTATACAAACATAAAATTTCCATTATTTTTATTTCCTCGTGAATGTAAATGTTATCATGAATCTCATTGTGACTAATTTTTCTACATGGGTTTTATTTCCTTTATATTGATAAATAGGAATCCATCTTTATGATATCAAACCCCACATCACAAAACAAAATTCTAGTCTATATAGTGATAAATTCTAGTGTTTTTATCTTTTTATATTTTAAAAATAATTTAACAAGATAATAAAATATTTATAGAGAACCAATGGTATTCATAAAAAAAATTGATAAAAAAATCTAATCTATAAAGATAATTTGATTGATGGAAACTATTTAATACATTTACATATTCCGATCTATATATGGTCTTGATTATAACTTTTTTATTGGGGAATAAACCCATGTAATGATTCAGGAACGATTTATAATTACATCATAAATCTATATGAGCGTCCTAGTGTAATCAAAGTTTCCTTATAAAAAGGTACATATAAATCAAAATAGAATTTAAAAATCATAGAGGCGATGAGAAATAAAATAGTAATCCAATATGAATCCCTTAACAATAAAGGATATCGATTCAATACAATAATACTTTTAATAATGCAATGGTGAGTTTTATTATTTATTAACTATTCTTTGGGGACTACCATGAATCCATAGAGGGACCTTATTCATTCCAAGATAATTTTACCATAACAACATACTCTATCTAACATTTATTATAGATAATAGACCTATTATGTGATCGTGATAATTGTTAATGAATAGTGTTAAATGAGTATGATATCACATTACATCAATGTTTTATAAAACATTCCCAAATTTTTTAGTAATACCATCTAAACTAGAATGGGTGTGATTGAGATCCTCAATGAAATGAATCTATATAGTCCTTTCACTCAATAATGATTTTTAGATAAGTAGGAATTTTTTTCTGTGTCCTCCTATTGTGTCAACAACCCCTCCCTAGATGGATATAATATATTCATCCCTGATCATAAGGTTGATACTCAATAGGCTTCCCCTACCCCACTACAAACTATAATTTTCCCACAACATATCCTATCTATTAAAGTAATAGAACCCTGGTTCACTTATATTACACTAATGTATACAAATCGGTGAACCATGTCTAAGTCATTCAGGATTGAAAACTATAAAGGATATACTATATGTGGAAATAGATTGGTTAGTATCATGAATAATATTATATTTCTATTCTATATGAGGATTCTTATATCCATATTCTGATGGAGAATAATTTTTCATCTCACAACACTACTCATTATAAATAACCATACTAGTGTGTTTTAGAATTATAATGAAGAGGCATATGGTACATCCAAACATCCTCTAACATAATGCTCAATATATTAACCCTAAATTTGAAACTTATGGTCATATGTTAACAGATACCATGTGGCTAGAATTAACCTATATTAAAATTATAATTAATATGATTGTTCATATCACCAATTATATAATAGTTGTTTATCAAAATAAAATTTATTCAATTGAACTATAGGATTATATATAATAACATGTCTTATTATGAATTTATACTCTTCTATAAATAAATGAGTATGATCATCATAATATTATGACTTTGATTAGTAAGATGTTCTGTATTTGTACATCCTCCAATATTGAAGTATCTTGTTAGACTATCCCATTGACTACTATGGAGTAGGACCATATTCCCACTCCAATAATAGACAATCATCTGTATTTCCTAGAGATTAATATATAATAGTATCATGATCATAATATCATTCAAACTAATGTTTGTATGAATATAATGATCATTGAGTCGAGGAAGACTCATATAACTATCAGCCACATTGAAACTCACCAGTTAATTTCACTTTTCACCAAGAATCATTCTTATATTACAAATCATCATTTTTCAATTAATAATATAATCTTTTCATGATATAATGAAATATCAAAGATCCAATTCCATCTCTTTTTACGGAAACTCATCTGTATATTTTATGGGTGTGAAGTGAGTGAGTACGTATTCATTCTAAATCTCATGATTTATTTTACAATATTTTTATAGGAATAATGTACCCTCCTAGGAGGTATCCCACCTATTTATTCCTTGTTTAAATTTCCTAACCCATTCTGAACGAGAAAGAGAATCCAGGAAGAAATCTCATTCATGGAAAAATTCGACATAATAGAATAATAATATCACTTCCATTCATAAAAATAATATTCCAAAAGCTGACCTAATAATATTAAGGCTCATCACTATAATAACAAAGATGTTTTATTTGTGTTGATACTCCTTATTATACTATTAACAACATCTCTTGAGATCTTCTTCAGAGTTTCAACCACATTGGGACTGTCCATAGACAAAAGATGATTGATCCTGATAACATTTCTAAAGGATTGAGATATGAAAATATTCATCCCAATATGGTGACCAATTAATAACAATTCCATACCACTTATAATATATAAATCATTATTATCCATGATTTTCATCTATATTCCATATATTATAGAGTTTCTACAGAACCTAGACACTGAGAAATAGTTCAATTCATTCCTATGATAGATAATATTATGATGATAATTAGGATACTCCATAAGAAATTCACATTGTGGTTCATACCATCATTGGTATTAATTTTTCAATATAAAGTTTCTACACCTATCATAACTATTCCAAGAACTCACATATACAAAGAGGCACTCAAGATAAAATGTCTATCAACATCAAGAACCTCATCCATGAATGCATATATGATTATTTAATGGAACGATATTTTAAGGAAATTGTTATTGTATATTCCAACATCATATAACCTATACATCAATGAAACAATATTTATTCTAAAAAATCAATGTCCATTTTATTATGTAATTGGGAAAACCCAATAGTACTAAGATCTTGTAGAGGAATCCCACTCATAAAATGAAGAGAATATTATGGTCATGTGAAGGGTAATATCTAGAGTTAATATATTGGTAATGTTATAATTGGTGACCACTTCTCAATATAACATTCTAGTAACATTGATGGATGAATGAATACATTTATTATTCCCAAATCAATGAAATAATCATCACTAACACACGATGAAATACATTTCTCATGTTTATTCTATTAACCAAAATATTTAAATTTGTGATATTTTCAATAAATCAACTTCACTACACATTCATCTATACAAAATATAATTTTTCACGAGAAGGAAATGTTCTATAACATTATTTATCAATGATTAAATTAATATATACTATTTTATGGTTAGTTCATTATATTTTTTTATATTAGGTTTGGGGTGAAAATGGAGGGTTTCATTTTACATAACCTGATATCCAAGGATAGTCCTCTAATAATGACCACACACAATGTCATTGAATCACGAAATATTTGGGTTCTAGTAAGGATTTTTTATTGTAGGTCTATCAAGTAGAATCCATATATATGAATAATATTAATTAAAACATAAAAAATAATGGGATATAGAAATGCTCAAATACCATGAATTGATGAAATATATATTATTTTCTATCTCTAGGAACACAATCTGTTAATTACATATAATATCTTATTTAAAATGGTCTAGTAATTAAAATATATGCTACAATGTTCCCATTCATGGAAAATAATATAAATTAAAAAATTCTTTTATGGTTGATGCCATAGTGGTGATACTTGAGCAGTCCTAACTACCGTGCCTTTGGGGATTTTCCACCATCACTACAAAGGGTATTATCAAATCCATAGTAGATTTATGATTTATTGGAGGTAGAAATTTATCATCTATATAATAGTTGAAGCAACATAATATAATACTTTATAGCTACTTCTTTTTTCTGATCCCCCATCTTCTATGAGAATATTATCGATAATAAACAATCGGGTTTCCGCAATATGACTATTAATAAATCCTTTCTCGAAGAGTATCAGTATGAAATGGAATGACCTTATAATTTTTTTTATTATGAAATGGTATTTCAAGAAGTCGAATATTGAGAATGGTTTTAGTACTGTCCATGATCATTAATCCAATGGAAATGAATTCAATTTTTATATTTTTTATCATGTTGTTCATGTAGCACATTACACATCAATTAATTTTAATACATACATCCATATATATCTCTTAATATATTAATATAGTGAAATATTTAATAATCATGAATCATATACATGAAATATATTCCTATATAAAATAACAGATTAATGTTTGAATACCCTCCATGGGTGATCAGTTTATATTTTTATAGTTTCAATAAGTACATTTATGTCTCCTCCTAGTATATCTTATACAAAATAAAAACGAAAAATTTTAGATACATAACTCACACAAACTAAGGAAGCTTATTCACTCACAATTAGAGATAAAATAACAAAAATATGATGTTCACATCAGGTAATAAAAATGTCAAAATTGTGAATTAATCTCAAGGAATATGGTTGATAAGAAATTGTTATTAATAGAGACTAATATATCTCATTAAATAGATATTCTTCAAACAAAAAAATTATCAACCCATGATGGTTGAGTCTAACCGTCAAAGAGGATCAATGTCTAGATAATCTGAGTATAAAAACCAAGAGGAAAGAAATTTTACTACATTAAACCTTATAGAATTATATCAAATGATTTATTAGTATGGATAACCTATGAAAACATGTAATTTAATCAACAATAGACACAAGAGAGACACTGTGGATATGCTCCACCCATAGAAGATACATAATTGCATATGATGTCGAATTTCCCACCAAAACATTTTGAATATATTGAGTCCCATGATTTATGATTAGAATACATAAAAGGGTCACAACCTATAGTTATATTATATAGGATAACATATCCAAAATAGGTACATGAAAATCTTTATATACCAGTCTTAATGAACTTATAATCCCCATTTTCAAATGGGACTGTATACCTGTGAGAACATTTGACTCATTTTGTGTCTTAATGTAGCCATATATTGTGAATAAATGATAAATAAGAAGAATAATTGTTTAGATGATTTTTTCAGACAATGGATTGATAAGACATAAATTGGTATATAAATCTAATAGGCGGGTCAATATGGGATGGGGAATCTGTTTTGATAATTACTCTATCCTTTTCCTACCAAATACAATCTAGTTACCATTTTTATTTATAATTACATGTTTCGTGTGAATAATTATTTTGTTAAAACCATTTTTGAATTATAGTGTCTAATTATCTATATAAATATAAATCTATTCCTTGAACACTTATTGGAGACATTTTTAGAAAATCATTGTGATTGTTTTCAAACAATGATGATCTCATTGAAATATCCAAATTGATCCTGAGTGTTTAAAATAGTTGTATAGTGTTTGGATCATTCCATATAGATTTGGATGATGATGAATCCTTTTAAACTAATTGGAAATTTAAATAATTTTATTGGAAAAAATCAATATTGTTACACATATTGTAGTACAATTTTCAAAATCAATCCTATAAACACATGGAATATCACATGGCTTCTCCTCCTAGATAGTTTAAATACTAGAAATGTCCATGATAGGATGGAATAAAGAAGTAGTGTCACCTAAATTTAAAATTAAACATGAATAATTTTTATTCCATTTGAAATGAAAATATCTCATTACATTTAATCACTAATATAGAAAATAAGATTCATAGATAATTTGATCTAAAGAAATGAAATTATATTTTTATTAATGATGGTCGGGATAAATAAACCTTCAATTTAATGGTAGAGAACAACATCTATGAGTGACCAATATTTATGTACATCCTACGGAGTGGGTTTTTTAGAATAAGGTGTCATTGGTAAAATTCATAATTACTGATATTTATGCCTCTATAATCCCACCATATAATGTAAAAGAAAAGAATAAAATACAGAAAAAATGAGAACAATATCACGAAGATTGGATGACCATGAATTAAATCATTAAAGAACATACCATATAATGGTGAAAGATAATATATCTATTTTTAACCTAGTTTCCTTTTCAATGAGTGATCTATGTCATTCAACAACACATCCTTCAAAAGGTTTTTTAAATCATAAAATAATTAAAATTATGTAATATAAATAACACATTATAGTTATCATGTGGTATTAGTCTCTTAAATTAATTCTCCCCTATAATGGGAGGATATTATTTGGTATATTAAATATAATTTTGATCAAATTAGGTGGTACAATATAGTTCCATTAATATGATCAACATGGAAAATCACATATTCTATAATAATGATTCATACAAAAAAGAGTTCCTTACCCATAATAGGGCTAACATTGGTGAGTTTGAGAATAAAAATGAATATGGGGTGGATATGGTCCCAAGTTTTATTAAATATAACTATTAATTACATATACAATAAAAAAACCAAGACATTGTTTTTCACAAGATCATATGTTGTTACAATTTACTCCAATAACATCAAATGAATAATCAGAGATAAATTAATTTAAAAAAAAACTATAAAATGTAAAGAAAATTAGTATATATCAAATGGTAGGATGGTAGTTATTTCATAGATAATATAAATTATAAATTAAATAATATTAATGTTAATAAAAGAAATGAAATTATGATGTTGCATCCACCATTAGACGACTAAACATCATGATGGGAAATAGATAAAACTATTCTTGAAGTATAACTTTTTAAAATTTCATTAATTAATTGTTTCTATTATTATAGTAATTAAATTAATTAACATTTAATAAGAGATATAGGATGTATTTTTACGTCCCTTTTAAAAAAATTGATGTTTGAGGGTAAATATCTTCAATGTGCAGTTTTTACCTAATGGTTGGTCACTCAATGATATGGATTCCACAACACAATCATGGTATTGTCATGTGGAGTCATGTCTGGAAATTTAATGTCACTACTTGACTTTACCTTAGAAATTGGATGTTAAACAAAAGTGGGTTGTATCACACAATTAAAGATAGTTTTCTCTTTGATGTTGGTCCACATTGATTCTATGTATTAGAATTTAAATTTTCATTATCACTTGATATAAACCCTTAGGGGTACAATGTATTTTTCAGTTAAACCTCTTGATTATAGGGACCATGTTTATGCATCCATAGTTATTAAGAACTCATATTTTTTTATCTATGGATTTATTCATATAATGTACCCAACTCAGATGCCAATCAATAGTTCACTATGCCCAATTTGTCACACGGAATCCTTAGCATCACAACAAACTCTAGAGGTTTCTTACCTGTGGCGATGACCTATGTTGTCACCATGGGGAGACTATATCCTAATTACCATATTTTAACTTATTGGGATAAAAATAATAGTCAATGGAGGTTGGAAATAAAATAATAATACAACTGATAACTAAAAAATACAAGAATACATAACAAATCCACAAGAGTTTAATCTGTAATGATAACGAAACATGTCTCTGCAATGCAGCCAACACATGTTCAAATAATAATTGTATAATATATGTTTTAAAAATAAAAAACATTCAAAAAAATACTTATGAATAGTATCTTGAGCCTTCATCAATAATGTTTTCCCCTACTCTTAATTGTGTCGCAAAATCAACCATAGAACAGTGGGAAAATGCACATGTATCTACCTACATCCAAACACTCTGTACGAGTACCCAATGGTGGCCCAAAAGGGTGCGATATATAATTTCAGAAGGCATCCACCCAATGGTCTATACATTTCCCTCCTATGAAATATAATAGTTTTACCAGTGTGAAGGTAAATACGAAAGCAATTAACAAAAGTAGTGATTCCCTGTAATGGAATCTACTAAAGTAGTAATATTGAAATAGCCTCTCAAATATCCCATTAGAAGATGGTAAAGCTCATATAACAAGGGATATGAATGTAAAAAAGATAAATCACCATGAAATAATCATAAAAACCATATATCCATATCAAACATAACCTTTTCGTTCAAACTGATGTATTAGAACAACCATAATCATGTGGTTTAATTAAGTATATCATATCTTTGATAGCTTTGTCATAGGATCAATGAGTTAGACCATGAAGGGTTTTATCCAAGGTGTATTATACCATGGATTTATCATTATGTACTAGGAGAATATAGAAGAAAACTTGGCTGGGAACTAGTAGGATTCATAGAAGCATGTCTAGGGAATATAACATATGTATGTCCAATCAACCTAGATCTATGGGGTAGAAAGACCTGAGGAATCTTTGCGAATCAAGACCCAAGGATCGTAGTCCATCCAAGGCATCAACTACCTTGATCAATATCTAAGGATTATCTTACAAGTAAATTATTCATTCATTCAATATTTCATACCATTTTTTCTTTCACACCATATTCCATTCATACAACATGATTATACACATTCATAAAAATATTTAAATAAAATTACAATATAATGAGGAAACACACTCATTTAATAATTTTACATTGATGACAATCAAACTGTGATTATAAAAAATTAATATAATCAATCCCATATTTAACCATCTTATTAATTCAACAATAAACCCATTAAACAACTCAATATCATTTTTAACATAGAAAGAAGTAATAAAATATCTTATATACGAAAAAATCCAATTTAATCAAAACTATGATTCCTCTAACTAGGAAATCATGAGAAGGAATCCCATGTATGTTTTAACATGGAATAATAAGTTAAATTCATATAAAACACCATATAGTTTGACTTTCGATTGTAAAAAATCCCCAAATACATCTTGAAACAACCAATGGTCATCCATAACATTTCTAACACCTTTTAATTTAATTAATCGTTCATATTTCAAGGTTGTGCCGGAATTTTAATTATGATGAACAATGAAAGGTGTCCCAATAAAGTGAAATCCCAAAAAAGAAATGTTTATACCACCTACTATAGTTTGTTATAGTCTTCTAGACTAGTATCAATACTTGATTTGACTCAAATATGGAGAAAATGGTGAAAAAATAATGAAATTGAATATAGGTAAATTGATCATTCCTTGAAATTATATTACCAATACCAAGAAAAAAAATGAAAATCTAAAACAGAATATGATACTCACTAGATTGGATATAATGAGACGTTTAATTGTTGATTAACAGTACAAATGGAGGAGTTACCTCAAACTCAATAGAGCAACCAATGATAGATCTTCCAATGAAGGTTTGATGTGCGGTAGATGTACAATTGTGAATTAATGTTTACAAAAGTTTATTTAATTTAAAAATATAAAAATTTCCCAGAATAAATGGATCACCTAGTTTGAGTGCATGAATTCAAAAACCATGTTCTAACCATACATGTTTAGCTATTGGATAATGTAACCCACATGGTTACCTCACATGGTTTGAATAATCGTATGTCAATCATGTCAAATCCCATTATAAAATGTTTAGAAATTCTCTCACTGATGTGCGCTTTAGGCTTCACAATTTCAACTGACCATGATGCCTCCTCCTTCATTTTACCCATCAATCACATAGTTTATCAGACTACACATCCTTCCCTCTAAGGTTTTATATGACTATTTTCCATAACATTTTCATCACCAAACAAGATTTAGAGGATCCGAACTGGTCCTTAACACCCTCGATAACTCCATTTCGTCAGTGAAATTTCACATTATGCATTATTTTTACATGATAACAAAAAAGAAAATATTCTTACAATATAAAAAATAGTTTCATCAAATTCTTGCCCCATAAAGTAATCCATCCTCGAATTGACCTCTAAATGGTCATCATGATTCTTTAGGGAACAAATCCGGAAACTAATAATGCACATCAACCACTCACTGTAACATCCCAAGTAAGTAATGAATAATATATATTTTTATCTATGTTTATTAATGGTTAAGATAGTCTTATAGCGGCTTAAAATGAAAATAAATACAATCTTATGCATGGAATACACTAATATTCTTAAAAGATTGTTTTACTGCCTTTTGATGAGAAACCATTTTTGAATCTATATTTTGAAAATTTTATAAACTATTTTTGTCAAAATAAACTTGTTCTTTATGATTGGGACATCAAAATTTACCTTGTGTGAATTTTTGGTATTTTTCTGACAATGTTCATTTTTTAATGAATAGTGAAAAATACTGCATTTTACATCAAAACTACTTTTTAATCTAAATTATTTGTATGATTAGATTATGTTTTGAATTGGTTTTGAAGTGAAATTAGAATATATTTTTACCATTTTATCCAATGGTGGTCATTGGAATCAATTTCACTTTGAAATTAGACTTAAACTGGTGTCAATCTTTTGATACTTATTGTTTTGTAAAAACACGCTATTTGCTCTGGAAGCGGGAATTAATTATTAAATTAATTAATGTGACCTATATGTTTTGAATTTTGTAAAATAGACTTCATTTTTGAATTCTGAATATCAAATATAGCTTAGGGTGAACTTTTGGTAATTTTCGGAAAAACTTCAATTTTTGATGAATAGTGAAACCACTAAGTGGTAATCAAGCAAACTGATTTTTCAGTTAAATGAATGTTTACCACTAATGTGTATTGAATTTTGAAAATCCGACATACATGGTTGTAATTAAGAAGTAAAATGTGGTTCAATGAGATTAAAATAATTTTTTGGTGAATAGTAACTTATTAAGTTTTTAATCGCGATTAGTGGTAATTAGGGTAGTTTAAGGTATAAATAATGTTTTAATAATATGAAATGACCTAGACACATGTCCCAACCTCATTGGTTGTGTCATGGAGGACCATGACATGCCATGGGTCAACTTGGGGACCCCATGGATCCACTTTTGTTGGGAAATTACATAAATTACTTTTTATTTAATGTTAAAGTGAAAATGACACAAACATAATATGTTTTACAAAAACAATTTTTAAGTGGGGTTATACAAGTACAAAATTTGATTATAAATAGTAATTGGAAAGATAAAAAGATTTACTATATCATAGTATTTTTTTTATAATTTTTAGACATTAAATAAATTTAATTATTTATGACATAATAATGATGCAGCGATGACATCATTATTTGACGATTTAAATAAAATAGAAAGATAATGTAAAATCTATGAACTACACATGTCCAAAACCAATTGGATGAGTGGATTTCGAACCCTTATCACCTTATCCACTAATTATATCAATGTGGGACCTTTTAAAACCGAAACACATTTTCAAATAATGTAATATTTCTTTACTTTCCAAAAGTGCCCCTCCTCTCCTCTTATAAAAGGCCCCCACCTCTACCTCATTTCACACACTCTTCAAGCCTTTGTCTCGGCCAACCCCTGCCCATTTTCTCTCTCCACATCCCTCTACTCATCCTAGAGGATTCCCTTTGGGCATAATCCTTTTAAAGGAATCCTTTAGGCTCAACTCAAAAGGAGTTACACTTTTAAAGTTAATTCATTCTCTCATGTTCATTTGTTTTATTTTGCTTCTCCAACCCCCTAAACTCTTTTTATTTACTTCTTTTGTAACAACACCAGAATCATCAATATAATAGGATGTTGTTATAAGATTTATTTTGAGCTACACTCTCACACAACTACATCAAATGGTTAAAGAACATACGGTTTCCGTGGATGGAGAAATTCTGCCTCCCGAAACGATGATTGTTCAACACTCATTTAACACCTTCAAAGGTGGCCGTTATGATGTCACTATTTTTATATATGATATATAATATGTTTATGTTTTCCATAAGCTTCTGTTTTTTTTATTTTGGGCATACCTTTATGGTTTCCATTATGGGTAAAACACGATATCTTCATTTTAGGAAGTGCAGACTACCGCCCCCTAAAAGTGATTTGATTCGTTAATACCATATGTAAAGGATAAAGTTAATGATATTATATATGTTATTATACTGGAATTATAATATACTCTTATATCATTATTATTCCATTCCAGAAAATATGAAATAGAAATGGAAGTAGCGTTCATGCGTACGTACGACTTACCGTCTCCATGAACGGTGCATTTCATTTCTTACCTCTAAATGTGATGTAATATTATAAATGCATGTATTTACTGGATATATATGACATATATGATATCTACATCATGAATACCATTCTGGATACAATGAACCTTTGACCAAATTAACAACATGTAAGTTTAAGAAGTCTATTTTTGACTTAAGAACCAAATACCGACAAAATGAACATTGTTAACTTAACAGATTACATGATGTTAATAACATGGTATAAAAGGAATAATGAACATGAAAAAGGTTCTTAAGAAAGTAGAGATTAACTCAAGTTTATTATTCAGGAGATTAAAGAACGGTCAGGTCAAGTCGGATACGAGGTATGGGACTTCGTCTCAATCTCCTTTCGTTGAGGCATATTTTATTTTATACACAACTTTCTTTTATACGGTGTATAAACCCCTTTTACTTTTAGGTTTATTCAAAAGGAATCTTTTTTATACGAAGCGTTTACTAAACGACAAAAGGGAATATTTTTGTCGTACGTATGCGGCGACAACGACTTCTCCGCCGTCGTGACCGTTATTTGAGTTTCGACTTCCTCTACAAGCCATACCTTCTTTTTTAAAAAGAAAAATAAATACCATGTTTTACCTTTCTTTTATTTTAGTATTGAAAATGGTTTTCATAATGTTTTTATATCAATGTGTTGTATTGATATCTCGTGATTGAAATGTGGAAATTTTATGTTGCCTTTATGCATGTTTTATGTGATATGATTATGTTATGGTTCTTGGGAATTATTATGAAGACGGGTGGTTCCGTGATAAACTAAGGGCGGGTGAGCCCGTTATAGCTCTCCAATGCATTGGGTAACGCGAAGGAGTGAAACGTTAAGGTTTCTCCGAAGAGATTTTAGGGAATATACTGTGATTGGTATTCCAAACGTAACCAAGAGGGTTACTCCCTACGTAAGAATGTTATGAATGCCTCAAGTTACCTTTATGTCTTATGTTTTCTATGATTTATTCATGATTTTATGAGGTATGCTAAAGTGCCTATGTTTTATGGGTAAAGTATGATTTCATTCTTATGTATATATGAACTCATATTTCCTTTCCATGTTTTTTTTATAACCTATACTGAGTTTTTATGCTCATCCCATGTTTTTGAAATGTTTTTCACAGGTCAAGGGAAAGGTACGTGATAAGATGATAGAGTCAAGGATGTGTCATGAAATGATCCATGTTCTATTTTAAATGTGTTTCCATTGATGGGAATGAAGAATACTATCTTTTTGTAACCACTTTGTTTATATGTGGAATGTAATGCAAGTTTTATGATCTAATTCTCTAAAACTCTAAACCTGAAAAGATCCTCAACGTGTAATCTTGTAATAACTCAAGATTAAGTATGGTTTAAAGCTGGGGCCTTATAGTTGGTATCAGAGGTCGGTTTAGATAACTTTAGGAGTTATAATTCTATTAAATGATTATCCAAAAATATTTTTTTTTTCGAAATGATATAGCATTTAAAGATTACCATGTTGATTCATCTAAGACATGTTTGTTCAGAATGGTTTTCCGTAGAGGAAACAGGGAAGCAGTGCTAGGAAGGCATACAGAAGGAAATAACCTTCCGAATCAGCATCCAGAAATGGTCGGAATTGGAACTGAACAGTTTGTTGCAGTAATGGCGCAGTTGACTCAAGCGATAAATGGCGGTGGTATCCATGCACGAGATCAGCCAGATCAACCGCAGAGGAACATGTCAGTGGTGGAACATTTCATGAGGCAACATCCACCATCATTCAGAGGATCATCTGACCCTGTGCTAGCTGAAGGGTGGATTAAAGCACTAGAGAAGATTTTTGATGTCATGGGGTGTTAAGACAATCAAAAGGTTAGTCTTGCTATTTACCGTTTGGAGGGAGAAGCAGATCAATGGTGGTCTATGGTTAAAAATATCAGGGACGCCGATGAGATTGATGCTCTTGACTGGGATGAATTCAAAGGTATTTTTCTTGAGAAGTATTTTCCTAAGGCTGTTTGACTTAGGATGGAAAAGCAATTCTTGGAATTGAGTCAAGAGGAAGACTCAGTGGCTGCCTATGAAGAAAGGTTCACTCGATTGGCAAGGTATGCTCCAAATTTTATCCGGGACCTTGATAGTAAAATAAATCGTTTTTACTCAGGATTAAAGCCAAAATATCGAAGGGCATTATCTTCTCGTGAGTTTAAAAGTTATGAAAAGCTTGATCGATGTGCTGAGAAGGTGGAAATGGAGTTTGCCGATGACCAAGTTTTCTATAACAACCAGCAGAAGAAGAGACCGAGGTGGCAGGAGAAAGGTTAGAATTCTTCAAAAAAGTCTGATGGTAAGAGAACTAAGTTTCCAGTTTGTGTTAAATGTGGCAAAAGGCATGCTGGGGAATGTCTTCTGAATTCTGGGAAGTGCTACCGATGTGGTAAGATGGGACATAAGGCTCGTGATTGCACTGAAAAGGATCAAGGTGAAGGTAAGAACAAATTTGATTTACAGTTAGTGAAGTGTTATAAGTGCAATGAGATGGGTGACTATGCAAACGAGTGTCCGACAAGGAGCTTGAGTGATGAGAAGCAGTTAGACTACAAGCAGAAAGGGGTGGTGAAATCCTTTGCAACTACTTAAAGCAGATTTCGGGCCATCAAATGAAGTTGTATCAGGTACTTTGTTTGTTTTTTCAGATTATGCCAGTGTGTTGTTTGATTCGGGGTCTACACATTCTTTCATCTCTGAAACCTTTTCTAGTAAAATGGGAATACCATCTCAAGAAATGACTCCTGAACTTTTGGTAAAAACACTTGGGGGAAGTGTCGAGGCAAAAAGAATTTATAAGAATCTTCCTATCCTTATCTGTGGAAAGAACCTACTTGCAAACCTTATTGTTCTACCTCTAGTAGAGTTTGATGTTATCCTGGGTATGGATGGGCTCTCTATTTACCATGCTAAGATTGACTGTAGAGCTAAAGAAGTTTCTTTTCAGAAAGACTTTCAGTTTGTTTACAAGAATGAACCCTTACATTTGATAACATATCAAGAGGCCGAGAAACTTGTAAAAGATGGAAATGAATGTTACATTGCACACGTCGTTGAAAATAAAGGAACTGTTCAGATTAATGATGTGCCAGTGGTAAATGAGTATCCTGATGTTTTTCCTGATGAGTTTCCTGGAATAATACCAGATCGGGAAGTTGAGTTTACTATTGACTTAGTTCCTGATGCTAAGCCAATTTCAAAACCCCCTTATCGAATGGCACAAATTGAACTTTTAGAGTTGAAGGAGCAATTGAAAGATTTATTAGAGAAAGGTTTCATTAGACCTAGCACATCACCATGGGGTGCTCCTGTTTTATTTGTTAAAAAGAAAGATGGTTCTATGAGACTTTGCATTGATTATAGAGCCTTGAATAATATCACTGTTAAGAACAAATATCCTTTGCCTCATATCGATGATTTGTTTGATCAGCTCCAGGGAGCTCAGTTTTTTTCAAAGATTGACCTGAGATCGGGGTACCATCAGCTGAAGGTAAAGGAGGCAGATATTCCGAAGACCGCGTTCCGTACGAGATATGGCCATTATGAATTTGTAGTAATGCCTTTTGGGATAACCAATGCACCTGCTGTATTCATGGACTTAATGAATAGAATTTTCCATGAGTTCTTGGATATGTTTGTGGTGGTTTTCATTGATGATATTTTGGTGTTTTCTAAAAGTAAAGAAGAGCATGAAATACATGTAAGGGTTATCTTGCAAACCTTAAAAGAAAAGAAACTGTATGGGAAATTCAGCAAGTGTGAGTTTTGGTTGCAACAAATTTCTTTCCTTGGTCACATTGTTTCTAAAGATGGAATAACTGTTGATCCTGCAAAAACAAAAGTTGTGGAAGAATGGCCAAGACCCACAAATGTAACCGAGATTCGTAGCTTCCTTGGTTTGGCAGGCTATTACCGAAGGTTTGTTAGAAATTTTTCACGGTTATCTAGTCCAATGACTAAGCTAACTCGGAAGGGTGTTAAGTTTATCTGGACAAAAGAATGAGATGATTGTTTTCAGGAATTGAAAAGAAGATTGGTGAATGCTCCAGTTTTGGCACTACCTTCCAGGAATGGTGAGTTTGTTATATACAGTGATGCTTCATTGAAAGGACTTGGTTGCGTCCTAATGCAGAATGATCAGGTAATTGCTTATACTTCACGACAGTTGAAAACTCATGAGGTAAATTACCCTACACATGATTTGGAACTAGCTGCTGTTGTTTTTGCTTTAAAAATTTGGAGGCATCATTTGTATGGAGTAAAGTGTGAAATATATACCGATCAAAAAAGTTTAAAGTATATATTCACTCAGAAAGAGTTAAACATGAGACAAAGGAGATGGCTGAAATTAATCAAGGATTATGACTGTACAGTTCATTACCATCCGGGAAAAGAAAATAAAGTGGCTGATGCTTTGAGTCGAAAAAGTAATGCTTCATTAACAATGTTGCGTTTGGAACGTGATCCTTTGGTTAACGATTTGATGAACTTTGGCATATAAGTTGTTGGTGTAGGAAGTCCTTCTGTTTTGTTTCAGGTATCAGTGTGATCTTCTCTATCAGATAGAATTAAGCAAGCACAGAAGCAAGACAGTGAGTTGCAGAAAAAGGTAGAGCTGGTTCAGAAAGGTAAGTTTCCTGAATTCAACATTGATAGTGATTGTGTTTTAAGATTTGGGAAGAGATTGTGTGTGCCTTGTGATTCACAATTGAAGAGAGAGCTGTTATGTGAAGCTCATAGTTCTCCGTTTTCAGTTCATCCGGGCAGTACTAAGATGTATAGAGATCTGCGGGATTATTACTGGTGGGATGGAATGAAAAGAGATATTTCCGATTTTACTGTGAAGTGTTTGACTTGTCAGCAGGTTAAAGCAGAGAGGCATCTACCGAAATGGATGCTTCAGCCTTTACCGGTTCCAGAGTGGAAATGGGAGAATATATCCGTGGACTTTGTTGTTGGATTACCGAAGACATCTCGAGGTAATAATGCAATCTGGGTTATTGTTGATCGCTTTACCAAATCTGCTCATTTCCTTGCTATACGAGATACTTTCTCTCTTGATCAACTTTCTCGTTTGTATCTTAAAGATATAGTCAGGTTACATGGAGTTCCTCTATCCATTGTATCGGATCGTGATCCAAGGTTTACTTCTAACTTTTGGAAAGGCCTTCAGAAGTCGTTGGGTACTGAATTAAATTTTAGTACAGCTTTCCATCCTCAATCAGACGGGCAGTCAGAACGAACAATTCAGACATTGGAGGATATGCTACGATCTTGTTCTATGGATTATCAGGGAAGTTGGGACCAACATATTTCTTTGGTTGAATTTTCATATAATAACAGTTTCCATTCTAGTATACAGATGGCACCATTTCAGGCATTATATGGGAAGCGGTGTCGAACTCCAGCTTTCTGGGATGAAGTGGGTGAAAGGAAGTTGATGGGACCAGAATTGGTAGAAGAGATGGCAGAAAAAGTTCAGCTGATTCAGAAACACATGAGAACAGCTCAGAGCAGGTAGAAGAGTTATGCGGATAACCGGAGGAAGGATCTATCTTTCGAGGTAGGTGATCATGTTTTTCTCAAGGTTTCTCCTTGGAAAAGCGTGACGAGATTTGGTAATAAAGGAAAGTTGAGTCCATGGTTTGTTGGACCATACGAAATTCTGGAGAGATTTGGATCAGTTGCATACCGAGTGGCTTTACCTCCGAGTTTATCTCAGGTACACAATGTTTTTCACGTTTCGATGTTGAGAAAGTATATGCCAGATCCATCTCGTGTTTTGAGTCCAGAGGTAGTTCAGCTGGAAGAGAACCTATCTTATGAGGAACAACCGGTCCAGATTCTTGACCACAGGGAGCAAGTGTTACGGAATAAGGTTATTAAGCAGGTAAAGGTTTTTTGGAAAAACCACATGATTGAAGAGACAACATGGGAATCCGAAAATGCAATGAGGGATAAGTACCCCCATTTATTCGATAAGTAAATAAATTGCGGGGACACAATTTTCTAAAGGGGGGAAGGATGTAACATTCCAAGTAAGTAATGAATAATATATATTTTTATCTATGTTTATTAATGGTTAAGATAGTGTTATAGCAGCTTAAAATGAAAATAAATACAATCTTATGCATGGAATACACTAATATTCTTAAAAGATTGTTTTACTGCCTTTTGATGGAAAACCATTTTTGAATCTATATTTTGACAATTTTATAAACTATGTTTGTCAAAATAAACTTGTTCTTTATGATTGGGACATCAAAATTTACCTTTTGTGAATTTTTGGTATTTTTCTGACAATGTTCATTTTTTAATGAATAGTGAAAAATACTGCAATTTACATCAAAACTACTTCTTAATCTAATTTATTTATATGATTAGATTATGTTTTGAATTGGTTTTGAAGTGAAATTAGAATATATTTTTACCATTTTATCCAATGGTGGTCATTGGAATCAATTTCACTTTGAAATTAGACTTAAACTGGTGTCAATCTTTTGATACTTATTGTTTTGTAAAAACACGCTATTTGCTCTGGCAGCGGGAATTAATTATTAAATTAATTAATGTGACCTATATGTTTTGAATTTTTTAAAATATACTTCATTTTTGAATTCGGAATATCAAATATAGCTTAGGGTGAATTTTTGGTAATTTTCTGAAAAACTTCAATTTTTGATGAATAGTGAAACCACTAAGTGGTAATCAAGCAAACTGATTTTTCAGTTAAATGAAAGTTTACCACTAATGTGTATTGAATTTTGAAAATCCGACATACATGGTTGTCATTAAGAAGTAAAATGTGGTTCAATGAGATTTAAATAATTTTTTGGTGAATAGTAACTTATTAAGTTTTTAATCGCGATTAGTGGTAATTAGGGTAGTTTAAGGTATAAATAATGTTTTAATAATATGAAATGACCTAGACACATGTCCCAACCTCATTGGTTATGTCATGGCCGACCATGACATTCCATGGGTCAACTTGGGGCCCCATGGATCCACTTTTGTTGGGAAATGACATAAATTACTTTTTATTTAATGTTAAAGTGAAAATGACACAAACATAATATGTTTTACGAAAACAATTTTTAAGTGGGGTTATACAAGTCCAAAATTTGATTATAAATAGTCATTGGAAAGCTAAAAAGATTTCATATATCATAGTATTTTTTTTTATAATTTTTAGACATTAAATAAATTTAATTATTTATGACATAATAATGATGCATCGATGACATCATTATTTGACGATTTAAATAAAATAGAAAGATAATGTAAAATCTATGAACTACACATGTCCAAAACCAATTGGATGAGTGTATTTCTAACCCTTATCACCTTATCCACGAATTCTATCAATGTGGGACCTTTAAAAACCGAAACAAATTTTCAAATAATGTATTATTTCTTTACTTTCCAAAAGTGCCCCTCCTCTCCTCTTATAAAAGGCCCCCACCTCTACCTCATTTCACACACTCTTCAAGCCTTTGGCTCGGCCAACCCCTGCCCATTTGCTCTCTCCACATCCCTCTCCTCATCCTAGAGGATTACCTTTTGGCAGAATCCTTTCAAAGGAATCCTTTAGGCTCATCTCAAAAGGAGTTACACTTTTAAAGGTAATTCATTCTCTCATGTTCATTTGTTTTATTTTGCTTCTCCAACCCCCTAAACTCTTTTTATTTACTTCTTTAGTAACAACAAAAGTATCATCAATATACTAGGATGTTTTTATAAGATTTATTTTGAGCTACACTCTCACACAACTACATCAAATGGTTAAAGAACATACGGTTTCCGTGGATGGCGAAATTCTGCCTCCCGAAACGATGATTGTTCAACACTCATTTAACACCTTCAAAGGTGTCCATTATGATGTCACTATTTTTATATATGATATATAATATGTTTATGTTTTCCTTAAGCTTCTGTTTTTTTTTATTTTGGGCATACCTTTATGGTTTCCATTATGGGTAAAACACGATATCTTCATTTTAGGAAGTGCGGACTACCGCCCCCTAAAAGTGATTTGATTCGTTAATACCATATGTAAAGGATAAAGTTAATGATATTATATATGTTATTATACTGGAATTATAATATACTATTATATCATTATGATTCCATTCCATAAAATATGAAATAGAAATGGAAGTAGCGTTCATGCGAACGTACGGCTTACCGTCTCCATGAACGGTGCATTTTATTTCTTACCTCTAAATGTGATGTAATATTATAAATGCATGTATGTACTGGATATATATGACATATATGATATCTACATCATGAATACAATTCTGGATACAATTAACCTTTGACCAAATTAACAACATGTAAGTGTAAGAAGTCTATTTTTGACTTAAGAACCAAATACCGACAAAATGAACATTGTTAACTTAACAGATTACATGATGTTCATAACATGGTATAAAAGGAATAATGAACATGAAAAAGGTTCTTAAGCAAGTATAGATTAACTCAAGTTTATTATTCAGGAGATTAAAGAACGGTCGGGTCAAGTCGGATACGAGGTATGGGACTTCGTCTCAATCTCCTTTCGTTGAGGCATATTTTATTTTATACACAACTTTCTTTTATACGGTGTATAAACCCCTTTGACTTTTACGTTTATTCAAAAAGAATCTTTTTTATACGAAGCGTTTACTAAACGAAAAAAGGGAATGTTTTTGTCGTATGTATGCGGCGACAACGACTTCTCCGCCGTCGTGACCGTTATTTGAGTTCCGGCTTCCTCTACAAGCCATACCTTCTTTTTTAAAAAGAAAAACAAATACCATGTTTTAATTTTCTTTTATTTTAGTATTGAAAATGGTTTTCATAATGTTTTTATATCAATGTGTTGTATTGATATCTCGTGATTGAAATGTGGAAATTTTATGTTTCCTTTATGCATGTTTTATGTGATATGATTATGTTATGGTTCTTGGGCATTATTATGAAGACGGGTGGTTCCGTGATAAACTAAGGGCGGGTGAGCCCGTTATAGCTCTCCAATGCATTGGGTAACGTGAATGAGTGAAACGTTAAGGTTTATCCGAAGAGATTTTAGGGAATATACTGTGATGGGTATTCCAAACGTAACCAAGAGGGTTACTCCCTACGTAAGAATGTTATGAATGCCTCAAGTTACCTTTATGTCTTATGTTTTCTATGATTTATTCATGATTTTACGAGGTATGTTAAAGTGCCTATGTTTTATGGGTAAAGTATGATTTCATTATTATGTATATATGAACTCATATTTCCTTTCCATGTTTTTTTTATAACCTATACTGAGTTTTTATGCTCATCCCATGTTTTTGAAATGTTTTTCACAGGTCAAGGGAAAGGTACATGATAAGATGATAGAGTCAAGGATGTGTCAAGAAATAATCCATGTTTTATTTTAAATGTGTTTCCATTGATGGGAATGAAGAATACTATATTTTTGTAACCACTTTGTTTATATGTGGAATGTAATGCAAGTTTTATGATCTAATTCTCTAAAACTCTAAACCTGAAAAGATCCTCAACGTGTAATCTTGTAATAACTCAAGATTAAGTATGGTTTAAGGCTGGGGCCTTATACTCACTCTAAATTATCATCTTGTAAATGGTCCAGTTTCCATAGAACATGTAATAGGGAAATTGATTTAACTCATAGAACTATTCTTCTCCGACAAATTATATGAAAATGATGCCACTCAAAGTGCATATCTTCAGGTATCTCCTTCTCATAGGGTTAAAAAGGATGAGATGTGTCTGAATGATAGTGGCTTAGGTAAGATAAAAGTAATCAATCTAGAATTGATCTATACATTTTAGGTATCTATAACTAATAGTATAATGACCTAATATTAACATACATTAACAATAAGTCACTTTTTTAAAATACAGAAATCATTATAGCAATAGACGCCCATAGACTATTTGAGATTAATTCTATTGGAAGCATGGAAACATAGACACTGGTACAAGAGTGAGATACATTATCTCTTAGTGAGATCCTAATGGCTATAACCCTTCTTAGAAACATCATTTTTAGTACTTATAATCATAATATGATGGATGGAAACATAAAAAGGCTGAGCTTAGATTCTCCGTAATGGAAAAAATGGTGATATATAAGAATAAATGAGCATAGGGGTATGATAACATGACCATAAAATTTAAATATAATACCCTTCATATAATTAGATCATAAACAAGAATAATTAAATAAATAATTTTAGTTCATAATCCATGAATCATAAGTAAATATAGAACATAATTTATGAAAGAATAATATATAAAAAATACATTGCATTTTGTTAGACACATAAGCATATATAATTATTTTCAGAGTATCCATGACATCACTTTGTAGGTCATCATGGTAGTATGGGTTCACCCCCCATTCCACCTTTGTAGTCCTGGATTAATCCCATTACCACCATAGTAGCATGATTTCAATCATTATACCATCTTAATAGTCATGGTTCACTCCCATGGTCGTCTAATTAGCTTGAGTTCACTCTGAATACAATCTTGGTGGTCATAGTTCACTCCCATGTACATCTTAGTAGTCATGGTTCACTCACAACACAATATTAGTCTATCTCAAGATATATAAATAATTAACTAATTAATATGAGGGAGATATAAGTCCCACATATCTCAAAATGAAACCATGCATAAATGTTCCTCAAAATCAAAAAAATCTTATAATAACCCAAAAAATTATATGTTTATCATAAACAGGTAATCTTATCACAACCTATGACAAAAGATACATGTTTAATAATCATTTCATCATAAACATATTCTATGAAATGATTCAGGTTTTAAAATCATATAATCCATGAGGGAGAAATAGGTTTCTTAAACTCGATGTCCTCATAATATAATCCACTTAGAGAAATAATATGAATAGAAACAATGAATCATGTCCCAATAAATTCATGAGTAACACCAATAGATATAACCATACATGGAATATAATTTTGAAATATAATTAAAAATAATTATGGAGTATAATATAATTTCTTCGATGAAAAATAATTTTTAAAACCTTACACCTATTGAAAAACATTTTCATAAACACTATCCTTGAAAACTAATAATATAATAATAAATAATATTTTAAAAATCTTTTCTTAAGAACCTATAAAATAAACAAGACTATATTCTGAAAATACATTTCCATGATTACTTATTAAAAAATAATGAATATATATTTAATATTATTTTCTATGAAAAAATATAAAATAATCCTAAAATGTTTCGAAAACATATTATCTTGAGATTTTGAAAACATAATTTTATAAAAACATATAAAAGATTTATGAAAACATTTTGAAATCTATAGTTTTTTAAAAAATAAAAACAAATGATGATAAAATTTTCAATTTTTTTTCCTAGAAATCATATTAATGATTCAAAAAAATATTTTCCAAAACACATTCCATGAAAATTATATTATAAAACTATAAAGAAATATAAAAATTGTTTTGAATACATTTCATAGAAAAATATATTTAAAAATATTTTCATAAATATTATCCTTTTAAATAAAAAATTGTATATTCATGAAAATGATGTCAAGTAAATCTATATATGTCATCTGTAGAAAAAGGGACATTCCTCTTACACAATAAAATGTTTAAAAAAATTCCATGTTTACAAAGTGATATAGAGGATTCATTAAAAACATTGGTAAATGGAAAAAGGGTTAAAATGTATTTTTAATATTTCTGCTACATAATAGAATATTCTTCAAAACAAATTTTTGGAAACATGGTTTTCAAGAAAACATATTTTCAACAAAATAGAGAGTGAATTGTGTCTTTCTTAAAAACAATTTACTACCTATCATTTGAAGAAAATTGTGGTAAATTGGTACCAATACATGAAAATATAATGCATAACCAGGGGAGAATAAAATTGAAGTCTCTTATTGAGACATGTATTATATTTTTTTCAATTGAATTATAACATTAATCAATTTTAAAAGTGATGATATTGTTGTAATAAACTCCTACCACTCGGAAACCATAAAACCATACTACACATATATACAAATGAAATTCAATTAAGCAAAAATAATGTGAAAATAAGTTCATTTATGAAGTCAAATTTCAATGGATGTAAATATATATCATCTAAAAATATGGGTCCATAACATGGCATGTGTCTCAAATAAGAAAATTTTAGACAATGTTATGCTACCGATGTGGTCATTTTTTAAAAATAAAAACAAAAAAAATATATCTTAGGTTGGGAATGTTATAACAAAGAATTTAATTATATTATTCATATAATATATCCATGGTCTATATACACACCACAAAAAAGGAATATGGGATTAATGAACCATGTTTCTCTCTGAAATTAAAAATGAAATTAAATTCCCTAACATCATGTTTGGCTTGTCACATGTGCCATTTACAAGATGAATAATAAGAATAAGGTAACAAATTAACTTATTCAAAAAAATGTTAATTTTTAGTATTAGTTTTTACTCACTTATTTCAATGTTGTATAAAAATAGTTAGATAATTAAATTTATGATGGATGTTTTGACTAATTTGTTTTAAGTGACAAAAATGAATTTGTATTGTCAAATATCATAAAAGGGGTCATTATATTAACTTCCAAATAATAATAGCAATTACATATTTCTCATAATTATTCATTAATAACAAATTTAAAAGAAACCACGAATTATGGATTTGAAAAATGATCCAACGTCACAATCATGGAGATTTTAGGTCATGCATATGCATGACTGGCATTTTCATTCTCAAATGATCATTATGGAAAGAAGGTAAGGAAAAAATATAATTTCATAATGATCCTTGTGTCAAAAATAATGTTTTATTGTATCATATATAATTTTACATGAAATTCTTGTGATGTAAAGTATACTTATCTTATCGTGGAGGCGGTAGTCCCCATGTCAAAGAATAACGTTATCACCTTTTAGTTTATGAAAAGTTTATGAAAGAAAACTATAAATTATATATCAAAATTGGTAATTATGTCATTAATATAATATAAATTATTTCAATAAAACGTTATTTTAACTATAACCATCCATAATTCATTCCATTTATTGTGTGAACGTACCAAATCACTTTGAAGAGGTAGTATTGCACAATCTACAATCGTTGTTATCATATTTACATAAGTAGTAAAGTATAAATTTATATTTTAGAAAAAATTTAACGAAGAATAAATAAATCAAAAATATCATATATATTTTATATAAATATGTGTTTCATAAAAATTCCCACCATCAGATGTGATAATGGACTAATGAACAACTATAATTTTGTTAGGTGGTAGTTCCCTATACTCATAAATAGTATATTTGTTTCCCATTTGACAAATGTGTGTTCAGTTTTAGGTATAAACCATATAATGACAACAAATAATTATATATAGGATAATATTTTTGCATAATATAGAAAAAATTATAGTTGAGGGTCGTAGAATAAAAATAATGTAATTTATCTTTAGTAATTGTGTTTCGTCTTCATCAGGTATGTCCTTTTAGTTTATAAAAAATGATTCCTTGGATTTATTTCATCCCATATGGGGGAATGAAGGAAGAAGGTTTGTATTTTTTAATGTTTATTTTATATATATTATCTGATCCTATGTGGTTTGAGTGGTGTGATAAAATTCGAAAGGTGGTGGACTTATATATGTGAGGGAATGGACTCACATATATGATTAACAACATTATAGGTGTAACAACTTTTTTATCAAATAAATGTCATAAAACACTCACTAATATAAGTTTAATGGACTAATAATATCCAAACAATGGGTTTTCGTCATTTTTCTATGTTATTTGGTCACTTAATATTAATTTTTATTCCCCTGTTAAGATTAATTTCACGTTAATCATTGTAACTAATTTTATTTAAATTATCTAATATTTTTGGTTAAATACAATTTTTAGCTTATTAGATATTTTAAATTCATACCATTTAATATTAATATCAATTTTTACAAATTAAAATCACATATGTGGAATAAAATAATTTAAAAATAATCCTGCAAAAGAGTTTTTTTTGAGGGTTTTAAATATAAAAACGTCAAAATATTTTTTACGATTTAATACCAATTTTTAAATTCAAATTGATTCGAATGACCTAAAATAAATTAATACATAAATAATGAAAATAATTTTAAATTAAAACTTACGTATAATATAATTTATTACTGTAGACAAATTAGATGAAAAAAATGAAATAAAATTAATTAATTTTCATTGTTCCTCAAAATACGATGTTTCTCAAAATAATCCAAAAAATAACCGTAAGGTAATTTATACAATATAAATTAAATAAATTAGTTTTTATAACATATTATATTTTCTAAAAGTTTCTATAATTTACTTTATAAATTTTAAAGAATAATATTAGAAGTAGTTCATTTGAGAAAATTGTTTTTTAAATCACATAATGACTTTACCAAAAAAATTATTTTTCATTATCATTTTGTTTTATTTATATTGGAACATAATAAATAATATTTTGAATGAATTTATTACTTTTAATATTAACCAGTATAATTAATATTTTCAAATTACCTCATTTAAATAATTAAAATAATAATATGATGTTTCATAGAAACACTATGTTGCGTCTAAACCATGCTAAACTGGGGTTAGGTGTAGAGGAAGCCAATTTGGTTCCATGTATAATAAATTGTTGACATAGTGACATTATATAAAAAATATTGTTTCAAGGAATACAAATTATGAAAAAAATAAAAAAAATTATTAAAATTCCAAAAATCTCAGGGTGTTACATTATAGCCTCCACAAGTAGAATTTCACCCTTGAAATTAGCTTGGGTTGTCAAAGGATTAATAAATGAATGTTACTTTCCTAGAAACCTACATTGTAAAAATGAATATTAAAACATCCATTATAAATAACAAAATTTTGAACATAATGATTTCAAAATATAACACTCATTTTGTTCCATTGGTATAACACATGTTGTGATTGAAGCTTGGGAATGAAAGAAAAAACTGTATATTTAAAAAGAGTGATTTAGGACATATGTTATAAATAAGTAAATGATCACAGAATTTTGAGGTTCACAATCTAATAAGTCTATCATGATTTATTAGTCCACTGTTTCAACAAAAAATAATGTATGTGTAAATGATTTTATTTCATGAATGTTTTTCTAAAGATGATGAATTTTCGATAAAAGAAATATTTACATGATTTAGATCCCATTCAAAATTAAAATATCATCCTTTTGAAATACCTTGAAAAAGTTCAACTTCACCTATTAATCCCAAAAAAGGAAAGGGAATTTTCAATTCCTAAAGTACTGATAGATAATGATATCTAGGATAATTCATTTCATCACTCTTTAGTTAAAATAAAAATAAGGCTATTGGAGCAGGTTATCCGATATTCATAAAACCTCATATTATTTGATAGTACTTTAATCATATAAACATCATACAATGTCTTCCATAAAAATTACATAAATGGTTAACCTTAAAAAATCATAAATATTAGAATCCATATGTTCTGAAATATGGCCATGAAACAATATTAACATTGATCCTTCGTATAACACAATGTATATATCGGTTGCCACATTCAAAAAATGTAAATACGGTCATCATATATTCTCATTAAAATTGATAATAACATAAATTTCCATGAATAATTTTGGTGAACATGAATTTATCCATATTCCAATGGTTACTAGATATATTCCATAAATTAAAGATTTTTTAAACATTATCCATATTGACATGGACTACTTTTTGAAAAAATATATAATCAGATCCAGAGTAATCAAAACTATAATGTTTAAAATATCAAAATCAAGAATCTCTGTATATATGATGAAAAAGATTTTCTCAAAATAAATATCACATTATGATTTACCATTGCATAATGAAAATTTAACTTTTTTATGTATTGATCACCATTCAAGAAACCCCTTTCCACCCATAATAAAATCATATAATGAAAATACTTATATATTAAAAGATTCAAATAACATAACCATTTAATTCAAAAACATAAATAATTTATTAATTATAGGTTATTCTAAAACAATTATATAGTCAATAAAATAATATTTCTTTATACCGAGTTCAAATAATTTTAAATATGAACCATGTATTATTGTTCCACAACCTCAATATAATCATGATTCTTATGTTTAAAGTAAACAGTACAAAAAGAAGATCACATGCCTTTCACAAGTCATTTTCAGTCTCTATCTTTAGAAGCATAATAGATGCACATACCACCTTCACGATTCTATTTATGATATTTATACTTGGGAAATAGATAATATTAATTCTCGTTCATTCAAAATATTAAATAATAAATGTTGATCACGTTAATTATAATTATATGTAGACTAATACCAAAAATCACAAGGTAAGAAACACATATCAAAGTAGAAAACCACATAGTCAGGATAAATTACATATAGGATGTGTAAATCATGACACATTTCTTAATATAAGACACCTAGGTTAATCATAGGTTCTGAATAGGAATAATCCATCTAAATACTTAATGACTGTTCATTTAGAGTTTGTGAATTACCAATGCAAATCCACCTGTAGTGTCATTCCCAATTCCATGTAAGGACCACATTCATGAACTGAGGTATGGGGAGTCAGGCCCAACACACCATGATAGAGTTTTTTCTATGAGGTATATATATTCTAGAACCACATTCATATTTATTATCCCTATATAGTGGTATTTCATAAATACAACTAACATAATTCTTTATCAAAATCATAAAAAAATTCCAAATTTTTAATCAATCGTAATGCTTCTCCATAGAGACATTCATAGACATGTCATTATAAATATACATAGGGATATAAATAACAATTTCATAGACTTGTTTACAATGTTTTACTAAAACATTACTCTAATACTAACTACAATGATATTGTCATAACATACATTAATAGTACATAAATTTTTCATAATACATAAAACCTTATAGAATTATACACCCAAAGACCGTATTATTTAACTTCCATTAGAAATAAGGAATCATAAATAGTGGTCTAAGAGTTTTCTAACAAATCTCCCACAAGGTTATTCATGTTAATAATACTTGTTAGACACATTATAAATAATAAAAATCTTTATAATTTTTTGATGGAAGCATAAAAAGGGGAGAGATGTGATGTTCAGTAAAGGTAAAGAAGGTAGACATGTTAGCATAAACAAGAGAATATGGGTATGAGAACCTGATGAAAACATGACATGATCATACCATGAATATAATAACATCATAAACCTAAAAAATGAAAATAAAATGTAAATCCAAATAATATATGAGTCAGATGGAAATAAATAAAATCATTTATGAAATCATAACATAGGAATAATACATGCAAAATTACAAAACACATAAAAATATATAATACTTTCCTTAGTGGACAAGGTGCCTCTACTATGTCCATCTTGGTAGTATGGGTTAACTCCACCTATGAGATTTATATTAATGGTTTACTCGCATGTCCTTAGTTGCATTATTTTACCCCACATACCATCGTGGTTATCATGGTTTACTCAAATGGACTTTATAGATGCATGATTTCACTCCACATATCATCTTATAAGTCTGGGTTCAATATTATGTCCATATTATTAGTCTAGGTTATTTCCCATAATAATATTATTCTATCTCATGAGATATATATCATTGCCCAATGCTTTGGAGGTTGATAAATTTCTCATCTGTCCCACAAGAAAATAATATATACATGGGTGATCAAATCATAAAAAAATCATAACCCATGAAGTGAAATGGGTATAAAAACAAGTAATATTATCACAACCATCTTAATTAGATTTATTTTTCATAATAATTCTATCATAAACATATCTCATGAAATGAAGTGGGTTTAGAAAACATATAACTTAGGAAAGAGAAATATGTTTCATAAAAATCCTTACCTTAAAACATAAAACATTAACAGAAATAATATTAATGGGAACCGTGAATAATTTCCTCAAAAATACATGAGTAACATCATTAAATTACACATTATAATGGAAATAATTTTAAAGGAACTTTTATAATTATTTCTTGAGGAAAAAATCAATTCTCCATTCCAGAAATCTCTCTAAAACATAAAAAACATTGAAAATATTTTCTTAAAAGATAACCATGAAAACCCATGATAGATTCTTAACCAAACATTAAAAAACCTTCTTCCTTTATAACATAAAAAAATATGAAGAATAATACCATGTAAATCATTTTACATGAAATAATATATCTGAAGTTTGAAAACAGTTTGAAAACAATTCTCCAAGGAAACTTAATATAGAAGCATGATAATATTATAAAATCAATTTTCCTAGTAAACATTGATTTTTTTTTCCATGAAAGCATATAATACTAGTTTAAAAAATTGAAAAAAATAATGAAACATATAAATAATGTAAGATTACATTTTGAAAACAATTTTCTATGAAATCATACAAAAGAAGGATAAAAAAATTTGAAAAACACTTTAATTGAGAAATACAATGAAAGATTATATTGAAATCATGATAAAATTTTGAAAGAATGTTCCAAAAAAATTACTTTTAAAAACTATTTCATAAAAATTAATCTTTTAAACTACCAAAGGAAGTTTCATATAAATTATTTTTCTTAAACTCTTACAGGTTGTATGAGGTAAAAAAAGTTCATATTGAATGGTAAAAGAATATAAACATCCCTTGTTCATTAGGTGAAAATAATATAAGATTGAGAAATTGGAAAAATACATAATGGGTAGAAATTTATTTTATATGTTATTTAAGAATATTATAATAACATTGGATACCCATTTTAGAAAACATAGTTTCATAGGAAAATATAACTCTAACCAAAGTTAGGGTAAAGAGGGGATTTATTAAAAACACATTCATAATTATATAATTTTACAAAGAGTGGAAAGGTTAAAAAAATGAATATATAATTCCTAAATTTTGGAGAAGAAAATTCATGAGTGTTATTGAGATATGGAACCTATTATTTCATAAAAAGATGAATAAACATAAACAACATGAAAAAAGAAAATGATATTGTTTGGATAATCTCTTACCACTTGGTAGACTTTAAACATAATCCCCATTTAATAAAATAAAATAAAATAAATCATAAAATATAAAAAAAATAAAGGGATTCATGATATAAAATTTAATGGGAATAATATACACCTCATGAAAAATTATGGGTCTATAAGATGGCATGCGTCCTAAAAAATGAAATTGACACAAAATTACATTACTGATTTGGTAACTTTTCAAATATAAGTCCAATACAAAAAATATCATAAAATGGGTACATAAATAAAGATAAATTTAGATATATTAATCATTTAGTAAATCTATGGTTATTATACACACCACAAATTAAAAATGGGAGGTGAAAGAAACATGTATTTCATAAAATTGAAAAGTGGGAAGAAATTCCCTAACCATGAGAGAAACTCTTCACATGGGTATTTACTTTCTTAAAAAATAATCATATATTAACAAATTATTTTATTCAAAAACAAAATAATTTTTATTATATTTACTTCACTTATTACCATATTGTACACAACAATATTGAAAATTAATTTTATATTGTGTGTTTTTAATAAATTCATCACATTTATTAAAAACCTATTTGGATGGTATGCTGTGTAAAAATGGGTCATTATATAATCATATAAATAATAATAATCATGAAATAATATTCATATTTATATATTAATTATACGTTTAAAATAAATCCTGAATTTTGGTTATGAAAAATGAACTAACGTTACAATCATGGAGATGGTAGAGAATACATACGAACGAGTAATGTTATATATATTCAAGGATTATTATAGAATGAAGGTAATAAACACTATATTTTTCTATAATGATCCTGATATAATAAATAAATTTTAATTTATTCATATATAATAATATATAGTATTTTAGAGATGTAAATGATTCACATCATATAGATGAGGTAGTAGTCCACATGTCCACGAATGACGTAAACACATTCATAGTGTGTTAATTGAGGATTAATGAAAATTTTATATTTAATTAAATAAAATTAAATTACATAATTAATATAATAACTATGTTTATTATGTCACTTTATTTTAATTAAAACCATCCTTAACACATATCATGTAGTGTGGGAACATATCACGTTGCTTTGAGGAGTTGGTAATCCACACGTCCACTAATGATATTATCGAATTTAGACAAAGATGAAAGTAAAAAAGGTATGTATTTTAAAATAATTAAATAATCATAAATATATTATTAATATATTATATTGTATATATATATCATTTCCATAATAATTACCACAATGGGAGGTGGTATAATAAGAATGAACAATCTTAATTTCATGAGGCATAAGTTCACATTGCACATAAACAGTGTGTACATTTACCATTATATCGAAGCTTGTATGTGTTGGTTTGACACATAGATTAAAAAAATCTTAGTATATTTAGGAAAATATTTTTATAATAATGTAATAATAACATTGGAGGTGTAAGAGATTGAATTTTAAATAAAGGATCCTCAGGAAGGATGTAACCTCTTTTTTGGGTAAATCCATTTGGTTATACAAAAAAGGAATCATTGGATTTCATTATTACCAAATAAAGGATTCAAGGTGTAAGTTAGAGATGTTTTTAAGTAGATTTGGAAGATATTTTTTGAACCTACTTTGTCTGAAATGAGTGAGGTTATGGGAGATGTGGTGTCCTTTTATAGGTGATTGAATGGACCCCGTTGGTATTTTTGAAAACATTTACGATGTACCCACATTTTTAACTAAAACATTAATAATAACGACCAAACTCAATAATGGAAGGTTCATGGTCGATGAATATCCATAAAATGTGTGTTGGAAATGTTTTGAGGCCATTTGGGCCCTTTTGATTATGGATTATTCTATTGTTAAACATAATATCATTTTTATCAATTTAATTAAATTTAATTACATTGAATAATATTTTTTGTAAAAGACTAATTTTACCATATTAGACATCATAAGTTATTCTGATTAAAAATATTGATTGTATTTTTCCAAATTCTAGAGACATAAGAGAAGTAAATTAATTTAATTTCCATCCTGTTGATGCGATGATAATAAAGGGTTTTAAGTAAAAACATCCGAAATATTTCTATGATTTTATACAAGATTTCAAATTAAAATTTATTACAATGAACTATATTTTGGTAATTGAATAATAACAGATATAATGTTACATTAAAACTAAATAAAAATATATTTTATTACAATGATTAATTTTATGAAAAATATTATATGAAATAAAGTTTATTATTTTTCATTATTCCTCTATAAATGAAATTTCACAAAAGTGTCCTAAAAACTCACCGTATGGAAATTTCGACAATATAAATTAAAAAAGGATGTATATTTAAAAAAACAAAATATTTTAATGTCCTTAGAATTAAATATATTCTCTTTTCACATAGTGAAATGAAAATCAGTTCATTTGAGAAAATATTATTTTCATACATATAATAACATTACGAAAAAGTATATTTTTTCATTATCATTAAATTTTTTATTTTAAGATAATAAATAATATTTTTAAATTAATTATTAATATTTATATTACAATTTTTTAGGGCTTTGATATAATTATATCGTTTAATTAATTAAAATAATAAATTGATGCTTTTTAGAAACTCAATGTTGCATTAACACACACCATTTTAGTGTTTCATTTAGTATAACAACCCAACACTCTCTCGAATCTCGAATGGCCCAATTTATCACATTAAAAGCTTACCCAGTCTACTGATCTGTTTATGTCATAGTCTAGATGAATCATGTAAAAAAATTTGATCCCCAATGAAGAACTCTATAGGTCATCTGTAGTTATCAGCATAGGATTTTTATAAATATTGTGTATTATCAAATTACATATGAATAAACTAGACCTACTTAGAATTAGCCTACAAAAGACGCATTCCTAGTAAATATGACTCACCAACCATTAACTTGTACATGGGTGATAAGCACGAGCTACCATACAACTCCTCATAATATTTCTTCTGTATCATTACATGATTATCGTTACTATAAATAAACTCATAGAAAGGTATATGACTCTCCCAAGAGATCCAAAAAAGGGGGATTCATTCTCACAACATGTACTCAAGAACCTTTTTCTTAAACTCTAACATGTTATTTGTGTGAGGTTAGTATGTTATGCTCAGAAGCCCATATGTACCCAGCTCCGCCTCCAAACTCTTCCCAAAAAGAGATGTAAATTTGAAATCCCTATCTGAAATGATAAAGCATAGGTCCCTATAAAGTCATTGTATATCATTGAAAAAGTACTTCTTATGCATCCCATAACAGAGGGGTTCTTTGATCAGACTGTATTGATCAACATCTGGGAGTATGTCAACATAAACTTATAGAACATCTCTATATCAAGAAGTCCATGATAAAATAATCAGAATATCCTTTACAACATCATCCCATTTTTACTAAATAATATTTAAGTGATCAAAATAACTAGATGCTTTCTGATGTTCCGACATTATATATGGATAGGTGGAACACATCATAATAAGAACATCTACCTCATGTTTCATTCCTCAAAACTGGTACTAATAAAGCAAGTCATGATACATATTTATATCATCAACATGCACTTCCCATGCTGAGGGATGAAACATCTACATCAGATTCTCATAATTGTCAAATAGAAACAAAAGGAAACAATAAGACACATACAATATCATCATTTCCTATGTCCAAATCTGGAGGTGGATCCTCACTTGGAACACTCTCCTCCATGACTAAGCCACTTTAATCATCTATTTATAGAATCCTCACAAAATGCATAAGGGTAGACGTGATAGCTATGGGTGAGTGGAATGTATGACCCTATAAATAGTGAACTTACATGAGCATATTAGTTACCAAAACCATAATATGCCACTTGTTAATAGCCATTTTAATTACTTTTATTTGAGTCCACCATCTTAGTACATTGACCAATGCATCACTTTTTCATGGTCTATATCTATTCATTAAGTCAGAGGACTAGAGTTAGTCATATCACATTTGAATGTTCAGATTTATATCTCATATTGTAAATATGTATTATCATCTTTTATGTTCTTTTTACACTGAAAAAATCTCTCTGAGAATGTAATGTCTCCAACAACACAATGTGTGAACAACTATCCCTTACTCACGGTTTGTTATTAGGTAATTACTCTCATGTGGAATCATCTATTGATTTACGTATTCCACAAGTCTATACATTTTCATCCTCAACACTATAATCATGATTCATGATAAATCAAAATACATGGTGTATCTCTAGTCATGCTCTAGAAAAATCACGATCGGTGTTTAATTCATCCTTTGTATTATACTCTGAATGGATTTCTCACATGTATCCAAACATTCAATCCCCACAACCATTTTATAATATATTCTAATTGATGATAATAGGTGTAAAAATTCATGTATGAAACAAATTTAATATCTAGTAGCCCTATGAAACATTATATCTCAAATACATTATGTGTTTTTTCCTATGAATATATTTCTCTCACCTTCTCTTGGTATATTGATACTACTATCTCTAAGATAATTTCACCATGTGAGGGAATTTCCTCCATCATAAAGTGTAACATGGAAAACATATCATATAAATAGTTCTTTATTAATATATCCAACGTGATATCATGATGTTTTCTATGTTCATGTCAATTTTATGAAAATCCCATGATATTGACCATGGAAAAAATCACAAACAAATCAAGAGAAGGTTGTAAAATTCAATTCAACAACGCCATTAAAACTACAGGCACATTTGTAAAACCCAACGACATAGCATGATACTTATATTGATCATGCAAGCATCTAAAAATTTTATGATATGTTTGTAGGTTGAACACGTACATGGTGATATCTGGATCTCTAATTAATTTTTTAGAACACTCAATCTCCATGAATCTGATCAAATATATCATCTATCCACGATAAAGGATACATGTGAATAACCGGCATCTAGTTCAATTTTCTAGAATCAATGCATAGCCTAAGGGTACTATCCATATATTTTGAAAACATGACTAGCGAACCCCACATAGAAGAATGGGTTCCAAAAAACCCCTTTTTTATCTAAATATTTTAACTACCTATTGTGATCCTACAACACCCCTATATTCATCATGTATATAATGACCCATTATTTACATAAGTAAATATTACATCAAAATTAAGGAATATTATTTAGAAAACATAACAAAACCACACCCAGACATTATATGTATATTTTCTTTAGAAACTGGGAAGCATAAATAATTGGTTAATATGACATCCACATTGTCTCTTGCTTATTCCAACATAGCTAGACTCTTTTTTGACTTATCATACATAATAACCTAATTAATGAACTAGGAAAATAAAAATTATAAAGGGTGAGATTATATTCTCAATAAGGGTGAAATGGTAGATTTCAATCATATCATAATCATAACACATAGGAACACAACATTTGAAAATCGTATCATGAATATAAAAGATCATGATATCATGCCATGGGAAAAATCATAATTGTTCATAAAAAATGAATGTAATCCCAAAATTCATTAAATAATACATTAAATTTTTTGGCATATATATAAGCATATAAAATCAGTTAATATTAGTCATGTATTATTTACAAGACCATCATAGTAGAAAAATTCCATTACTGAACTAATCTCACTCCTTGTTCGAGCCCTATATTATTGAACCAGGATCATTTCATGTTTCATCCCAATATATCTTTTTGGATATAAATATTTACCCCATATACATTGTGTGAAATATAAATCACACCCATCTCATAAAGGAATTATTCTTATGCGCTCTACAATAACATAAACAATTTGTCATTGTAAAACTCGAGGAATAAACTCGGTTTCTTAAACATCATTCCATCGTAATATAATCCAAGAAAAAATGGATTTAATAAATATTATTTCGTCATTAACATAATAAAGAAATTGTAATAATAGGGATATAATACATGAAACATAAACCATGACAAATAATTCCATCTTATATGGAATATAATTTTGATAGAAAACATGAAATCAATTAATGAGGAAAATATCCTTCTACAATTTTTTTTAAAAAGTAACACATTTTTAAATGAAAATTATTTAGTTGAATATATATTTGATATCATGTTAAGAATGATTCATGGAAATATTCTGTCATGAAAATATAAAAATCTTTCACATTGTATAAGTTAAATGAAAATATTCTTCTCATACTTTTTTTGGATAAGTAAAAATGTACCTCATATCAAAAAACCAAAAAAATATTTCATTCATACTGTTTATTAACAATTCCCCAATAGAAATGAAAATTAATATAGAAAATTATATAATATTAGATATTATATTACATATATAAGAATCATTTACCTAGAAGAAAAATATATGCCAATAAATACTTACATGTAATCAATCTCATATAATAATGAGATTCAGAAATGTACCATTACATTAGGTATGATACCCTATTTATCTATCAAAATCTCCTATATAATGATTGAAATACTTTCATTGAAATATTAAAAAATCAGAGTAAATTTTATGATATCATCTATGATCATATTATCCTCAGTTTTTTAATAACAACTCTTTATTACTTGTTATTCGGGTATAAACAGTTTCATTTTTTAATGGTTGTTTTTTCAAACAATTTATGATTCTTCATCATATTATATAGTTATAGAATTTCCATATTGATTTAAATATAATTTATATCATATATATTCATTATAAAATATTATATAATCATTCTATAATGGATATCGTATATAATGAATCACATCGCATCATGGAGATAGTAGGTCGTACGTACACACGAGCGATGATATCATTCCTTGAATTAGGATATACATTGAAAGTGAATGGTATATATATTGTTATAGAATAACTATTTATTTATTATAATCATATATATTTATTATTTCTATCGTTATACCCATCCATGAAATGTGGTGGTGAATAACATATTACCCCACAACGTGGAGACCATAATCCATACGTACACATGTTTGGTGATTTCATTTTTTGTAGAATGGATAGAATGGGGGTTAAGGATTTTACATAACTAAAATTACATATTAGTTTGTAGGTTTTATTTTAGTTAATCATTATTAATGGAAACTAAATATTAAGAGGATATTTGAGAATAAATGATCTTGAGAGAGTCGGTAAATGAGATTACCTCTTATTAAGTGAGCTCCCTCTATATCTCTTATTAAAGGCACTAAAGATGGTATTTTGAGAATACCATCACCTAAATAATGTGACTAGGTAATTTTAGAATAGAAATGGGTAGTGGATGGATAAATTTGAAATATCAAATTGAAGTGATTAAATGATGGTTGTGGTGACCTTTTATAGTTGTGGTTGGGGGAACCTTTGGAATTTCAAAAATTAGTAATTTATAATAAATTCAATCCACATCAAAAAACCTCCCAAATGTATTATTTTTGAAAATTATATTATTTAAATTCAAAATATCATCAACAAATAATTTTTGTACATGATTTTATACCCATTTAAACATTATCATTTTCACTTAATAGTGAGTTATTCAAATTAATTTTAACTATGGTAATAGATTTTTCAACAATAAAACTATGAAATATTTACTTATTTGATCATATTTAGACTATAAATGGATAATATAAAACATTTTAAGCTATTTAATTTTTTTTCTATATTTTTTTAAAAAAACAATATGATTTATAAATAATTTAATAATACATTATTTTGACAAATAATCAATTGTTTCAATTTTCAAACTAAACTATTAATTTATTATTAAAATTAACAAGTTAACATAGATAAATAATAATTTATTATATTTATAAGAGGTCAAGGTAATCTTGAAAATTAATTGGAAATACTAATTATACCAAATTTTATTTATTTTAATATTTTTAAAACTAATTATTTATTATCTCTATTAATAAAATTATTAATAAAATTGTATTTTTTATCATAATTTTTTATTAATAAAAATTAAAAATATAAAATTAGTTAGATAAATCCTATATATTTTAAAAAAATAATTATATTATAACATATCTCTAGAAAAAAATCCAATATAAAAAATGTTATATTTATTAAAACAAGATTGTCACAACATTATCATCACCTTAAATTAAATATTTTTAGTGTTATAATAATTTCCATCTGTCTAAAAATTGTTAATAACTCATACCTTGAATGAATATGGTCGATATATTATTCTCCAATATGATTTTATTAAGTTTACTTGTCTTTAAGTTGTTATTATCATTTTAATAAAAAATATTTTATTGAATTCACAAAAATTAAATAATTTATGCATTATTAATGTATTAGATATTAATGTTATTATTTATTTCCTTAAAATTTAGAGAAAATCTCCATGATAAAGAATAACCAATTATATTTAAAATGAGTACATAAGGATGAATTTATCTTTTATATATCCTTATATTAAAAATCATATAGTTATTGAAATTTGAGTAAGATAAATTTAACTTTTCTTTAACCCAATTATGTTGATACAAACTCATCAAAAAATATTGGGAAATTTTTTAGGGACATTTTATAACATTGTTTCTACTCTTAATTATATGATTTACCATTTTTTGGTATTAATAATAATTATTCAAGTTACCATTAATTTTCCCCAAAAACATATGAAAGGTATTTAAATAGGTTTTACATACAGATTAAAAATATAGAATCCATTTTTCAAAATTAAAAACACATAAGTTTTTGTAATTAATTTAAAATTCATCCCCTTGAGGGAAATGGAAAATGGATTTTAAAAGTTAAAACATTTACAAAGGTTATAAATGTTTTTACTTTTCAATTAAATGTAATACAAATTCCACTAAACTATTATGTATTTATTGTTAGAAATGTATTCAATTTATACTTTAAAACAAATCAGTAATATAATTTAACCATAAAAAATTTGATGGAAAATAATCCTTTCAATAAAAATGTAGTGTATTTTTATTGTTCATAAAAAGATGAAAATTATCATAAAAACATAAAACATTAAAAAATTTATATCCCATTTGAAAATGAAATGTTTATTTCATCATATAAAACCCAAAATTTGGAAAAAAAATTAACTTAAATAGGGGACACCATAAAAATGTGGTGAAATTACCTTTTTAAAAATAATGAATTTTATACCTAAAATATGGTTTATTCCAATCCTATGACTATAATATATATTCTGTGAATATAAAAAATAATCTATCAAATGTATAAAATTTATAGTTCATTAATTTTATTTACTGGTTTAAATTAACATAATTTATTAATACAGTAACAAAAATATATCAATTACATTTAATAGGTTTACATTTTTTATAAATAATATGTAGCTAAAGAATTAAAAGTATATTTTCAGAAATTAGATATATTTATTCCCACAAAAATAATGGATTCATTATCATGGTAATTTTATACCAATGACATCTTGTGGTTCTTTAAATCTAATATTTTATGCAATGTATGCTATTTAAGAAAGAAAAATAATTCATAAAAACTTCGGTGAATTACATTCTACCCCCCCCCCCCCACACCATAAAATTATTTCCATGCTCAAAATTCATCATGGGGATCGAAAATGATGTGGATACCTCTTCCTAACCACATCATCAAGTTCCCACAGAGCTTCATCAAATTGGTTGTTCCGGCATAATGCTTAATCCAAGTGGGTGGTCTTGTTTTGTAGAACTTTTTTTCTACTATCCCAAATCAATTTTATTTTTTATTCATTAAAAAATATCTTCCTCTAATGGATTTAAATTTTAGATTAGTACATTCAATTGATCAGGTATGTGCCTTATCAGGATATATTTATGGAACCCATCATGAACTTGATATAGATTTTGTGCTAGAACCGATCGATAAGCTAACTTCCCAACATGATCCAAATTTTCAAAATGACTGATATTACTAAGCCTCACCAATACCATCTTTCCAAATATTATTACTCACTTACATGAATATATTCATACAATGTATTTTTACCCAAATCAAACTATATGTATAGGTTGTCAGCAAAAAAAAATTCAACTCTGAGATGCTCTTATAGTTTGTGGAATAGACATGTCCTTATCTTCCATTTCATCATCATGATAAGGTCCTAATATATTTATTTTCCCAAATTCATCTCAGTATATTGTATTTCAACACATATATTTATATAGGGATTCCTTATAAGCCATATGAATACTGGAGTGAAAGCTATTATTGTACAAAAATTCTACCAAAGGTAGGTGTTGATCCCAACCACATTTTAAATCCATAGAGAAATATGTCAACCTGTCATCTAGAGTTTGAATTTCTCTCTGAGGGTGGTTATTTTTGAAGCCTTTGTCGAAGCGTGCACATACGTCTCATTAGGGGATGGTGATGCTATTTGTTTCCCCACATTCCCTCTTTCCAAAGGATGGAGACATCTATTCCTTGTTCTGGGACATTAGAGCCATGATTGAAACGGGATGATGGGATGTCAGTTCTTTCTTCCATGGATTCCTCCTCAGAAATCACCACCTAGTCCAGGTCACCCATAAAGATTATGTCGTGGTTTGGGAATATCATTCTTGGTGCCATTTTTTAGTGGGAAGTGGTTAATTACACTACTTCCATTAGGACATTCCATGGGTTCTTGACATGGTAGCATACTTATGTCAGAGTAGATGAAAAACATCAGGCATGTTAGGGCATCCTTGGATGTGTGGACATCAGGGAACCTTTATTCTTACTCATAAGAGGGTATTTCAAGAGTGCAGAACCTGAGGCATCCCACATCGATTGTGGGGAATCATATTCCATAGGCATGTATCTGTGGTTTTCCTCAGCTTCCCAGGTTTAACACATGGTATGTCGCAAGTTTAACATCTAGCAGTTACAGTTCCACCAAAGGCTTTTATTATGAGGTTTTCTTCCGGTATCTCCTGATTATTATGAGGAAGGATATGATATTAGAATCTTTCAGAGATGGAATGATGGTGATCAGAACGTCCCATATAGACAGATCAGATTGGTACATCATTATGAGAGAACACTTGGAAGGTTTACCAAGTGGATGAATCAGAAGACTCGATAAGATCATACCCAAGTTGGTGTATCCTATAAAGGTCAGATGTCACATCATGAAGGCTGATCTGGACACCACTGATGGTGGATTATGGAGTGTGCACCCCATAATGGGGGAACAACAAGGTTTATCATTGATTGGGATTGAACCTCGTGGAGGTTTTCTACGTACCCTATATTGACGATAGGGATCAAAACCCACATAGTTCCAAGGGGAGATGACTCTGGGTGTACAAAAAGGACAATTACCCAGAGACATGATGGGACTGACCCATGAATTGCATCCCAGGTACTTATAGAAGCATCAAGGAGGTGGATGAAATTATCCCACTGGGTTGTGGCATCCCAGGTAAGAATCAGAATGGATGATGGGGAGTTGAATGGAGTGGAGGGGGAATTAGATGGGACCATCGTGAATGTGATGGTAGTATTTTTCTTGATCCTTGTAGAGAATTCCTACGTATCCCCATGGTAGGGATTCAAAGTCTACGTAGTTCGGTGGGATGATGGTACACCTGAGGAGATAACCCATGAAAATGGAGGCATGGATGGGACCTAGAGGAAGTATAACCTTCGGCATGGGGAATGATCTTCCCGGTACACATGGGATCGGGGGAAAGATAAGGATGAGATGTGGGTGCTGGACTTGAACCTCATGGAGTATTCCTATTATCCCTATGGTAGGAAATCAATGTTCACATAGTTCATCTGACGATGGATTACAATCGATTTGGGACTTCAATGTCTTACCATTGAAGGCGGTTGACAATGGTTTACCGCTGAATGGGGGAACAATGAATTACCACTGATTGAGGTCCACAATTTAACATCATGTTGGATGGGGGTGAACTGACATGAAAGAGGACCTGGTTCCCAGATAGATGGTGGGATTGAACCTCAGGGAGGCTTCTTATGTACCTTGTCATAGAAAGGATCAAAGCCCATGTATTTCAGAAATGGTTTGGGTGAACCAATGTGAAGGTGGTCGGAACCAATGAGGTGTTGCGCTTGAACCTCAAGGAGGCTTCCTACAAACCTTGCCTTGGAACGAATCAATGACCATGTAGTTCAGAATGGGTTGGTGAACCGACATGAGGATGGTCGGGACCAATAGATGGTGGGATTGATCCTCAGGGGGGCCTCATATGTACCTCATCTGGGCAAGGATCAAAGACCAAGTAATTTTGGTGGTGGGAACTAACGTCAAGGGGGTTGGAACCAATGGGTTGTTGGGCTTGATCCTCAGGGAGGCTCCTACATACCTTGCCTTGGCAAGGATCAATGACCCCGTAGTTTAGGTTGGGTGGGGGGCTTACACTATAGGCTTCCCATAGAGGATTTCATGGTCTATACTTATTACTCTAAGCCCATGTGAGTCATCCTCGGTGTGTGAAACAAGAGGCAGTAAGGACTTGATGATCACAACGCAAAGGTTCATCCATGAAGGTTGGTGAATGGGGATTACTTACTGCCCGGGTGCCACTATCGAGCAACAACGGTGGATGGGGCTTACGTGAGGAAGCTGCCCAGGTGCCGCTATGAAGCTGCAATAGTAGATGGGTATTAGAAAAGGAATTTTCCCAGGTGTAGAAATGGAGCAGTAATGGTGAATGGGGCTTACACAAGGAAGCAGCTCGGGTGCTGTTATGGAGTGGCAACGGTGAATGGGGATTATGCAAGGAAGTTGCTCAGGTGCCATTATGGAGAAGAAATAGTGAATAGGGAATACAAACAGAATTTGCCCGGGTGCCGCTATGGAGCGGCAAGGGAGAATGCATCTTACGTAAGGAAACTACCCAGGTGCCGCTATGGAGAGGCAACGGTGAATGGGGAATACACAAGGAAGCTTCCTAGGTTCCACTATGGAGCGGAAAAGGTGTATGGGGCTTACACAAGGATGTTGCCCATGTGCCACTATGGAGTGGAAACAGTGAATGGGGGTTACGCAAGAAAGCTGCCTGGGTACCGCTACGGAGCGACAATGATGGATGGGGGTTAAACGAGAAAGTTGCATGGGTTTTTCTATGGAGCGGTAATGGTGGATGACTCTTACTCAAGGAAACATATCTGGTGCCGCTATAGAGATGGAATGGTGAATGGGTCTTACACAAGGAAGATTTTCGGGTGCCTCTATGGAGTGACAATGGTGAATGGGGCTTACAAAAGGAAGCTGCCTGGGTGCCGCTATAGAGCACTAATGATGCATGGGGCTTACGCAAGGAAGTTGTGTGGTGCCCTTATGTAGTGGCAATGGTGGATGGGGATTACACAAGGAAGTTGTTCGGGTGCCACTTTAGAGTAGAAAAGGTGGATGGGGCTTACGCAAGGAAGCTGCCCGGGTGTCGCTATGGAGTGGTTATGGAGAATGGGGATTACGCAAGGAAGTTTCTTGGGTGTCTCTATATAGTGGAAATGGTGGATAGGGCTTACGCAAGGAAGATTCCCAGGTGCTGCTATGGAGCGGTAATGCTGCTTGGGGCTTACGGAAGGATGTTGCCCGAGTTCCGCTATGGAGCGGAAACAGTGAATATGGCTTAAGAAAAGAAGTTTTGTTGGTTCCACTATGGAGCGGAGATAGTGAATGAGGCTTATTCAAGGAAGCTGCTCGGGTGCCGCTATGGAGCGGAAATGGTGAATGGGTCTTATGAAAAGAAGCTGCCCGGGTTCCGCTATAGCCCGACAATGCTGGATGGGGCTTTAATGAGGAAACTGTTTGGGTGACGCTAGGGAGAAGCAATAGTGGATAGGGCTTATGCAAGGAAGTTTCCTAGGTGCCGATATAGAGCGTCAATGGTGAATAGGGCTTACGCAAGGAAGCTGCCAGGGTGTCGCTATGGAGAGAAATAGTTAATGGGGCTTACGCAGGGAAGCATTTCAAGTGCTGCTATGGAACCGAAATGGTGGATGGGGCTCACATGAGGATGCCGCCTAGGTGCCGCGTTTGAGCGGCCGTTGTGGATGGGGATTACATAAGGAAGCATCTCATGTGCCGCTATGGAGCAGCAATGGTGAATGATGCTTATGCAAGGAAGTTGCATGGGTGCCAATATGGAGTGGAAATGGTGAATACAAATTACATAAGGAAGTTTCATGGGTGCCTCTATAGAGCGTCAATGGTTAATGGGGATTACTTAAGGAATCTGTCGGGGTGCCGCTGTGGAGCGACAATGGTGAATGGGGATTACACAAGGATTCTACCTGGGAGCTGCTATAGAAAGACTATTATGAATGGGGATTATGCAAGGAAGTTTCCCTGATGCCTCTATAGAGCTCCAATGGTGAATGTGTACTATGTAAGGAATCTGCCCAGGTGCCACTATGGAGTAACAATGGTGGATGGCGCATACACCATGAAGTTTCACGGGTGCTGCTATGGATCGGAAATGGTGAAAGGGGCTTACACCAAGAAGCTTCCTGGGTACTGCTATGGAACGGCAAAGGTGAATGGGGATTATGAAAGGAAGCTTCCAGTAATGTCTGTATCATGACTGGCCATGAGGGTATCCCAACCCACTGGTTGATTGAGCCCTTATCCATTGTGCTAGTGAACAATATTGATAATTCCATGGGTGTTGGAATCAATCCGAATAAGGGAGGCGAAAAGTGTGAATCACATGCCCGACATTTGGAACATAATGAGGGTGGCGTGGTGATGGAGGATAATTATTGACCATGTTCGAAACAAAATATCTATATCACATTAGCCTGTAATGGGGAAAAGAAAATGAAGGTCGACTATTGACCGTGTTCGAAACACAACACCTGACTCAAATCATTCTCCAAAGTCCTACAAGGCGTTGGCCCGAGACGGTTGGTGAGCCGACACGGCATGGGACTAGGCCGTTAGGGGGTCCCATAAAACATGGAATTGGATGAAGATCTGAATGAAGGACCTGAAAATCATGAGGTGGAGTGATGGAATGTTTGAACGGATTCCAATGCTCTTGAAATTACATAACAAAAATCATGGCATTGGGCATCTTATTCTTGGAGAAAAAGGAATCTATTGTTTAGAGCAAGAGGCGTTCTATATTTGGCACATAGGTTGTAATACAGTTTATATTCATGTAGAGAGGATTATTAGGCATAAGGCTCTAGCAATGGTTTTTGTTGGGTCTTACTCAATCACGACCCTTTCTGGTTCAACCTAGTATATAAGCCAGGTGATGGGGTTTGGATGAGTTACTTGAGGAATGGTTCGACTCAAGGTACTCGGGAAATTGATGATGAGAATCTCAACTCACGACATGGGAAATGAATGAAGTGAAATATGTTGAATCAAGGTATCTCATTGTGTGTGGAGTAATATATAAAATCGAGGTATCACATAGGTGAAAGGTGGGTGCGCATAAGTGCGTAATGGAAATTGTTGATGTCCCGGCCCGAAAACTTTGTGGTGCAACTCTCTATTTTTAATGGGGGTGCAGCCCCTGCAGTATGGACCAGCAGGCGCAGGCATGGGCACTGTTGCGCATAAGATGGTATATGCACAGGATGGGCTATGTGCACGATTGCACTATGCAGTATAGGTGCACGCAATATTCAGCAGTTTGGTATGTTGCGCGCAGGATTCAAGTCTTGCATGCAGTATTGAATGTTTTAAGCACAAACGAGGAATCATGCATGCAAAATTTGAGGTTTTTTGTGCATGTGACAAATCATGCATGCACATGACTTAGGTAGAAAATATTCCATGCATGGATAAAACCGTTATGGGACCACATGAAAGCAGACTCATATGGGACATGTCGCACAAGATATCACGTGTAGGATTCCATTATTCTGCGTGGGCGCGAAAGAGGTGGTCTTACGCGCAGCAGAGCGGCAGATGACCTCCAGAGACCTCCCCTGAGGGGTGGGGGATAAAACTGTATTTATCGGAGAATCCAAGAGTAGTTGCGCGGAAGATTCCACGCGCACAATATATTTTCTGCATGAGGATTGTGTGTAAACTTTCGCATGCACAAGTTGTTTTCCGCGCGAGGGGTGCCCATAAATTTCCATGCGCGCAAGTTGTTTTCCATGTAGCCTATAGTAGACGCATGCACAAAGGGGCATTTGACGTCACCTTTGGCATAGAAAAATCTTGTGTGTGGATGCTCCTCTTGTGTACACCTCTCAAAACATGTGTGCCCCTTCCTTAGTCGTTTTTTGGGTAGCCTGGGTGAAATATTCCCTCTCATTGGTCGCATAAGAAGTTTTTTTGACATGTTGTGCACAAAACATGAATTATTGGACACAAGATTTCACTTCTTGTGTGAAAAAATAATCATTTTTTCTTTGAAATATTTCAATTCTTGTGCTCAAAATCGTACTTTTCCCCAAAATCGTCCCGGACGTGCATTTCCAGTAGCCTGATTTCGAACGGCCATAACTTTTGATCCATAACTCTATTTAGGCTCCACGAGCAGTCAAATCGAAGCTTAAAGAGTGAGATACTCTCCAGAAACATATATGAAATAATTTAATGCATTATATGGACGTGGTTTCCAGTTCCTATAGTGATCTTTTTTAAAGGATGATAACCAGGGCTAAAACATATCTCGAAATCTTTATCCTCATGAAGACTTGGCCACAACATCGAGTTACACATTATTACCCGATTAAATATGATTTAATATAGAAATAAATGAAATCATACCCATTACATTATATATATCATGGTAATTTAGTCAAGAGTGGAATACTCTCTGATAACAATTAACTATGTCATCTCTTTAAGTTAACTAACTACAACCTATATATAATTATGTCCTTTTCTTGTTTTGGGATACCTAATGACAATGTTTGTAGTGATGTTTTCCCATTTCCATTATGGTATTGGTAATGTTTTTAACATCCCCATAGATTAATATTTGTCATCCTTAATATGCAGGAAAACCAAGAACTAAGAGACATATTCAACAACATCTTTTTTGATTCCATCCCACCAGAAATACTTTATTATGTATCATTACATATTTATTCTTTAATGATGAATAATTAATGAATAATTATGTAATGCATACCAAATATCATTTTTTAAATATGGTATGGTATTAATTAAAACACATTTCCTGAACATTATCATTCCCTCAAAATCAAGGTTGAATTTAGTTACATTTCTCACCAATATTTTTATCTATATAACTTCTTTTACTCCTCCTTAATCTAAACTTGTAGATATTTTTGAACATTAATTAAAAAATATATATGATTTATCCCCTAATTTTAAATTTTCATGAACTATCTTTCTCAAACCAATTAATATTGGATGTTTTGTGATCCTAAACATAGATAGTATAGCATGGTCCTTTAGACTCAAAGCATCCACCAACTTCTTATGTTTCCATTGGTGGTATTTTATTGTACATTCATAGACCTTAATCATATACAACCATCTTCTTTAGAGAATATTCAACATCTATGTGTGAAAATGAACACTAAACATTTATTATGAGTAAAAATATAATATATTTCACCATTGAGATACTTCCCTGATATCTTTAATGTAATCATTACCGTAGCTATCTCCAAATGATGAGTTCGGTAATTTTTCTCATGTGTTTTAAATTTTTGTGAGACATATGCTATCACAATATAATTTTTCATCAGAACACATCTCATCCCATTCATGGATTCATCTTATTAGATTAAAAATAATTCTACACTCCAAAGAAGTAGAAGCATAGGAGAACTGGCTAACCTTTTTTCAGCTATTTGAAATTATGTTCACATTCCTCCATCCTGATGAACATAAATCCCTTAGGAATTAACATTGTGAGTGGATTTGATAGTTGTGATAAATCATTCAAAAACATTGATAATATCTATCCAAACAAATAATACTTTGAATATCATATATTGTTGTTGTTTGAGGCCAACATTCGGTATTTTTTTTCTAGATCCAGATATATCCCCTATATAGAAATTATATAACCAAAAAAAGAATCTTTGTGAGGAAAAAATTCATAGATGGTATATTTTTTATAAATACCATCCTATCTCAGGTTTTTTGGTACAATTATAAAGTGATAATCATGATCCTCCATAATCCTTGAATAAACCAGAATATCACATATAATGACTACCAAAAATTTATTAAGTTTGTCTCTAAAGACGATATTAATTATGTTCATGATGATTGAGGGGGAATTAATAAAACCAAAATTCATAACTATAAATTCATTATGTCTATACCATTTCAATAATTTTAGCATAGAAATTTCTTCTTTGTTGATTATTATTTTAGGATATACAGAATGAAGATCAATATTCGAAAATTATTATGTTCCATGTAGTTGGTTGAATACTTTATCAATGTAGGGAAGAAGATATTGGTTCTTCATAGTGATCTTATTATGTTCTCTATAATCATTTTATATTATCATTAATCTATATTTATTTTTATTAAAGTGTGCAGGTGAACCCCAATTTCACCCACTAGGGTGTATGAATCCCTTATCAAGATTATCTTGGATTTTTTCTTCAATTATAGAAACTAAATTGGTTCCATTATATATGGTTCCTTTGAAATAAGAAGAGATTCTGGTATGAGTTCAATTGAAAATATAAATACACGATTCGGTGGACAATATGAAAATTCTTATGGAAATCCATAAAAAAATTCCCATAGAATATGTGTATTCTAAATGGAGGGTTTCTGCCCAACAATTTGAGATAAAAAACATTCATTTATAGGAACCAAGACCCATAATATGAATTAAATTTTCACGAGAAGGTCATAATCATGCATGCATTGATAGATGATCATATATGGATCCGGAATATGAAATATGACTTATATTCTTTAGAATTTGATATTAGATCCATATATAGAATTTCGATCCATGCCATGAATAACAGAAAATTCCACTAAGGAAGGATCAAAATATTTGGAAGAATCAAATTCCAAAAAAAATTAACTATAGAATAAATATAATCTTTTTATGAGACTGTTGATCCATTGGGAGTTGTCACAGGTAACTCCACATCTAATTTTTGAGGGAATAATATGATATTCAATGAAAATTATTTTTGAAATAAATGATTAGGTGGATCCAGTATCAAATAAAACATTTTCAACTTTAGCATTGATGGTAGTTTTACCTTTAAAAAATTAATCATCATATTCCACATTGCATATAGTGACCTCATGTGACATATGATGTCTTTGGCCAATGGAGTTTTCTATTGTCGATCATCATAGATAACACTTGGTTTATGGAATTGGTTTGAATAATATCTCATTTCCTTGCACTTACTTAACTAAGGTTTAAGAGGTTCATTTTCTATAGCCATTTCTTCATTTACATAATTATAATCTTTTTTCCAATCACATCGGTATTGAACTTCTCGATAACCTTATCTCACAGACATAAAATATTTTCTATTCCACTTAAGGTAATATATTTAATGTTTCTTTCCCCACATTTATCACAAGTTAAAACCCATCATTTTTTTTGCATGGTCTTTATATTTTCTCTTTAATTTCATTTTTCTCTTCTTAAGAATATCATAGGTCTAATTAGTTACTCCAATATCCATCGCAACCTTGATAGAACATTGAATGATTTCCTCATAGTTATTGAAGTCCCTTATGGATAATGCCCTTTAGAGACATGGTTTTAATCCACTAAAGAATCAACCAATTTTACACTCAGGTTTGATAATAATTACATATTTCAAACATCAATTCCTTATAAATTTATCTTTTTATGTACCAACATGTTCATTTTCCTTTTTCTTATATTCAAGTAACTTATTACCTATCATTGTTTAATGAATGTGAGGAAAATATTTATTGAATGATAATTTCAGGATCATGTCCCATTCAATGGATTCAATATCATTACTTTTCTTCATATTCTAATAATATTACACCATTGATCAGCATCACCTTCCAAATGATATACTACCAACTTGAATCTATCTTGTTCTGAACATTATATAATTTAAAATTTCTTTTCAGTGTGTAAGAATATATTTTTCTTCAATTATTGAATCATAAAACCCACTGAAAAAGGATAGGAACTTTTTTATGAAGTAATCAATGGAATGTTGTTCGCTCTGTATTTCTATAAGTCATGCATGATTCATAGCTTGTGAATTTTGGGTGATCATAGAATCAAAATTTTTAATTCTATATCAAATAACATTCATATTCTCAAGAGGATAATCATTGTATTATCTATTGCATTCAATATTAATGTGGCCCGTCCAGGTTCCAACCATTGAATAAAACCAGGATGCATAAAATGTGAAACACTAATATTAATGGGAAAACCATATAATAATAATTAAATTTTAATTTAGGACATTTTATGTTTTATCATAGGTTATTCATGATATTTCATGAAACACTAGGTTTGTAACATACACTTCAAAATATTCATATGATTTTAATTAATATTTTCTCATCCTAGTTTCCCAAGGGATAATTCATTTTCTCTAATACCATCTATAACAACTGATAAATTAAATACATAGATAATGCATCATAATTGAAGAATATTAATTATAAAACATAGAAAAACCATGACCAGTCCATAAAGGTATAGTTTAGTAGAAATTGGGAAATAAGATCAACTGGTTAATATGACATCTACATTATCTCCCATTTCATCAATCATATATAGACACCTTTTTTTCTTATCATACTTAATAACCTTCATCATGACTTGGAGAAAAGGAACATAAGAAAGGGTGAGATCAGATTATTTGTTAGGGTAAATAGAGAGTTTTCAATCTTATCACATTTAAAACACATAAGAACATAACGTTTGATAATATTATCTTGTATATGAATTATTATGATATCATTCCATGGGATTATTATTAAAATTTCATAATAATCAATGAACATGATACCAAAAGTCATAAAATAAGACATGAAATTTGGTTTCATACACATGAGAATATAAAATTAGATCATATTAGTCAAGACTCATTACCAAGACCATCATAACAGAGAAAGTCTATTACAGACGTGATCTCACTCCTCATTTCAGCCCTGTTTTATTGAGCCAAGATCATTTCACATTCTAACTATCTATATCTCCTGAGATGTATATTATTTCCCAACACATGGTAGAGATATATAGGTCCCACCCATCTTATAAATAAAACATTATTATTTGTTCTAAAAATATAAATCATTTAGCATTGCATTACCCAATGAATAAAATGTGTTTCTCAAACACCATTCCATCAACACATATTCCCTGTATGAAATTTGATTTAATAAATATCATTACAACATAAATGTAATAAAATAATAGGAATAATAGGCCTAATAAATGAAACATAACTCTATTAAATAATTCCATCATCACTGGAAAATTATTTTGATAGAAAAAAAAGAAATTAATTCTTGAGTAAGATATCAATTATTCTTAAAAAATAGTTTCTCTTTTCAAAATTAGATTCAATTTTAAAAGAAAATTATTTATTTTAATATAACGTTGAAATATTGTAAAGAAGTATTCATGGAAATACATTTTTAGTAAAATATAAATAATTGTCACGCAATATAAGATAAAAGAAAATATTCTACACTTACTTTTGTCAAATAAGTTGAAAAATACCTCGTACTGAAGAATAACAAAATATTCCTTACATACCATTGAATAAAAAATCCCCAATGGGTAAAACAGACTTTAAAAAGTTATAGACTAACATATATAATATTACATATTTACTAATCATGGAAATTTATTAAATATGTTACCCATAAATACTTACAGATAAACAGTTTTGGATAATGAATAGATTGATAAATTTTCACTTTCCTTAGCACCAATAATTTTTGTATCTAACCCAACCCCCTTTATAATGATATGAATAAATTAAGTGAATAATTCCAGAATCAATGTAATTTTTATAATGTCATATATTATCATATTATCATATTTGTTTAATAAAATTTCATTATTACTCATTATTCAGGTATAAATAACGTCACTTTCAGGTACATGATTAGATGAATATGTTATAATTATTCTTATATTTTATTGTTATGTCATTTACATAATGATATAAATATAATTTATATCATATTTATTCATTATAATAATTTATTTAAAAATTATTTATTGATATATTTTAGAATGAATCATGTTGCATCATGGAGAGGGTAGGCCATACATACCCACGTGGGATGATAACATTCCATTAAGTATTAAATGGTATGGAAGTGGATGGTGAGTAGATTATTCTAGAATAAATATATTGTTATAATAATCATATATTATAATTATTTTTTAAATTATATCTATCTATGTAAAATGGTGGTGAAAAACATATTACACCATGGTGTTGAGATGGAAAGTAATACGTACTCACTCGTATGTATTTTTTCGTGGGATTGATAGATGGTGGAATAAGGTTGTTCCATAACCAAAATACCATCTAATTATATAATTGATAATATATTTTTTACTTAATAAGGAAACAAAAAAGGGAGAGGATGTAGAAGAAGAAATGATCTTTAGAGATTCGGTAAAAAATATTACAAATTTTTTGGCATGCTCCCTTTAGATCTCCACATAATTGCACTGAATTTGGTAATTTAAAAAAACACCTCTCTAACATGAATTTTAAAGTTTATATGGGATATAAAAAGGGGGTGGTCGAATCTTAAGGCTAAATTTTTAGTGAATAAATGAGGGAGGAGATGCCCTTTTATAGTTGAGGTTTTGGGAACCATTAAAATTTCCAAAAACATTAATTTATAATAAAGTAAAACAACATCCAAAGTACACCAAAATTTTTTAGATTAATGTCTATGATGATATAAGGTTATAATATAATAAAAAAAATAAACATGCATTTATGTCTATTTAAACCGTGTAATATTCATCTAACATTTAGTTATTCTTTTTAATTTAAACTATGGTTCCAATTATTTCAATGCTAATAAGGTGAAATATTATCATAAATAGTCTCATTAAGACAGTAAATGAATAATTTATATCATTTTAAAACATTTAATAATTTGTATATATTTTTAAAATATGTTTTATGGTTTCTAAATAATATAATAGTACATTAATTTGTTAAACATTAAATAGTTTCAATTTTGATAACAGAACCTTTTTTAATTATTAAAAAAGTACATTAACAACGAAAAAAAGGTTTTCTAATTTTAATAAGAGTTAAGCGTAATATAGATTTTTTTTTACTAATTATCCAAAATTATATTTATTTTCATATTTTTAAAAACATTGTTCTATTATCTCCATCAATATAATTATTGCAACATTAGTAATGAGTAATTATATAATATAATAATATTTTGAATAAAAATTATAAATACAATACTATGAAAATTTTAATTCTTATATATTTCATAATAATACTTATTGTATTATATATATTTATAAAAATCATAACATAAAAATGTTATATTTATTAAGACATTAATGTGGAAACTTTATCATCACATTAAATAAAATATTATAAGTGTAATAATTTTTTCTATATGGATCTAAGTGGTCAATAAATCCACCCATGGATAAATATGGTCTTGATATAATCACCAAATAATTTTTGATTATGTGTTATTTTATTTTCATTTTTATCATCTTTTAATTAAAATTTCTTTTATTGATTTCTCGTGAATAAAATTATTTCAAATCATTAATGTATAAGATATTAATGTAATATTTTATTTCCTAAAAATTGAAAATATATTCCCAGATAATAAAAAAATATTAGCATTAAAATGATTATTTATATTCTATGTTGTAATTCATATAACCTTATATTAAATATGATATTGTTATTAAAATTTGAGTAAGACATATTTTACTTTTCATTAAATATAATATATTAAATTTATTAATCTCATAAAGTGGATTTAAAAGGATACCATTACAAAAAGGTTTATGATATAGGTAGAAAAAAACACATCCAATGATATTATGACAACATTTATGGAAATTTTATAACAATAGTTTTATCTTTAATCCCTCGATTTACCCTTATACCATATTAATAAAAATAATTGATGTTAAAATTCATAATGAGAAAAAATAAAAGATATATATTTATATAATTTTCAAATACTTGTTACTAATATGTAATCCATCATTCAAAATTCAAAACAGAGAATTAATAGTAATTAATTTAAGATTCATCTCATTGTCGAAATGAGAAAACTGGTTCTAAAAGTTAAAACATTTGAAAATATTGAAATTTTCATATATCTAAATTTAATTTAAAATTAATGCCAATGTAAAAATTTGTAATAAATAATAAAAATATATTCAATTTATAATTTAATAGTATTTAATAACACAATTTAATAATAAAAAATATCTCTATGAAAAGTGTCATTTTCAATTTTAATTTACTATATTTTTACACTTAATCAAAAGATAAATGTTATTAGAAAAATATAAAACATTAATCAGATTTAAAATTTTACATCATTATTCTAATGAATAAGTTTATTTAGTTTGATGAAAATTATTAATGTGTCAAAATTTTAATTTTAAAAAGGTTCTCTATTGATAAGAAGTAAAATTACCCATTTGAAAAAAATAGATTTTTATACATAAAATACGGCTTATTAAAAAACTATGACTAAAATATCTTTATGATGAATATAAAAAATATTTTATAATATATATAACATTTATATTTCATTAATTTCATTTTCTTATGTTAATTAACCTTATTTTTTAATTCCAAAATACAAATATTTATTTTACATTTATTGGGTTTATATTTTTTCCATAAATAATTGATAGTCAATGAATTCACTGTACATTTTTTTAATTTAGTGATATTTATTCCCAATTATTGAATTAGTTGGTTCTAATGATTATTTTTTACCAAATGAATCTCTTGGTTTTTTTAAACTCATGATTGAATGCAACACAATATATTAAAGAATTAAATTCGTTTCATAAAACATCCGGATGTTACAATGTAAGGAGTAATAGATACATATAGAGGTCATGGGATTATTTCAATACATAACTCCACAAATATCATATGTGGTAAACTAGATAATAAATATGTGAACACATCAATTAAACAATAAACCACAAGATAAAAGTCTTTCTGATGTGATCCCTAATCATTAAGAAACAAACTAGAAATGTTGTACATCATCCTGTGTAGACCATGATTCTCTCATCTAGTTCCGAATTATTAAACTCTCATTCACCCTTGTGATTTTGAAATAAACCCTATGGTTATGTGAAATCCATCCTTCGAAGATACCATCAAATGTATTCTCAATAATCTACTGGCCATTCCATCCTGAGTATGATTTAAAACCATTTCATCTTGAGGATATAAAGATTCCCAAAGATTTGTGACCCACCAATATCAAGTGTGAACTCCCTTCACTATCATAATCCCTCCAATATAATCCTCAATATATAGTCATGCATCATAAGTCTCCTAAAAACTATATTACAAGCTTGAGGATTTCTACGATAGGTATAGTTATTAAACTATGTGACACACTTGTATAAAAAATAATATATAAGATAGTAGAGGCTACTAAGATTGTACATCTCATTGTAGATGATCACAAAACCTACTCCTTGAGAGGATGATATATTGAATATATCTGGTATAAACCACAAACATTGGATAAAAAAATAACTGCCCATAATTTCCCACAATGATATCATGGTGTAACTAGTATTTGGATGTCTCTAACATGACTAGCACTCCCTCGGCTGAACCGATTGGCACGACTCTAGGTCCCTTCTTAACATGGAGCTAAGAAAACTGTTCATGAACATGATGTCAGATTTTACCACCTACCACTCATATTTGAGGTGAAGGTACTACATAAACATTGCACCTCGCACATCATTCTGCAAGAATGGCACTCGACTATGTTGTGGTCACCCTGATTCTTTATGTGTGCCTATCATTCAGACAAATTGAGAGAGAAAATATTCTTAATGAAATCATAGCCAAATTGGTATTAATCTCATGATTAACCTAAAAAATATACTTCTGGCCACTATAATTTGATGTATATGGTCGAGAAACAACACTTCCCTTCATTACTCCCTTAGATCCCCTTATGTTCTTCTTGATAATATGCACCTGATTAAAAATTTCTGAAAAAAAGGTCAACCTAAACATGTTCTCATAAGAACAGATTACAAGTTATATACCTTCAAAATTAATCACATTCACGATATCTCATTATTATGGTATGATACTATAGATTGATGAAACTTAGTAGTGTATGTTGATTACAACATAATTGTCATAACACCCTACTCTAGATGAATGAACTCACTAATACACTCTACTCATAGAATCTCTGGGTAGTAATAGTAACAATCCTAGTTTTTAAATCATCCAAATGAATTTCCCATAGACTGTCATCTTGGTTTAAAACGTCCATCCCAGGATTTTCTATTCCATGAGTCATAAAATTAACTAGATTCACTCTCATATCATGTTTTTTATCCATATGATCCAAGATCGAACACATTGTTTCAAACCATACCAGAACATCATGTGGACCACCATCCCCTAAAAAATGGGATGATTATTCAACTGGAATACCCATGTAAAATTATCAATAAACAAGTAAGGATATGGTGCTCTATGTGTCACTGAATAGTTAGTAGTAAATATAGATCTAACGGTGGAACCACAAGAATCCCATGACCCAACACCTTCAGAGATTGGTAATCTCAATCCTCCTGGGGTGTGATTTTAGTTCATCATGGTGGAATTCCTCCAAAATTCCAAAACAAAATCTACAATGATGAACAACATCAATGATCATTTCTCAAAATCAAATGATGTGTGAAGAGATTCATAAAACTATGTCAAAATCATAGCCTAGTCCAAAATCTGTGACTATAAAAATTTATCCTAAAACAAACTAGATACACTACCACTTTCTCACTCAGATTTTTGGTCTAGGTCAATTATCTTTTTTCATTTTTACATTCAATTTTGGTTATTTTAATAATAATATTTATTATATTAGAATTTAATAAAAATGTTAAATAATTGGGGTTAGAAAATTCAAATCATTGAGGGCCCATATACCCCCATGAACCAAATCATGGTCTGCAACTAATTCACAACATAACATAGAAAAGATTATCTATCAAAAATTTAGGAAGATATTTCGGCGAACCTATATAACAACCTTGATCTTTATTTCCCAATAAAAAATAATTAATTACATAAAATAATCCCTCTATACTCCATAAAATATCGAAATTTCTACTATCTTTTGGGCATACAATCATTACATAACATCATAGAATATAAAACCCAACATCTTTATCAAATTATTTTTACATGACCACACGCATTCCTTCGTACATAGCATTGAATGGGATAACCTGGGGACATGCATAAGGGGTGAGCTATAAATCTTGGTAATGGAGTAAACAAGGAATAACATGAAGCATATAGTACATGTTAAGAAATAGTCATATAAATTGAGTGAAAGACAAAAATGAACATAAATCCATGACATTGAATGATTATCATAACATAGAAATGTGGCAACAACATTTAACATGATATTAGCATGAGCCAAGGACCATTTCACATGGCGCATGAGTAAAACCTCATTGAACGTGAATTAGAATGATTAAACCTTCATTGCACTTCATGTTTCATGATACTAATATTTACCCATTACATCGGAGCACTATCATGGGGTACCCTCTTTTATTATTTTATTTCATGCATATGTACTTCATATAGATCAGAAAACATGGATTCATTAGACATCATCATTTATTCCACGATAAAGGAATTTATAATCCATTCCTGAAACACTATCATCAACAAATAAATGTGAATAACGGTGAATACCATTGATTGAGAAGTGTCTATGGTATTCACTACATAATTACATTATATTGAAAAGTTATGGTGAAATTGTGGCAGTATAATGGCATTACATAAAATGTAAAAAAATGGATAATGAGAGGGAAAGGGGTGAGTCATTATATGTACATGAAATGGGAAGTATGGGTTTCATATTGATATGTTTTTGAACATAGTTAATGGAATTTTGATTCATATTTGAAATTAATTTCTAGAATGTAAATGAGGTGGGAGAAATCCCCTATAGTTTTTCGACTTGGTAACGGGTGTACATGGGAGGCATTGATTAGAGATAAATAGGTCTCTCATCATTCAGATATAAATAGTGCAGTATGTGGGCGGTTCTAAATCATACCTCAACATTTGTAATTGAATATAAAAGGGCAATAGAAAATAAATAAATTTAGACATAAATGATAAAGGAAGAAATCCCTTACATGGAAGTATGATCTGAAAGGCTTGTAAAGGGATTTAGAGAGGATTCTTGGGAGATTGGGGAAGCATGGGACTATTTTATAGAGTAGAGGTAAGGGTTTGGTTGAGCTAAAAAATCATTCTGTGATGAAGAAGTGGGAGATTGGGTACACATATATTGGAAAAGGAAGGGAATTCTTTATTATTTAGGTTTTGGACCGTAAACATTAAACTAATCAAAACCACAAACCATCCTATGGATTTTTCTAAAGTATAGTAGAAAAAAATATTTTATAAGGCTAATGGAAGAACATATTAAAATATTAGGCTTTCTTATGTGGATTTGTGTCACACTCTCAAGGAAACCATTTTAAAAAAGATAAAATGTTTTCTATGTCTTGCAGGGTCAACTAAGGCTTTATAAAATTAATAAAATAGACCTAAAATCACATTATCTTAATTTTAAAATATATATTGGGGGAAACCATTTATAGTATTTTATTTAATCACTATTGGGTCATTATGATGTCTTAAAACACATTATATAAATAAATGATATTTAATATTTACCCAAAAATTTGACTGTTGAAGAAAATTATAAAAAATTCACCATTGGAAAAATTGACGTCCTGATGGAAATTTTTTTTTTAATTTTATCTAAATAGTTTTCTAAATAAGCGAAGTATTACTTTCAAAATAAAAACTGATATTTATAAAAAATTCATGGGTTTTGAAAAAAAACATTCAAGCCTTAATATAAATTACAATTGTAATAATAAAATTTATATGATAATTTATATTAAATAAAAAGTAATTTAGTAATAATATTTTATTAAAATATTATTTAATTCAAAAAATCCATTAATTCATTGGAATATATTTCTAAAAATACTATTTATGCTATTAAAACAATTTACAAAGTGAAAATAACAAAATGAATGTATATTTTATATTAAAAATAATGCACATAATCATAATGCTAGGTTCTTGTAACATAACCCCTTAAAACACACACATAATACCTTAGGTTAAGGTGTGAGATGGTGACAGACTCATGGGGTAGCTCAGATAACATTTCATGGGTGGTTATCTCTATTAACATCCAATTCTCCCATAGGCGGTTCCACTGAAGCTTAATGTGTCATGATCGGCATTGGATTGGTCAAGAGATAAGCCCAATAACGCCAATTTCTTTCTGAGATCCAAAAAATGTGCTTCATATAGATCTATTCTACTGGATGAGGTTGTCAGTTCCATTTTTTGAGTACAAGGGATTTGTTAAAGCCTTATATTTATACTAATTATGTGATCACTGCTCAACAGCTATATTTGCAATGATAATAATATATAACAATATTTTGAAATCCAAAACTTAAAACCAAGGAAGTGAATATGTTTTAAATTCCAATTTTACATATTATGAAATTTTATTAGATCAAGAATAATTTTATTTAACAAATGTTTGGATCATTAAAATATTCCCCCTAAAGAAATTTCTTCCCCAAGATTTCATTTTCCAACACTAAAATAGATGAGGGTTACTTTGCTTCATCGCTTCCCCCTAATTCCCACGTTTCTTCTTAAAGATTTTTGGTTTCACCACAACACCTTGATAAGGGGCATCATCTTATTTTAGAGGCCATATTCCATAAATTATAAGATCTACACTGGATTCTCTTTGTGGGAGAGGTCCTTATCTAATGGTACCACCTCTGGATTGGGTATATGTGATGGGTCAGGTATGTACTTACCCAAGAGTGATACATGGAATACATCATGTACTTGAGATAGGTTCGGTGGGAGTGCTATTTGATAGGCTAATAATCCAATGAGATCAAGGATCTCCAAAGCGTTGATGTACCTTGGACTAAGATTTCACTTCTTTCCAAATCATGTAACTCTCTTCCACGGTGATATGTTTAGGAATACCATGTTTCGGACTTCAATCTCAAGGTCTCATTGATGATTATCATCATAGCTCTTTAGTCTTCTCTGAGCAGCATTACTTTGATCTTGGGTGGACTTATCATACTACACCATTTCTTCGACCATTTCTAGACCTTGATCTTTTAGCTCCACAACATCATCCCAACAAGACGGTGTTCTGCAGCTCTTCCCATAAAGGTCTTCACAAGGATTCATTTGAATGATTGAGTAGAAACTTTTGTAATAGAACTCAACTAGGGGGAGATGTTGATCCCATCATCCTTTGAAATTCATTGAGCATGATCTCATCATTTCATAGTGTGTTTGGATAGTCTGATCAGATTTTCCATTAGTTTGATGATGATAAGTCATACTGATGTTCATCTCAGTATTCAGATCATGTTGAAGACTCTTCCAAATAATATAGGTTAATCTTGGATCACGGTCTAATAAAATAAATAGTGGTACTCCATGAATCCCTGCCACATATCTTATGTATATCCGTGCCAATTTATCCAATGAGCAATCCTCTCGAATTTCAGTGATGTGTGAAGTTTTTTTAAGAATATCCACAATAACCAAGATATCATTGTATAAATTGGATGTCTTCAGAAGTCTGGTGATAGAGTCCATAGTGATGTTTTCCCATTTCAATGCTGGTATGGTTAATGGTTGCATCATCCACTTAGAATTTTTCCCCTCATCCATCACTTTCTGGAATACCAGTCACATGGATGTATACTCAGCAATCTTCTTCTTCATGTTATCCCACCAACAATGATCTTGGATATCTCAATACATTTTTCTATTTTCTTGGTGAACTAAGAAATTCAATCTATGTGCGTCTCCAATAGTTTTTTTGTTAACTCTGAATTTGATGGACCGTGTATTCTTGACCCAAATCTCACAATTTTTTCTTCATTAACATTGAACTCTAAGATTTTAGCTTTTATTATAGTTTTCACATTTTATAAATTCCCACATCATCTTTTTTAGAATCTATTAACCATTATAATAGAGACGATTGAGCCATCATTGGTGAAAAATTTGATGATGTTCCGTTATTTATGATTCCCATGTCAATATTCATTAAATATTTGAGGATTGTATCTTTTTCAATTCTCATCAATGATAGAATTGTTGGGTCCTTTCTACTTAGGCCACCTACAACCTTGTTCACATTCCCATGGTTGTAATGGATTGAGAATTCATAGTATTTTATTTTCTATAACCATCTTTGTAGGTGTATACTCAACTCTTTCTATGTGAATATATACATGAGGCTTTTGTGATTCATGTATATTTCCCACTTATCCACAAAGCGGTAATGTCGCCAAAACTTCAAAGAGATGATTACTATAGCAAACACCAGATCATTTATTGGATTGTTTTTCTCATGAACTTTCAATTGAATTAAAGAATATTAAATGAATGTTTCATTTTTCATCAACACACAACCCATGATCTTATTTGGAGCAACATTATTTACCATAAAAAGTACTCAATATTAGGGTGGTGTGGCCATGAGTGTAGTAATAAGATAAAATTTTCAACTGTTTGAAGCTATCTTCGAATTCATCACTCCAAGAAAACTTGACCCCCTTCCGAGATATCTTATTAAGTGGGTTTGGCAATCATGAGAAATTTCTCACAAATCAGTGAAAATATCCAGTTATCCCTTGGAAGGTATGGATATCTGTTACTAATGATGGATGCGGATATCCTTCAATTGTATCTGTCTTGGAGGGATCTATAGATATTACATTTCTTATGACGATATGACCCAAGAATAAGATCTCCTTCAACTAGAACTCACACTTTTTGTACTTTCCATAAAGCTTCTCCTTTTGTGTGGTCTCTAGTACAGTTCATAGATGCTCCTCGTGATCCTCCTTGGTTATGGATTATATTATTATATCATCTATAAAGACTACAACGAATTTTTCATGGTAATATCTAAAGACCCTATTCATCTTGTCCATTAATATTTTTGGAGCATTAGTGATTCTGAAAGGCATTATTATTAATTCATAGTCCCTATATCAAGTACAAAAATTAGTCATGGGGATACCCTCCTTCTTTACACTTACATGGTAATATCTTGACCACAAATCCACCTTAGATAAGTATTGTGCTCCATGTAGTTGGTTGAACAACTCATCAATTCAATACATAGGGTTGTTTTTCATTATCCTGATTTTGATGAGATCACGATAATCAATGAAAAGGCGCATTGACCCATCCATCTTCTTGATGAAGAGGATAGGTGCACCCCATGATGATGCACTTTGGCGTATAAATCCTTTAACCTTATTCTCTTGTAGTTGTATCTTCAGCTCCTCATACTCCACAACAGCAATTCTATATGGATTCTTGGATATTGGCAACACACTAGGTATAAGATCATTTGAGAATTAAACATCTATTCTAGGAGGAAGACCAGAAAATTCCGTGGGAAATACTTTAGTGAATTCCCGCATAATAGGCATTACATCAAGGATGGTTGCATCCTTGGACTCAATCATCTAATATAGATATTTATGCTCATAGGGAAGTAATATCCATGCTTGAAATGACAGTTCTATGAAAGATTCATCCTCATCCATGAATATTTATAGAATCTAGGATAATTCTCTATATGGAGAGAGATTTCCCTCCCTCGGTAATTTATGTTGGTGCTAAATAAGGAAATCTAATCCATGCCAAGAATTGCATAAAACTCCCTCTAGAGGTATTATCTCAATGATGATAGGGATGTTCAATCCACTAATTGTGATAGGGGCGAAGTTATACTCATTTGTTTCAATGATTTCTTCATTTTTTGTACTCGCCAATGTCTTTACTTCCATGATTTGTGGTGCTGTTAGGATTGTTTTAACAAACATTGAATATATAAAAGAATTCCTAGAACTAGAATCAAAATGTATGTTTAGTATTATTGAATGAATAACTAGCATACCTTTCACCACTTCTTTGTTGGGGTTCACTTCATCGATAGTGATGGAAAAATCTCACACTTGCTATACTGGAGGTTGTTGGTTTCCTCTAAAAACCCTTGGCTAAGCCCACTAGTTTTCAAAGTTACCTGGTTCATTGTAGTCGAAGCAATGAACAATGTGTTAAGGGTCTAATGGATATTTTTTCTCCAATGTTGAAGTAGAGGGTTTTTCATCCCGACAATTAATTGCAAGGTGCCCTTATCTTCCACACCTAATGCATTTCCTCCTCCCACTCGGGGAAATGTTAGGGTGCTTTTTTCAACACCATTCCCAAGTGGGGTGATGTATTTTATTAAAACTATTTGATTTATCCATCATAACTCCATAATTAAATTCCACCTTAGACTTTATATCCCCAAGATAACACCAAGATTATTTGATCTCCATTTCGAAATTAAGGTCACATTAGACAATTACCTCATAGCTCTGAATGTCGCGGATCACTAGGGATTTCTGTAGGGTAGGTTTTATCCCACTAAAGAAGTGGTCAACATTTCATTAGGGGGTAACAACAAATCTTGAGTCATATCATTCTAGACATTTTATGTTTTCCTCACATGCTTTGATGGATTCGTCATATTTTGTTCTTGAGGTCATGGAATTCCCTTTATATCTTATGTCAGAGGGTGTGCTAAAAATATTTATCGAAAAACATATTCTAGAAATCCTTCCATTCTAACACCTCGATTATTTACTCATGATTCTTATTTTTTATCAATGTAAACCATTGACCAGCTTTAGATTCCATATGATAAGTATACCAAATAACCTTCTCGTGTTTGGAACATTGAAGAATGGAGAAGATATTCTCAATAGATTTGATCAATTGTTCAGTGATTGAGGGATCAGATAATCCATTAATAGTAGGAGTACTTTTTCTCATGAATCTCTCGATTAAAACTTGTAATTTAATAGGGAGTTATTTTTTTGTTGACCCATGTTCCTATTCAAAACATGAGTTAACTAATAGTGTATCAGAAAAGAATTTTTGATTCTCTCTTCCATCAGATTGGGCATCTAATAAGAACAGTCATCACATTGATCATTGCATTGGTTGTTAGCTTGAGTTCTCCATTTACTAGCCATTGGCTAGAATAAATAGAAAGATAGGGGAAACACATAAACGAAAATCCAAATACAAAAATAGATGACATATAAATTACTTCTATTTTTTTAACATATGAATTTATAGGCTTTAATCTAGGTTATCCATGATCTACTTCCCAACATATATTCTTATGGGAATTTTTTTATTCCCTTAATAATGGTTCATAATAATATTATGAATTTACCAAATCATATCCCCTTGGAGTTTCATAACCAAGAGTGCAGTAAATCCCGTTGTCGTGCACTGGGTTCCATTTGAGCCTATCTCAAAGTGGTGTTTTCGTATTTTACCACTAGGATAGATATGTACCAGAGCAGCCTCTATCTGCACGTATCCTGATAGAGATATATCTTTTTGATAATACACATACACAAAAAAACCAAATTTTAGGGATGTTTTTATTATTTTTAGTCTTCTCCCAAAGGCTTTCAATAGGGTTTTCTAATTCTAATCCCCATAATAACTAAACCTACCCTATGATACCAACTATAAAAACCCTACTCCTTATTTCACACAGAAAAATAATTTATTACATAAAATAACGACTTGATACAAAAAATAAGATTGAGAGGTATAGTTTATTTTGGGTCTTATGATAATTACATAACATCTCTGAGTATAAAACCCAACATCTTTATAGAAAACACTGTTTACATGACAGCACACATTCGTTTATATTTTCCATTGCATTGGATAACCTGAGGATGTGCATAAGAAAATTGTGAGATATAAAGCCCAATAAGTGTGTAAACAAGGCATAAAATGAAGAATGTAGTAAATTTTAGGAAATAGGTATATCAATGTAGCATAATAGAAACATGCACATAAATGCATGACATAGCATGATTATCATAACCTGTAAATTTGGAAACAACATTTAACATGCTATTATCATGATCCAAGGCCGATTTCACATAGAGCATGAGAAAATCCTCATTTCACTTCAATTAGAATGATTAAACCCAAATTTTACTTAATGTGTCATGATATTAATCTTCACCTAGTGAATTGGAGAGCTATCAGGGTGCACCCTCGTCAATCATTTCATTTCATGCAAAAGTGTTCCACCTAGATTATACAACATGGATTCATTAAAACTAATATTTTATTCCAAAATAAAGGAATTTGGAATTCATAAATGAAACTATATAATTAATAAGTAAATTTTAATAATGTTGAATACCTATGATAGATAAATGGGCATGGTATTCAGTACACAATGACCTTGTCTTGGAAAATCACGGTGCAATTTCGGTAGCACAACGATGTGAAATAAAAAATAAAAAAATGTTTGATGAGAGATAAAGGGGTTTAAAATAATATATACATGAAATGGAATGTAATAGGGTCATATGAAAACATTTCCAAACATAAGTAATGGAATTTAGATTCATAGTACAAAAGAATTGCTTGAATATAAAAGAGGAGAGGGAAATTCCGTATGGAATTTCGGCCTGGTAACGAGTGTACAAGGGGAGAATTAATGAAAGAGAAAGGGTTCTCTCATAATTGGAACATATTTTTAGAATAATGGGGGAGGTTTGAAATCATACAAAAACATTTTTAATTGAAATTAAATGTGCATAGAAACATAAAAAATTTAGTTAAAAATGAGAAAGGAAGAAATCCCTTATTTGAAGTGTGATCCAAAAGTCTTGGAGAGGGAATGATAGAGGCTTATTTGGAGCTTCTGGAACCTTGGAATGATTATATATAGAGTAGTTAAGGGTTTGGTCGAGCTTAAAAGTCTTTTAGTGGTGAAGAAGTGAGATATTTGGTGGGTTTATATAAGAAAGGGGAGGGAATTCATTATTATTGATGTTTTGGACCCTACATATCAATCTAATCAAAATAAAAAACCATACAATGTGTTTTTAACAATTATTTTTCCAAAGGGTAGTGAAAAAAAATATTTCATAAGGCCAATGACATAATATATTAAAATATTAGGCTTCCGTATGGGGAGGTGAGTCACACTCTCAAGAAAACCATTTCAAAAAGATAAAATGTTTTATATGACGTAAATGGTCAACAAAAGCTTCGTAAAATAAATAAAATAAATCTAAAATTAAATTATTTTAGAGTGAAAACATTTATTATAATAAAATACATTTTATTTTATTTTATTACATCACTATTGGTTCATTATGATGTCATAAAAGACATAACATAATTAAACAGAATTTTTTTTCCCAAAAACTTTGACTTTCTCAGAAAATTATAAAAACATAACCATTGGATAATTTCGATGCCATTATTCCAACAATAATATACTTTTTATATAAATAATTTCTTAAATATGTGGATTTTTACATTTAATTTAAAAATAAACATTTATCTAAAATTCATGGGTTTTGAAAAAAATAGATTTCAATCCTTAATAATTATTACACTAGTATTCGTAAAATTTATTTGATCATTTATGTTTAATATTAAGTAATTTAGTATTAATATTTTATTAAAATAATATTTAATTCAAAAAAATCAATTAATCCATCAAAAAAAATTTCTAAAAATACTATTTGTGCTTTAAAAACTATTTACAATGTAACAATAATAAAATGAATGTATATTATCTATACAAAATAATGAAAAAAATCATAGTGCTAGGGTCTTCTTACATAACCCCTTAAAACTACAACATAATTCCAGAAGGTATGGTGTGCGTTGGTGATAGATTCTTAGGGTGGCTTAGATAACATTCCAAGGGTGGTAATCTCTATTAACTTCCACTTCTCCGGTAGGTGGTTCTACTCAACCTTAATGTGCTCAAGATCGAATTGGGAATGGAAAAAAGAAAATTCCAATGAGACCACCTCCTTCCCGTGCTCTAAAAAATGGGGTTCGTAAGGAGAAATTCTACTGGATGAGGCAATCACTTCCTTTTTCTTGGTAAATTGGATTTTTTAAAGACCTATATTTATACTATTCATGTGATCGCTGCTCAATAGCTATATTATAAATGGTAATAATTATTAATGATATTTTGATATCGAAAACATAAATTAAAGGTAGTACATATGTTTTAAATTATCATTTTACTTTTTAAGACATTTAATTAGATCACGGGAAATTATTATTAACAAATAATTGGATCATTACAACCTATCAACACATTATGAAATCAATAATGCTTCCCAAATGGAATAGAATAATGAATGAAACTAGATTTAATTAAGGATCATAATATTATTAATGAACTAAGAACCCTCATATCATCATGTTTCAACAAAAATATGTCCCTAATTCATACTAGTATTAACAACAAAATTCGTGTGTGTCACAAAACTGTGGAATCAAATCCACTATAATAATAAAAATCTAAAAAACATTAAATTAAACCGGGGAATTTTAAAATTTTTACTCTACCTGGGTTATCAACTCTCGTGAAAAACTGATTAGAAAATTATAGTGCCTTTTTATCTATATTTTTGTCTCCAAATAAAAGTAAATACAATAAAATAAACACTCAGATATAGATATGTAACATCTCTTACCAATCCACCACTCAATAGTTCCCTTTATACAGATGGTCACATAGATTCAAGGAAATCTACCTGAATCCTAGAGGCTTCCAACTAGCTATGAGGATATTGGGTGTGTATGTGGGAAGATTATTCCCCCTTTACTAGAGTATAACACTACGAAATATAAATAATAGTTAATTTTGTATGATGATGCAAAAATATGACAACTAATAAAAAGTCAATAAAATAATATATAATAATTCATGAAGAGTATCATATTAAATTATGATGATTCATATCTTCAAAAAGCATCAAAGACAATTAAAAAATGTAGAATACAATACATACATCCCAAATACCAAATATTCCAAAAATTTCAATATCTGAATAGAATCACGATCCTTGTATCGATTCCATTCTTTGTTACTCTATATAATGGATGAAAATGAACCTTCAAACAATGTTTTCATTCCCATATCTCTACATATATCCAAAGTTTATGTTCATGTACCCAAAATTGGAATAAATAGTGTGTGAAATACAATCCCTATAGGTTACCACCCACAGATTGATAAAATTATATCTATGAAATATAACAAGCTAATAAGAATGTAGGTAAAAATGTAATAAGTACATAAAAGTAAATATTCCATTTCATGGAATCTATATATGTAGTAATACTATATTATCATCTCAAAGATAATTTAAAAAAATTATTAATTTATTCTAACAAGGAAGATACATGAAAAATGATAATTCACCATGAAATCATAATAAAAACTATACTACCATAATACAATATCATCAATGTCCCTTCCATTCAACCTCAAGTGTTAAAACAACCACAACTAATACATTCAACCAAGAATATAATATTTCTCATAGTTCTGTCATATAATCAATGTGTCAGACCATGAATGGATGAATACATGGTCTAGAAGGAAAAGACATTCTAGTCGTGTCCCTGGAGAATTGCAATCGAATCTCCATTAGGAACTTGGTGGAGTCTTAATAACATATCTACCAAACATGTTTCTACATGAGTCAAAGCGAGATTGATCCAAGGGGTAAAAATTCTTGAGGCTCTCACAGAATCACCACCGAAGGATCATAATCTACCCAAGGTTTCCACTACCATTTTTCTGATCTAAGGATCATCTTTTGATGAATTTATTCATTCATTTTCCATTTAATACAATATATCATTTCATACCAAATGTAATTCATATAATTTTTCATTCATAACATACGAGTCTTCCAACTCATACAACCATTTAAATCTAAATACAAACAATGAAAATTTCCATGCATTGATCCATTTACATTTGAAGGAAATCATGATATGAGTATACGCACTCATTTAAATAATATAATATTTTAACATTTGATTATGTCAACATTATCCTATTAATGAACTCAAAATCAAGTTTAAAATGTAATGGAGGCAGAACATCACCTAAAGAATAAATACAATGATATTTAATGACAATTATGTTTCCACTAACAAGGAAACTTATTGAAAACAACCCATGTATGGTTTGAAAATAAATGAAAATTTGAATTCATATGTCATGCTCTATGGGTGTCCCTAGGTTCTAAAACAACCACAATTACATCTTAAATAATCCAATGGCATACTTGACAAGTCCAATTCCATTTAATTCAATTCGATTAATCGTTTCAATATTGGGCCCCATTGGACATTATAACGAATGACACAATAATTGGTGGACCTATAAATCACCAAACCAAACACCAAAAATATATACCTCCTACCATATATCATTATTAGAGTGATTCTCCATTATCAACTCTTGATTCAACTCAGATCTGTTGAAAAATAATTAATGTATGAAAGTCCTATAATTTGGGAAAATAAAATTGCACCTTAATAGCATCGTATATAAAAATAAAAATTTGAAATAGAAAAAAGTAATTGATTACTCTTTGATGTTGTTCAAATGAGATGTTTCATCATTAAATTGGACATCAGATTTTGGAGTTACATGAAATCTAAGAGTAGTCATCAAGGAGATCTCTCCAAATAATGGTCTGCTATGTAGGATAAGTAATAGTGTGAGTTTAGGTTTATAATGATTATAAATAGATATTAAATTATAAATTTAAATAAAATAAATATATCACATATTTTTGAGCCCATGGTTTGAAAAAAGCGTGTTCTGAAAGTGCACGGTTACCTGTAGAATAATGGAACCCACACGACTACCTCGTATAGTTTGAATAACTATGCAGAAACCATGATAAACCCCACTATCAAAATTGATGACATTATTACATATCCATGTGTATCAACACACATGGTTTGGAAAAATTCTTTGGCCTCCACAAGCTCTCTACCAATGCCTCACATGGTTTATCAAACCATGTGTTTTGCACCACATTGTTTGAAAAAATTGTGTTCCTTGCCATTTTCACAACAAAACATGGGTTTTGGGATCCGAAAATGTGATAAACACTCATTATACCATAATGTTTTCAAAATGAATTCACATTAGATAATATTTAAAAATTTAAACTAAAAAATAAGGGATCTATTTATCATATGAAAACTTGAGTTCTCATAATTCATATTTGGAGTCTGATTCTTAATGGAAATCTATATAATCCTCCTATTCAACCTTTGTTGTTCATTATTCTCTAAGTTCATTTTATAATTGGATACTATTGATATAGAGTTTCAGGTAAATCTAATATTTTGGTTATTTTATTTATATTATGGGTATTCAATGATTTATTGGGAATTCATGACTTTGTTGATGTACATTAATGTTGTGGTTTATACGAATAAAATGTTTCTAGTTTGTTTTTAGATGATTGATCTTTTATGATTAAAATATTATCTTCTTATGTTTTTCAATATATTTATTATTTACATTTTCACCTATATTATATAATTTCATCACAATTTCGAATGAGAATATGGTTATTTTATTTCATCGATTGAGAAACAAATTACACTACCTATTAAAGGTTTAAACCTATTTTAGAATTCTCATATAAAATTATTACTGAATAGTTTGCCTGATTACGTCATAATATTGGGTTTATAACATTTAAATTGTATCTTTGTTTTATTAATTGAATAATGAAATTATATATAATCATATAGGTTCTATTAAATTTTGGTTAAATGGTATTTAAATATTTTTTTTAAATTTATATTTTTAGGTTATATTTTTATTTTTTTCATTAGAATTTTATTTAATTTGAATTCCAAAGGAGGTATTACCATGGTTCAATGGAAACCATCCAGACTAGTTTTTAAATGAATGATGATCCATAAATACAATTATTTAGTTTCTTGGGAAATAATGAACATTATTTATATGTGTATACAAACCCCAGTTAGGTGGACTTATATATTGTTTTTTATTATTGAGTGAATTATTTTTCAATATTTTGTGTTTAGAGAAGATGGTGAGATTTAATTACATGTTGGTTTCAATATATAATTGGTATATAATTTTTTTCTCATTTTATTTTATATGTAATGGGAAACTTTGGCCAGTTATTTTGGACTTCTAGGTATACATTCTATACTATTTTAGTATTAAATTTTAGTAAGTGTATTTATGTATGACATGACTCATATTGAGGGGCCCACATTCAATAAGGTTATGTAGTGTAAAAATTACTGACTAAGAATGTCATTTGATATTCGATGAAATCCATTATATATTTTTTATATATGTATTTTCCAATATTATCTCATAGCACTTTTAGTAGTATGATTATTCAAATTATTATATTCAATATGATTTTATAATTCGATGATATTTCATTGTTATTTATACAATAAATTTAAACCAATTATCATTTAATTTAATATATAAACCTCTCAAAAATTATTAACTAGTCATTTTACTTTTAAAGGATATATGATTTATATGTAATTACTTTTGAATTGAAGGTATCTTTTTTATATATATATTATATTAAAATATAAAACATGTATTATCAAAGACATTTATAAAAATATTAAATGAATTTAATAAACATTTTTAAATTCATTTATATTTAGAACAACTTGAAATACATTTATATTAAACAAATATTAACAGACTTACTCATGGGGATAATATATAAGGAGTTCTCCTGGTTTCACTGAAGTAGTGGAAATGATCTGGGAATCGATGGTGATGATTTATATAGACGTGATGTTCTATAATTTGAGGTAATATATTATTTTCTATTTATAAAATTAAGGTATTTTTCCCTATCCCTATAAATTCTGATTTTCAGAATGGTTTCCAATGGAGTTAATGTGGACATATAAAAATCTCAACCATGAATAATGGAATATAAAATATGACATCCATGATGTATGTGATTAGGGGATCATTATGTAATATCTTTTTACATGTGAGATTCTGCTATGATGCTAACACTATTGATATTGCATGATATTTTATCACTACCTTTCTTGATATCTCATATACATAATATTGTTTTCCTCTAATTTGGTAATTTTTATATTCCATGTTGGTTCAAATTCATTTTTCCTAATACCATCAATTTGTAGAAAAAAAATTTATTTTCATAAATTTTATCTTATTTTTTATAAAACGAAGTCATTTTGTAATCATTTTGATGTAAAATTATTTTTATATGGTCAGGATACAATAATAAATGAATGGGGGAGAAGACTCTTTAAATAAATTATATATTTTACATGGACTCAATTGTTTTTATATATCTTTGTTTGATAAATCAATTTGATTAAATGATTATTCATGTAAATTATCTAATACATTCGACACTAAAAGGACCATCATTTACTTTTATCATATGTTATACAGAAACTGCATTGAACAGTTCGTATGATTTAATTTGAAATATTTTTTTAGTCTTATTGATTTTTGAGTTGAGGTGTTCTTTTTTTATGATCTTATAATATGATATTAACCTACATTAATTGAGATTAATGTGTTTTAATAATGAAATTCCTTGACTATATGATTTTACATCCTTTATAGTTCTTTTTGTGTAATGAGATTTGGAACTTTTGTTATACCATAATTTCTTATTAAATATCATGTTTTTATTATAGGTTGTAATTTTGGTATAATATGCCACATCTTGGTCCAATGTGATTTATATTTACTTTTTGAATTTAACCATATACTTATTCCTTTATAAAATAATTATATTTTTTTATTAATAGTGACTATGTATAGTTCATTAGAATGAAGTCTCACCCTTATCAAAAAATTCTTCTTATTAAACTTTTTATATTGATTTTAATTCAAATTTTCATATAATTTTGGTTTCTCACTGTTTTGAGTGGGTTATAGAAATAAGTACATTTTAATTTCCATAGTTCCGACAATTATAAAGATTTCACGAGGCAACCCAATTATCTCATAGTTATGTCGTTCATGACTAAATAACATTATACTAGTTGAGATGAAATAATGGTGTTGTATTATCAAAAGGGACACTATTTGGGGGAATCACTGTACGATGTCTGGTGTTGCATCATGATATTACCAAAGAGAGATGTAATAGTGTTTAAAGGGGGTACATTGTATCATAATAAGAAGTTTGAGCTGCACCACTTATTTCCCAAAATTAAAAAATGAACTATAAATTATTCGCCTCTCAAAAATAAATCTATATGGGGATCTAAACCCCCTCACTCAAACATGTCGATGATAAAAACCACATACGACCCTCCCCTATAATTTCCATATCATACATGGTCATTAGAATGCATTCCATAATGATTTAAATCTAATTATATAAGGTACGTCATTTATGAATCCCCTCACCCAACAACCTTCATTTTCCACCTTTTTTATGTAATGGGTTCTTCTTTAATTATATTTACCAAAACCATTATTTTTCTTTAATTGTTTCTCATTTATATTATTCCATCAAATTTCATAGAGGTATGTATATCTTCTTGAGGGATATTAATGGTTTGGAGTAACATAATAATGAAATCCATTTTTTTACTCAAGGATTTATCCACTAAACAAAATACCATGATTCCTTAGGTTTTATATCACACATGATAAGTGTTTTTTGAACCATACCAATCATGTTTAATAGAATTGTCAAAATGAACATAGTTTTATATAGACTTAATTGAATTAAAAAGATTACACTTTTTGGTTTTATGATCTCAATTAAATTTATAATATTAATGTTCAAATTTAGTTGGATGAATTTATTGTTTGGTTCATTAATATTTTTTCAGACATACAATTGTTGTCTTATATTTTAAAATAAAATATAGGATTGAATTCAAATTATATGGGTGTTCATGAACTATTTTCAATGAAATTCGATTTTTTTTCTATAATTGTGTTATTTTAATGATGATGAATATATATGTTTCAATTAACATTTCCATTGTATTATATTTAAAAGGATTATTCATATGAACTAATTAGAACAAATTAAAATTATTTTCTCAATATATAATAAACCAATAAAATATTCTAAATTTTTATTATGTGATGCAAATATAAATTATGTGTATATATATTTTTACCTAAATGGGGGTTTTATATATTGTTGTATATTCTTTATAAAACAGGGGTTGATTCCAAGAAGGGAGCCTAAAGATGAAGGTGGGGTCTAATTATTTTATGTTTGATTATATTTTTGTGTGATAATTGTATAGATCCCTTATATTATATGTCATGGGATATATTATGGTAAAAATTATGAAATCTTGTTAATCATACAATTCATTTTTACTATCATTCTATTATTATTAGACCAACATAAGTCATTTTTCAATAGGGGTCACCCTTGGTCATGATATGTTTGATAAAAACATGTGTTTGATATGGTTATTTGATATATGGTGTAATTATTTATTTTTTTCCAAATAGTATTTTATTAAAGATTGTCACCAAATATTCATGTCCCCTATCATAGTTCTCTTGATTTTGTTTTATTTGACATTATTATTATATGATATTGTGTCATGGATTATTTAAAATTAGTTTTAAGCATGTTTTCTATTCATCCAAAAAAGAGATTTCTAAAAAGATAAAAAATATTATTTATCCTTATAAATTATTTTGTTCATATATATATATATAGTTTCAAAACGTTGGAAACAAGTTAATTTTTAACAAAAATTAAATGATATATTCGACATTTATTTCAAAAAGGAAAAAAATAGACTTACTTTTCATTGTTATGAATGTGGGGTGGTAATGATACTAATAAGAATTGTTTTCCAAACCTATCATAATATTGGGGTGATAATAATTTAAATTTATGAGGTTTATGATAGTAATATTCAATTTTTATTGTGTTTTTGGTTTGTTAAGATATTACACATACACAAGTAAATTATTAGTGGGGCCCTTTTTTAATTTATTTATTGATGATATCTTCAATGTATTACACACATCAACATTTATCTATAATTTCATTGTTATTTATGCATTTTGGATGTCTCTTATGTATTTATATTTTGTTGATACTTGTATAATAGTTTTATCTTTTAGTTATTCCATAATTTTACAATAGTTCCCATAGTAGGGAATATAATTTATTTTCAAAATATTTATTTCACATTATAGCCCTTCATTATAATTAATGGTCACATTAAATTTCAAAAAATAGAGACTTTTATTTCTATTGATTTTTATAGAATAATCATTTCAAATGTTGATATTTTTTTGGAAACAAATATGTTTCAAACAAATGATTTATTATAATTCCCTTCGGGATATGTCATGGATCTTACTATGATTCCATAATAATTGTAGATGAATTTGGTTCAAGAAATTTATCAACTATATAAAGGATATACCAGATAATGTAATTCTTCATAAAATCACAATATAATTCAAATATTAGATCCCCATTCCAATAACATCTTTAATAGGGGATGTATCAACTAGTTTTACCAATTATAGACTCGAATTTCCAAGAATGATTATGCATTGGGTAACATATTCAAAATGAAAAATCTGAGAATCTAAATATTCATTAAAATTTCAAAAAAAATATCCACCCCATAATGTCAAATTTGTTAAGTGATAACGAATTTTGGTGAATATTGTCTTTATTTTACATTTTGTAATGGATATTAAATACTTCATAAACATTATACAAAAATAATGTACTTTACTCAATGGGTGGAAAAAATATAAGATACAGCCATTGTGGAAATATTACATTGTCATAAGGAATTAATATTCCCTATGAACGTTGGAAATTAATTTCAGAGTATTATAAATTGTAAATCCATAAAATTTATTGATTGATCCAACATTGGAATAATATTTATGATTGGGAGCTAAAGAATGGTGGTAGAAACTCTTTTCAAAAACACACTTCCATATCATGTGTGAATATTGGAGTCTTGATCTCCAATAATATATTGAATCATTTTTTATTGGGCATGTATTACCTTGGAATAATATAATTTTAATACGAAAAAATATGAATTTTATTCTTACATCGATGGTTAGTATCATTAGAAATTCAATCATCTTATTGTTCAAATCATGTTTGAAAATATTTTACAAATTTTAATAAAGATTGTAGGTACTGTATTAACTCAAGAGTGGGCTAAAATACCCCCCAACTATGTCACAAATCTTAATCACATTACTAGAGGATATTTTATTGAACCATATTTATGTTATGAATTTATTAATATTCATTTACCAATTAATATGTTTGAAGAACATTGAGTTCTTTTCAAGATATTTTATCCCCATCATATTATATTATTCATAGATGATATATTCATTCATTTTAATCATGAAATAATGAATTCAAATCATGATATTTTATCCATATACAGGTTGTGTTTTTTAATTCTTTTATGTTTTAAAATTTAAATAAATAACATTCAGTATATTTGATATCTATTTATAAATTACTAAACCAGGGTTTAATCCCATCCTTGATAGTCACCATATGAATTTTTATTTTATTAAAAAATATAAGAATAACATGAACACGATTATCACCATAAAAATTTCAATCAAAAAATATCTACATCAATTAATATAAATCAAGGAATTAATAATATTTAATTTTGAAATTATATATTTACCCATATTAGATAATGAAGGAATTGTATTTTTATTTTCCATGAGGAACCTAATGAAATATCGACGTGATATTGAGGGGGTGTAGTTACCAATATCTAGGGGATGAAATTAAAAAACATTTCAATAGAAAATATCAATGATGCATCGAAATTTCAAGGATTCCACTATAATGATGTTATAATAACATTCTTCTATACATTCAAAAAATAATTGAAATCTACTTGAATAACACGATTGAAAATGTTCTATGAGTAGATAATGGGAATTAAATTCATTGTAGAACATGTCATGATATATTACATACAAGAATATATACAGGATAGAATAGAAATAAGTGTTTCTCAAATATGATCGTAGAATGATATGTTAATTCCGCAACTGATAAATGTTGGATTTATAACAATTAATCTTAGTAAACATAATATTTCAAACTATGTCGATTATATGTTATGGTTCATCATTTGATAATAATTTTTATTCTAGTATGTATTTTAATGAATCTTATATTTATTATTAGGTATTACCTATCATATTAATATAGTTTATTATTGAGATATAATATCCTATGATTCAGAAAAAATAAACATTATAATCTAATTGAAAATATAGAAAATCATAGTCATTTAATGTATTTATTACCCATATATTGGTGCATGATATTCTTAATAACCATCACTGAAGAATTCTTTCCTCCCCTATACCGGCCATTCATTGATCTAGAACTGAAATCCTTCTAATTATTCTTCTCAAATTCCTCTGATTCCTTAGGTTCACCATCATATATTTTTCGACTATTTAAATTAAATAGAATATGAGAATTTTTTACCTCACGTATGTTTTATGTTGAAAAAATAATTTTAATAACATTACCATATATTAACAAAGAAATTGTTCATCTATTTTTTATGTTACTTTTTACCATATAATTCACATGTGTGACCTGATCTGATGATCCTAAATAATTTTATATACCCTCAAGTTGACCAATATGTCACAATCAATGACAACCTTATTCGGATATTAAGAAAATATTAGAGGTAAACCATTATCTATTTCTCCACCCCAATGACCTTTATTTCCAATCAACACATCATTATGACCATCATGTTCTAAAACCATGACAACACCGAAAAACTCACTATACAATGGTGTGGTTTGAAATAATATAGTACCTTTGGTATTGTCTCCTATAACATCATGATTCAGGAAGCCACCCCGAGGTGCCCTATATCCAGTTGTTCACATGGACTTAAGCTCATTTCCCCGAACGCCAGAGGCTACCAACTAGTAGTGAGGGGCTTGGGTGTGATGGTGGGGAAATAATTCCTTCATTGGCAGAGTACACAGCGGAAGTAAAAAACACACAATAGCGAAAATAGTAAACATCCAACAAAAGTAAACAGTGGAAGAGTGATAAAGAAACAACTGGAGAAAAATATATATAAATGATTAAGGATACCTATATGTCTAGGAAATAAGCCAAACTAGTCACAATGTTGAGTATAGTACTAAAACAAAGTAAAAAAGAAATATAGATGAGAAAGTCCTCTGCATTGCATGCCTCAGATTGGTCCCATGCTCTCTAGCTCCAATGCGATCAATAACCTGAAGATGAAGGGCGCTTTCCCTTCACTATACCGATAGCAATATAATCTGTTTGGGCCCAAAAACATGGCCCAAACAGGGTGTGAGTGTAAAGACCCATAATATTCAAGGGAATTTTTTTCTTAATTTTCTTTGAGATTTTACAAGAACGCAGTTTTTGAAGGCACCTGATTCCGAGGCCCGGTGTGCCCGGAATCATTTTCTGAAGTTTGGCTCGGGTACGTTCAGTGAACGAACGAGCGGGAATTTCTACCTTTTGAACCGGTGCCCAGAATCGAATTCCGAGGGAACCGATGGAACCGCAGCGCCGGTAGTTGCTTAGGACCTCCTATTCCGGAGTTGCGTTTACGCGAGTGTTGATAATAAAAATTGTGGAAGTTTTTTTTATACTTACACTACAATTTTTATTATTTTACTCTAAGTTTTGTCTTGATGGAAGTTGAGTAACCACCCAACCTCCCTTGGGATGTTAGGAGGGTTGTGGGTCCCACACGAACCCCACCACTTCATATCATCTAAACCCCCCCTCAACTCCCACTTTAATTTTGTTATCTTAAGTTATAACCTATGACTTAAATGTGATGAGTTTAATGAGGTGAGTTGTGGGTGGTTTTGAATTTCAAACTCTTGAAATTCAATTGTGTTGTTGTGTTAATAAAATAAGAAAGAGCCTTATTTTATTTTCTTTGGATAGAGTTTCGTCACTTTGAGAGAGTTGGGAAGCATCTTCTTCTTCTTCTTCAACCTCGATGAAGAACACGAAGACCGCTTAGGCTCCGACGAAGAACGACGTCACCATAAGAAGAGAAAGACGTGTCGTCTCTTCTCTTCTTCGCAGCCGGTGTGTTTCCAAAGATCGACAACGTCGCTTCTTTCGATCTTCTTCCCGTGTCAACGAAAGGAGACGCCGCTTCCTCCTTGGGCTTTCTCCGTCAGCTTACGAAGCTTCTCCAGCGACGTACCTCTTCAGACGCACCTCGATGTCAACGGAATCAACGTACGATTACCACGATGCCCGACCTCCGCGACGCTTGTCTTCCGCGGCTTGTTGACGTGCTCCGCTCTTGAAACCGAGGTAGTGGAATTTATTTTGGAATTATCTTCTCTTTTGAGAATATAATAACGAGCGCGGACCAACCAATTCCAGGTTGATCCGCGGATCGTTCGTTCATGCGGATTGATGTTGAAGTTTATTATTTAATTATTTTGTTCTTTAATTCTACCTTGTCATCCTTCGTGATTTTACAACCAGTTGTGATCGATTAAGGAGAGGGGGACAGACCGCACAAACACGACCGACCCTCCTCCATTATTGATATTGTTTCTAATATGGATGGAACGGAATGGCGTGGTGTCGTCGCACCACGCGAGAATCGCTCGGTAAGTATTACGCGACGCCGTCGTGCCACACTGAGAAGTCGGACAAGAACGCGACGCCATCACACCGCGTCGAAGGAAGTCGAAGGCACCGCGGCCGGAGCGGAGCCACGGTGAAGGGGCGCAACGCCAGCACGCCACGCTGGAGAACCACGAAGACAACGCGTTTCGTTTTTGGCATGTGGATTGACGGGTGACGAAAAACGAGGCCGCAAGGTAATTTTGAGGCTTTCTCAGTGAAGGTTGGGTCCCGGGGGGACCATAGTCGAAGACGACAGGAGAAACGGACAACCGGATCACGTCCGGTGGTCCGCGGAAGGCGGCGGCGGCGCACCGCTGGTGTCAATCAGTGGCGAAGGGATGGCGGCCGCGCGCACCCACGCCGCTCCGCGGCGCCCGCTCGGCCGGACCGGGCCGGGCCGGGCCGGACCCAGCCGGGTGGACCCGGGTTGGGTCGACCCGGTTCGGCCGACCCAGGGGGGGGGGGGGGGGGTCGGGCCGGGTCGCCCCGGGCCCAGACCCCCGTTTTCGGGCCACTTTTGGTCAAATGCATGTAACTTGAGCTACGGGACTCCAAAAGACTCGCCGTCAGCGGCGATGTGATCCTTGGATGGGGCGGCCGTTTCGATATATCGCACTCAAGGTTTCGGAATAATTTGAGTTCGGCCGGGTTGGTTCGTACACGAAACCAACCGGGCCCTCGGAGCGGAAACACTCATATCTTGAGCTACGGACGTCTAATTGACGTGCCGTCGACTTTGTTGAGTTCCTATTAGTGAGATGGAACTTTTGGCATACTCTTCCCGAGGTTTGGACGCAGGTGGAGTATGGTCGGGTTGGTTTTGCATTAAAAACCAACCGGGCCCCTCAGACGAAAAAGCCAATAACTCTCAGACCGGGCGTCTGATTGACGAGCCGTCTATTGCGTTGAGTTCCCGTTGACGATACGGAACTTTTGGATACATCAACGCTAGATTTTGTGACAGTTGATGTATCAGCCTCTCGGCTCATGGAGCGGACCCTACCGAACGAGCTTGCTGTGTGCGGGAACCCTAGAGCTGGCTGCGACTGCTACTGTGACTGCGAGGACGACTGTGCAGAGATCCTCAGTGGACTGCGACGATGAAGAGTGTTAGTCTTGTATCCTATGTGGGTCCCAGCCATGCTAGTCTTTTATCCATTGTCGGTCCCAGCTTAGATGATTCAATACTGGTCTTGTATCCAATGTGGGTCCCAGTATAGATGAATCAATGAAGACAACTGGTCTTGTATCCTATGTGGGTCCTAGCTGTTCTAGTCTTGTATCCTATGTGGGTCTCATCTTAGATGATTCAATACTAGTCTTGTATCCTATGTGGGTCCCAGTATAGATGAATCAATGAAGACAGCTGGTCTTGTATCCTATGTGGGTCCTAGCTGTGCTGGTCTTGTATCCTCTGTGGGTCCCAGCATAGATGATTCAATACTGGTCTTGTATCCTATGTGGGTCCCAGTATAGATGAATCAATGAAGACAACAGGTCTTGTATCCTATGTGGGTCCTAGCTGTGCTGGTCTTGTATCCTATGTGGGTCCCAGCTTTGATGATTCAGTGCTGGTCTTGTATCCAATCTGGGTCCCAGCATAAATGAAACAATGAAGACGGCTGGTCTTGTATCCTATGTGGGTCCCAGCTTAGATGATTCAGTATTTATGTCTGATCATCTCTTTCACCTTTTCGATGATGTATACATGTGTGAACAAAATCCTGTTGCTTTCCTGTGTGGATTGTGTTGTGCTATCCTGTGTGGATTACGTTTCGCATTCCTGTGTGGAATACGTATACTTTCCTATGTGGACTGAGTTGTACTTGGTCTCAGAGGTTGGAGCGTATTGAAATGATGACTTAGGTATATGTATGGGAATATACCTAAGCAGTGTCGATTGTAACTTCGTGATTTTATCTTTCCGTTGTGGTTTATCCTTTGTGGATTTTGGGAGAGCTTCGGGGGGCTCGAGGTCCCTACTGAGTAGCTTATACTCTCCCCTGCACGGGCTATGCCCGCACTACGTTGTGTTGGTTGTAGACGACAAACAGCGTTGATCGTGTTTGAGGCTTGCAGAGCAGGACGGTACCTGGAGGAGGACCACTGGACGGGACGTACTCGGAGCGGACGGCGGGACCCGAGGAGCAGTGGAGCTGTCTGTACCCACCCTTTAGGTGGGATTTCCAGTGGACAGCTCAGCGTAGCGGCTTTTACTTTTCAGTTGCTGTTTTCCCTTTCAGTTGTACTTTACAGTTGGGCTTGTATTTCTAGCCCCCATTACTTTCTGCACCTACTGTTGTACAGTTTTACTTAGTGTTTACTTATTCCTCTTGTACTTTGTGGTGTTTGTTTACTCTTATAAAGGAAATTCCTTCCCTGATATCGGGATTTACGGCTTTGGTGCTAGTCGCTAGCCCCTGGCTTATGGAAGGCGGGATTCGGGTAGTCACGGCACGAGCCCCGAGGATGGGACGTGACAAATTGTTATTATAGGAGTTCGGTTCTACCGCGAACTCTGATCTTTTCTATGTGAAGCAATAGTGTTTAACATATTGAGTGTGGTTATCAGTCTAGGGAGTCCAGTGTTGGTGCGGCGACCGACGTATCCGTACACGAGGACCTTGACTTCTAATTTCCGAATTAATGCACGAAAACATTGATTGCGTGTGTGTTTCATGTTTTATTTGTGATTACTTGTGTCAGCTCACCAGGTATACTGTTTGACCGTGGCGCACCTGTTTCCTTTTCAAGATGGCCCCACGACGGCAGTCAGCTAGGGTTCCGAGAGTCGAGCGTGACGACAGCCCACCAAGCGACGAGGCCTCGGTGCAGGGCCCTTTGTCAGCAGTGGCACCATCGGTAGCACTACCCTCCGAGCCACCGATACTTCTAGCACTATCCACTGACGATGCACGTCATCTTAGTGCGCTGCAAGAGTTCCAGCGCCAGCGACCACCCAGGTTCCGTGGGGAGACGGACCCCTAGGCAGCCGAGGACTGCCTGGAGGCAGTCGTACGAGTTTTCAGGCTAGTGAGGACACCATCAGATCTCATGGTGATCCTCGCAGTGAGCCTACTGCACGCAGCAGCGGGCCGATGGTGGAGCTTGATGCTCCAGGTTCATGACGAGACATATCTTCTCTGGACGGACTTTGAGAGCATCTTCCGCTCCGAGTTTGTCCCAGCCACCCTCTGAGTGGTGCACATCCATGAGCTACCACACCTGCGGCAGGGCACCATGACAGTAGCCCAGTACGCAGCGAGGTTTACTGATCTCTCGTGCTACTCCACAGATATGGTACGGGACCCGTTCTTCCAGGATTAGACCTTTGAGCAAGGACTGAGGCACGAGATCAGGGCTTCGATGATCTCCCTCAACATTCCGACACAGGCTAAGGTGTTGGAGAGAGCCCTTATAGTGGAGAGTTTTCTCGCCGAGCAGACTCCAGTGACAGGGCCCTCCGCAGAACGGCCCGTAGCAGGGTCTTCTGCAATTGGCAGTAGATAGGTGATGCAGAGGTCCAAACGGGCTAGACCATCAGATGGGAAGTCACTGGATGAAGATTCGGTTGTGCGGGGCACACGATGGAGAGCCAGCTACATGAGGGACAGGAATTTCTACGCATGTGGCGGGCAAGGACACATGGCTCGAGACTGCCCGAATCGTCTTACAGATGAGTAGCAGGTGGTAGAGGGACCTCCCATATAGAGGTTCGGCCATGGTGGTCCGCAGGGTGCAGGCGGACGAGGCAGAGGAGCTGGCCGAGTAGCCGATGGTGGGAGACACTTTGAGGTGTTGCCACCACCACCACCAGAAGGTCCGCCTCGACCGCAGGGAGTCGGTGGACATGCGAGAGCTCAGCATCAGGCAGCTGAGGCCTTCGATCATGGAGCTCTGGGATCAAATGGACAGGAGCGGGACTAGTGGATATGTCTTTTGTACTTCTAGTTCCTTGTTGCTATTGTGTAGCGTCCTTGTATTATGAGCTGCAATAATAAAAGATGCATACCTTTGTGAGTTTTCATTCCTTTCCTCTTTTGTGTTGTTACTAAGAGGTTTCAGTTTGAATTGACCCTCACTTGTGAGACATCTACTGGAGGAGACCCAGTTACCACACACTGATGCCGATAGTGTGACTCAACCCTTGGAGGCGAGAGTAACAGTTGGATCTCTTAGTAGTAGCGTCGAGGCCTTACGACGTCATCCTTGGTATGGATTAGTATCATCCATATCAGATTGACTGTATTAGGCAAAGAACGTGGTTCATCCAAGGGATGAGATGTGATTTCTCTTAATCGGCAAAGAAGAAATCATAGCAGCTCTTGTGGGACCAGAGGTGGTCCAGGCCACAATAGAGAAGGTCCAGGTCATCCAGGAGCGGATGAAGACAGCTCAGAGCCGACAGAAGTCTTTCGCTGGCAGGAGGTGGAGGCCACTAGAGTTTGAGGATGGCGACCACGTCTTCATGCGGGACTCACCTCGACGTGGATTACGGAGATTTGGACAAGGTGGAAAGTTTTCTCCATGCTTCATCGGACCCTTCCAGGTCCTCAACAGGATTGGCGAGGTGGCTTACCGCCTAGCTCAACCGCCTTTGTATCCCTAGTTTGTGTTGAAGCTTTACGGGGACGTAAAGCCCTGTGGTGGGAGTAATGTAAAGACCCGTAAAATTCAAGGGATATTTTTTCTTAATTTTATTTGGGATTTTACAAAAACACAGTTTCTGACGGCACCTGATTCCGAGGCCCGGTGTGCCCGGAATCATTTTCTGAAGTTTGGCTCGGGTTTGTTCAGTGAACGAACGAGCGGGAATTTCTAATTTTTGAACTGATGCCCGGAATCGAATTATAAGGGCACCGATGGAACCGCATCGCCAGTAGTTTCTTAGGATCTCTTGTTCCTGAGTTGCGTTTACGCGATTGTTGATAATAAAAATTGTTGAAGTTTATTTTATACTTACACTACAATTTTAATTATTTTACTCTAAGTGTTAACTTAATGGAAGTTGAGTAACCACCCAACCTCCCTTGGGAGGTTATGAGGGTGGTGGGGCCCACACAAACCCCACCCCTTCATATCCTCTAAAACCCCCCTCAACTCCCAATTTAATTTTGTTATCTTAAGTTATAACCTATGACTTAAATGTGATGAGTTTAATGAGGTGAGTTTTGGGTAGTCTTGAATTTCAAACTCTTGAAATTCAATTGTATTGTTGTGTTAATAAAATAATAAAGAGTCTTATTTTATTTTCTTTGGTTAGAGTTTTGTCACTTTGAGAGAGTTTGGAAGCATCTTCTTCTTCTTCTTCAACCTCGACAAAGAACACGAAGAACGCTTAGGCTCCGACGAAGAACGTCGTCACCATAAGAAGAGAAAGGCGTGCCGTCTCTTCTTTTCTTCACAGCCAGTGTGTTTCTGAAGATCGACAACGCCACTTCTTTCGATCTTCTTCCCGTGTCAACGAAATGATACGCCGATTCCTCCTCGGGCTTTCTCTGTCAGCTTACGAAGCTTCTCCAGCGATGTACCTCTTCGGACGCACCTCGACGTCAACAGAATCGACGTACGATTACCGCGACGCCCGACCTCCGCGACACTTGTCTTCCGCGGCTTGTTGACGTGCTTTGCTCTTGAAACTGAGGTAGGGGAATTTATTTTGGAATTCTCTTATCTTTTGAGAATAGAATGACGAGCGCGGACCAACCAATTCCAGGTTGATCCGCGGATCGTTCGTTCATGCGGATTGATGTTGAAGTTTATTATTTAATTATTTCGTTCGTGAATTCTACCTTGTCATCCTTCATGATTTTACATCCAGTTGTTATTGATTAACGAGAGGGGGCCAGACCGCACAAACACGGCCGACCCTCCTCCATTATTGATATTGTTTCTAATATGGATGGAACGGAATGGCGTGGTGTCGTCGCACCACGCGAGAATCGCTCGGTATGTATTATGCAACGCCGTCGCGCCACGCTGAGAAGTCGAACAAGAACGCAATGCCGTTGCGCCGCGTCGAAGGAAGTCGAAGGCGTCGCGGCTGGAGCGGATCCACAGCGAAGGGGCGCGGCGCCAGCACGCCGCGCCGGAGAACCACGAAGACGACGTGTTCCGTTTTTGACATGCGGATTGACGGGTGACGACAAACGAGGCCACAAGGTAATTTTGAGGCCTTCGCAGGGAAGGTCGGGTCCCGGGGGGACCATAGGCGAAGACAGCAGGAGTCACGGACCACCAGAGCACGTCCGGTGGTCCGTGGAAGGCAGCGGTTGCCGCCTGTGTCAATCAGCGGCGAAGGGTTGGAGGCCGCGCGCACCCCCGCCGCTCCGCGGCTCCCGCTCGGCTGCGGCCGGCTGGTCGGGCCGGGCTAGGCCGTGCCCAGCTAGGTCAGACCCGGGTCGGGTCGACCCGGTTCAGCCGACCCAAGGGGGGGTGGGGGGGGGGGGGGGGTCGGGCCGGGTCGCCCCGGGCCCAGACCCCCGTTTTCGGGCCACTTTCGGTCAAATGCTGGTAACTTGTGCTAAGAGCCTCCAAACGACTCTTTGTTAGCGGAGATCCGATCCTTGGATCGAGACGGTCGTTTTGGTATATCGCACTCAAGGTTTCTGAATACATTGAGTTCGGCCGGGTTGGTTCGTACACGAAACCAACCGGGCCCTCGGAGCGGAAACGCTCATATCTTGAGCTACGGACGTCTGATTGACGTGCCGTCAAATTTTTTGAGTTCCTCTTAGTGAGCCGGATCTTTTGGCATACTCCGCCCAAGGTTTGGACGGAGGTGGAGTACGATCGGGTTGGTTTTGCCTTAAAAACCAACCGGGCCCCTGGGACGAAAAGCCAATAACTCTCAGACCGGGTGTCTGATTGACGCGCCGTCTATTGCGTTGAGTTCCCGTTGACGATACGGAACTTTTGGATACATCAACTCTGGACTTTGTGATAGTTGATGTATCAGCCTCTCAGCTCGTGGAGCGGACCATCCCGAACGAGCTTGCTGTGTGCGGGAACCCTAGAGCTGGCTGCGACTGCTACTGTGACTGCGACGATGACTGTGAAGAGATCCTCAGTGGATTGCGATGATGAAGAGTTCTAGTCTTGTATCCTATGTGGGTCCTAGCCATGCTGGTCTTGTATCGTTTGTGGGTCCCAGCTTAGATGATTCAATACTGGTCTTGTATCCTATGTGGGTCCCAGTATAGATGAATCAATGAAGACAGCTGGTCTTGTATCCTATGTGGGTCCTAGCTGTGCTAGAATTGTATCCTATGTGGGTCCCAGCTTAGATGATTCAATACTGGTCGTGTATCCTATGTGGGTCCCAGTATAGATGAATCAATGAAGACAGCTGGTCTTGTATCATATGTGGGTCCTAGTTGTGCTGGTCTTGTATCCTATGTGGGTCCCAGCATTGATGATTCAGTGCTGGTCTTGTATCCTATGCGGGTCCCAGCAAAAATGAAACAATGAAGACGGCTGGTCTTGTATCCTATGTGGGTCCCAGCTTAGATGATTCAGTATCTATGTCTGATCATCTCTTTCACCTTTTCGATGATGTATACCTGTGTGAGCTGAATCCTGTTTCTTTCCTGTGTGGATTGTGTTGTGCTATCCTGTGTGGATTACGTTTTTCTTTCCTTTTTGGAATACATATACCTTCCTATGTGGAATGAGTTGCACTTTGGCTCGGAGGTTGGAGCGTATTGAAATGATTACTTAGGTATATGTATGGGCATATAACTAAGCAGTGTCAGTTGTTACTTCATGATTTTATCTTTCCTTTGTGGTTTATCCTTTGTGGATATTGTGAGACCTTCTGGGGTCTCGGGGTCCCTACTGAGTAGCTTATACTCACCCCTGCACGGGCTATGCCCGCACTATGTTTTGTTGGTTGCAGACGACGGACAACGTTGATCGTGGTTGAGGCTTGCAGAGCAGGACGGTACTTGGAGGAGGACCACTGGGCGGGACGTACTCGGAGCGGACGGCGGGACCCGAGGAGCAGTGGAGCTGTCTGTACCCACCCTTTAGGTGGGATTTCTAGTGGACAGCTCGGCGTAGAGGCTTTTACTTTTCAGTTGTTGTTTTCCCTTTCAGTTGTACTTTACAGTTGGGCTTTTATTTCCGGCCCCCATTACTTTCTGCACCTAGTGTTGTACAATTTTACTTAGTTTTTACTTTTTCCGCTTGTACTCTGTGGTGTTTGTTTACTCTTATAAATCCAATCCCTTCCCTGATATTGGGATTTACACCTTTGGTGCTAGTCGCCATCCCCTGGCTTATGGAAGGTGGGCTTGGGGTAGTCACGGCACGGGCCCCGAGGACGGGTCGTGACAGTGAGACTAAATCCCAGTAAGCAACCACCCGAATATCTGTGCCTAACAGCCAGTGAGTATATGGAAGGTAAAAGTACTGAAATCAATAAACAAGGAAGCACTAAGAAGTAAACAATCCATATTTTAAGCATTCAAAACACCACATAGCTTTAAACAGCAAAAAAGATAACCCAGCAGGTAACCCTCTGGGAAGTACCCATAACATATCCCCTCTGTTCCTATCTATCAAGTATATGCAACCCTCTGGGCAGCACACACAGTCTCAGCCCTATGGTTTAGCTAATGTATAGACTCTATGAGTAATCAGTCACCATCAATTCCCCTTATAGTCTCGTATCGTACTAAAGGTGCTCTAGGGAAGCACTCGACGTCAATTCCCCATGTGGCCCATGTTGAGGAACTATAGACACTCTGAGGAAGCACTCAACATCAATTCCCCCTATGGTCTCACATCGTATAATTATAAAGAATCTCTGGAGAATCCCTCAACATCAATTCTTCCTATGGTCTATACACTAGGTTCTCATGGCCTTGTGTAAGTCAATCAAGTGGAGCAGTGCGTAACGTCCCATGTAAACCTCAATAACTACTTGGCTAGCATTCTACAACACAACAACATAACAGAAGAATAGGCACACCATCCTATAATACTAAGCATGGATAGTAAATATCAGCATACAGGAAAAAAATTCCCAAGGGTCAAAACATGCAAAACATGCATGAAAAATACATCCAAATCACAACAATTCACCATATTCACAATCAAAAAAATATTCTCAGGCATTCTAGCATAACAGAGAAACAATAGGGCTAAAACGATAAACACGCAATACCCCTTTCAAGGTTATTGGGTGAAATTGCACATATAACTCAAATACTTCCTACATAAAGGCACAAACCACCTACCTTGGGGTTAAGAGATCAATATAATTGAACCTAGCAGCTTGAATCTACTTATAATGTTGTAGATCTATGAAAACGTCTAAAAAGTTCAACCCAAGATATCTTGGATAAGAAGAGAAATTCTGAAATGGGGTTCTAGCAGAAGAGATAACTCACCGATACGATTCCAACGCAGTCAGCGGTATTCGATTCGGAGGATAGACAGAGGCTCGGGGGATCGTTGAAGATCTGTTGCTGCTTGCTTCTCTCGGACGAACAAAACCTAAAAGAAGTATGTTCTGTCTGTCAGACTTGACTTGGTGCGTTTAATGAAAAAAAAATTACACAACGTGTATTTTGGAGTACACTGTGGGTACTTTCTATTTTCGTACTCCGCATTAGGTGGCCTCCATGTCATCACACATGGTCGTGTGCAAGGCCGCTACACGGCCAGCACACGGCTACCCGCGTTAACCGAGTACACAGCGTGTACTCATAAAGTACAAGCTGTGTACTTCAAAATTTTTTAAAAACATCTCTTTTCTCTAAAACTATAGGAAAATGAAAAACATACCAGAAAGGAAGGTCCAGGTTTTTAAAAACATCCCCCTTAAATAAATTCATCCACGAATTTTCATAGCATGCCTTAGAAGAAGAAACCCCAAACAATTCCAGCCACTGTGCTTTTACATTAGTCTCCCTCTCCCATGTCTCATCATGTACCCGCCGGTGCTGCCAGAACACTCGTACCAAGGGTACATATCGGCCATGGAGAACCTTTATACTCTGGTCCAAAATCTGGATAGTATTCTCCTCAGAAGACTCATCAACTATGAGCTCATCCACCTCGAATTAAAATACATGAGACGGGTCTGAAAAGTAACGTCGGAGTTGAGAGACGTAAAAAAACTCGTGCATATCTCGGTACCTCTGAGGTAACTAGAAAAAATAGGCAACCTGACCAATTCTCTCCAACACCTCAAATGTCCCGATGTACCTCAGAAATGCTTACCATGTCTCCTAATACTCATGTGTCCCAAAATCGGTGTGACATGCAGAAAAACTTGATCCCCAACATTGAACTCCAAAGGTCGTCTCCACTGAACAGCATATGACTTCTGTAGAGACTGTGCAGTAGCCATCCTTTTCTGAATCAACTCTATCTTCTTGGTGGTATCCTGAACAAGACGAGGTCCCAACAAAGTAGCCTCTCCTTCCTCCATCCAACATAAAGGTGATCGGCATGGCATACCATAGAAAGCATCATAAGTTATCATATGAATTGTTGCTTGAAAATTATTGTTGTAGGCAAACTCCATAAGAGGTATATGATTCTCCCATGAACCTCTAAAATCCATAATTTATGGTCTGATCAGGTCCTCAATAACATGAATCGCACGCTCAGACTGGCCATATGTTTGGGGATTGTATGTTCTAATCAAATGTACATGTGTTCCCAAAGCCTTCTAAAGCCCTTTCCAGACCCGAGAAGTAAATCGAGAATCCATATCGGAAACAATGGCGTGTGAATATCCATGCAGATGTACAATCTCTAGGATGTACAACCACCCCAACTCATCAATATTGAAGGTCTCCATGATCGGAAAGAAGTGTGAAACCTTCTTGAGTCTGTCAATGAAAATCCAAACTACGTCTTTACCATGAGGAGACCTCGGTAAACCGGTCATGAAGTCCATCGTGACATCATTCCACTTCCACTCAAAAATCGGTAACTACTGTAAAAGCCCAGCTAGTCGCTCATGCTCCACCTTCACCTGCTAACAAGTGGAACACCTCATGAAAAAAATAGCAATGCCCATCTTCATAACTAGGCACCAATATTGACGGTGTAGATCACGACACATCATGGTGACGCTAGTATGAACTACCAAAAAATGAGGAAAGAAAGCACCGCATCAGCTCCTCGTGTATATCTTCTAGCACCCATACGTGCCCTTTGAAATGCAGGAACTCATTCTCTCCTATGGTCCATCATGGAATAGGGTCCTCTCCTGACACACTTTCTCTTAATACTAGGCCTTCAGAATCAGATATTTTCCTCATTCGTACATGATAAAGAAGTGTATAAGTAACAGCTACATAAGATATAAATGTCTTCCCTTTTCTATCTTACACCTCTAAATGTATCTTAGAGAATAGAGTCATAAGATTCCACTCACTACTGGCCTCCAGAACTGCATGTATCTGAGTCCTCCTGCTCAAATCATCAGCCACTACGTTGCCTTTCCTCAGTGTGTAGGAAATATCAATGTAAAAAGACTGAAGGTACTCTGCCCACCTTCGCTGTCTCAAATTCAGATCATGCTGAGTGAAGATGTACTTGAGACTCTTGTAGTCTGTGAAAACCAAAATGGTATCTCCCATAAGATAATATCTTTAGCAGCATAGGGAATGAACAACAACTACCAACTCTATATCGTGAGTCGGGTAATTCCTCTCATGTTGCCTCATCTATCGAGACACATACACAATGACTCCATCACCCTGCAAAAACACACCTCCCAGCATGATACCTGAAGCATAACAAAAAATAGTATAGCTCCTTCCTGGCACTGGAAATACTATTATCGGTGCTGATGTCAAACTCTGTTTCAGCTCTTGAAAGGCTGACTCACGGGAATCTAACCATAAGAACTTCGCAGCCTTCTTGGTCAGACCTCTCTGTGGTGTAGTTAAGTGTGAAAAGTCTTCTATGAAATGTATATATTATCCAACCAGCCCAAGAAAACTGCACACTTCAAAAACGTTCTTCGGATGCTCCCAGATAACTACCGCCCTCACTTTCATTGGGTATACTGAAACTCTTATCTCTAAGATAACATGACCCAAGAAGTGAATATAATCCATCAAAAAGTAGAATTTTGAGAGCTTAGCATATAACTAATTCTCCCTAACTCTAACGCTCCGACCCCAGTTAACCAGAGTCGGTGCATTAATTACATAACATTGACATGATCACAAGAAAGATCAAATCTCGAAAGACCGATTGGTTTAATAGCCTTGGAAACACTAGATATATTCATAAGTTTTACATTACATCATAAAATGAAAAACTACTACAACAACATAATGTCTCCATAAACCACACTCATATCCCAACATAATATCCCTGCAGGTCATTCATAATTTACTTCTTCACTTCCTGGGAAAAATAAAACATAGAAAAGGGGTGAGCTCAAATGCCCAGTAAGGATAACAATATAGAGGATCATTCAAAAATAAGCATAAACATTTAAGGCAATGAATTACTAAAACAAAATCCTTTTAAAACTTGAACTTCAACATAGTATGGAAAAAGTAAAATGAAATAATGCCATTTACTTGTTTACATGGATATTCTACTAATCGAATAATCACATGCAATATCAATAACCACTTTCATAATGTTAGAATGCATAATGCCAGACTATCATAACCACATAGCCAAGGCCTCGTGTCAAGAATACAAATAAGATTTTTCCAAGGCCTTGTGCCAAGACACTAGTTTTTCTCATGAGACCTACCGATGCATCGAGGAGCTATAGCGGGCTCCACCCGTCACTTACTAAGTCCAATGCATTCCCATATGAAAAGGTTTAAACATAACATAAACATTCGTATTAAAACTAACATACGAAATGTCAATAATTTCACCATAAACTATGAATGGTATAAAAATAGCACATCCACAGTCAAACATATCACAAAACCTTCAATACAATATAGAAGTTCTGTATCATAATAAATCAACTTCAAATAAGCGTAAAATACGTCAAAGGATGTTGACATAGATGAAATCAAAACACTTTTTAGAGAAATTTCTCTTTCTATTTTTGAAATCATTTAAGATCCATATAAAATAAAACATTTTCTTGAAAATATTCTTATAAGCTTGTAAGGGAATCTTTGACGATTTTATAACGGCGGAAAATAACCGCACCCGCCATATAAGTTAAAAAAACATTCTTATCTTAATTTTTTCGAAAAGGTTAAAAAGCACCTTGTTTGGAAAACGACGGAAAGATTCCCTTATAAACCTACTATAAAAGGTCAAACAAGGGTATAAATGACTTTAACCCATATTATTTTAAATATTAAAAATGTTTTGAAATACATTTTGAAGAAACATGGACGTGGATGATAACGAGGTCCCAGTAGATAATTATGTATAAACAACCTCGAATAATGAAGAGATTGTGAAATAAATCCTTACCTTGTACTTTTCCTTTGTTGGGGTAGGTTAACCTCTTGTATAATGGTGAAATAATTGTTATTAAATTATACAAGAATCATATACATTAATATGATATCATATATGATCTTTTAACATTGATTTATTAATAATATCTTAGTATTATCGTCGTTTCGGGTGATAATCGATTCGTTCTTCTTAAATGTTTGGTTACGTAAGACATGTTTTTGATGGATAGATTATATCTTATTCATAATAAGAATGATATTAACATTATTTTTAACCCTAAAATGAGAATAAGACTTGAATGGATACAATGGAGAATGAATCTCATCGCGTTCGTGGAGACGGTAGTCCGTACGTACGCACGAACGCTACTTCCATTTAATTTTTATTTTTAAAAGAATCGAATCCAAATGATACATAGGTATATTACTATTACAGTATAATATAATATTTTATATATGTTACTTAAGTTCATTAACACCATCCTTTATACGTTCCATGTGTGGTATGAACGAGTCATATCATTTTAAGGGGGCGGTAGTCCGCACTTCCTCAAATGAAATTATCGTATGTATATACAACATGAAATGAATAATTGTATGAAATAAAATGGAATTATAGAAGCTTATATATAAAATATATATCATTAATATCATATTTAATTATAGTGCCATCATAATGGCCACCATGAGAGGCGGTAAGATGTATTTGAACAATCATCGTTTCGTGAGGCGTTAGTTTTCCATCCACAGAAACATTATGTTCATCATCCATTAGATGGAGTTGTGTGTATGTGTAGTTTGAATCCTTCTTATAACAACATCCTAGTATATTGTGGATACTGGTGTTGTTACAAAAGAAAGGAAATAAAAAGAGTTTGGGGGTTGGAGAAACAAAATAAATGAAAATAATTTAAGAGAAATCGTTACCTTTAATTTAGGTAACTCACTTTGGTTGGAACCAAAGGACTTCTTGAAATGATTTCTGCCTAAGGGGAAGCTTCAAGGAGGAGGAGAGGGATGTGGGGAGCTTATTTGGGCAGGGTTTGGACGAGTCAAGTGGCTTGAGAGGTGTGAGGAATGAGTAGAAGTGGTCTCCTTTTATAAGGGAGAAGAGGGGCTCTTTAGGAAAGAGTGAAAGTATTACTTTATAATATAAATATATTCGGTTTATAATGGTCCAAAAATCATTGAGGTCGAAGATAAGATGACTCATATTCTAAATAACATCAACCAATAATAATTGGACAGGTTTTAGATAATATTGTAATCATTATAATCATATTTATTTAAATGATTTATTAATGAGGTAAACATTGCATCATTATTGTGTCATTAATAATTTAAATTATTTGATGTCTAAAAATTATAAATAAAATATCATTATGTAGTAAATCTTTTCAGATTTCTAATGAATATTTATAATCGAAAATCCAACATGTATAACCTTATGTAAAAATTGTTCTTCTAAAAGATGTAAGCTTATGCCATTTTTATTTTTATTTTAACTTTATTAATATAATGTGTCCCTACCACATACAAGTGGCTCCAAAGGGGTCCCCAAATCGACCCAAGGATGCCCATGGTCGGGTATGTGTCCACCGATAAGGTTAGGACACGTTTTAGGGTAATTTTGTATTATTATAATATTATTTTTTAACCCTTATTTACCGTATTTTCCCCTTAACCATGGTAAATAAAATATTTACCGTAGTAATTATTCAAAATGTGTAAAAATAAAAGTTACCTATTTACATAATTTGGACATCCTGATTCCAAATATGTAATCCATTTTTCCAAATTCAAAACACAGAAGTTGCAGAAATTAATTTAAAATTAATTCCCGTTGTTAAAATAAAAAAGCGTGTTTTTAAGAGATAATAAATATCAAAAGATTGACACTTGTTTATGTCTGGTTTAATTGTGAAATTATGTCCAATGAAAAACAATAAATTAAATGGTAAAAATATATTCTAAATATAATTTAAAACCACTCAAATTCATAATTTATCAATATTAATTATTTTGATTAAAAAAGTTGTTTTTAATTAAAATTTAGTAATTTTCACTATTCATCAAAATATAAAAGTTATCCGAAAAGTACCAAAATTTCACCCTAGGCTAATTTCAATATTCCGAAACCAAAAATGAAGTCCATTTTGAAATATAAAATATATATATGATTTCAAAAAGTAGGTATTACTATTCACAACGGCTAGTTTAATTAGTTGTGGTGTGTGTTAGAACTCGAGGTTGCGTACAACACACGCTATCGCATTATTCAAAGGGAAACGTACCGTGGAAGCTTGGGGTGTTACATTCTCCCCTCCTTCAAATAATTGCATCCTCGCAATTTCTAGGGTATTACTGCATAAAAAGACTCAGGTGGTTCTTCATCATAAGTTCCTCGGGTTCCCACATTGCCTCTTCCATCTTATGATTTCTCCACAAAACTTTTACCAGACGCGTCGTCCGGTTTCTCAGTACTTGTTCTCTTGTATCAAGAATCCTGACAGGCTCTTCACAATAAGATAGATCGTGTTCCAGTTCTAATTCCTCATAGGTGAGTACATGCGTTGGGTCAGGCATGTATTTTCTCAACAGAGATACGTGGAACACATCGTGAACTTTGGAGAGACTTGGCGGCATTGCCAATCGGTAAGCTACAGCCCCAATTTGTTCTAGAATTTCGAAAGGTCCGATGTACCTGGGACTCAATTTACCTTTCTTACCAAAACGTATGACTCCCTTCCATGGATATACCTTCAGGAAAACATGATCACCGACTTGAAATTCCAAATCCTTCCTTCGATTATCAGCGTAGCTCTTCTGCCTACTTTGAGCTGCTTTGATGTGATTTTGGATTACCTTCACCTTTTCCACCGTTTCCTCCACCAGTTCTGGGCCTACAAGTTTTCTTTCACCAACCTCATCCCAACAGGTTGGTGTACGAAATCTCTTTCCGTATAACGCTTCATATGGTGCCATCTGAATACTCGAATGGAAGCTATTGTTATAGGAAAATTCTACCAGTGGTAAATATTGATCCCACATACCCTGAAAGTCAAGTGAGCAAGATCTCAATATGTCTTCTAGGGTTTGAATAGTCCGTTCGGATTGTCCATCTGTCTGAGGGTGGTAAGAAGTGCTCTAATGAAGTTCAGTATCCAGAGATTTCTGAAGACTTTTCCAAAATCTTGAAGTAAAACGGGGATCATGATCAGAAACAATCGATAGGGGTACTCCATGAAGTCTCACAACTTCATTTATGTATAGTCTTCCTAGACGTTCCAGAGGTAGATCTTCTCTTATAGCAAGAAAATGTGCTGACTTGGTAAGACGATCAACAATAACCCATATTGCATCATTCCTTCTAGGTGTCTTTGGTAGCCCCATGACAATGTCCATCGTAATATTGTCCCATTTCCACTCCGGTATGGGAAGAGGTTGCATGACTCCTCCAGGTTGTTGCCTTCCAGCTTTCACTTGTTGACAAACCATACATCTTGACACAAAATCAGCAATCTCCCTCTTCATGTTGTCCCACCAAAAATGTTCCTTCAAATCTCTATACATTTTGGTGCTCCCAGGGTGTATAGAGAAATTGGAACTATGAGCATCATCCAGCAATTCCCTTTTCAGATCAGGTAAATCGGGAATACAAAGTCTCTTCCCGAATTTCAAAATTCCATCTTCATACACAAAGTCTCTCAATCTCCCATCATTCACAGCTTTAATCTTCTTCTGAAATTCTTCATCATCGGTCTGAGAACTCTTAATCCTTTCTAGTAAAGATGGTTTGGCAACCATTTGAAAAAGCATTGATGTTTCACCTTCCCTTGTTATTCCCATGTCCATCTTAACTAGATCCATGATAATTGGATCCCTTTCAATTCTCATCATGTTCAAAACTCCATGGTATTTTCTGATCAAAGAATCTGCCACATTGTTTGCTTTCCCCGGGTGGTAGTGTATCGTGCAATCATAATCCTTGAGTAATTCAAGCCATCTCCTTTGCCTCATGTTGAGTTCTTTTTGTGAGAAAATATACTTCAAACTCTTGTGATCAGTATAAATCTCACATTTTTTACCATAGAGGTAGTGTCTCCATATCTTCAAAGCAAAGATCACAGCTGCTAACTCAAGATCATGAGTAGGATAGTTTTGTTCATGAATTTTCAACTATCGTGATGCATAGGCAATAACTCTGTCATTCTTCATAAGGACACAACCAAGTCCTTTCTTTGATGCATCACTATAAATAACGAACCCATCATTCCCCGATGGTAGAGTCAATATAAGAGCATTGACTAATCTTCTCTTCACTTCTTCGAAACATTCTTCACACTCTTTTGTCCAAACAAATTTAACCCCTTTTCGTGTGAGCTTCGTTAATGGGTTAGCCAATGGGGCAAAATTCTGCACAAAACGTCGATAATAACCTGCCAAACCAATAAAACTACGTACCTCAGTTATACTCGTAGGTGCTGGCCATTCTTGGATTGCCATGGTCTTAGAAGGATCAACAGAGATTCCATCTTTAGAGACAATATGGCCAAGAAAAGAAATATCCTGAATCCAGAATTCACACTTGCTAAACATCCCATATAATTCATGCCTCCTCAGAGTCTTCAAGATAATGCGCAAGTGATTTTCATGATCTTCGTAGGTTTTGGAGTATACCAAGATATCATCAATAAATACCACCACAAATTCATTGAGATACTCTTTGAAAACTCTATTCATCAGATCCATGAATACAGAGGGTGCATTAGTAAATCCAAACGGCATTACGGTAAACTCGTAATGTCCGTACCTGGTTCGAAATGCTGTCTTCGGAATGTCTTCCTTCTTCACACACAACTGATGGTATCCAGATCGAAGGTCAATCTTTGAAAAGTATTGAGCTCCATGAAGTTGGTCAAATAAATCATCAATACGAGGTAGGGGATACTTGTTCTTTATCGTTATAGCATTGATCTCCCTGTAGTCGATACATAACCTCATAGATCCATCTTTCTTTTTAACAAAAAGAACATGGGATCCCCATGGAGAAACACTAGGGCGAATAAATCACTTATTACTCAATTCCTCTAGTTGTTTCTTTAGTTCGACTAATTCTACAGTGGCCATTCTATAAGGGGTCTTCGATATAGGCCTTGATCCAGGAATCAAATCAATGGAAAACTCAACTTCTCGTTCTGGATGATGTCCAGGTAAATCTTCTGGAAATACATCTACAAATTCTTTCACAACAGGTAAATCCTCTATTTGAACATTCCTTTCCTCACCAACAGTTATTTCATTCTCTTCCTCCCCAATAATTTAATTAAGTTGAGCTACTGGGGGTGGATCTAAATAAGAATTAGGTGGTGACGATTCTGCTCTAAAAATAAGGTGTTCCTTATCATTATCATCAAGAATCGTACCCTCTTTCCTCTTACAATAAATCTTCGCATCATAGTCCGAAATCCAGTCCATACCGAGGATTATATCAAACTCAATCATAGGTATGCCGATGAGATCAGCAGATAAAGAAAATTTATGTGCTCTAATGGGGACTGATTCACAAAACTTTGTTGCAATGATACTTCCCTTAGGAGTTTTAACTAACAACTCCCTTATTAAATCAAATTGGAAATATCTAATTTTCTTAGAAAACTGGGAAGATATGAATCAATGAGATGATCCAGAATCAAATAATGAATTTTCTAAACTTGAGGAAACCATTAAATTACCTGCCACCACGTCTTTCGGAGCTTCTACCTCAGCAGTAGTGATAGCATAAGCCTGGCCTTGATCCCTTGGCCTTTTCTGAGGTAAGTTCTCCTGACACTTAGGAAATGCATTTGCATAATGCCCCATCTCCCTGCAATTGTAGCACTGAACGTTGGTAGCTTCCTTCTTCCCCTTGCAATCACGAGCTTGGTGGCCTTTTTCACCACACTTGTAACAGACTCCAATTCCCTTCAAGCAAGTACCAGGGTGTTTCTTCCCGCATTTACCACAGGATGGATATTCAACCTTTCCCTTCTTCCCCTTATTTCCATTCCCAGATTGATCAGCAGGTCTCTTCTTCTCTTGCTTTGCTTTAAAGTCATAATACTTAGAGAATTCCTTTTCGGTCTTGATAGCACATGAGACAATGTCTTCGTACGACGAAAAGGATTGTGAGACTAATGCTCGACGGAGAAATGGTTTTAACCCATCAAAGAAACGGTCAATCTTACTTCTTTGGTTACGTATATAATCACCAGCGTACCTTGCTAACCTTGTAAAGTTAGCCTCATACTTTGCGACATTCTCATCCTCCTTCTGTCTCAGACTTAGAAATTGCCTTTTCATATCTGCTCGATGGTCGCGAGGGAAATATTTTTCTGAAAACAGATCTTTGAACTCCCTCCATTCCATATTTGATACTTCATCATATTCCTTCATGTTTTGAATCAATGACCACCATTGATCAGCATCTCCAGTGAGGCGGTAAACTGCCATGATAACTTTTTCCCTTTCACTGCTCCCCAAAGCCTGAAATATTTTCTCTAGGGAATTTATCCATTGCTCAGCTACTAAGGGATTTGTACTCCCATTGAACGTTGGTGGTTGTTGACTCATGAATCGGTCTAACATTGATCCTCCATGCTGTGGATCGGGGTTCTCCATACGGGTATGGTTATTATTCATAACCTGAGTAAGTTGTCCCAGTATGGTGATTAGCTGATCGGCACCAGTTGCATCACCAACACCACTATAATTATCTTGAGCAGGAGGGAAATCCCTACATAGAGTGCGTGCATTGATACGGTTTCCATTTCTTAAACTAGGCGCCATTTCTAAACAATGGCATAAACTAGATCAGTTTATGAATAAAAATACATAATCCCATTCTTATAAAACACTTAACATAAATTGAACTATTTATGGATATAATCCATAATCATAAGAATGTTTTCTTGGAGGAAGTATATACTCATAATCCCTTCAAAATGATTTTTAAAGAAAATGAGAGTTATCCTAAACATATCCCATGGGAGTGTCGTAACCAAGAGTGCAGCAAGGCCCGTTGTCGTGCACCAGTTCCCGTTCGAGTCTAGCTCAAAGCGGTGTTTTTGGGTTTTACCCCTAGGTACATCTGTGCCAGATCCGCCTCTACCTGCTCGTATCCAGACAGGGATGTATTGCTCGGAAAACTCACAAAATATCTACAATACCAAAATTCTAGGAAGTTCTTCTATACTAATCCTCAAAGTTCATCTTAGGTCTACGTGCTCTAATCAGAGTTTATCTAAATCTAGCTTCCAAGGTATGTACTAAACTTCCTCTGATACCAACTATAACGCCCCAACCCCAGTTACCCAGAGTCGGTGCATTAATTACATAACATTGGCTTGATCACAAGAAAGATCAAATCTCGAAAGACCGATTGGTTTAGTAGCCTTGGAAACACTAGATGTATTCATAAGTTTTACATTACATCATAAAATGAAAAACTACTACAACAACATAATGTCTCCATAAACCACACTCATATCCCCACATAATATCCTTGCAGGTCATTCATAATTTACTTCTTCACTTCCTGGGAAAAATAAAACATAGAAAAGGGGTGAGCTCAAATGCCCAGTAAGGATAACAATATAGCGGAACATTCAAAAATAAGCATAAACATTTAAGGCAATGAATTACTAAAAAAAAGCCTTTTAAAACTTGAACTTCAACATAGTATGGAAAAAGTAAAATGAAATAATTCCATTTACTTGTTCACATAGATATTCTACTAATCGAATAATCACATGCAATATCAATAACCACTTTCATAATGTTGGAATTCATAATGCCAGACTATCATAACCACATAGCCAAGGCCTCGTGCCAAGACTACAAATAAGATTTTGCCAAGGCCTTGTGCCAAGACACTAGTTTGTCTCATGAGACCTACCGATGCATCGAGGAGCTATAGCGGGCTCCACCCGTCACTTACTAAGTCCAATGCATTCCCATATGAAAAGGTTTAAACATAACATAAACATTCGTATTAAAACTAGCATACGAAATGTCAATAATTTCACAATAAACTATGAATGGTATAAAAATAGAACATCCACAGTCAAACATATCACAAAACCTTCAATACAATATAGAAGTTTTGTATCATAATAAATCAACTTCAAATAAGCGTAAAATCCGTCAAAGGATGTTGACATAGATGAAATCAAAACACTTTTTAGAGAAATATCTCTTTCTATTTTTGAAATCATTTAAGAGCCATATAAAATAAAACATTTTCTTGAAAATATTCTTATAAGCTTGTAAGGGAAGCTTTGATGATTTTATAACGGCGGAAAATAACCGCACCTGCTGTATAAGTTAAAAAAACATTCTTATCTTAATTCTGTCGAAAATGTTAAAAAGCACCTTGTTTGGAAAACGACAGAAAGATTCCCTTATAAAACTATTATAAAAGGTCAAACTAGGGTATAAATGACTTTAACCCATATTCTTTTAAATATTAAAAATGTTTTGAAATACATTTTTAAGAAACATGGACGTGGATGATAACGAGGTCCCAATAGATAATTATGTATAAACAACCTCGGATAATGAAGAGATTGCGAAATAAATCCTTACCTTGTACTTTTCCTTTGTTGGGGTAGGTTAACCTCCTGTATAATGGTGAAATAATTGTTATTAAATTATACAATAATCATATACATTAATATGATATCATATATGATCTTTTAACATTGCTTTATTAATAATATCTTAGTATTATCGTCGTTTCGGGGGACAATCGATTCGTTCTTCTTAAATGTTTGGTTACATAAGACATGTTTGTAATGGATAAATTATATCTTATTCATAATAAGAATGATATTAACATTATTTTTAACCCTAAAATGAGAATAATACTTGAATGGATACGATGGAGAATGAATCTCATCGCATTCGTGGAGACGGTAGTCCGTACGTACGCACGAACGCTACTTCCATTTAATTTTTATTTTTAAATGAATCGAATCCAAATGATACATAGGTATATTACTATTCCATTATAATATAATATTTTATATATGTTACTTATGTTCATTAACACCATCCTTTATACGTTCCACGTGTGGTATGAACGAGTCATATCATTTTAAGGGGGCGGTACTCCGCACTTCCTCAAATGAAATTATCGTATGTATATACAACATGAAACTAATAATGGTATGAAATAAAATGGAATTACAGAAGCTTATATATAAAATATATATCATTAATATCATATTTAATTACAGTACCATCATAATGTCCACCATGAGAGGCGGTAAGATGTATTTGAACAATCATCGTTTCGTGAGGCGTTAGTTTTCCATCCACAGAAACATTATGTTCATCATCAATTAGATGGAGTTGTGTGTATGTGTAGTTTGAATCCTTCTTATAACAACATCCTAGTATATTGTGGAAACTGTTGTTGTTACAAAAGAAAGGAAATAAAAAGAGTTTGGGGGTTGGAGAAGAAAAATAAATGAAAATAATTTAAGAGAAATCGTTACCTTTAATTTAGGTAACTCACTTTGGTTGGAACCAAAGGACTTCTTGAAATGCTTTCTGCCTAAGGGGAAGCTTCAAGGAGGAGGAGAGGGATGTGGGGAGCTTATTTGGTCAGGGTTTGGACGAGCCAAGTGGCTTGAGAGGTGTGAGGAATGAGTAGATGTGGTCTCCTTTTATAAGGTAGAGGAGGGGATCTTTAGGAAAGAGTGAAAGTATTACTTTATAATATAATTATATTCGGTTTATAATGGTCCAAAAATCATTGAGGTCGAAGATAGGATGACTAATATTCTAAATAACATCAACCAATAAGAATTGGACAGGTTTTATATAATATTTTAATCATTATAATCTTATTTATTTAAATGATTTATTAATGAGGTAAACATTGCATCATTATTGTGTCATTAATAATTTAAATTATTTGATGTCTAAAAATTATAAATAAAATATCATTATGTAGGAAATCTTTTCAGCTTTCTAATGAATATTTATAATCGAAAATACAACATGTATAACCCTATGTAAAAATTGTTCTTCTAAGAGATGTAAGCTTATGCCATTTTTATTTTTATTTTAACTTTATTAATATAATGTGTCCCTACCACATACAAGTGGCTCCAAGGGGTCCCCAAATCGACCCAAGGATGCCCATGGTCGGGTATGTGTCCACCAATAAGGTTAGGACACGTTTTAGGGTAATTTTGTATTATTATAATATTATTTTTTATCCCTTATTTACCGGATTTAGCCTTTAACCATGGTAAATAAAATATTTACCGCAGTAATTATTGAAAATGTGTAAAAATAAAAGTTACCTATTTACATAATTTGTACATCCTGATTCCAAATATGTAATCCATTTTTCCAAATTCAAAACACAGAAGTGGCAGAAATTAATTTAAAATTAATTCCCGTTGTTAAAATAAAAAAGCGTGTTTTTAAGAGATAATAACTATCAAAAGATTGACACTTGTTTTTGTCTGGTTTAATTGTGAAATTATGTCCAATGACAAACATTAAATTAAATGGTAAAAATATATTCTAAATATTCTTTAAAACCAATCAAATTCATAATTTATCAATATTAATTATTTTGATTAAAAAAGTTGTTTTTAATTAAAATTTAGTAATTTTCACTATTCATCAAAATATAAAAGTTATCCGAAAAGTACCAAAATTTCACCCTAGGCTAATTTCAATATTCCGAATCCAAAAATGAAGTCCATTTTGAAATATAAAATATATATATGATTTCAAAAAGAAGGTATTACTATTCACAACGGCTAGTTTAATTAGTTGTGGTGTGTGTTAGAACTCGAGGTTGCGTACAACACACGCTATCGCATTATTCGAAGGGAAACATACCGTGGAAGCTTGGGGTGTTACACTAAGTGTAATCAAAATGATCTTAAGATGGGTTTCATGGTTTTTTCAAGTGATAGAGTACAAAAATATATCATACACAAAAACAACCATGAAGGAATACAAGTATGGATGGAACAATCAGTTCATCAGTGCCATGAAAACTCTAGGGGAATTCGTGAGAACGAACGGCATAACCACATACTCTTATAGACCATGCCTGCTCTAGAAGGCTGTGAGAGGTATATCAAATCGTTTAATGCACAACTGATGATAACAGAACCTTATGTTAATCTTCGATAACACTCATGATCCTCGAATCTGATCAAAGAGATCATCAATCCTAGGCAATAAATATCAGTTCTTGATCGTCAACTGGTTCAACTTTCAATAATCCACACAAAGACTAAGGGTACCTTCTACCTACTTCGCAAATAGGACATGTGAGCCCCAATGAGAAGTACTGTGTCAGATGAAACCCTTGTCCTGCAACTCCTCCAACTGTTTCATGAGCTCCTGAAACTCTGGTGTAGCAATTTTATAAGGAGTAACGGACACCAGTGCTTCCCCTGTCACAACCTCAATAGAAAATTCTACCTCATGCTCTGTTATAAAACACGAAAAGTCCTCTGGTAATGAATCTCTGAAACAATCAACCACTGGAGGAAAGTCTATCTGTGAAGTCCCCTAGTTATCTAGATAAAGACTAGAAATCTAGGTTGTAACTGCTCCCAACCCATGATGCTCTTGACCCTCTCTACTCGCCTAGACATCCCACTCACCCATATAAAGAAAAAATCCACCCTCTGGTGATATAAAACTCACCCTGTGGCGATAACAGTCGATGACTTCTTGGAAGGGAACTAGCCAGTGTATTCCAAGAATGACATCAAAGCCTGTCATCTCCAGAACATAAATATCCCAAAAGAAGTGACACCCACCAACCTCAAGAGGGCACTCCTTGCACTGACTTAAACTAGATGTTCTTTTCCCAAATGGAGTGTCTAGTGTCGAAACACCAGTAGAAGAAAAGATAAAGAGCTCAAGGCTCTCCAAAACAGTGACAGATATAAAGCTATGTGTGGCACTACTATCAAAAAGAGTTGAAGATAAATCTGAGGAAACTAGGATCGTACCTCGAACTATAGAGGGGTCGGGATCTTGATCCTGATGGGTCTACTCCACTGGAAATGTCTGGCCGGCTCTGCAGCCCTGTGACCCTACCCGACTACTCTGTGTTGATCTACCCTGCTGTCACTAGTGGCATGGTGACTGACCACCGCAGCCACGACCTCTGTTTCATCCTGAATAGCTGGAAGAAATCCAGTTCCCAGAATAGTGAGAAACTGTTGGAGTTTCTCCTATATGAGGAGTCATAGATAAACCCCTGTCACCAACTTCTGTTGAAAATATCGGACATAGACGCTAAAGGAGTCCCAAATTTCTGCAAGATCGGAACTCCACCGGGTCTCTCTAGCACTGCGGCCTCGTGTGCCCACTTCTCCCGCACTGGTAGAACACCACTTAGCTACCCAAAGATGCATCACACCTACTCTGATCTCCCTATGTATTCTCCCTGCGGTGCTTCCGGCTAACAGCTGGTAGAGCACTAACTCTGGATATCGAGCCGACCTGGCTCACAACCCCAGATTCCCTCAGATTCCACTCTATGATCAGTGTCTGGTTGACGATGGAACCTATGTAAGTCAACCTAAAGATATTCACCTGAGAGAGGATGTCCTATCTGAGGCCATCCTCAAACATCCCTACCTTGAATAACTCATCTCATCGCAGGAAGGGTGTGAAAATCTAAAGCTCGATGAAACGATAGGAGTACTCCATAACTGATAGGGTACCCTGCTCAAGGCTCATAAACTCCTAGGATCGGTCGTCCATCATGGTATCAAGATATAAGAAGTCATAGAAGATGAACTGGAACTCCTCCCAAGCCATAACATGCTGATAACCTGTCTATGAGATCACATCCCACCATCTCTTGGCAGAATCTCGCAGCATATAGGTAGAGAGCATGAATATCCTCTGTGGAGGCGTCTCCAGATTCTAAAAGATTGTCAGCATGGATTTGTGCCATGACTCTATAGCTTGAGGTCCTCCTTCCCCTGAGAATGTGGGAGGATGCTGCTGCTGGAAGACCCATGTCAAATCAGCCATTGAAGGGCCAGGAGGCGGTGCTCCCTGAAAAGTCTGTATCATCCTCATGAAGCCTTCCATGAGCTATGCATAAGCACCGGTTATAGGTATAACTAATGGTGCCAAGACTTGCACAACATGATTTTATGCAGGTGGTCTCCGATCAGCCATGTCCGGTGTTTGATCACTGCCTAGAAACAGGCGTACAACTCTGGGACATCTCGGGGGCATGAATCTGCAAGTTCAAGCGCACACCTTAGATCAGAATTATCAATGACTGAAAACAAGGAGTGTAAGAAGAGAAGAAGAGGAAGAAAACATTCATGTTTTTCAAAACTTGACTACATGGCGTGCACACTCCCTACACAGTGTGTTCCCTAAAGTCATTCACATGTGCATGTACTTTTTCCTAAAATGGTCCTATAACACCCCAGACACACGATGTGTTCTGAAAACACACGGTGTGTACTTGAATACTATTCCCCTTCTTGAGTCCTTCTACATGGTTAATCCACATGGCTCTCCTAAGACATGGATACATGGAATGTTCAAGGTAGACACAGTGTGTACTGTACATGCTTCACCTGGCCTGTGTTTCTAGTGACACAGTCAGACACACGGCTCAAACTACTAGTCGTGTTCCTGATAGACACGACGTGTATGTGAAGGGATAACATTGACCCATGTTGTCCGTGACATAGAAGAGTACCTTGGTCAGCCTAAATGGTGTGTTCAAGGGGGACATGGCATGTATAATAAGAGACTCCACTGACCCGTGTTGTTCGTGACATGACTGGGTACCTGGGTCAGCCTACACAGTGTGTTCAAGGGGGACACTGCATGTATAGGAAGAGACTCCACTGAACCGTGTTGTTAGTTACATGGTCGGGTTTCTAGGATTATACTAAATGGTGTGTTCAATGTGGACATGACATGTTTCCACCAGACTTTTCCAATCATGTGTTTCTCCCCACACAGCCTACGACATGGTCACAGACTATAGGGAGTGTACATAAAGTACACGACTTGTACTTAAGAAAATTTGTTTCTTCCAAAATATAAGAACACATGGCATTTACTTAACCTTAAACGGCGTGTATTCTGGATTTTTCCAGACAGTAAGCCTTAGAGACTACTATGAAACCCAGAAAACATTGAGAAAGGCATAGAAATTACCATATTCCGAACCGTGAGGGCCCATACATCTGGTGAATCAAATTTTGGCATCCTATACAAGTTATAAACAAGAAAACCGTGCAATTATCCACCAAATTATGATCCACGAGGACCCATAAAACCCAATGACCCAATGTTTGGCGTTCATTCAAACAAAACCTTACACACAATTACCTATCAAAATGCTGACATTTCTATCAAGGCATATATCACAACAACATGCATATTCTACACAACATCTATCATAACAACATGAAATCGCTAATTCATCCTAGAAGGCATGGAAAGAATTCATGGAATGTGATTTCTAACAAGTGCATATATGATGAATGAGATGACATAACCTCATCTCATTGGGTTGCGACAGGAATAAAACTTCAATAATATCAATGGTAACCACACAAAACATGTGAATTAGCCAACTGTGAAATCAAATCAACTGTAAAATTTTAAACCAGAAAAATAAAAATAACGAGGTAAATTGGATTTTCTGTGTGCATGGGTTAGATACTCTCAGGAACAACTTATTACCAAGTACCTATTTCTTCTTATCACTTGATAAAGGCTCCAAATAGTAAGTTGAGAGAAAAGAATCATTTTATACCACTTTTTAATGTCCTAATTCCGAAAGCCACCCGGAGGCGCCCCATACTCGTTTGGCCACTTGGCCTCAAACTCATTTACCCGAACACCATAGGCTGCCGACTAGAAGCGAGGGCCTTGGGTGTGATGGTGGGTAATCTATGCCCTCATTGGAAGAGTAAATAGTAGAAGAAAACAACACATAATAGCGGAAATAGTAAATATCCAACAACAATAAACAGTAGAAGGCTAATAAAGAAACAACAGGATGAAAAATATATATAAATGATTCATGATACATATATGTCTAGGAAAGTATCCAAAGAAGTCACAATGCTGGGTACAGTACTAAAAAAAAGTACAAAATGAAAATAGATGAGCAACTCCTCTGCATTTCAATCCTTGTCTTGGTCCCATGCTCTCCATGTCCGATGTGATCAAGTACCTGAAGTCGAAGGGCACTTTCACTTGTCTATACCTACATCAATATAATCTGTATGGGACCAAAAAAATGGCCCAAATAGGGTGTGAGACTAAATACCTATAGGGAACCACCCAAAGATCTATGCCTAATGGTCAGTATGTATATGGCAGGTAAAAGTACATAAAGAAATAAACAAGGAAGCACTAAGTAGTAAACAATCCACAGTTTAAGCATTCAAAACACCACACAGCATGAAACAACAAAACAAATAACACAATAGGTAACCCTCTAGGAATTACCCATAGGCTATCCTCTCTAGTCCTACCTATCATGTATAAGAAACCCTCTGGGCAGCCCACATAGTCTCACCCCTCTATTTCAGATAATTTATAGACACTCTGAGAAAGCACTCGCCGTCAATTCCCCCTATAGTTTCGTATCTTACTAAAGGCACTCTAGGGAAGCACTCAATGTCAATTAACCCTATGTCCAATTTCAAGGGTCTACAAACACTCTAGGGAAGAAATAAACCTCAATTCCCCATGTGGTATCACATTGTGTAATTATAAAGACACTCTAGAGAATCCCTCAACGTCAATTATCCCTATGGATTATACATGAGGTTCTCACGGCCCTGTTCAAGTCATGAATGTGTAGCAGCACATAACGGACCAAGTAAACCTCAAGAACTACATGGATAGCATTCTACAGCACAAAAAAATAACATAAAAACATGCACACCATCCTATAATAGTAGGCCTGGATAGTAAACAGAAGCCTATAGGAAAAAAAGACTCAAGGGTCAAAATAGGCAAAACATGCATAGGAAATACATACAAAGCAAAACAATTCACCCTATTCAAAATCAAAAAAACATCAAATCAAGTACACCAGAATTGTAGGGATACAATAGGGATAAAATGGTAAACACGCAATACCTCGTTCATGGGTATTGGGAGAAATTTCACATATAACACAAATAATTCCTATAGAAAGGCAAAAACCACCTACCTCGGGGTTAGAAGCTCAATATACTTGAACCTTGAATCTTGAATCTCCTTAGAATTCCATAGATCTACAAAAACATCTAAAACATTCAACCCATGATAACTTGGAAAACAAGATAAATCATGAAACAAGGTTCCAGCAGAAGAGAGAACTCACTGATGCGATTCCAACGCAATCAACAGTGTTCGATTCTAAGGACGGACGGAGGTTCGGGGGATCGTCAAAGATCCAAGGCTGATCGGTGCTCTCAGATGAATGAAACCTAAAATAAGTGCATTTTTTCCATTAGACGTGACCCCGTATCATTTAATGAAAGAAAACAAAGTACATGGTGTGTACTTTTGGAGTACATAGCGTGTACTTTCTACTTCCGTACTCCGCATTTTGCGGCCTCCAGGTCATCTCACATGGCCGTGTGAAATCCTGTTACACAGCCAGAACACGGCTACCCGTGGTAACCAAATACACGGACTGTACTCATAAAGTACATGGTGTGTACTTCAAAAATTTCCAGAAACTCCTCTTTTCTAAAAAACTCTAGGAAAAAGAAAAAATATACCTGAAAGGATGGTCCTGGTTCTTACATGTCCACTAAAGTGGGTAATCATAAAGTACCCAATAATCTATCATGGTTTATACCCCTATAGATATTCTTCCTTGTTTTGGTCACCTTATATAATATTCCCTTTACCCAAAATATTGTTTCAAAATTATTTTTTCTTTCCTTTTACCATCCAATTGAAGGTAAACAGTTATTAGATTTTTTCCTTACCTATGGTGGTGAGTCAACTATAATATGACACATAATAGAACCTAAATTAACATAATTTAAAAGTATTATATCATATACTATCTTATATTATAGGATTAATAATTTTTCATTCATAACAAAACATAGGTATAAATTAATAAAACATTTTCAGATTGGAACATTAATATATGTTTTTAAGAGCAACTTAATGTTTTAGTGTTAAATAAAAATATGAATCCTAAAAAATTCATGAAAAATTTCAACATAATGAATTTTTGATAACATTTTAAAATATAACTATGGGGGTAACAGAGATGAACATATCCTATATAATATATTGATTTCATCAATGCTAGTTCATCTTCCCATTAAAAATCCAAAACTTATTAAACACATTCATGATATTGAATTACACTAAATGTTTTTTAAAATTCTCAAAAATTATGAATACCTACATTTAGGTAAAAAATGAAAGATATCCAGGAATTCATTTGGTATTCGTTAATTAGGGACAACATATTTTAGTAACCCTAACAAATTGTAGTCATTTTCACCCTAGTAAATAACAATATCTCACTTATCCTCTTTCCACTATTACCAAATTTACTTAAATTCACCCATTTTGTTATAATAACCATATAAATTAAAGATAACATAAATATTATGTCTATAAATAATAGAATATGATAACTTCATGAAACATGAAACACTCCCGTTTTTGAAAATTTGTTCTACGGTGGAGATATTAAAAATACATAAAGTGTTTCTATAACTTGATTTTACCACATCCAAGAAGTTTATAATATATTCTACCTCCCCCATTTTATCCATTTTTTAGATATTATATTTTATCGGTGAATTCTACAAGAGTTATCTGTACCCAAATAGGGTTGAATTATACTAATTACAAGGGTAATACTTATATATAAGAACATTTTAACTGGGATCACATATGCATAAAAAAACCCACTATATAGTTGTTCCTTGCACATTATATCATTATATTGTTTTCAATAATTTAATAAAGTGTAATTAATAATTTATAAAATGAAATTTTTGGAATTATTATACCAAAACAATTATGTGTAATTATGTACTAGTTTTTAAAAATAATTAATTTTTGGATTATTATTAATATTAAATATATTTTTATATTTTATTATCAAATAATTATAGTGAAATATAATAAAATAAATATATCTACATGTTGAATAACCTAAAATTAATATTACATTACTATAAAAAAATAAAAAATAGAATTAACATTTTATAAATGAAATTTATTTTAAAATATGAAATCATATTTCTTAATTTATAGAATTATTTTCTCTAATTAAGTAAACTTTTATATGATATATTTTATCAAGAAATATAAATATATATTTTGAGAAACTAGCTAGTAAAAAATTTGTTTGGTAAACAAATGTTATGGATTGAAATTGAATTTGAAAATATTAAATATGATTATTTTAAAACATATTATCCCTGACGTATGATGATATATGTTCAGAAAAGTACCCAAATTACACAAAAAATATGCACCCCAACATATTTTTCATAAAAATGAAGATTTTTTATTTCTAATTATCTTTAGGTTACCCTACATAATTTTTATTAAAATAAATAAATAAATATTAATCTCTAAATTAAAACCATGTTTGATTTATACTCATATGTGTTCTGGTTTGGGAGGTATGATTTTAGTGAATCTCTTAGAAAAATTGTCTAAATTATTATTCTGTTAATAAATAAAAAATTAATTACTATAGAATTATTACATTAAAAATTTTAATTGGAAATAATATTTTTGATCTGTCCGTATTTTTATTGTTATTAATTATTATTATTATCTTATGTGAAAATATATATTGATATTATAAAATTTTATTATAGTGGTCATTGTTCCCTATTGTTGATAAAAATATACTAATAAAAATAATAAATAAAAAAATTAAATTGTTAAATGAGGGGTACCACACACCAATAGGGTTCCTGTATATGGTCACGATATTGAATGGTTATTACCTTATTTTTGTATATTCTATTTCATGGGATTTTTTATTGTTATGTTATGTTATCTTTTTTTGGGTGAATTGATATAAAAATTATCACATTGGTCATAACACTAACAAGAATTTATATAGATGGTTGATGATTGATGATTAGTTTTTTTACTCACACCCTATAAGAAATTAAATACTCAAACCCTATATTTATACCTATGTTCCCAAACCAAAATTATTTATATGTAGGTTCTAGGATTAATTACTCACAATTTGTTGTAGAGTGAGATTATGTATTGAAAAAATCGGCTATTTCAGCAAGTTTAATTTTTATATTACATATATTCACTTCTTTTATCATTTTTATAAAATTACACATTTTTTTAAAATATAATTTAATAAAAATTGAGGTTCTTCATTCATTCATGGGTAGCATTAATATTTTCACATAAAAAACAAATGATAAAATGTAATATATATTATTTATATGTTCTATCTATGAATATTTTGGATAATTATTATAACGATATTTTTAAGAAACCTATGGAAAACAACGATAATGTTTTAATATTATGTAGTTTGTGGTATAAATTATATTCAATTATATCATGCATTTTTTTAAAGAACCGAATTATGATTAATTTTTTTAGTATTGATGTAAAACCATCCACCACATGTCTTAAATTATTCGTCAATGATAGCTTCTATCATTTAGATATTGTGGTACTTTTAAGAACCTCACATTAGTGATTTTTCATTGTATTTCATATTATCTTATCTTATAGAATCGAAATTATTTTATTTGTCACACATATTTCTTTAATTTAATAAAATTTATTTTATATTTTATAATATTTTAGAGGAAAATCTATATATAATTATGTCATTGGATATACATATTTTATCTACTTAATAGAAATTCAATATTTCACTCGATGTATATAATAATAATAAAAAGTAGTTATTGGTTATTTTTCATGGGACCCAATCATGATTAAACTATATTAATCTCATTATTATTATATATGTAGATTCATACTATTTTCCAAATTTTATAAATCCAAAAATTCATTCGTAAAATATTCTTGAAAACTATTTAAATTTGTACCATTTAATTTAATTGTTTTTAAAAAACCTTGTTATGGAAGAATCATTATTTATTATTTTGGAAGATAATTAGGATATTCAATGTGGATTTAATGGTGTATTATATTTTCATTTTGAGATATTTATAACTATATTATCTGAAAAGTAAATTTTAACAACCACATTGGATCTAGAATTGTTTTATTATACTTGGTACTATATTTTAGGTTGCATGAAGTTATATATTAATGTTTAGTAAATATTTAATTTGTGATAAACAACAATTCATGGTCATAAATTAACTATGGATGCTGATAAATATATGTTTTTTTGTTAAATTATTTATATAAACATATAATCATAATAAAATTATTGTAGATATTGTGCACTCCAATTTTGGGTTAGAGATGTGTATGTGGTCATTGTATAGTCCTTATAATATTGAAAGGTGGAAATATAATTATGTTATCGTGGTAAATATTAATATTTTCTTACAGAATGGTGATTTAGAAAGACTCATTGTTATTAAAATACTTCCTTGTAATATTTTAAAGATGATCTATGATGATTTTGGTTTTCTTTTATCCTCTATTTGAAATACCAATTATTTTATTGTTAGATTTCAAACTTGATTATAGGTAATGAAATTAATATATGTGATATCTCTGATTTTTATTCTATTTTATGCCAAATATGTTAGTGGGGATGTCATATAACAAAATATATAGATATATATTATTGTTTCTGCTAAATATTTATATGTATTTACGGAATTATTCCTTTTTGTATGAGATTTGGACGATCAAAAAAGGAAATAATTATAATCGAGATGAATATATAAGTGTTTTTTATATAGATTATGATATTCATTATATGATATATTTTATTTATTATGTATATTCTATTTAGTATGATTTAGATAATTTCTTGAAAAATAAATGATTTCGTAATCAAATAGGTACTTTTTCTCTATTGGTATTGATATAACTAATTGGGGTTCCAAATGAACAAGGTTTTTTAATATAATTGTATATTTTAATTTTATGTTATTTATTTTTTGTGGTTTTTTAAAAAGGAAATTGCAAGTGAATATTTTTACATGTTAAAATTTGTGTAAATTTAAGAAATTGAAATTCATCTTTCAATGTTGTAAAAATATATTCATATTTGAAATGAAATTATAATTTCATGGGGGATTAGAGGAATTGATATAAATTTTTATTTTATGAAATTTATTTATATAATATTTTAATGTAAATTTAAAAATATTATTTTTGATTTTGATATATTGATATGATTATTTTTACAAATGGGTTTTGGGATTTTTGGTTTCATGTGGGGTTGTGAATTAAATGTTTTACAAGTGGACCTCTTTTCTTGAAACCACTTTGTTTATACCACATAGATGGGTGGAATAGTGTGTTAAAATGCTGATGATCATTTTTTTTGTGTTTTGAATTATTATTAAGTAGTCATATCTTATTATTACTAGAAATCATTGATTCATAAGATATATAAATTTTCAACTATGTGATATTTGGAATCAATTTAATTGGAAAATATTTTATGGAACGATCATTTTCCATAAGATTTTTGAAGTATAGATATTCCATCATATATTAAAAATTCTGGTCTTTCATTAGTTTTTGAAAAAAATATTTTATTTTCCTATAAATTTTGAAAAAAATATATGAGTCAAATTATTATTCCCTAAAAATAATATTGAATGATGTTAAATTTATATTTTTACATATGTGCTCCAATAATGTTGTGTATGAATAAATTTAATAATATTAAAAAATTGATTTTATATTTTGGTTAAATGAATTAATCCATCTAATTTATAGTATTATGTGAATTTATAGTAGTCCATTTTATTACATGATCGTTTGATGCATAGGATTTTATTATAATTGAAAATGAATAACATAATAGGGTTATTTAACATAACATATAAAATTCATAACTATGACTAAGGGAAGGATCATATAGTTTATTATGCAAAGTTAAATAAAAAAAATTATCTTTCCATTATCACTAAACTATACATAACTCATTTACTACCTTCTCAATTATGATTCTGTTATAACTTGTTTTATTAGGTTTATCATTTAAAAAGATCTATGTTTTACTTAGGATTCAATATTATTGATATTTGTGTTTAATGGTAGTCAAGGGAATGGAATATTTTTCCTTAAAATATTTATCTAGAAAATTTCATAGTTTTTAAATTCCATTCTCTATGAAATATCATAGTTTAGTATTGGATATTGCTTCATGGTGGTGATGGGTTTAATGATGATGTTATTGGTGTTTAGTTAGTACCTTATGAAATGATTATTGTTGAATTAGCTTATGTAAAAATGAAACTAATGATGATTTTAATCATGTATTGTCTAGGTAATGATTTTTATCCCGTGTATCTGAGTATCAATCCTCATACTATATGTGAAAAATTTTATGAGTTTCATTGAAATAAAGATTTTTGTAATAATTTCCATTTAATGAGTTTTTACATGGTCATACAAATATTATGGGTTCAATTTTATAAAATATTTTTAATTTTATTATATATTATTTAATTATAGATACTTTTTTAAAATATATATTATTTATTTCATATTAATTACATTAATATTTTTATCTATTTGGAGGATTTAAGTTTGAGAAAAATAACATTTAAGAGTGGGAAAATAATATTCTTGATTTAGACAACATTTTAATTGAATAATTGATTACATCATACTCTAATTATATAGAATTTTTTTAAAAATCCTATCACAAAATTTTCTGAAACATAGTATTTATTCCCACTGTAATTCATTTTTAGAGAAATGATCAACTTAACACTATAGGATTACCAATATGAACAGTAGATTATTTTTTTATGTACATATTCTAAATTTTCATTTAGATGAAAATGATTATTAGAGAAGACCGAGGAATTTCACGAATAAATAATATAATATTATTTATAAATATAATTTATATCTATATGTAACACCTTGAAATCATAATATAAGAACATTGTATTCGATAGTGTATCACACACATCCCCAAGAGTGTAAGGGTGTATAATATCCCATGGATTTAAAATATATTTATTTTTTAAAAATAAATAAATATATTATATATCTCACAATGAAATTGATATTTAATTTTCATTCATCACATAAATCAAATAGTGTCTTCAAATGGCTAGCATTACAGGCAAAACCATGTTTTACTAAATAATGATATATATTATTTGACTAATATTGAAAAAAACCATTAAATTAGAATACATAAAAACGATTAACTATATTATGAATCTTATTTGTTTTAAAAAAAATATTAATTATATTCAATGGATAAAAACTAATTAAAAATGATTCTAAAAACTGATTGAATATTTAAAAAAATATTATCAACATTTTTCTCACAAAGATGTTTTTCCTAAATTAACAATAATTATTGAGTGATATAAATTATATATATTATAAAGCCAATAAAATATTTTTTATATTCATCTAATTTATATTATAGTCTAATGATAATATCAAATCCAATATTACACATGAAATGCTATATTTTTATAAAGGTGGTGTTCCCACCTTTAGATGAAGAACCCAATTTAAATATAATTTTTAACCGTTTTATAAATTTACTTTATGAAAATAATCATAATATTTTGAAGAGAAACATAAAAATTTTCTTATGGTGACTTTGTGGGTTTTTCTATGAAGATTCATTTTGAATGAATATTTATAAACATTTTAGAATAGTTAAAAAACTTATTTTCATCTTATTTATTTTGTTGGATAAACAATGTTTTATATTTTTTAATGATTAATTAGGTCCTATTTTTATCAATTAATATAATTTTGGTCAATGGGATAAATTTAAATTTTAAATTTTCTATTAAAAAATATGATCCTTTTGGATGTTGTTACATTAATCCCCTACATTGTTTTCCAATTTGTGGGATTATTTTTAAATTAATTTCAAAAAAAATTATGATTAGAATTTTTTAAAATGGATTACATATTTGCAATCATAATAATTTATAATGAATAATTAGTTGAAATTATTTATTTACCATAAAAATATTAGTGAATTTAATTAAAATGAATTAAAATTATTATTGTAAAATTAATCTTAATAAAGGACTAAGACTGAATCTTAAGGGACCAAATTACTTAAAATCTTGTTCAAAATCCCTCGGAAGACCATATTTTAACCTAAAAATCACATGGATGAATTGGTTTCTATTATTGGATCCAATTTAAATATTATTAACATTTATAGACTTCCATTTGAAAAATATTACAATACTGCCACTCCACCTCAACTATAAAAAGACCTCCTCTCCTCCCACTTATTCAGACCTCCCAAGACACTTTTTCTAAACCATACTCTACCAAAAAATATCATCAACATCCCTCCATTAATATTACAATACTATCCTTGATATTTATAATTTATTTATACTTATATTATTATTTTTTAAAAAATTTATCTATAAATTCCATTTTGTGTAAATTTGATAACGTCTTTTGTAGAAGAGTGGACTACCACCTCCTGAAAGAGAAGGGATTATTTCAGGATATACATGGAACATATTAAGGATAATTTTAGTTAATATATGTACCATATATGAAACAAAAATGTGATACTGGTGTTCTTACATAAATATGTGTCACTTACGTTTCATTATTTTAATACTACAATGAAATGAAAATAGCATAAATGCATACCAACGTCCTACCGTCGCTATGAACAATGCATTTCATTTCTTATATACAAACATTATTTATTGTTATAAATTAATATCTAACTAATATATATGATAATATTTATCATGGATTACTGTATGGATATTATGAAATCATTTTCATATTAGTAAGAAAAAAAACAAGTCCCAAAATACTTTATAAAGATATGTAATTAACACCTAAAATACTAAAAATAAAGGGATATTTTTAAAAACATTTAATATGATATTATAATAAGTTAATATATGATACTATGAATATTATTATGATTCTATTATAAGTTATTAACATATTGTAGGCCACTATAATTGATTATAATGACCACAAAACAAAAGGATTCTTAAGGCACTGAATTTATTCTCCATTTACCTTATATTGAGACTTGTTTGTTATTATAAACAAATTAACTTTTATTTGGTGTATATATAGAATTTTATTTATATCTTATGTACCCTGATTATAATGATATTAAATGTTTTATTTAATTTCATATCTTTTTGGATATATTTTTTCTAATGTTTCTAATTGGTATGACACACTTTTTAATGTTTAAAAATTATTCTCCTCAAGAATTCTCTTAATGAATATATTTTCAATATTACATCCTTTTAGGATGGATAACATTATTTTGAAAGAATAATTTTATTTTATTCAATTTTAACTAGAAATTTAACAGAATATCCATATTTTCATACAATGGATATTTTTATTTTCTATTCTATATATCATATAACATATGGTGTTTACATTGACAGTTATTTGATTAACTAGGGAAGTACTGATAAATCTGTATCTTTTATTCAATACTAATATTTTATAAGGAATAATTTTTATTGATTAAATAGATTATTCTATATTATTAATACTTTACAAAGGAAATGTTGGGTGTATCCCTAACTATATAAAGCTCCTCAATTCAACAAATGGTTCTCATGAGATTATTCAGTAGGCTAAATAACAGATGTATCTATTGGTAGTTTTAAACTGCATAGAGGATGGAACCTAAATGTATTTGTCCTCATGTTCCTAATACATGACATCAAATAATTAAGTATTTACTTTTTATATATATTAGTTATTATTCATCCCTAATATTTTTCATCAAAAAATATATGGATATATTTAATTTTATTTTCATTGATTAAAAGTCATGTGTTTTAGTTTATTATTGTTCCATATTAGTTTATTTACAATGATTCATTATAGAAATTATTATTTATTTACCAAAAATAAGGATTTGATCTCCCCATTTTTATGCTTCTTTCCCCATGTAACGAAGAATAAATCATTGAATAATCATTTGGGGATGTAATTAATTTTTTTTATTATGAATTGTTTTGGTATTTCTTATTATCCCAATATATTATGTTTATCATGTATATAATGTTCATTCCACCATTACTAAACTAATCGGTAATTTAGGATTTTATTCCTTGTTATCGTGCAAGTGAAATAAAATAATGAACCAACTCCATGCTTCGGGAGTTCGTATGTTATAGTTGTTATAAAAAGAAGTATAACAACAAAATTGGAAACTAGATGTTGATTACATAGATCTGGGAACACAATTCTATGATAGAATTTGAGAATAAGTATTAAACAAGATCTTAGAATTTTTTTAGGTTGATGTTATGTTTGTATTTCTGGAAAATACTTCCATATCTGGATACTACAATTGGACATGATTTTGGCATTGACATACCAAGTTTTAATAACTCATACATGGTTTTTCAGGACAGACTCAGTGTATCCTGGTACATGATGATGTTTCTTACTCCCCACCAATTTGGAAAGTTCGTGGGGATACTCTTGGGATAATAAAATTTTTATTTACTTACAGCTATGATGTATTTAAAATTATAGGTATCCACAAATAATCTATGTTTATGACCATGATTTTAGCTATTCATAAATTAATTAATTAATTTTATTCCCTATTTAGATTTATATAGTGTTAGTAATTTTATAAGCCTATTCAGTATATTTCATAGAAAAAAAATTGTGTATTAAAGGTAGAATGATATCAGTGGTCATGGAAAATTTGGGGATTAACCCATCGATAACACTAACATATCAGTTATTAGAACAAAGAATAATATAGATATATTAGGAAATCTTAATAAGACTATGAAAGAAACTTTTTCCATATAGAGAAACCTATTCCAATATATGATTCTCCAATCTCTTCCCATATTATGCGGTAGAGGTACGAATAATTTTGAATTAATACTAATCCAAATAAATATGATTAATGGATTAAGTATTTATAGAATATATTCATGGAATTTGACATGTTAATATTCATCAGTGGTGGTTTTTGATTCAGAATACATAGAGAATGAATAAATACAAATCATGTAATAAATAAGGTTTAAGGTGATATTCTCTGATAGGATCTTCTCATATAATAAACAAACTTATCTAAATACAAAGTTACAAAATTTAAATAAATATGAATAATAGAGTGTTGTGGATTATGAAGAACAATTTATATGTTTATATGGGTATTATACAAATCATATATGCAACACAGACTACAATATTGACAACTACATTGATGTCTTATAAAAAATCATAGAAGGTCACTGGTTTCATAGATGTTCCCATCATACTATGTTATATTTTAATGTTCCATTAAAAATGATATATAATTCTTAAGAGCCTACTTATTCCAAGTAAAACAAGGTGATAAGAGGATATATGAGAACCCTAAAGATGGAAATGAATCTGAGAAGACAATTAGACGTAAGTATTTTCCCTCATGTGATAACTATCAAATGAATCCCCATGGTAAATTATTAAATGGATTGAGATAATCTTATAAATGTGTAGTACAATATCATTAGGAAATTGAATTCACTAGAAACATGAAAGAAACAATTATTCGGTGTTATAATTATAAAGAGATAAGGAAGAATGTAGGAAAATATCTCAAGAGACAAGGGAATATACATATGAAGAAGATAATGTATCAAGGTCACTCATATTATATTGACATAACTAATGTGGGATGACTTATTTAATTATCTATTTAAATACAAGAAATATGTTTTAACAGTAGTTCATCAAAGATGTTCTCATTATATTATTAATAAAATATATAAAGATTATACTACAATAATTTTTTAACAAATACTTCAGATCATATGTGGAATGATAAAATGAAATTTTATTTAGTATAATGTTTAACATTTTAGAAAACACATGATAGAGGTAAATAAAACCATTTAAATGATCCTCATGATGAGTTATTGGTAAAGAAATGATTGATTTGGACATGTTATGGGTACCTAGGGAATGATGAATGCCCTGTCAAAAAGTGGCATATTATATCATGGATGTAGTTTACAAAACATTTTTATTTAAAGAATATATCCAATAAAATGATTCTTACATATAAAATAAATATGAAATCATATTTGAAATATTTTTTATTGTGATTTGAGTTATTACCATATTTTAAGAGGTGACAAGATGATGTTATTATCCTATGTAGATTATGAAAATTTAGAGCTAGTTCATGATGTTTGAACACAAATGATAAAATCATTTTTTAAATTTAGTATCCTTATTCATAATTCTTTCAAACAATATATTTTAGAAAGCTAAACCATTTATGAAATGGTTTAAGATGAACTTTTGATATAGTTTTATATATTGATATCTTACATCACTGTACAATGGATCATGTTCTATAAGATGATGTATAAATACATCATGGAATGACCAAAGGATAAGAATTTTGTTATAGAAATGTACCATGTAAATATATGAAATTATTTCCTTATATTGTGAATGAATAGCTCATGGTAAAGAATATGATATAGAATGAAAAAATGGTACCCTATTACCATCGTTTATGAGGAATCAAATAGCCCCATATATAAAAATAGATTTAGGGATTTTTGATTGATAAATTTATCCTAACCATGTTCTCTAAAACTCTCTATTAGAACATGATTGTTATATTTTTACCCTGTATAAATGTTTCCATTTCACAACGATGTTATCTTTTTAGGGATCCGAGTTATGTAACCATTTTACATCCCTTTTTCTCTTATAAAGAAGACATGTTATTATCACTATTTAATATGTGATTATTTCAATAATTTCTATTTTCAAATATTAATACCTTGATTAATTATAATAATGATAAGACTAGAAGATTCATTTTATGTATGGTGGGTATAATGTGACACCCCAAACTCATAATGTAAGAACATGGTATTTTATTGTGTGTATCATATGCATCACCACCAGCATAAGGGGATATAATACCCCAAAACATTATAATATGTTTAATATTTTAATTAAATTAAATACATGATATATCTTTTAATTAATGTGACACTAACTTATTGTACATTGCATAGAACAATGAGTTTCATCAAATGAATTGTGTTACACTCAAGAAAGTTTTTTACAAAATAACAATATATATTATCAAAATATTGAAGAACCTAGATTTAATTTAGTATATATGAAAAGGATTAAATATCATGAAAAAATATATTTTTTATACAGATATAAAATAAATTCATTTATTACAAATTAATTAAAATTGAATATGAAAACCATATGAATATAATAGAAATTATTATAAATTTTATCGTCACAATGTTGTTTTAAAATCTAAAAAATTGGATATAAAATGGGTTATCCATCACAAGGTGTAAAAAATACCTTTATTGTCACAATTTTTTTACCATAATTAATTAAAATTATATAGTGATATTAATTTTAAAAATATATTCTATTTCTTTCAGAAATATTTTTGATATTAATCCCATATATTTGATTGTATTACGATAATATCAAATCAAATTTTACACATAAAGTACTATATTTTTATAAAGGTAGTTTCTCTACCTTTTCATGGATAACCCATTTTATATCAAAATTTTTAGCTTTTCAAAAATATAATATGAAAAAATAAATTACATATTTGGATGAAAAATAATAAAAAATCATATGGTGAATTTCTATAATTTTCTTTGAAGATTAATTTTTATAAATAGTGAAAATACTAAATTTTAGTTCAAAATTCCTTTTTCATCTAATTTATTTGTAATTTTATATTATTAATTAAGTTTTTTATAAAGCTTATTTAGATCATATTTTAATAAAATAATATAATATTTGTCACTGAGATAAACTCCACTTACAAATTGACTCTATAAACCTTGAAATCTTTGGGACATTTTTACCTTAAAACCCTGCATTATCGTCCCAATCTGTGACATTAAATTTAAAATAATTTATAACACTTGAATGACTGAAATATGGACATAAAGGATTAATTATTTTTAATAATAATAATATATAATGTCTTATTCGGTAAAAATAGTTTTTTACAATATTTTATAGTGAATTTAATTAAAATTAATTACAGTTATTAATGTAGAATTAAACATAATTAGGGACTAAAAATGAATCTTATGGGACCAAATGACTTATAAACCTATCCAAAAACCATTTTATTTTCATATTTCTACCATGTATTTACTCAGTACTAATTGGGTGCATTATTGGAGCCAGGTAAAATGATAAAAACTTGTATGGGATTCAATTTTCCAAACATTAAAACACTGAAACTACTCCACTATAAAATCCCTCCCCTCCTCCCACATAATTTCACCTATAAAGAAACTTTTCCTCGACAAAAATCTTCACAAATAACACACCAAAATCCCATACAACATCGTAGGGGTATAAACTTGGTTAAAAATCTATCCAAGGAAGCCTTATTATACAATCCCAAATATGATACGTGATTAAGAGGTAACGTCTTCTCTAATGATCTTTAGTATTATATAAATTATACAACCCAAAAAATATGCTTATTAAATAACCATGAAATTACACCAATATCCTAAAAATACAATTTTTTTTCCTTTAATGGTTCAAACTACAATTACACACATTTTCCTTTAATGGGTAACAGACATACTATTATTGTGTAAAGAGATCTATTTCCTCATGAAAAGATGATTGCTAATTTTTATGTTACAACCTATCATGGTGGGAATTATGTTGGAAACTATATTCCTATATTCATATATAATATTTATAAGATCTTATTACTTCTTTAATTATTTTATAAAACATTAATATATACGTTACATTTTTTAAATATGGTAATTTCATTTGTGGATGTGTGGACTATAGCCTCCTCAAAGCGATGTGATTTATTCATGTTATACGTTGAACATATTAAGAATAATTTTGATAAAAAAATTAAAACTATATAAAATAGATATTATTTTTGAGTTATAAAATACATATGTTTCATTTATGATTCATCATTTTTGTAAGAAAATGAAATGAATGTAGTGTTCATGCGTACGTGTATCCTACCATCACCTTCAACAGTTCACTTCATTCCTAGTCTACCAAAATTATACATGATTATAATTTCAAATGAAATGATCCTATATAAAAATTATATAATGGTTTTAATTATTTATATGATTAAATCTAAATTATATTATAATTAAAAAAATTATTCAAAACATGCTTGTGAAAGATATGTAATTGATAACTAAAATAGTCAATGTAATGAGAGATTGTTAACAAATAGGTAATATGAAATCATAAAAAGTTAATATATGACATTAAGAATATAATTTTGGTTATTTTTTAAGAAATTTACATATATTAATCCACTATATAAGAGGATAAATAATACAAACTAAAATAAGAGGAATTTCATCTCAATTTACATTCAAATGAGAATTACTTTTTATTATGCACTAATTAACTATTATTTGGTTTATATAACACCTTTTTCTTGAAATATATTGAATTCCTATATTTTCATGACATTATAATTTTCATTTAATGTCATTGAATTATGGATATCATGATTTAAATGTTTTAATTTTCTATAGAAATCATTGGAATGTTTAATGAGTTTTCTCCTAAGAAATGTTCATAATGATTATCATTTCAATCCTAATTTATTTTTTTATTTTTAAACATATCATGAAAAAATAATTTTAATTTTATCATCATTAATTAGAAATTTAAATTAATTTCTATATTTTTATTTTATGGATATTACCATTTCAGAAAATGTAAATTATATCATATAAGATTTTTAATTAGAATTATATTTGATTTGCTGGGAAAATATTGATAAATTATTATGTATTATTCATCTAAAATATTTGGTAAGAAATACTGTTTATGAATTTAATTGGTTATTATAGATGATGAATTCTTTGGACAAAAAATGATGGATGGATCATAGACTATATATAGCTCCTTGATGAATCGAAAGGGTCTCATGAGATGATTAAATCATCCAAATTAAATAGGTTTCTACTTGTAGTTTTTATATTTCAAAAGGATGGATCATTGTAGTGTAGGTCCTTATGGGATGAATACATGATCTCCAAAAATTAATCATTTAATTTACAAATATTTCTGTTATTATTAACCAATTATATTTTTGATCGACATATATATGTATATGTTTAATTATAAGTTCATTTCCTAAAATAAATTTGTTTTATTTTCATACCTTTCCATGTTGGTTTATTTCCTTAATTAATTATTTCTTATGTTGTATATATCCTTATTGATCATTTGAGCTCACCCTTATTATTCTTATTTTCCCAAGTTATGAAGATTAAATCCTTCAATTATGAATCAAGGATATAGTTTATTTCATTTTTTATGTGTCATGTTTGTATTTACTATTTTCCAAATTTATTATGGGTGTCTTGTATGTAATCTGAATTTTGAAGATTGCTAAAATGATCAGTCATTCCGGATTTGATTCCTTGTAAACATGCCAATGTAGTAAAAAATTAATAACCTCCATTATTCTAGGGTATTGGCTTTGCATTAACACAATATTTTCCCCAGAACTATAATGGATTATTTTCATTGGAGAATATATACCCAATAATGTTATTTCATGAAATATTTGTATAACATACAATAAAGTACTTATCACGTATTACATTTCTTATAGATACCATACACAAAAAGTTTCTTCATAATATAGTTAATGTAATTATATGACTGGTTGATCTTTTATCCATGATGATGGAAAACATAAGAGATATCAATCAATGAGAAAAACTGAGAATAAGATAATAATATGTATAGGGTAACATGATCGTAATTTACAAATGTCATATGTAATTAGAAAAAAATTACTCTGGATTCATGGGATAAGTCTTTTTTATAACAAATAGAACAGTTTAGAATAATAAACATCCTTCATGACCTATAAGAACATGTCATAACTATTATAAATAATTTATTCATATAGAAAATATAATATAAAATCATTTCCTCGGTAAAGGGTCTATACCAAGACTATCATATTTGATTTTGTTAACTTATCATTCTATCAATTCTATAGTCAATTTTTACTCTCAAAAGATTCATATTATAAAAATTACAATACAGAACAGCGTAACTCCCCATTAGAATATATATTATCCCATATATGTGATTCATTAAGAAATTATTTAGAGGTTTATGAATTTTATTCCAACACATCAGATAATAAAAACATAAATATGAGATCCAAAATGTTATAAAACATTCAAATATAAATTATATCATAATAAATATAATTAAAATCAGTTTCATTCCATAACTTAAATATATCATATGGCATGGAAAACAATCATGTTTCATATAGATTCAATCCAAACATTATTTACCCATAAAAAATAAAAGGGTATTCATTGATTAATCCTAATGTCATCATTTTTATAAAATATTCAATGATATAATGTCCATGATATAAGATAATCATATTCCAATTAAAAAATAACAATAAAAATATATATTTTCATATATAAAAAAAATTTAAAAACTATTTTGAACATTTAAATGAAAAAATTATAAATATATATTTCATTCAATATCAATGAAAAAAATGTTCTCAGAATATTGAGAAAAAACTTTTCATTGAAAATGAACATGTAAATATGTACATAATTCTTCAATTTATTGAAAAATCATGAATTTTGAAAAAATCCATTCATACCATATATGTAAAAAAATAAATCATTTTTTTCACAATTTTTTAAAATTCTAATATTGACTTGTTTATAAAATTTAAAATATTACATTTTGTACTACATATAAAAATTCTCTTCCATTTATATTTTATTAAAACATATTCATTGTATATATAATTATGCATAAATATTATTCAAAATAAAAGATACAGAAATAAAATTTTATTCTATCAAGGAGGAATTATTGATAGATTCTAATAAAAGTTATTTTTTGTTCATTTTAAGTACAATTAGAGGTAAATGATAACATTCCAAGAATGTTTTAGTAATTATTAGATGGTTGTTAAATATATGGTCATTAAAATATTGTATTGATATAATTTATTCAACAAAAATTTTCCTTGTATAATCACAAAAATAAATGACATTCTAACATAATTCCATACATATTATCCCATTTTTAATCAAACACCTATAAAACTCATGTATAATAAATATATATTAATTTTAAAAAATTATTGAACCATTTTCATACAAAAATAATTATATATCATTCAATTTTAATTTCTATATACAATTTTAAAAAATAAATTCAATTAAATTTATCATTTTAGTTATATATTATATGTTTTCCATGGATGTGAAGAACTGATGGTTTCAGTACGTGTCCATTTCTCTTAGTTTCATCATATATAGAATATTATGCATGAAATAGGTAACATTTTTAAATAGTATATAAATTTTATAACCATTAATATAAATCAATGACTAAATATGAACAACATCACATAACGGATACAAAAGAACATGCAAACACACAAGTGATGTTTTCAATTTTCAATGAAACAATTGAAATAGTGTAACAAAATCATTCCAATTGGAAAAATTATAATAATTTCATAATTGAAGTTGTATATCCATAAAATCTATACTTATAATTTTCCAGGTAAAAGATAAATTTAAAAAATCAAACTTCCTCTTTTAGGTGGTAGTTCACACGTACAACCATGTAAAGTTATTATTTTCTAATGGATGGTATGTAATAGAAAATGGGTTTCCCATAACCTTAATAATATATTAATTTGATGATGATACACGATTCGTTGTGTTTTTATGTGTTAAATATATTCATATTAATGTTGAGAACAAATAAACATTTAAAGAGTTGGATAACATGATTACCTCTTCTCTGATAGACCACATTTTTCTTAAAACACAATCTTCAATCGATGTTTTTAATGTAAGACTAGAATCTTCTGAATAAATCGATGGAATATATAGAAATATTTTGTTTATTTATTGAATGACATTTACCAATTTTTTATATTATGGAAGATAAGAGTATATGATTTATAAATTAGTGGGGGTATTCGACATAAATTACTTTATATAGTAACATTATTTAAAGTCAAATTATTGAGAATGTAGAGTTAAATGGACATGAAATAATTTATCGGATAACAGATTTTTGAAAATTATTAAATGAATAATTTTAGACTATTCTATTTTTATTTTTCAACTTATCTCTTAGTTTAATAGACACGCACTTGATAAACACATTTTAATGCTAATCATGGTAATGTTTTTGTTATTTTTTACTATTAATTATGACCTAATATAAAATAATCCTTATTTAAAAAATATAATTTAAAAATTAAAAATATTAAATAAATTTTATGAAATTAAATGTTTATATATTGTAAAATATAATTTTAAAACAATCTCACAAATCAAAATGAATACTATTTTAATTTTTTTAAATGAATTATATATTCCTTCAATGAAATTTATAAACTATAATTTGTTTCATAAAATAAATATTCAATATGTATTGCATAATTTATATGAACATAACATAATATAAGTGATTAAAATAAATAATTTTTATAAAAACACGTTAGAGACACTCATTAAAAATTTTCTATAAAACAAAACATCTACCATAAAATAAATTTATAATAATTTCTATCCAATTAATATCCAAATAATTGAATTTATAAATTATTTTAAAATTTTATTATTATTTTAAAATATTAAACTTATTTTCATATAATTTATTATAACCATTAAATAAAATATATATTATAAAAATTACATTGATAAATAATGTATTTTAAAATAGATCTTTAAAATCAATAGTACTTCTAAAGTGATTTTAGAATTATTTATGATATTTATATTTCATTTAATAACTATATAATGTGGTTTATTTTATAATTTATTAATATTATTACCATATTTTTATTTTTTCAATTAATTAAATATAATGAATAAATAAAATAAATTTGAATCAAAATAAATAATTAAATATCCGTGTGTTATATTCTTCCCACATTTAATAATTTGACCCTCCAAAAGTTTTCACATAGATAAAAACATTTCAGGATAATTCTAAATCATCACATCATAGTATTTTAACATATCCTCACAAAAAATTTTCTTCCAGCTACGAACATTGATAGTGTGAGATGTATTATTTCAGAACACTTTATCCCATTGGTCTAGAATATCCAATGATTGTTTCTTATATAAGGGTACTTTGATCAGTGGTAAAAATTATGAGATCAATATTTTTTATGGATCAAGAATGTGCTTCCTTATAAGAAATTAATGGAACATAACAAGAAAATGAAGTAGATTTTGCAGAATATCTAATTGATAAGAATCCATATTGACTAGATCAAAAATTCTAAAGTGACGGATATTGATAGGGATCATAATTCAATTATTTATTTATGTAATAAAATTCATCTAATTAGATATTCATAGGAATATCTTTTGGCAGACATAAATATCTAGGCATCTATAATCAATATTAGCATAATATCTAAATCATAATGGATATACAATGATTTTTGGAAAATTGTTCTAACATTATCTAAAAATTACTCATCAATATTGGGTGTCAAAATCTATCTTTCTATAAAATTATATCATCACAATGGAGACTTAAACATCTATATTTATGGGGATTCATATGGATCCATATTAATACCTTAGTAAATTCTATTGTTTTAAAAATACTCAACTAAGGGAAGGTGATGATCCAATAAAATTTTGAAATACATTCATTGGACATGGTATTGACATATCCATTGTGGTTTTCATAGCCCTTTTTAAATAGACCATCTACATATAGATAATATATATTTATAATTTTACACTTCACATTGAATACAAACTAAAGACACCTCAGAAAATATGTCGTAACCCTCAAATCCCAATCATATAAAATAAAAAGTTGTACTACATGAAACATTAAAACATTTTTAATTTATATCCTATAAATATAATAAATTTATTACGATTTACTTCATGAAATTAAATTCAAAAAATTCATAAGGATATTAATAAGAAGACAAATAACCTCATATCGTTCAGTTTTTTGGGTGGAGTTTAATAATGAAATCATTGGAATTTGTTTCCCATTTTTATTTTTACATTGGTAATGAATGGAATATCATCTTATAATTTTTCTTCTCATTCCTAATATGATATCCCAACATGCATATAGATTCAAAATTTTAAATTCCATATTTCATGTTATCCAAGTAGAAATTCTCTTTCTTGTGTCCAAACATCTTTATACCTCAATGATTGTTATATATTTATCAAATATATGATTCATATTGTAGATCATTTATTTATTAATGTATTGGATGTTCACATACTATATTAAAAACCTATATTAATCCATTAAGATTTTAATTTCTAGATATATGTTCCATAAACCAGTTCCTCGGTCTATTTAATTACTAAACCTTATGGACACCTCCTTATAAGATAGAGGTTGTAAAATTTTAGGGAGGATATATTAATGATTCTTGGAAGGATATACCATATTTAACAAAGTAAGTCCACACTAGTAAATGATATAAAAAATATCCAATTTAATAATAGATAATAACAATTGATTATAAGATACCACATGATAATCCCAAAAATAGGAAAAATTTCCAAAACAAAATTAATTAATAAATCATTCTATATAAGTGTGAAGTTTCAAATTAAAACAAAATATATTGACAAAATAATAACTCTATTGAGGGTGCCATCATCATGTTTTATTCTCTATGCATACTCCTTAACAAATTCCAACTCAAAAAATATGAATGTGATACTTCCCCAGTATAGTCCTACAAAAATATTTATACTAGGGTACCAATTGGTGGTCTGAGTATGGTGTGTGTACTACCTAGTAGACCACCCAAAATGGTGTCGTATTTTATATCTAGAATATAATAGTCTATGATATTTAAAAAAATAATGTTATATAAATGATAAAATTAATCATGCCTCACATTTATTATTCTTTAGTTAACCCCATTGGATAAATTTTATTGTGACACCCATGCCAATCATACCGTCTTTGGCCCCTGGTAGAGTTTAAACCATACATCAAAGGGATTACAGACATTAATATTTTATGGGATACAATTATTCAAATATCTACCATTTTATTTTTTTTACCAAGATTATTAAATCAAAAAACCATTATCCTAGATGATTTCAGAATCAGTCAAGCATCATTATCATCGGTATTTATAGATTTTTTCTAGAACCAAAAATCCTAGGTACATGGATATAATTTCAAACCCCCATTCACATGTATCTATCAGGGGATTGTAGTATCAATATATACACCCCATTATGTGTACCATCATTCCTTAACCCACATCTCAATGTTAAAATATAAATATGAAGGTCCAACATTACAAACCATTTTTTCAACCATTCACAACATAATCTTCCATTTATTTACTTAAAAATTATTCATTTAATTTCAACATTTCACCATTTAACAAAATTATAGTGAATCATCTCATAACTGATTAACAATTTTATTTTAATCCAAATATATATATAACATGTAATCATTCAAAAATTTCAAAATTGGAATAATTTCATAAATAATCTAATTCCCCATTTTCATCCCATAATTATCATTTCATGAAAATTGGGACAACACATGGGTAGCCATCATTCCGTGTCTAGTAATCTCTATTAGATCTTTTAGGGACTCATATGGGTGTCCTAAATTCACGGGACTTCAATTCATATTTATAACATTAATGAAATTATGAAACATAGAAATGAAAATATACAAATAAAAATAAATGATCATTTCCAAAACTATAGAGATTATTAATTATACCACATACCATATGGTCATTGATAAATAATAACATTCCATTATCTCTAAATATAATGTATAATGGATGAAATAAGAATGGATAGAAAAATGATTCGTGGAATTATGATCCTAATGATCTAGTTTTTGATCTCCTTTTTTGCAATATATATGAAAATAAAACATCAAAATTTCTATTATGGAACAAAAATCTATCCACATAAAGGTAGATCTATGGATTAGAGAAAGGTATTGAGATGATATATATAATTAATATCAATAAATAAAGACTTAAAATAAAATATGGATCTACAAATAATAATGAATCACCAAAAACATGTTTCTTGGTCAAAGTGAATCACCTCTCAATCTGTGGGAGAAAAAAAATATCATAAATCTATCCTTTTGGGGGGAAATGAGTTCTTAAGATTTTATTTCATAATAGATAACAAAAATTCAGGAATTCAACTATAATCCAAAAGTTTAGGCCACAAAATTTGGAATGATTTTCACCAACTATGTGGTGCTAATATCTCAACACAACACATCTCATGGTTGGCTCACAAAAGTAAGAAAACTATAAACTATCTATTCACATCCGTTCTATTCAGGATTTCCTGGTTTTCCATAAGAGTATAAACATATATTCTGAACTACTCACCAGGAATGTGGAGATATATTCATTTCTTTAATATCCAATATATTTATATGGATGGGGTGTAGAGTTTTTACAGACTGTGCTCAAATTGTGCACCTCTATAAAAGGCTCTTAAGAATCCCAATTCCATTCGAACATCCAATAACATAATACAATCATTATATATAAATAAATTTAATAATAAAAGTTCCTATAAGTATTAATGATAATAATGGACCTATTAATGGATGGGATCATAAAATATACCCACCTTAAAACGAAAACATCCACAAACTATACTGTCACTCACTAATATGGATTAGAGGTACAATGGTTGGTCCACTAAACCCACAATTATGATTCTGATTTAAAATTTTACCCTATAATATGAACTTTACTCTTTAACATGTATACTAATGTAATGGTTAATCCCCAAAAATCATTATCATTTTGATCCATTACAAAAAAAAATATGGTCCTAATCAACATATGCATCGTTTTCTATCACAACATCATCATCATGAACCATATGATAGGTTTTGGTGTCATACTGTTAAAGTAATGACCCATGGAAGAAATAATACAGAATACCATACATTAGTGGAAGATATAATTGATATTCCACTATTTTAATTTTCTTATAAATCTCAAAAGGTCTAACAAACATGGGTTCCTTATTTCTCATCTTTTGAATCCGACAGAAAAAATAATATTAGTGAAACTTGAAGGAATAATTAGTCACCCATTCTAAATTCAAGAAGTAAATAACCTCAATCAACAAAAGATTTATTTTATTTACTCTATTAAATAGCCATATATTTATGAATCAACTAAAAATGTTCTCATATCTGGTACAATAGATTCTATCCCACCAAATCGGACTCAACCACCTCTATCCAACATAAACACACATTCCACGGACTACTATAGAGTACCTTGTATAGTTCCATATAAATAGTCACATGATTACTATTAAAATAGTTTAACTAAACCAATTTTATGTTATTCTCCCATGACTCTCAATAATAATGTATGGGAGCCTCTATCATGTCCTCTATCCCCAATATAGTGCCTTCAGATTACCGATTTCTTTAAGGGTGAAAAGTTGTACTAAATAAAATTTGAGTTTCTAAATCTTTTTTAATAAATTACAACAAAATTGAATTAAAATTTTAGTCATTATATGAAATTATACTTCATGATACCCTATGAAAATGATCTAACTTTCGAACATATTTGTTTACCAACTAAAAAACTCTGATGTTTCCCACATTGGTATGAAACGAGAATATTTTTTGATCTTTTAATCAATCATCTATTACACATAATTCCTTGAAGGGGTACTCAGAGAACCAACCAATATTTACCTAGTAAATTCGCCACATTTTTACACCAAAATATATTGATCATTTGATGAATAATAGGTAACTTGTGCTCGGTAGACACATTATAATGTGTGTAGAATTATGTCACAAAACATATAATCTCTTTTATTATTCGAAATCACTAATACTGTCGTCATATAAGACAACAAATCATACTAACACCAGGGTTCACCGCCGAATTTATTGCATTAAATCAAAAAACCATATGTTAATGAATTCTAGTAGGCACAAAAAAAATTCCATGACATAGACTATCTTATCATCATATATACTCCAATTAAGAGGTATATACCCAATAGTGAAAATTTTCCTCAATGATAGAAAATATAGTTCTTTATACATCCTTTACCTAATATCATCTATGATTACGAAACACATATATAAGTACATAAGGGTCACTTGTAACCATTCCTATTGAAAATCATTGTGAATATCGTCGAATAAATCCCCATTTTTTACTCAAAACTAGACACTTGATCTAGTTGAGTATGTGTGTTTTTGCTTAATTTTTAAAAAACATGATTTCCATTACTTGGTATATAGTCCATGTCAAAATCAATATATTTAATATACTCAAACCTCCCAACTATAGGATATTCATATATCACTATCAAAAGATCTACATTAATAATTTTTTTTATACACAATAATTTTTCCCCTATATAAATTTTTTGAAATACATTAATGAATAAAACCCAGTGTTCAAAATTAGATCATTCGTAGGATAATTATATTAATGTGGACTAAAATATCATGATTTATATACCATGACTCAATAACACTACAACACCACTACCCCATGTCTTTTCATGAACACATCAAAAAAAATTATACTTATGACATGAATCAGTTTGGTTAAAAATAAGTTTAGTTTTTGAAAAATTCATTTAATCAGTGAATGATCTATCACGTGATTCATACCGTTCATACATGAAACCCATTTTTGGATTGAAAAGAAAACGAGATGATGAAATGTTAGAAAATACATGAAAAAATCTTGAATATTATATCTCTAAACAAAAAACATCAAATATCAAAAACATTATTTTACAACTAATAGGATATAAAATCCACACTATTCTATTGGTTCACCAAAAAACCATCCATGAGGATGATGTGACCACGAAATTAACACTATTAATATAGAATCATAAAATAGATAACTTGGCATTTAGATAATTTCTTATTAGTGTACCTTATATAAAAGATATATGTTTGCTACGATATCCATTATTCTAAGAGTACACAACGATTTAATCAATGAAAACAACCAAATGCAGATACATATATGGGTGGAATTTCTAGTTCATTATTTTCAGAAACAATTTCCCAAAATTTTTAATTCCTAACTACATTAAAATGAAATCATGAAATCCAAGCATTCTCATAAAAGAAATATTTGGTATATCCAAGGGCCTCAATCTCAATTTATGCTACCCAAACCTCAAATCAATCATAGAGAACACAAATACACCACTCATATCATAAAAAATATCATGGATACATGAAAAGGGGAACTATTAATTATTATTTGACATATTTAGCTTTATGTAATTGTATCAAAAGAGCTACATCCCATTATCATTCTTAGAAAACAACACTATGGAACCCCATGATTTCTTACATAGAAGGATGAACCATTTATTATTAAACACATAAAACTTTTTTCATGAGTTATCGATGATCTATTGGAGGCATTTGATAACGTGGAATAGGAATTAGTTCATCTCCACAAATTATATCAATAAAAAATAGATATATCTCTTAGGTGGAATTCATAATATGTCTTCAGGAAACATGTCCTAAAACCAATCATTGATTTGTAAAAATAAATTATGCATCACACCCCCACCATCCAATAATATACTAAAAACATATTAAAGATCTTGACATATGGATAATAAACTATCCATATATGAGCATTCTAGTTATCCCATTATCATTGATGAACATATCTATCACCGTTAATATATATGAATTTTACTCTACTATTGTAGTAATAGACACTATCTAATTAAGACTCAACAAATTCCTTAATACAAATGAATTAAAACGCTGAAATTTGTAATGCATACATATCCCAATGGAAATGGAAATCACCAACATCATGGGAACACCATTTCCATATATATATTTACATTGATCGTAAACCCAATGGGGTGTTTATTTTCTTTTCCCCAGACAAAAAAACACTATTAGTCCAAAACCGTCTAAATGTTGAAAGGATTTAAAAAAAATTGGAGATCTGATTTGAAATATGGTTCTTTAAATTATAGAATCTATATTTATAATATATCTAGACATTAATCTCCTAACCCGTATATCAATAAGTGCATGTTGAAATTCATGAAACGACATTTCTCTCTGACAGAAGCTTTATTTTGAGTCCAATGTGTTACACTGCTATGTTAATAAATGATGTCTTTTCTTGAAGTAGAACATCTAATACCCAAAATGATTCAACTAATAAAACTCCATATGCATGACTGGTATTATGTATAATACCCCCTTCTAGTAATTTGGTTCAACATATACCCTCTATCACTAACCATATGTCATTGGTTTATAAACAACTATAGTAGATGTCTCATACTACATATTTCGTGTAAATCCACTAGTGGTCAGGAACACTATTGAAAAATGTGACTTGTACTAACTTACTGATGGAAATAACTTGATTACTACTGTTTGTAACTGATCATAACACTAGTTACTCTATTTTGAAGAGATATTGTTAATGTTACCATAAGGGTTCTTCCTTCCCTCATAAGACATACCCCATGAATATCTTGCAGATTCTACATGTATACCATTTAAATCATCCTTAATTTTCTAATACAAAATGAGAGAATAATTCACTATATGTGTAAAATTAATCAATTATAATATTTTATCCTTGTACATAATATTAATATTATTTTAATTATGAAAACATCCCCCCAATTTTACATCACCTCCCACAAGGGTTGAGAAAACAAGCTGCAAGTCGGTGAAGCTGCTAGTATATTTCATCACTAACCTGATTCCATAGAAAATACACATAAACTATTGATCCCCTCATATAGTAGAGTCTCTAAGTAAAAGTTAGGTAGGAACAACTCCATGAAGTCATTTTATACCATTACCTCAAACTGTTCCTCTAGATTGTGAATTTCCCACAGGTTCTTCACTATTACATAAACATATAGGTTACCAATTTCACTCTTTTTTGTATTGTAGCTTCTAAATGATATTTTAAGTTCTAGATAAAATGAATGCTAAACATAGTATCTTAGGGTCCTCCCTCAAAAATTAATTTCTAATAGTTCCACAATTGAAAATCTAGAGTAACATTAGAAATATCCTACATTTCATACCCCATATCTCTATCCATTAATAGTTTAATGTGAGAAAATATCTCAAATAAATGATATTCCATGCCTTCACCATGAATAATGGAGGCCTCCTATCCAACTACTAGAAACACATATCCAAAAAACTCTAATCCTCATTTTTTCAACCAAACCCACCACAGAAGAATGTCTATTCGATTCCATGAACATTTTTAATGACATATAACCCAAACTTTTTGAGAACCTGGATCTTCGTTTCTGGTACGCTTTTCCTTTTTCTGGAGTTTTTCAGAAGAAATGAAGTTTCTGGAAATTTTTTAAGTACATGCCGTGTATATTCTGTGTACATGCCATGTACTCTTCTCCGGCTTGATGCTGTGTGATGTCCATGCTCGGGCCACACACACGGTGTGTAGGGGTGACATGGAGGTGGGTTTTAGCGGAGTATGGAAAGACCTAGTACATGCCGTGTACTCTAAATGTACACGCCGTGTACTTTCTTTTTTTCATTAAATGGATCGGGGTCGCGCCTCACGCACAAAAACGTCTTCTTCTAGGTTATGTTCATCCAAGAGCATCGAGGATCCGCAAATCTTTTACAAGCCCCTCCTCTACATCCATTCTCCGATTCGAGCATGGTCGATTGCATTGGAATTGTAGTGGTGAGTTCTTCCTTTTGCTTGTGCCTTGTTTTCCAATTCCTCCTCTTTCTTATGATATCGTGGTTTAAGTGTTTTAGATGTTTTCTCAGATCTACGTCGTTCTAAGGAGAATCTGTCATCGTTGTTCACGTATATTGATATCCTAGGATCGAGGTAGGTGGTTTGTGCCTTTCTCTAGAAATTCAATGAGTATTGTTTGCAAATTCCACTAATACCATTGAATGGGGTATTGCGTGTTCCGATTTTTCCCTTGTTGTATTGCCTACATTGCTTGATTGTTAAAGTAGATGTTTTGCCTGTGATTATGGTAGTTTTACTGTACTGTCGTCCTGTTTGGCGTTTTTCTAGTTGCCATGTCTAGTTTTAGGATTGTGGAATTGTTTCTTTGTTATGTTTTTGAGCCTTATATTGTTAGCCATGTAGTTCTTGCGGTTTACTTGGACGTTGCACGTGTTCTGAGCATGTTTAATTTCACACAGGACTATGATAACCTAGTGTAGTAGACCGTAGGGAGAATGGACGTAAGGGCTTATCTCGAGTGTTGTTTAATACGATGTGAGACCATAGGGGGAATTGAAGATTAGTTCTTCCTCAGAGAGTCTATAGTTTCTCGACATGGGCCACAGGGGGAATGAGACATTGATTGCTTCCCCAGAGAGCCTTTAGCACGATATGAGACTATAGGGGGAATTAAGGGTGAGTGCTTCCTCAGAGAGTCTACTCTTAGCTGAACTAGAGGGGTGATATTGTGTGTGCCTCATAGTGGGTTTCTAGTACTTGTAGGTTGAACCATAGTGGTTAGGTTGTGATTTCTACCCATAGGTATACCTGTTTTCTACTTGTTGTTAGTTGTTTACGTGTGTACTTTATATGCTAGATTTGTGGATTCTAGCTGCTGTGTGCTTTTCTATTTATTGCTTTCCGCACTTTTACTTGACTTGTATTCATTGACTGTTAGGCACAAATATTTGGGTGATTTCCTACTAGGATTGTATCTCACACCCTGTTTGGGCCATGATTTTGGGCCAAATCAGACTATGTTGTTGTAGGTATAGATAAGGGCAAGAGCCCCTGTACATTAGGTTCTTGATTGCACTGGAGTTGGAGAGTATGGGACCGAGCCGTGGCTTACGTTGTTGAGGAGTTTACTTTGATTTATTTTTCAATTTTTTCAGTTGTACATCATCATGTTGGTTTTTTTAGTTCTTTTCATAAACATATGTACCATGTTCCATCATTATTAGTTTATACATAGCTTCCGATATTCAGTTCAGTTGTTGTATGCTGTTTATTGTTTCAGTTATTGTGTCTGGTTGTTCTTCCACTGTATACTTTACCGAATGAGGGCATAGTTTCCCAAACGACTCACCAAGGCCCTCTCTGCTAGTCGGCAGCCTATGGCATTTGGGGAAACTCTCTTGAGGTCATTTGGAGAACCGGGTACGAGGCACTAGTGGAGGGGATCTGGATTTGGGTCGTTACAAAGTGGTATCAGAGGGGTTCTTTTCACTTGATTTACTGTTTGGAGACTTTATCCAGGGATAGGATGGATTCGGTACTTGGTTTTAAGCTTTGCTCAGGAGTAGCTAACCCGTGTATAGGGAAAATCCATACTACCTCATTAATTTCATTTTGCTGGTTTTGAGATTTTATGGTTGATATGATTTTACCTAGAGTGATTCACATGCTATGTGTTGCTAATTCCATGATGATTGCAGGTTTATTTCTGTCGCAACCCAATGATATGAGGGTATTCCAACTCATTCATCATATAGTCACTTGTAGAAATCACATTCCATTCATTCTTTCCATGCCATCTAGGGTGCATTAGCGATTTCATGTTGTTGTGATAGACATTGTGTAAATTATGCATGCTGTTGTGATAGATGCTTGATAGAATCTCTTCTTCCTTGTTAGAGGATTTTTTGTTTCCTACCTTGCTTAAATTAACACCAAGTTTTGATTCTCGGGTATTATGGGCCCTCACGAATCGGAATTTGGCACCTCTTTGACTTGTTTTCTGTTTTTTCTGGGCTTCTATGCAGTTTCTGAGGTACTGCCCAGAAAAACCCAGAATACACGACGTGTACTTTTGACTACACGCCGTGTAGTTTTTAGGTCAGGTCACTGACCGTGTGAGAAGGGACACGCTATTGTGGAAATAACTTCAGTAACATACCATGTACAGTATGTACACACTGTGTAGTTCGGAGCCATGTACCCGGCCGTGTCACTACCAATAAGGTTCAGGGAAGCTCGAGTAGAACATGTCGTGTTATAAAGGAACACGACATGTAGTCATGTCCATGTACCTGGTCGTGTCATGAACAACACGGGTCGGCATTACCTTCTCTCAGACACGCCTTGTGTTTTCATCATACGCAGTGTAGTCTTGTTCAGGTACCCGGCCGGGTCACGAACAACACGGGATGGTGTCGCCTTCACCTATACACGCTGTGTTTGTTCGGAACACGCTGAGTAAGGTTCATCCGTGTAGACGGCCATGTATTTAACAACACGGGCCACCGAAGCTGTGTCTAATACATGTCGTGTTTGTTTCGAACACGCCGTGTAGTCTTTGGTTATGTCAGACCATGTGGGTTAGTCGTGTAAGGAGACTCGGGCATGGGAATAGTTTTTGAGTACATGCCGTGTGTTGGGTCAACACAGCATTTAGTTTGAGTTGTTACATGACCTGTAGGGTAGGGGTATACGCCCATGTCAGTGTCTTAAGAGGACACTCCGTGTAGTTTTTATACACGTTGTGTAGTCGTGTTTGGTAAACATGTGTGTTTTCGTTCCCCTGTTCTCGTTTTGTACTCTTGTGTTTTCTGCCATTATTAATTCTGATGTAAGGTGTGCTTTTGATCTTTCAGAGCTATGCCTCTGAGACATCCTCCGGTTGTACATCTGTCATCAGGCAGTGATCAGACACAAGATATGGCTGATCAGGGACTTCCTGCCAATCCTCCAGTCGGGATAGCCTTGGTACCAGCTATCATACCAGTTGCAGGCCCTGATGCGCAGTTCAGGGAAGGTTTTTTGAGGATGATGCAGACCTTTCAGGGAGTACCGCCTCCTACCTCGACTATGGAAGACTTGACATGAGTTTTTCAGTAGCAGCATCCTCCCACGTTATTGGGGGAAGGAGGACCTCAGGCTGCAGAGTCATGGCTAGAATCCATGCTGACTATCTTCGAGCTTTTGGAGATGCCTCCAGAGATGCGGGTCATGCTCTCTACCTACATTCTACGAGACTCCTCCAAGAGGTGGTGGGACGTGATCTCACAGGTGGGTCACCTGTAGGTCGTGGCTTGGGAGGAGTTTCAACGCATCATTTATGACTACTTCTACCCAGAGACACTGAGGGCCAACCGAGCCCTAGAGTTCATGAGCTTAGAGTCGGGTACTCTTTTTTTCATGGATAATTCCTCTCGTTTCACTGAGCTGGAGTGTTTCACTCCCCTCCGAGATGGGAGTGGGGGGTTCTTGGAAAGGAAGTTTGAGGATGGTCCCAGGAGGGAGATCCTCTCACAGGTGAATCTCTTCCAGTTGACTTCCATCACTTCCATCATCAATCAGGCACTAATTGCGGAGCACAATCAGAGAGACTCTGGAGCTTCAAGCCAGGTCAGTTCTGCTTCTAGAGCTATTTTTCCTCCAAATGATAAAAAGAAGCGCCGTAGGGAGTCTACGTGTGGTGATACGAGGAAGCGAGATGCATCGTCAGGAAGCCAGGTGATATGCTACCAGTGTGGCCGGTCAGGGCACACGAGACCACAGTGCCAGAGAGACCCCGTGGAGTACCGATTTTGCGGCACGATGGGTCACCTTCACTATTTCTTCCAGGTTTTCTCACCAGTAGCTGGTGACCAGGGTTCTTCCATGACTCCTCGTTCAGGAGCAACACCACCAGTTTATCACCAGTCAGGGAACTGGAGTTCTTTCGGCCATTCGGGCCAAGGTGGAGGTCGAGGTCATGGAGGTCAGCCACCAGTCCCTTAGCACCAGCATGGTGAATCATCTCAGAGTGTTCAGCAAGGGGTGCAGGGCCGCAGTGTAGGCCAGTCTTTCGCTGTGGAGAAGACCTATCCGGGGAAGGACCCCGACCCTTCTATATTTCGAGGTATGATTTTAGTATCCTCAATTTTATCATCATCTCTTTTAGATTCTGGGGATACGCATAGCTTTATCTATGTTGCTTTTGTGGAGAGCCTTGGGCTCTGCATCTTTTGTTCTGCCGACTTGTTGACAATAGACACACCTTTGGGGACAAAGACATCTAGTGTACGTCTGTGTAGAGAGTTCCCACTAGAGGTTGCAGGTTATTGTTTCCTATGGGATCTCTTTTTCCTAGAGATGACAAGTTATGATGTCATTCTCAATATGGACTGGTTGGTTCCCTTACAAGAAGTCGTTGACTATTATCGCCGCAGATTGACTTTCGTTTCACCAGAGGGTGAGTCTTTTCGTCATAGAGTTGAATGGGATGTTCAGGTTAGTCGAGCATGACTGGAGAATCACGAAATAAGAAGGGTGACAGCCCAGATTGCTAATCTTTATCTGGATGATCAAGGGACTTCATAGTTGGACTTTCCTCCAGTGGTAGATCGTTTCCAGGATGTCGTTCCATAGGGCTTTTGGGTTTTCCTCTAGAGTGTGAGGTAGACTTTTCTATTGAGATTGTGCCAGGATCAGCACCGATGTCCATTCATCCTTATAGGATGGCCACACCTGTGTTGCATGAGCTCAAGAATCAGTTGCAGGAGTTACAGGTAAAGGGTATTAAAAAGACCCGATGCTTGACGTACATGGAAATTACATTACTTTATCGGAATAATAAATACATAACAAAAACAAACACACAAGGACCGTAATAGTTTAGTGTCTTTGGAAACTTGGAACATAATCTTATAATCGTGGTGAAAGATCTTCAACATCTCCCATAAAGATATTTCCCCTTTTCTTCTTACCTAAAACCTTTCTTTATATCCTGGGGAAAGAAAACATAAAAAGGGTGAGCTCAAATGCTCATTAAGGGTAAGCATTGATAAAATAAAACATACCATATACATTTGAACATAAAAACATGAACATAATGTTTAAACATCAAAAGCATGAGAAATGACATAAAACATGGAAGTACGTAAGCCATAGATCATAAAGAAACATTAAAAATGAAAAAATAGCATGGGAATAAAACATTTAATTGTGTCATCCATTAAACACATGTAATGATTTCCATAGTATCCAAGGCATTGCTGCCAAGACCATCTTAGTGGACAAAGTCCCTTTCTGAATCGAGTTCACTCCTCGTTTCATTCCTATTTTATGAACCGGTTTAACCTGCCGTTCCATCCATGTCTATCTCATGAGATATAAATCTTTACCCAATGAATTAAAGGGAGATATAGGTCACACCCATCTCGTAGTGAAATCATTCTTACTTGTGCCACAAAATAAACTTAAAACATTCATCATAACCCAAAGAATAAAATAGGTTTCATAAACATCATCCCATAATCACATAATCCATATAAAACAAATGGATATTTCATCATAAGAAAATTGAAACCATGTAAATCATAGAGACATTATACTTGAAACATACACATATGATATAATTTCATCTTAGATAGAAAATGGTTTTGATAAAACACTTGAAATGAATTCTTGAGGAAAATATCCTTTCTTCTTCAAAATCAATTTCTTTTCACAAAACGTCATGAAATTTTTAAAGAAAGATATTTTTTTTGAAAATAGTCATTAAATAATTTGGAGGAATCTTCATGAAAATAAGGTTTTATAAAAGCGTAAAAATTTGTTCGTGTCGTATAATTTAAAAAACATTCTTTTCGTACTTTTGCCGGAAAAGTCAAAAAGTACCTCGTAACGTAAACAAAAGAATGATTCCTTACATACCATGTAGTAAAAGTCAAAAATGGGTAAAAATGACTTTAAAAATACATGAAAACACTTTTATAAAACATGGACATGGGTGATAGAAATAACCCCAGTAAATACTTACAAATATGCAATCCCGGATAAAAATGAGATTTGAAAAATTATCCATTACCTTATGTCCGATATGATTCGTACGTATCCGAACCTCCTGTATAATGATTTATATAATGCTATTGACTTATTAACGAATCATATTAATTGTTTTGATATCATATATGGTTCACTTATGACTTTATATTACCCGTTATTTTGTAAATTCCATGTTAAAAAGCGTTTTGGGTAAAATCGTTTCATTTGTCGTCCGTGTTTTGACTTGTAATTATTCATATGATTACATAGATCATGATTACATACATCCAGAATTTAAAACATGATTTATATATAATATATATTCAGAATATACATATATGTAATAGATCGATAAATGGAAAGAAATACACCGTTCATGGAGACGGTAGGCCGTACGTACACATGAACGTTGTTTTCGTTTCCTCATTGAATTGAATGGAATTAATTGAATGAAATATATATATATATACATAAATCCAATATCATTATTATGTCATATATTTCATGATTACTTATTATATATACTTTATAATCATTTATGAATGGTTAATCATTGAGAATGAATCTCATCGCGTCGTGGAGACGGTATTCCGTACGTACGCACGAGCGATGATATCGTTCCCATGATCGTGGAGTATTATTGGAGTGTATGTATACTATTACAGATTCATTATCACTTTAAAATAATAATATATAGTTATTATTTACACCATTATACCCATACAAGTAAGGTGGTGGTGGAAAATAGATTACACCACAGCGTGGAGATGGTAATCCGTACGTACGCACGCGCGGTGATTTTGTTTTCTTTAGGATGGATAGATGGTGAAATAGGGTTGTTTCATACTTATAATAACATATCAGTATATGAGTGATGATGATGTTATTACTTCATAATGAAACAACATAATAAAAATAAGTGGAAGAAGAAATAAAGGTGAAAGAATCGGTAAAGGAAATTACCTCTTCTTTGAAGCGCCTCTTTGAGACCACCTCTTAGGGTACTAACATTGGTCTTTGAAAAAGACCAGGATCTATAGGATGTTTCTAGGGAAGTGGAGAAGAGATCTGGGAAGGTTTTGGCCGAGCATGAAGGCTCAAAGTGGTGTGTGGAAGAGAGAGAGGATGTGCCCTTTTATGAGGGAGGAGAGGGGCACCTTTGGAATTCTTAAAAATATTAATTTATAATAAATCTAACCCCACTTAAAAACCTCCAATAATGACTCATATTCGAATATTAGATGATATAGGGTTGTAATATCATCAACCAATAAAATTTAGACATTATTGGATGTTATTTTAAACCTTATCATTTTGATTTATCATTATTTAATCTATTTTGGTTTATTTGCGGTAATAAAATTATAAATTTTAAATTATAACAAATAATTACTTATTTGTTATTAATTTTCCATAATTGTTTACTTTATAACATTATAGACCATTTAAATTTAAATTTATAACTATTAAATATTTTTGTGATTTTTGAACAATTTTATAATATGTTATTTTTATAAAATAACAATAGTGTCAATTTTGAAACTATTCATTTATTTGAATTTAAATAAAATATATATAGAAGATATGTTCAAACTAAAAGTTTTAATAGTTTAATAAAAGGTAATATGTATCTATAAAATTAGTGTAGAACGTTAAATATTTCATATATTGTTTATTTTATTATTTTTAAAACCATTTATTTGGTTTCTCTCTTAATAAAATAATTACTACAACATTTTTGTATAATTATTTAATAGACGTATATGTTTCATAAAAATTAAAAATAAAATTCTATGATGAAGATAAATCTATTAGATTTCACAATAATAATTTTAATATAATTTATCATCTTAAAATCACAATAGTTAAATTGTTATATTTATTAAATTTTGAAGGTGACAACTTTGGCATCATTTAAAATAAAATATTATAAGTGTCATAATTGCTTGTATAAGACTCCAAATGGTCAAATATTCTACCATTGGATTATTATAGTATACATTTACATGACCAATATGTTTTGGTTATGGTTTTCTTCCTTTTATGGTTACTATTAGTTTAATAAAAACTATATTCTTGATTATTCACTAGATAAATAATTTCTGCATCACTATTCTGTCACAATTAATGATAAATATATAATCCCAAAAAATTCTAAATAAATTCTCATGATGTAGATAATTTTGTTAGATTTCTATAGACTATTAATTATTGATGTATCATGAAGTTTATCACTAACTGAAAATTATTATACTTATAGTATTTAAGAGAGTGACATGTTGTCACTTTCGTTGGTTTAAATTAAATTATTTTCATGAAAAAAAGTCCATTAAATGAATATAATCCGACACTTATGTGATATGGGTCTACTTTTAGTCATCCAATAGGATTTTTCCAAGTGTTAGGGTAATTTTATAATCTTATATTTACCCTTAATTACCCGATTTACCTTTAACAATAGTAAATAAAATTTACAGTAGTTACTGTTCACAATGCCCAAAAATAAAAAGTAGCTTATTAGAAAAATTTGGACCCACTGATTCCAAAAATAGAATAAAATTTTCAAAATTCAAAACAAAAAAGTTGCAGAAATTAAATTAAAATTAATCCCGTTGTCGAAAGAAAATGGGTTTTTCTTTAAAACATTGCAAAAGATTGAATTGATTTAACCTACGAATTCAAGATAAAATCAATGCTAATGACATAAATTATATTAAATGGTAAAAATATATTCTATTTATACTTTAAAACCATTCAATATTATAATTTAACCACATAATATATTACGATAAAAAAAGTTGTTTTTAATTAAAATATAGCGTGTTTTTACTATTCATTAAAATATGAAAGTCATCAGAATAAAATGAAATATTTATCCAAAGTAAATTTTTATTTCTTGATTCCAAAGAATAATTTTATTTTGTCAAATAGAACTTATAAACATTTCAAAAACTAGATTTAAAGTGGGTGCACCATCAAAAGGCGGGAAAACTGCATTTTTTGAAAAATACTTATTTTACCCGAAAAATTTATTTTGTTCTTATAACATGTTCTAGAAAATGTGTAAGATGAATAATAATGTTATAAAATTCAATATTTAGTTAATACTATTCATAACGTCTAGTTCATAATAATATTATAATACTATATCGTTGTTTAGTAACACCAGGTATTGCGTACAACACACGCTATCGAGGAAGGTCACGATTGCGTGTAATGAAGGCCAAGTCAGGGTTGCGTGTTGTGCAAGAATCCTTCATTGTTTCGTATAACAGAATCCAACCATATTTCATTTATACATTGAATATATATATATATATACTCAATGTTTTGTAGAATAACTATTATCAAAATTGTGTGTAACACGATCCAAGAATAGTGTTGCGTATAATGTAAGATAATACGGTGTTGTGTATAGCGCAAGGTAATCTTGGTGTAGTATACAACAGAAGAAATTAATGAAATTAAAAAATATTTTTCATAAAATCTTGGGGTGTTACATTCTACCCCCCCAAAAATGAATTTCTCCCTCAAAATTCGTCGGGGTTATAAATGGTTTACTACTCGAAAGTTTGTTTAAAAGAAACCCACATCGTAAAAAGGAATACCAAAACATGGCTTTTAAAAACTAAAGTATGAAATGTAACGGTTACCCAAATTAACTTATCACGGGGTTTCCACATAGGAGAACATAGGTGAAAATATGGATATGGAAGAAAAATCTAATCATCAAGTTCTGATGGAGAATGGTAGAGAACATGGCTATGAAAAAGCCAACAATCACAAAGCTATTGATTTGTGATGATCGAAGGTACCATCTGATTAATCAGATATAAGAAAACTAAGAGAACATTTTTGGTTTTCAAGATCATTTCCCTAAAGTTGATGAATTAAAAGAAATACTTGCATGATTTTGGTACAATCTCACTGTTGTTTGTGAATTGAACAATTTCCACTTCATCCCTTAATGAAATGAAGTTGAATTTGTTATTCGTGATGTCTTAGCAGATCATGTGATAGAATGATGGGTCATTCCGTCTCTTTCAAACAAAAGGTTAGAAAAAGTTATAAGTCCATCTTATGGTTAGATTAATCGTATATGGTTCCAAAAATGAACTTATACTTCATATATCATACCGATTAATAAAATAAAACTAGTTTCTACTAACCAGGGACTTCTTGTTGGCCAGTGGTAGGCGATAAAGGCCAATCGCACTTCGATTGTGGGTTCGATTCCCACAGCCTTTCCCGATGCGATGGGCTGTCGCCCGTTCTGCAGGTTGTCCTTTTTCTAAAACTATATTACTATAACATCCCATCAATAATATCTAAAAAACTTCTATCCTTAAACAATACTAACTTATGTCCAACATAACCCATTCCAATCTTTAGGCTTATCCATAATACTGCAGTCCACACTCATAATATAGTGAAAACTATTACCAGAGATTTAATACCATCATTGATCCCCATATATCATAAGATATGTCTTGTTGGTCACATTCCAAACATTCAAAGGCCCTAATCATGTATTCTCTTGAAAAATAAATACCCATTGAACCTTAGTGAAAACATGAATGCAGTTAAAAGTTAACACTTTCCACATACCAAAATCCACAAAATTCTATATACTCAAACCATGATATCACTTAGTCCTTATATAAATCAAGAACTCATGAATACTGTCAAACACTTCATTTTCTCGTTTTTCCTTCATTATTCGGATATCATCTTATTTTTTCAAAAATATCTCAATCCCTTTCCATGGATACCAGTTCCATAAAATTATTGAAAACCACAATAGACAAATACATAAATATTCCAATATTCCACGATACTATATACAACATTATTTTGGAATCCCATTACATAAACACTTAATCATTCCACCACATCGTTTTCATATTCAACATAGCCAATAGTGATCACATGTGACTTCCCTTTGTTCTTTGCCTTAAGTGGTTTCTCATGTCGATCATCACTAACCCTTGGATTAGGTCATTTATTAGCATAATTCCCCATTTCCTTGCACTTGAAGCATTGAAGTGTTGGTGGTGCGTTCTCTGTAGTCTTTACTTTATTCACATCATTAGAAACACTTTTTCCATTACTTCGACACTCAGCTACTCGATGACCTTCTTTTCCACACTTAAAACATTTTCTAGTCCCTTTAAGAAAATCTCCACCATGCTTCTTTCCACACTTTGATCATAAGGAAACATTCATCTTCTTTTCATCATTATTCTGAGAATTGTCCTTGAACTCCATCTTTCATTTCTTGTCAGAACTATGAGATGGATAAGTAACACCAACTTCCATTTCTACCTTTATATCACAACGCATAATTTCTTCATAGCTACTGAAGTCTCTTATAGCTAATGCCCTTTGATGATTTGGTTTTAAGCCATCGAAGAATCGATCAACTTTACTTTCAGGTTGGATGATAAATCCAGATGCATACCTTGCAAGCCTTGTAAAATTTGCTTCGTATATACCAAAGGATTCATCATCCTTTTGCTTTAGTTCGAGAAACTCCTTCTCCATCTTTGTTCGAAGAATAGGATGGATTTACTTATTGAAAAATAAGTTCTTGAACTCGTCCAATTCCATGGACTCAATTTCATCTCTTGGACTCGTATTCTTGAAAAGGTTCCACCATTGATCAGCTTAACCTTCCAAACGATATACTGATTAGATGACTTTATCATGTTCAGAACATTGAAGAACTGAAAATATCTTTTCAGTGGTAATGATCCATTGTTCAGAAACAAGTGGATCAGAAGACCCACTGAAATAAGGTGGACGTTGCCTCATGAAGAACTCAATAGAATATTGTTCCCATCTCTGCTCATTTGGAAGTCCAGAATGATTCATAGCTTGTGTAAGTATATCAATAAGATTTTTCACTCCATCTCCCATAACATTGTTTTGTTCAGGAGGACAATCATTGCAATGTCCATTACATTGATCAGCACGGTTCCTACGGGTTCCAGCCATCGTCTAAAACCCAAAAAGAATAGTGTGAGAGGAAAAAATCAGGCTAGGGAAAACAATATAATAAAGGGGGAGTACCTTCAATATCTATCATCTTGGGTTACCGTAATTTTAGTACTATAACCTATGTTTATACTTAACCTTAGGGACATCCCTAGACATATCATAGAAATATCTCTAGAGATCTCACTAAATTTCTTGCATCCTAGTTTCCAAAGGTTTACTAAACCTTTCCTCTGATACCAACTATAACGACCCGAAGCTTGATGTACATGGACATTACATTACTTTAGAAGAATACTTAATACATAACAAAAACAGACACACATGGACCATAATAGTTTAGTTTCTTTGGAAACATGTAACGTAATCTTCTAATCGTGGTGAAAGATCTTCAACATCTCCTATAAAGATCTTTTCCCTTTTTTTCTTACCTAAAACCTTTCTTTATATCCTGTGGAAAAGAAAATATAAAAAGGGTGAGCTCAAATGCTCAGTAAGGGTAAGAATGGATAAAATAAAACATACCATATACATTTGAACTTAAAAACATGAACATAATGTTTAAACATCAAAAGCTTGAGAAATAACATAAAACATGGAAGTACGTAAGGCATAGATCATAAAGAAACATTAAAAATGACAAAATAGTATGGGAATAAAACATGTAATTGTGGAATCCATTAAGCACATGTAATTATTTCTATATAATCCAAGGCATTGCTGCCAAGACAATCTTAGTGGACAAAGTCCCTTTCTGAATCGAGTTCACTCCTTGTTTCAGTCCTGTTTTACTGAACCGGTTTAACCAGTCGTTCCAGCCATATCTATCTCATGAGATATAAATCTTTACCCAATGAATTTAAGGGAAATATAGGTCCCACCCATCTCATAGTGAAATCATTCTTACTTCTGCCACAAAATAAACTTAAAACATTCATCATAACCCAAAGAATAAAATGGGTTTCATAAACATCATCCCATCATCACATAATCCATATAAAACAAATGGATATTTCATCATAAGAAAATTGAAACCATGTAAATCATAGAGACATTATACTTGAAACATACACATATGAAATAATTTCATCTTATATGGAAAATGGTTTTGATAAAACACTTGAAATGAATTCTTGAGGAAAATATCCATTCTTCTTCAAAATCAATTTCCTTTCACAAAACGTCATGAAATTTTAAAAGAAAAATATTTTTTTGAAAATAGTCATTAAATATTTTAGAGGAATCATCATGAAAATATGGCTTTATAAATCCGTAAAAATTCTTTCGTGCCGTATAAGTTAAAAAAACATTCTTTTCGTACTTTTGCTAGAAAAGTCAAAAAGTACCTCGTAACGTAAAGAAAAGAAATATTACATACATACCATGTAGTAAAAGTAAAAAATGGGTAAAAAGGACTTTAAACATACATGAAAAAACTTTTATAAAATATGGACATGGATTATAGAAATAACCCGAGTTAATACTTACAAATATGAAATCTCGGATAAAAATTAGATTTGAATAATTATCCCTTACCTTAGGTCTGATATGCTCCGTACGTATCCCAACCTCTTGTATAATGATTTAAATAATGTTATTTACTTATTAAAGAATCATATTAATTGTTATGATATCATATATGGTTCACTTATGACTTTATATTACCCGTTCTTTTGTAAATTCCATGTTAAAGAGCGTTTTGGGTAAAATCATTTCATTTGTCGTCCGTGTTTTGACTTGTAATTATTCATATGATTACTTAGATCATGATTACTTAAATCCAGAATGTAAAACATTATTTATATATAATATATATTCAGAATATACATATATGTAATAGATCGATAAATGGAAAGAAATACACCGTTCATGGAGACGGTAGGCCGTACGTACGCATGAACGTTGTTTTCGTTTCCTCATTGAATTGAATGAAATTAATTGGATGACATACATATATACATATATATACATAAATCCACTATCATTACTATGTCATATATTTCATGATAAATTATTATATTTACATTATAATCATTTATGAATGGTTAATCATTGAGAATGAATCTCATCGCGTCGTGGAGACGGTATTCTGTACATATGCACGAGTGATGATATCGTTCCCATGATCGTGGATTTTTATTGGAGAATATGTATACTATTACATAATCATTATCACTTTACAATAATCATATATAGTTAATATTTACACCATTATACCCATCCAAGTAAGGTGGTGGTGGAAATTAGATTACACCACAGCATGGAGACGGTATTCCGTACGTACGCACGCGTGGTGATTTCATTTTCCGTAGGATGGATAGATAGTGAAATAGTGTTTTTTCATACATATAATAACATATCATTATATTAGTGATACTTATGTGATTACTCAATAATGAAACAACCTAAGAAGAATATGTGGAAGAAGAAATAATGGTGAAAGAATCTGTAACGGAAATTACCTCTTCTTTGAAGCGCCTCTTTGAGACCTACTCTTAGGGCACAAAATTTGGGCTTTGAAAAAGACCAGGACATCTAGGATGTTTCTAGGGAAGTGGAGAAGAGAATTGGGAAGGGTTTTGCTGAGCTAGAAATCTCAAAGAGGTGTGTGGAAGAGAGGGAGGAGGTTCCCTTTTATAAGGGAGGAGAGGGGCACCTTTGGAATTCTTAAAAATATTAATTTATATTAAATCTAACCACACATAAAAACCTCCAAAAATGACTCATATTCGAATATTAGATGATATAGGGTTGTAATCTTATCAGCCAATCAAATTTAGACATGTTTGGATCTTATTTTAAACCCTATCATTTTGATTTATCCTTATTTAATCTATTTAGGTTTATTTGTTGTAATAAAATTTTAATTTTTAAATTATAACAAATAATTACTTATTTTTTATGAATTTTCCATAATTCTTCACTTCATAACATTATAGACCATATAAATTTAAATTTATAATTTTTAAATATTTTTGCAATTTTTAATCAATTTTATAATGTGTTATTTTTATAAAATAACGATAGTTTCAATTTTGACAGTATTCATTTATTTGAATTTAAATAAAATATATACAGAAGATATGTTCGAACTAAAAGTTTTAATAGATTCAAAAAAGGTCATATGACTCTAGAGAATTAGTGTACAACATTAAATATTTTATCTAATATTTATATTATTATTTTTAAAACGATTTATTTGGTTTATCTCTTAATAAAATAATTACTAAATTTTTTTTTTATAATTATTTAATATACTTATATGTTGCATATAAATTAAAAATAAAATCCTATGATGAATATAAATCTATTATCTTTCAGAATAATACTTTTACTCGAATTTATCATCTTAAAATCACAATAGTTAAATTGTTTTATTTATTAAATTTTGAAGGTGACAACTTTGGCATCATTTAAAATAAAATAATTTAACTGTCATAATTTCTTGTATAAGACTAAAAATGGTCATATATTCGGCCATTGGATTATTATAGTTTGAATTTACATGACCAATAAGTTTTGGTCAGGGTTTTGTGCCTTTTATGCTTACTATTAGTTTAATAAAAACTATATTCTTGATTTTTCACTAGATAAAAAATTTCTGCATCACTATTGTGTCACAATTAATGATAGTTATTTTATCCCAGAAAATTATAAATAAATTCTCATTATGTAGATAATTTTGTTAGCTTTATATATACTATTAATTTTTTATGTTTCATGAATTTTATCACTAACTTAAAATTATTATACTTATAGTATTTAAGAGAGTGACATATTGTCACTTTCTTTGGTTTAAATTAAATTATTTTCATGGAAAAAAGTCCATTAAATGAATCTAATCCAACCCTTAGGTGATATGGGTCGACTTTTAGTCATCCAATAGGATTATTCCAAGTGTTAGGGTAATTTTATACTCTTATATTTACCCTTAATTACCTGATTTACCTTTAACTATAGTAAATAAAATTTACCGTAGTTACTATTCACAATGCCCAAAAATAAAAAGTAGCTTATTAACATAATTTGGACCCACTAATTACAAATATGGAATCCATTTTTCCAAATTCAATACACAAAAGTTGCAGAAATTAAATTAAAATTAATCCCGTTGTCGAAAGCTAACAGGTTTTTCTTTAAAACATTGCAAAAGATTGAATTGATTTAACCTACGAATTCAAGGTAAAATCAATGCTAATGACATAAATTATATTAAATGGTAAAAATATGTTCTATTTATACTTTAAAACAATTCAATATTATAATTTAACCACATAATATATTACGATGAAAAAAGTTGTTTTTAATTAAAATATAGCGTGTTTTTACTATTCATTAAAATATGAAAGTCATCAGAATAAAATGAAATATTTATCCAAAGTAAATTTTTTTTCGTGATTCCAAAGAATAATTTTATTTTCTCAAATAGAACTTATAAACATTTCAAAAACTAGATTTAAAGTGGGTGCGCCATCAAAATGCAGTAAAACTGTATTTTTTGAAAAATACTTATTTTACCCGAAAAATTTATTCTGTTCTTATAACATGTTCTAGAAAATGTGTAAGATGAATAATAATTTTATAAAATTCAAAATATAGTTAATACTATTAATAACGGCTAGTTCATAATAATATTTTAATAATATATCGTTGTTTAGTAACACTCGGTATTGTGTACAACACACGCTATCGAGGAAGGTCATGATTGCGTGTAATGCAAGCCAAGTAAGGGTTGCGCGTGGTGAAAGAATCCTTCATTGTTTCGTATAACAGAATCCAACCATATTTCATTTATACATTGAATATATATATATATACTCAATGTTGCATAGAATAACTATTATCAAAATTGTGTGTAACACGATCCAATAATAGTGTTGCGTATACTGCGAGCTAATACGATGTTGCGTATAGCGCAAGGTAATCTTGGTGTAGCATACAACACAAGACATTAATGAAATTAAATGAATATTTTTCATAAAATCTCAGGCTGTTACAGGTTTCATCCAACCCATTACTTCTCCTTGGAGTTTTCCTGTCTTGTTTGCGAAGAAGGTAGACAGTACCCTTCGGCTTTGTGTGGATTATCAGAAGTTGAACCAGTTGACGGTCAAGAGCCAATATCCCTTGCCGAGGATCGATGACCTCTTTGATCAGCTTCGAGGAGCCCAATTATTCTCGAAGATCGACTTGAGGTCATGTTATCTTCAGTTGCACATTATTCCATCATATATACCTCGGACAGCCTTTAGGAGCAGGTATGGTCTATAAGAGTACACATTCATGTCATTTGTTCTCATGAACGCGCCTGCAGTTTTCATGGAACTGATGAACCGAGTGTTCCATCCTTACTTGGACTCCTTCGTCGTAGTCTTCATGTACGATATCTTGGTGTACTCTCACACTCAACACGACCATGCTACACATCATGATATCGTTCTGAAAACACTGAGAGAGCAACGTCTATATGCTAAACTCTCGAAGTGCCACTTCTGGATGGATCCGATTCACTTTTTGGGTCACATCATCTCAGAGGAAGAAGTATCTCTGGACCCAGAGAAAGTGAGAGTTGTAGTTTTCAGGGAGCAGCTGAAGAATATTTTTTAGGTATGGAGTTTCCTAGGGATGGATGGATACTATAGACGCATCATTCAGGACTTCTCACTCCTAGAAGCACCTTTGATAGGACTGACCAAGAGGGGGGTGAAGTTCTTATGTGCAGATTCTTGTGAGTCATCCTTTTAGGAGCTGAAGGGAAGGTTGACGCCAGCACTGATACATGTCTTTCCAGATCCCGGAAAGTGCTATACTTTCTATTGTGATACTTCATTTATCGTAATAGGCGTTCTGCTTATGCAGGGAGATGGAGTCGTCGCGTACTGGTTTCGGCAGTTGAGGCCACATGAGATGAACTACCCTACGCACGATCTGGATTTGGAAGATGTTGTTCATGACTTACGCTGTTGCAGACATTATCTTATGGAAGAGCACTTTGTGGCCTTCACTAACCACAACAGTATCAAGTATATCCTCTCTCAGTGTGATCTGAATCTGAGGCAGTGTAGGTGGGTCGAGTATCTTCAGTATTTCGATTTCAAGCTTGCCTATACACTGGGAAAGGGAAACACACTGGTAGATGCGTTGAGCAGGAGAACTCAGATTCAGGCAGTTCAGGAGGCCAGTAGTGAGTAGCAGCTTATGGTTCTGTTCATTGAGATTCATCAAGAGGTGCACTATAGACAAGGACAGACATTACTAACTTCTGTATTTGTTACCTCTACACTACTTGATTGGGTACATATGAGGCAGCTATCAGACTCAAAAGGCTTTGTCCTACGGGAGAGTTTGTAAGGAGAGGACCCTCTTCCTGGATGGACAGTGGGAGAGGATGAGATCTTGCACTTCCAGGGATGCATATGGGTGCTGGCAGACATACGCGAGGAGATGATATGGGATTTTCTTTCCTCAGTTTGGGCAGTTCATCCTGGCATCACCAAGATGTATCGGGATCTTCATCGCCAGTATTGGTGGCCAGGTATGAAGAAAGATGTTGCTACTTTCGTCTTGAGATGCTCTACTTGTCAGCAGGTGAAGGTGGAGCATCAGCGACCAACATGACTTTTACAGCAGTTACCCATTCTAGAGTGAAATTGGAATGATGTTGTGATGGACTGCATGACCGGGTTGCCGAGGTCGCCTCTAGGGAACGATGTTATTTGGGTTGTCGTCGACAGGCTCACGAAGGTTGATCACATCATGTCGATCAAGGAGACCTTTAGTGTCAATGATCTGGGATGACTTTTCATCAGATAGATCATTCATCTGCATGGAGTTCCATGCTCAGTTGTTTCATCCAGGGATGTGTTCTTTACTTCTTGGTTCTGGCAGGGACTTTAAAAGGATTTGGGTACCCAGGTACTTCTGAGTACGGCATAACATCCCCAGACTGATGGCCAGTCCGAGCGCACGATCCAGGTGCTTTAGGATATGCTCCGAGCTTTCCTTCTAGAATTTGGAAGTTCTTGGGAGAAGCATATTCCTCTGGTGGAGTTTTCCTACAACAACAGTTTCCAGGAGACCATTCAAATGTCACCATACGAGGCTTTGTACGGTAGGCCATGCAGATAACCCTTATGCTGGATGGAGGCAGGAGAGGCAGTTTTGTTGGGACCTCGTCTTTTTTAGGAGACTTCAGAGATGATAAAGATGATTAGGAAGATAATGGCTACGGCACAATCTCGGTAGAAGTCTTATGCTGATCTGCGAAGATGACCTCTGGAGTTCGAGGTCGGGGATCAGGTTTTCCTGCATGTCGCAAATAGGTTGGGACACAGGAAGATTCACAGACAGGGTAATCTTTCACCGCGGTACGTCGGACCGTTTGAGGTATTGGAGAGAGTTGGATCAGTTCTCTGTCAGTTGCAGTTACCCTAGAGGTATCGGGCCATGCACGATGTCTTCCACATCTCTCAGCTCTGACATTACTTTTCGGACCTATCTCATGTCTTTCAGTCCAAGGAGGTTGAGCTCGAATGAGATGCATCATTTGAGGAGCATCCTATCTAGATTTTCGATCACAGTACGAAGGTTCTCTGTGGGTGGTATATCCCTCTTGTACAGTTTCTATGGCAGCATGGATGAGTACAGGATGAGACATGGCAGAGGGAGGCCGAGGTTCGATCGTAGTGGCCGGAGCTGTTCGTGATTTCTTCTTCTACGCCTCGCAAGGGAAATTAGTGGATGAATTTCTTTATGGGGGAAAGTTTGTAAGAACCCAGATCTTCGTTTCAGGTACACCTTTACTTTTTCTATAGTTTTTGATAAAAAATTATGTTTCTAGAAATTTTTGAATTACACACCATGTACTTTATGATTACACACCGTGTAATCTTCTCTGGCTCGAAGCCGTGTGCTGTCTATGCTTGGGCAATACGCACGGTGTGTAGGGCTGACGTCGACGCCGGTTTTGGAAGAGTATGGAAAGCCCTAGTACACCCCATGTACTCTAAAACTACACGTCATGTACTTTTTTTCATTAAACGGACTGAGGTCACGCCTGACCTTGATAAACGTCTTCTTCTAGGTTTTGTTCATCCGAGAGCACCGAGGATCCACGAATATTCGACGATCCCCACCTCTTCGTCCGTTCTCCGATTCGATCACGGTCGATTGTGTTGGAATCGCAGCGGTGAGTTCTTCCTTCTGCTTTAGCCTTGTTTTCCAATTCCTCCTCTTTCTCAAGTTATCGTGGTTTAAGTGTTTTGGATGTTTTCTCAGATCTACGACGTTCTAAGGAGAATCTGTCATCACTGTTCACAAATATCGATCTCCTAGGATCGATGTTGTTGGTTTGTGCCTTTATGTAGAATGTGGATGAGTATTTTGTGAAAATTCTAGCAATACCATTGAACGGGTTATTGCGTGTTCCTGTTTTTCCCTTGTTGTATTGCCTGATTTTCTTGATTGCTAAAGTAGGTGTTTTTCCTATTATTATGGTAGTTTTATTGTACTATGAATGTTTTCGATGCTTGTTTGGCCTGTTTGGCATTTTTCTAGTTGTCATGCATAGTTGTAGGATAGTGGAACAGTTGCTTTGTAATGTTGTTGAGCCATAGCTTGATAGCGAAGTAATTCTTGAGGTTTACTTAGACGTTGCACGTGCGCTGAGCATGTTTAATTTCACACAATACTGTGAGAACCTAGTATTGTAGACCATAGGGAGAATGGAAGTAAGGGATACTCTAGAGTGTCTACTAATACGATGCGAGACCACAAGGGGGAATTGACGATGAGTGCTTCCTCATAGAGTCTGTAGTTCCTCGACGCGGGCCACAGGGGGGATGAGATGTTGAGTGCTTCCCTAGAGAGCCTTTAGCATGATATGAGATTATAGGGGGAATTGATGGTTAGTGCTTCCTCAGAGAGTCTACACTTAGCTAAACCAGAGTGGTGAGACTGTGTGTGCCTTTTAGAGGGTTGCTAGTACATGTAGGTTAAACCATAGGGGTTAAGTTGTGAGAGCTACCCCGAGGGTTACCTGTTTTCTACTTGTTGTTGGTTGTTTACTTGTGTACTTTATATGCTATAGTTGTGGATTATAGCTGCTGTGTGCTTTTCTATTTACTTCTTTCCGCACTTTTACTTGCCTTGCATTCATTAACTGTTAGGCACAAATATTTGGGGGATTTCCTGATGGGATTGTATCTCACACCCTGTTGGGGCCATGCTTTTGGGCCCAATCAGACTATGTTGTTGCAGGTATAGATAAGGGCAAGAGCCCTTCTACTTTAGGTTCTTGATTGCACTGGATTTGGAGAGCATGGGACCGGACCGTGGATTGCGATGCTGAAGAGTTTACTTTGTTTTCTATTTCACTTTTTTTTCATTTGTACTTCAGCACGTTGTTTTGTTTAATGCTTTTCATAGACATATGTACCATGTTGTATCATTATTAGTTCATACATTTCTTCAGTTGTTCAGTTCATTTGTTGTGTGTTGTTTATTGTTTCCGATATTGTGTGTTGTTGTTCTTTCATTGTATACTTTTCTGAATGAGGTCATAGTTTCCCCACCGACTCACCAAGGCCCTCGCTGCTAGTCGGCAGCCTCTGGCGTTTGGGGAAATGTGCTTGAGGTCAACATGCGAACCGGGTACGGGGCACTAGTGGAGGGGCTCTTGATTCGGGTCGATACAACCTTAATACATTTTCACAAGATATATTAGTAGAATGCTATAATAATTCATCTCACATAAACATTCCAATGGTCAAACTTTTATCACTATATATAACCTCAACCATCCCTAACATTGGTCTTGGATATCATATGGTAACAAATATTTCCTATTTATTTTTTTCATTAGGTGTAATTACCACACTTTGACATCATTTAACTATTATTAATTCATTATTATAATTAATTTCTATTAAATTAGACAAGTAAGGTAGAGTATTTTCTTAACCCATAGCATACTCATAACATTTTTTTCACATGTCTAAAATAATACGTGTCACATGTATCATTGAGTTCATATGAGAAAGTGAACATACTGACCTCCCATATCATATTATTCTATGATAAAAATTATAGATAATAGTAAAATCACATAATATATGAATCACCCAAGGTTAAATGACATTTAATTGAAATAATAAACATAATAAACAGTAACCTCACGCTGATAACTTGGGACCCATGACCATGGGTAAAATACTCACATTCCAATGATCATGACCAAGGCATGAGTTATCCAAGTGTCTTGTATACCATTAAAAAATTGTAATGGCAGAAAATAATACCACTTTTAAAAAATCTTTTTAATGTACTATTCCTAGTTCAACATAATGGTTCACCGAGCCTATTTTTCATATGAACTCAGTAATTCCTCCTTGTGTTCCAAAGTCATCCATCTAGTACCAAGATTCTATTAAGTGATAAATGAATAATGGAAATAATGAAATGGTGATAACTCATTATTGGGGTACCAATATCATATTTGGTTCCCTCTTCCATGATCCATTCTAAATAACTAGTCATCCATTTGACAAGGGATCTTATGGATATCATGACCTAAAAACACAAAGTCTAATCATTTACTAATCCAACACTTTATTGGGGGGGTTATAATTAATTTTTCCACCACCAATGGTGTCTTGTGAAATATCCAATCAATAAAAGTGTATGTAGTCATTTAATGAATAAAAGAAAAAAATAAATGTAAACACAACCCAAAATTATTATTCATTATTTATTCACATGGTATATATGTTTTAATACAAAATTTATTCCAATAATACATTTTTCTCTCCATTAGGGTGTTTGAAACATAAAAAAATATAGATTTTAAACTTTATTTGTTCTTGGGATTTCACTATTAAAGTAAATTTCAATTTCATTTTGGATTAATGAATAATCAGTCAAGATACTGTCATCATTGATTCATGGAGAAATAGTCCAACATCATTATCACTAGTGATTGGAATACAATTCTACAATCAAAATCATTTTTATATAGATAATCATTACCAAACCATTTCAAATTCATGCATCAGGGGCCTAGAGCATCAATCATTCCTCCCATGGATCTAGAGCACCAGTATTACACCCAAATCTCATTGTTCACATAAAAATTTCTTGGTTAAAAATTAATGACCATTTTATAAACCATTAAAAATGATGAACCATTTCATTTAAAAAAATATTTAATATCCTTTTAACCATAAATCTTTTTAGAGAATTAACTTGAACAATCTCAAAACTCGTTATCCATTCGATGTTAATGAAATAAATAATCAGTACATCTTAACATGAAAACACATTCATAATTTTCCTAATTTCATAAAACATATAATTATATCCTTTTCCATAATTATTATTTCAAAAAAATTTGAACACCTTATGGTTTTAGATAATCAACATTCTTGTAATATCCAATGGATCCAATGGTACCCGAGAAGGGTCTCTGAAATTCATGGGGATCAATTCATTTTAGAAATTATAAATAATTCTAACAACATGTCAAAAAATGATATGCCAACAATAAAATGATAATTATTGATACTAGGGTGATTATAAATTATAACACATACCATATGGTTTTTGACGAACTTTTTTCCATCTTTGGATCTTTTTTGTGGTGGAATGGTTAAATCACTATAGTTTCTGAAAATGATGGTTACCACTATGAACCGAATTATATATTCTTGGATCTAAAATCCATCAATAAATCCTTCCATGAAACATAAAAAAACCACTCACAGTACATGGATCTATGCATAATAGATGGAATCTAATATTATGTGAAGTGAACGAGAATATATCATGGAAGAAAGACTAAGAACTATGATTAATCAGTGATTCTTAATCACTAATGAGCTCTTAGATTCCTCAAAATTGATCCCATATTTAGGGGGTCTCCTCTCAAGAAATGGGTGAAATAAGATTTTTAAATCATTATGATTTGTGAAAAAACAGGGCCTTATTAATTTAATTCATAATATAAAATTAAATATTAGGCTTCCATATATATGATTCATGGTTAGTACATATGTTCTGGAAAACCAGGCTCCAATCAAGTGGTGAAACTCTATAAAACTATTCCCATGCATTTTTATCATGAAAAACTAGACAAATAATGGTCTGTAGTATAGTTTACATCTATTTAGAATTAGACATTATCCCATGGGCATCCAAATTACTTGGAAATAATATGTGAAAACCTTGCAGGGATGCATTCCTTCCATCCAAATTATGCCCACATTCAAAGAGGGGTTTATGATTTTAATAACCATTATCAAAACTGTGAAACTCTAGAAAAAGACCCCAAAGAAAGAGAAATTCATTCTAGCCCCACCCCCCTTCAATACATATTTGAATCATTATATATAAATTAAATACATAAATAATTTTTAATTAAATAAAAATGAGAAAGGAAGGTCCTAAGAATGGGTTGGATCAGACAAAAAAATGGTTACACTTAGGATCATTCCCCAAAATCTTATATAGTTCCACATATACCATTATTATCCTATTTAATCCTCACATTGATGCATGTTTTAACGTCGATTTGAGAATGATATATCCTACTAATATTTTTATGGATATTACGATACATATTCAATAAATACATAGTTATTAGATCTCTTTCAATCATCATAATGGATAATGTAGAATTTTCATTAAAATCTACAACAACATACACTTTGTTAACATTCCAAGGGTTTTATTTTGTTAGGAATTTATAGTAATTAATCAATTCCAGACATCCCATTTAGATAATATTCAAATTTTTTTGTGTTTCTATAATTAAATATTTTCTATTCTATATATATATATATATCGCATATTTCACAATTACTATAATTCTTATATATTTTTTATGAATAAATTAACACTTACATCTAAAAATCATGAGTGAGGCTATTTTTCTCGAGAAATTTTATATTCTATGAGGCATAATTTTTCACTGCCTCATTCTGCATGAGTATTCATCATAGTTCCTTCTAAAAGAATAATTATAGTTAAAACCCCATATCTATGGAAAAGAAAATGTGAGTATAGGCGCACTAAAAAAAATAACTTCATTGTTTTAATATTTACTGACATTAATTTTTATAATGGAAGTTAGATATATAATCTTCAAATAGGGTTTTTAGATTATATGTCCATAATAAATCTGTCATAATGTATTGATAGTATCCAGTAATCCATTATAAAATACACATCCTTATTACCAGGAATGGTTTTTTATTTTTTCAAAAAAACATCCATCATTAATGGATCCACTAGTATACCCACTCTAAATATTAAATGACCTCACAATCAATCATCATATTACGAAAATTCACACCTACTGATTTTAGCATTAACTTTTTCCTTCTCAAGGGACATTGGAAAATATTTAAATTATCATCATCATTATCCTTCATATATGAATATATAATAAAATCCTCAATAAATACTACCATAAACTGAGCATTGTAATCTCTAATGAATAAATTAATTAGGTCATTTAAGATAGTGCCGAAATTTGTAAGTCCAAATATAATTATTATAAATTAATAATTACCATAATTCATAAGGATAAAAGGCCTATTTATACTATGTTTCAATAAGATCATGTGATGATATCAACAAATAATGAGAATCTTCATATTTTATTGAGCTCTACGAAATTGATCAATCGAGTAATTAATATTTGGTATAGGATATATATAAATTATATTTTTTAAAATTTCTAAATAATCAATTTAAGAACACATTGAACAATATTTATTCATAAAATGAATAGGTGAAATGAATGATTATGAAATTTGGAATTTTAATTTGATATCAAGATTCTACTTGAGTTACTTCTTCAGTTATATAAATCCAATTATTCCCATTCTACATAGACTAATTAAAATAGGTGTTGCAAATGGTATGAGTTATATTGAAATATTAACATAAAGATATTTTGGATGAATATTAATGTACTAATGAAATACATAATCATATTCAAAAAAATAGTAATTCCATCAATGTTGAGTTATTCCCTAACAGTTTGAGAAAAATTTAAATATTGAATTAGTTAAAATATCGAAAAAATTAATTTAATTTATATTTAATGATCATTTTATCCTTCCAATGAATAATGATAACAGTATCTTCTAGAATATAATTTATTATTACCATTAAAATAAAATTTATGTGGGCTCTATGTAAATAAAATAATCTATTCATAAATTGACATCAGATTAAATTCAAGGGAGATTCCAAAAATATTCTAGATTCATATTTCAATAAACTTCTTATTTGAATGGAGATACTGTATAATGGTGTGTCCATTGTAATAGTTGATGTTTTTACATATAACATAATATATAATGATTCATTTTGTGATACCTTAATGCAAAACCCCTTATACTGTATGATATATTAATTTTAAAATAAATATATCCGATCGATAATGATACGCACAACCCAAAATCTACATGAGCCATAATTTAGTACACTTCTATATCTTGTTAATTAAATTTGGGGTATTATTATGAGTATATAGATTTTCATAAAAAATATATAATATATTTAGGAAATTAATATATATTTTTTCTTATAATGTATGTATAGGAATCATAAAGGTATGTTTTCATAAAAAAATAAGTTTAATTGTTTTTATAAAAAATAATACAATTACTGTTTTTCAAAATCCAAATTTTTTTAAATAAAAAATTCATAATTAGATTATAGTCACATTTTAGTACTTTTTTGAAAATATTTTCTTTGAATATATAAATTTTTTGATTTTTAATAAAAATCTATTTTTCATTTATATATACTACAAAGATCTAGTTTGTTTTTGAATTTGTTACAAAGTATAATTAGTTCAATAATTTTATGTTTAATCCAATTTATATCAATGTAAAAAATTTACGATGGATTTTGATTGAAAAATTATACCTATTAAATTTTTTTCATTTAAAAAAATTTTTATTCATGATGTTGGGATTAATTATTAATTGAATTCAACCATTTATTTTTAGTAAATTATAAAAAATAATTTATCTATTTTTAATCAATATAATTAATTTCTTGTTCTATGGTTATCATAATATTGGTTCCTAATAAATACTAAAATCATTAAAAAACATATATCGTGGTTAAAGATCAAACAAGTTTATATATAGGTTAGAAAAAAAATATAAGAGTTAAAATGATCTAAAAAAAGTGAAATTTCTATTTTCAATATAAAGTTAAAATTTAAATTATATAATGATGTTTAACAGTTAATTTTTTTTATGGATTTAATGAATATTTTAACTTCACAATAATGTAATACTATTCATACATAGAGTTGTACCACACACCACAATAATAAAAATGAACATCACCCCCTCAATTCATCACACATATTGATCCTTTTAACATGATAAACTCCAAAAAAATATCATCAAAAAAATAATTATTCATCTTATATTTCATATGGAATACCACAAATACCAACCATATTTTCATTATTAAGATACCTAAATGATGTTTTCCTAGTTATGGAAATTTTATTCACTTAGTTATTTATTTTTACATATTATTTTACCAAATTAAATTATGAATTAATAATTGTATATAATAAAAAATAACTTTTATATATTGAGAAGTTATTATGTTGATGTAATCTCCTATATCAACATTATATTACAATAAGTTTTATACAAAATCATTGTTCAGATGTTTGGAGGACTACCACCTCATGCACTACCGTAATTAACCTTCAATCACCCCATCTCCCAACTATTTACAATGATGTCTTAAAAATAAATATAATATTATAATGGAAACTTTATACTACATGAAAAACTATATTACATCTATATTTTTTCATTATAATCCTTTGGAAAAAGATAATGTTTCTATTGTAGATGTGTACAATACGTCCACCATGAAGCGATGCAATTCATTTTTATTTAAAACATAATTAGATTTTCATAGAGATAAAATTAATATATATGTATTATAAATATATATATGCTAAAATATTATTTCTCTAAAGGTGGATTAATTTATACCTTTATTTTGTTATATATGTTAAAAAATGAAAAGATCATCCTTGTGTATATATGACTCACTATCTTCAGGAATTGAGTAATTAATGTTTATATATCAATAATTTATGGATGAATATATATATATATATATATATAATGAAAAAATGGGTATTTATTTATTTATTAATATTTAGGATATTATGGAACTATGGTTAAAGTAAAATGAATAGTTATAAAAAACTAAAACCCATATGAAATATTTTGTAATTAACATATATATATAATAAATTTAGTGAATTTTTTTTAATAAATGTATATAAAAATATTATAAAGTGATAATTTATGAAATTATATATATGGAAACGATTATTATAAATATATAATATATTTAAATTTATTATTAAATTGATTATAATTATGTCAAATATATTGCATGTCAATGTGATGTATTTTTACATCACATAGACTTATGTTAGAAACATTCCATATTAAATAACATATATTTTATATGGTGCATACAAACCCTATGAATATATTTTAAAATTCACCTCCATGAAATTATTTGTATTTATATATATATATCAATTAATAATACTCTCTTTTATAATGCTTTTTTTAAATGTATGCAATGTTGTTAGGGTTTTTTAATACAATATCAATGTTAATAAGGATTTTTTATGATAATGTTTCTTATTATGAAATATTGGGATCAACATACAAAAAAACTTGTTATTTTCTTATAATATTTCTATTTATTGAGAATACATTTTTTATTAATTTTCCTCACTTTATGCTCTAATGTGACTAAATGAAAATTTCTAGACAAATACAACTTTATTTATCTTTGGTTGAAAATCTTATTTATTCCATATCCATGTATTTTATGAAAAAATAAGAATATTTTTAATATTAAAATAATTTCATTAAATGGATTTTTAATCACGAAAAAAATTGGGTGAAATTATTAAATTTGAATATTCTTTTTTTTCATAGTGACATACTATTTTTCCATTTTTTAAACATGTGAAAAGAATGTTTTCTTTTTTATATAAAATGAATGGAATTTCACACAATCCTGATTCCTCAATCCTTAGAGACATTCACTAAATTTTTTCAAAATAATTTTAAATAATAAAATTTCATTAATATTTGAGAAATTTTGAAAATTTATATTATTGAATTAAATGTGAAATTATGATTTTACTAATAAAATATTATACATATTATTTTAATGGAATTTTTATCAATGATAAAATATGGTGATGTTATTTATGTTTTATATCTAATAAAATCCAATAATACCATCACTGTTATTTAATTGGTTTAATTGTTATGATTATATTTTAATGAACATTATTTAATTTTAATTGGATATACAATGATGAATATATGAAATTTTTATAAATTTGTTTTTCTTTTCTTGGGTTATGATGTGATGATATGATTATTTTTTAAGATATTATAGAACACATATGTAACATCGTGTCCTAGAATCCACTAAGTGGTTCCCAAGGATGGTTAGTTATCATGGCCTCAAGTGCACTTCCCTATGTTCTAGAGGCTATTGGCTAGTAGAAAGGGTCCATGGTGGTATATTGGAGAGACTATAAACTGGTGATCAAAGTAGAAATATAGTGATATAAATATATTAATTGTTTTTACATGACATAAAATTACGAAGTTAACTAAATCATTAAGAACCAATAAATACTCAATGTCAATGATACACATAATTTAAAACAAGATGAAGTAATATAATATCTATAAAATAACTAATAGTCAAACATGGAAATTAGAATATATACATGTTTTAATATAAAAATTACCAACATCACCCAAATCATATCCTCATATAGAATCAGGATCTATCACTTAGTCATTTTTGTCCCCATCCCATGCTATAATAAAACCAATAATAAAAAAATCGAGACTTACCCTTTTCTATACCTACATCAATGAAGTCATCCTGGGTACCAAACAAAATCCTCTACAGAGGGTGAGATATTCACATAACACCACCAACAATGGTGTCTCAAAGTATCCATCTACTTCATATAGTATGATCACTATGTTGGTATATTAATTGTATGTAGTAAAGAAAACTATAATGGGGTTCCTCTAGTTGTTGAGGGACACTATGTGGGCACTACATTCTTTGGACCATCCCGGGAAATCCTATTAACATGTATAACCATAAACATATACATGTATAAGTATATTCATGTATTTATAATATATATATAATATATATATATATATTAAATGAATTTTATAGACAAATTTATACAAATATAATGCTATCTACAACCCAGGGCATAACCCAAGATCCCATGTCCAAACACTAGTGTATCAAAAATATTTAGAATACACCGTGTCCAGGTATCATATATCATATGTGTCACTCTACCCATGTATGACCCATATAAGTATGAAATTTCATAGTTTCACATGTATATGGGATGCCCTGCTGGTTTGTCACATGTATAGAGGACTCAACACATGGGTATCAGAGGTATAACCAATATTGGGCCCATATATCATATGTATAAGGGACATCATTCCTATAATGAATGTTATAAGATATTTCATTCCTGTTATCACAAGTATAAGGGGTTCAATGTCATGTGACACATTTATAGGAAGATAAATAGTATTATTTTTTATTAATTTTCCATTAAAAATGATGTAACCATTGTTTATTCTAAATCACTTTACTTGGTCATCCAACTCACTCTCCTTTCGAATCAAAATAGTAATATTGCTTAGGATTCATTCTAAAACCATATAAAGGATTTTTTTGGTAATGTATTAATTAATAATGTGTAGGGGAAATACCATAATCACACCTTATGGAGTGTAAACTGTTTATAGGGACCGAATCCAATAATAAATCAAATAGATTTGTCATCTGTATCATGGATTATAAAATAAGAAATGGTTATGTGAAATATTTAATGAAATTATAACATAATCAACCTTGTAGAATCACAATTCACAATATAAAGAAAAGTGAATTGAGGGATTTTTATTGGATCCCCTACAAAATGATTTCTGTTGTACACCAATCTAGTATCATCATTTGGTTTGTACCATGTAGTATGAAAATGACCAAATAAAAAAACACCAAGAAAAAAGGGAATATGAGATCACTTAGAAATAAATGAATTGATTAATAGAAAAATACGAATTGGATCTTAATTAGTGGATATCTAACCATTGGTGGTCCAAATAGAATGAATTATTGTGAATAAGAATACAGGTAGAAAATGAGATTAAATTATAGAATATGGATTGGGAGAGACTAAAATGGGTGGATGGTATTGTTTTCCTCTAGAAAATAATGAATAATGAATAGTGGGTTATTTTAAAAATTCTTCGGTAAAGTCATAATTTCATCCAAAAATTAAAATCAATAAGGTTTGGCTTCATGGTTAGCCCACTCTTTCTCCCTAATCTATTCCAATACTACCCTATCATGGTTTATAGTGCAAGGTTAGAATAACCATCTGATGCACGTGTGAACCCTCTATCTCAATAACTCAAGATTTTATATCCTTATTTCATAGTTTATCAAACTGTGTGACCCCCTAAATGTGAACATGATCAATAGCACGGTTCATTAGACTAGTATGTATAATTTTGATTAACATTTCATCCAAGTTGCTTCCATTACATATCGCTGCTCTAGAATCCTTAAATTTTCTAAACACCCACATTTCCTCTATAAAATAATTTTTTAGTCATAATAAGTAATAATTATAGAAAATGATTGAAATGGAATGGTTATATGCCTCAATGAATATAAAGGATCATGATGTACCCCCTTAAAAAGCCCATCTTTGAGATTCCCTCCTTAAGGTGCTAAGGTATCATCTATGAATAAATCTGACCAACAATAATGCAAGTCTTCCACTTGTTCTTATGTGTATTTTTTACATGATCATGCTACCATATCACCCATACCAAAGGGACTAATATTCTTTGTAGAAACTTAATTCAATATTAATCAATATGAATAAAATGTTTTAAAAGGATATATAAATCTCTAACACAACCTAATCATGCTGAATGATACAATAAATATATTGATAGTACATTTTATGATGTGAAAGATGGAAGACATAAACCATAAAAATGTACACAAGAGTTATAATTATTAGATATGAAAATGGACCAACTCCATCCAAAATCTAAAAATAGACTTTGAACTGATATAAATTATTCCGTTTCATTATAAAACATTAATACCCCAATATTTTCAAGACATGGAATAATAATCGATTGAGGACATTGAACTCTAATGGTGAACAACAACAATCTACATTTGACTTCTTTCCAGATTGATATGTATCAATTTACATTCTAATCAACTGAACATATTGTCATTCCTTGTGAATGATATGAGGTTCGTGTAAGGATTTCGGACCTTCATCGTACTAGTTCAATGGTGAAAAAAACCAACCATAGAAATACTAATAGGGTTCCATATGGGCCATTAACTAAAATTGGTTATTATTTGAAAACTCAATAATAGTTATACATTTTTCAAAATAACCTATGAAATCAAGGGTTCATGATCCGATCATGTACTCTGGTGCCTTTATTATCAGTTCTAATTTACCTTTGGTATATCGATAAATGGATGTGATCATAAGTACATGTGTACTTAATGAATTTTGTATCCCTGACCAGAACCATGATATGAAATTATCATACCTATATAGTGTTATAATGTGATGGACCCCATGTCAGGGTATAATTTAATGGATTTACAATCCTGTAAGCCCATCTATTAAGATGGGTTTTCTAATAGATCATAAATTGAAGACTATCCTGATCTTGTTGATAATCTCCCATACGACATCAAATCTTCAATGGGATATTGATAATCCACTCAAAAAATACATCATGACATAATTTCATTTACACTCTATAATGGGAATGTGCTATGAATTCCCCAGTGGCTATTAGTTCACTTCCTTCAAATATTGATTGATGGAAAATCATGTAAAAACCCTTACTAACTCTATCTTCCTACTAGGCCACTTGTATTGGTGACATAGATCATGATAAAAAAAATTAAGACTAGGGTGGACCACCCAGGTATAAAAATTAGTCTCTCAAATATTGGCATCCTATATGTCAATATAGAACCATATGTATCAATATTTATTTCTAAAAAACTCACCCAAATGATCCTTAAGCCGTAACTCCAAAACAGGTACATAGAGGCAATGAAATATACCTAAAAATGGCCCTGATATGAATTTAAAAGAAGTTGAAGATTTTACACGGTATATATAATATTTTAATAAAACAATTCATTAGTAAATTTCATTTGAAAAAAATATTTTAAGATCCAAAGATGGATGAAAATATTAGACATCATTTTCTATCGAGTGCTTCAAACATAGGCACATCAAACCAAATTTACTCAATTGATGAATATTTTTTTGGAATTAATAAGATCATTATAATGAAAATTATTGAAATATAATACATCTTTTATTGATGTATAATCCCACCCAAGATGCCACTTAAATTTTCCCTCCACGATGGTGTCTACGAGATCTCAAGCGTGCCTCCATGAATGTTATAGGTTTTCGAATAGATGTGAGGGAATAAGGTGTGTCCCTATGAAAAATATTCCCTCATTGATCATGGTATATCATATCAATATATGTATATATGAAAAATATTAAAAAAACTACAAAATCATTCAACAAAATTTTAAAAGTAGTAGAAACCAAATACATAAAAATTTCTAATTAAGAAATAAACATGTGGTGGTGAAATAATATGATGATACATTGTTATTAACATGGTAATTTAATTAAACCAAAAATGAAAATGTATTGGGAAGAGTATAAAAGAAAAAAAAAATAAAAAAAATGTGGAAAAGGACAAAAGATGATATTACTAGAATTTTGGACATAGGCTCAGTCCTATTACTTGATCTTCATAATCTTAATGCAATACATTCTAACATTAGAAGATGGATGATTCCCATTTCCTATACCTATAACTATTCAGTCAAATCAGGTACAAAATATTCCTGAATTTTTTTTATATATAATATCATTAGGTTTCACCCAGGATGTCTAGGGTATTCCATTTCATGAAATACAACAAAAATAGTGTTCCACGAGATGTAATTGAAAAAATAGAAATAATTAATAAACACATTGGACTAGGTTTCACCTGAATTACCATTCAATTAAACTTCTTCATCCAAATTCATTGTTTCTGTACTAGCGAATCCTGCAATAGTAAGGTAAAAATGCTAAATTCTATGAACATTCCTATTCCCCAAGCTAGTTAATAGTAATTTCGAACACATACCTCTATTTCCATCAACAAAGGATCGTTTATCCTTTGAAAACACTCAATTAAATTTTCATAAGTTCAATTTAAAAAAAATAAATAATTTAATGAGAAAGCCTACTCCCATTCGTAGATATCTAGTGTGACATTCCATGTATCACTGAATTGTCTCATCATGTGACTGATGCTAATGAGTTCATCCATTGTGACCCAAGGATGAAGTCATATAATCCACTTGAAGAATTGTTTTAAATAGTCAAGTACTAGCCACCGAGTGCATACCTGGTATCACAAGATGGAGCCCGATTCTATCATGAGGCATGGTAAAACCATCATGAAATTTAGCCCATAAAAGGGGTCTCCCTTTGTGAACTATGGTAACTCATCTAGATTAAATATTGAAAACAGTTAGATATCCCGTAATAAGAATATCTAGTGTTCCTTGTGACGTGTTAATAAAGAGAAAACTATTTAAACATGAATGCACGAGATTATGTCTAATGTGTCCTTATGTCGGAACACCTAGATTCATCGTTAACAATAAGTAAAAGTATTATACAATCAATAATTCAAATATAAAATGTCTAATAATGGGATAATTTCATTTAATTCAACATTTACATTGTGTTAGGAACATTGGTCAAGGAAAATTTATTTGCAAATTCCATTTAAGACACAAGGAACAAGGAATAATCCCTTAAGAAATTCAATTAACTATACCATGATTGAGAGAAATTGGGTGTAAAGGCTTGTCACTAGATTCATCACTCTAAATAATTAAATGTATAGGTCTATGTATTTAATAGGATCCAACCCCCTTAGGGGTATTCAACAATCTCATGAAATCATGAAATCAATCTTTATGGGTGATTAACACCTTATTGGATGGCATTATTCCAAGAGATCAACACACGAGGTTGATTCACAACTAGGTCATGTCACCATAGGCCTAGTAGAAAATACCATTAAATATAATTAAAAAAATTAAAGGAAATATCAGAAGGGTTATCACCACAACGAAAATGGACATTTTATATAATGCAACCAAATAAAGAGAAAAGACATAGACCTCCCACTTTATCCTCATATAGGTTCTTACATCCAATCTCAGACTCTAATTTCAAGTATGTTGGAATAAAATGATGAAATTAAAAAATTACATGAAAATAAGAAAATTGAGAAATAGTGAAATAGATAGAACAATGAAATTAAAATTGATTCGATCTAATTAAGGATCATAAATCCTTATTCTAGTTAAATCTGACAACGAATGAATCTGATGATGATTAAAGCATATGCATAGATCCCTAGGTCAATAAGACAACAAGATAGTATGTGAGGAAGGAGAAGAATTTTTTTAGTTGAGAAAGAGAGGAAGGGATGAAATTTTTAAACAAAATAAAGGAATGGGAAATTGATATTTCATCCAAAATTTCACACCGTTTTTTCAGACAGTTGGCCAAACAGTATGACAACCATGAACCAAATAAGTCATGAAATGGGAATATAACAAGGTTATGTGTACATTTTTTTTTACCAAGAAAAAAATATCCAATATCTGATGATGTTATTCATGGTGGTGTTCCATGGGTATGATGTTGGAAAAAAAACCATGTGGCCACTATATGAATCTTCATGGTTTACAGAAACCATGGTGGATTGGAACAATAGTTTCTCTTAACTATTAAGCATATTATGTTCTCTAAATTTCTAGGATCCATGCTCTGAATAAATCTCAGACACATTTTAAACTTTCATGACATTATTTGGAATCTTTATAAGGTATGTTTAAAATAATTATAACTAAATTGTAAATTATACATACCATAGGAAACATACATGAAATTCAACCCCCCCTGAAAACTAATACCAAATTATAACTTCTGACTATGGGAAAACATCATATTAAAAATTTTATGTCTACTATTCTTGTGCATTGAATTATTTCTCGTTGATCTCATCCTCAATGAATATGTTCTATTGTTTCACCTGGACTCTAGGTATTGAACTTTCTCAGAGATCCTTCATTATCCATTCATAGATACATATTGGATGGTTCATAAATAACAAAAACCCTTACTACTCAATATCATTAGGGTCAAATGAATGATATGGGTCTCGATGATGTTATTTATGTCGAGATAATAGAAAGATATTATTTAGGGAACAACACATATGAGTTAACAAAAATTTATAGGCTAATAACATAACTCTATAAACTATTTATAAATGACTGACATATAGAGGTGAAAACATTCCCTATCTTATAATTCATTTGTGACACAATCCTAGTGATACACAATGGATGACCCAATGTACCACCTCTATCTTCATAGTCCTATGAAGATGGTCGATATATGACATCCAACTTAATTGAGTTGTGTCCATACACTTTTGAATTATTTGATCCTATTTTGAATAATCTTTGACATGGTTAGGTCATAGTAGAATGGTCTAACCTACCTCTATCTTGATGCGTATTTAATGACACAACCAATTATAGAGGGCTTCATATTGATCCCTCTAGATCATTCCATGAAAAAATTTATTTTCTTTAAACTCTATCAGTATGATATTACCCTATCATGAACAACCAAAATCACATATATTGGACCCTTCCATATCCTCTAACAGAAGTATCATTTGATTAGAATTACCATCAATGTGAGGGTGACATGTAGTACTAAAGACCACCTTTGAATCCAGTTCCATTTTCAACACATTCTAAAAAAAATTATGTAAAGTTGGTGAATTTGTTTGAAATGATAGAACATGGTACCCTATGAATAATCACTATCTACCAAATGTATATCCTTCCTATCTCATCAATATATATGAACTCCATGATCAGTATGGATTTCACATCATTGGTCAACCTATTGACAATCGCCCATACTACATCACTACCTCTAGGGGATCTAGAGAATACTTTCAAGGAATCAACGGTGACGTCATTCCATTTCCGGACATAAATGGAGAGATGCTGTAAGTGTCCAGTAGGTTTGTAGTTATTGTCATTAACCATTTGAATGTTGGAGAACTTAGGGATAAATCCTACTATCCTCCTCTTCATGCCTGGCCTCAAGTACTAATGATGAATGTCTTTGTACGTCTTCATTGTACCATGTAGAAATTTTCCAAAAAGAGGCATGACATGCCCTTATCATCTCTTAATTTATATCTTAAGTCACCCACGCATCGCCATGGGAGTGATGGGTCTCAATTGAAATAAAAATACATCTAGGGGGTGAGTTCTCTCTTTTGTATCTCTGTTGCAATACAAGGTCCTCATAATCATAAAATTTCCTCTTCTATACCCACTCCAGAAGGATTTCACAATAAGAGCTTTAATAATAGTCTACACCTGTGGTTCATAAATTTTAAAATGCATCTCAATGAATAGGTACATCAACTAGAACACACAACATTCCTCTTTGATGGCCTTCATCTGAGTTTTCTGACTCAAGGAATTAGCTGGGAAATTTTCATTTTTAGGTGTGTAAGAAAGCTCAATGCTGAATGATTTCATTTATCCCAACCACTTGATCAAGCTCAGATTCAATTATCACTATGTGATATGTATTTGAGTCTTTTATGGTACATGGAAAAATTATTCTCTCATCCAATATGTAGTAACTCCAAAAAAATCATTAAACAAAACTATAGCATTGATTTCATTAATTTTATAGTTAAACTCATGAGACCTCAAATGGCATGATCCATACAGTACAATCCCATCACCATGCATCTGAACTATGCCTATACCAGTTCCGAAAGCATAATTTTATATAGTATATCTTTTTCAGGGATTATGAAGAATCAATATATGTGGAAAAGTTTTTATTCCTTTTAACACATGAAAAACATTCTCCAAATATTCAGTTTAGATGAATTTCAAAACAGTTCTTAGTGAATAACTTATGTGGAACTAACAGGAATGAAGAATCTAAGATGAATCTCTTGTAATAGACCAGTATCATAAAGAATATGTGTATTTCAAACACATTCATGGTATGATTCCTGAAGCCATGGCACTCACCATCTCTAGGTCAACTGATACACTTAACTTAGATATTGTATGACAGAATAAGTGAACAATACAAATAAAAAAGAGGCATTTATTGATATTCAAATATAGATGGTTATCTCTCAGTGTACTTAACAATATGATAGGATGAAGTTCATGGTTTTTTCTGGTGTGTGAATTCATTATGATGACATCTACAAACACTACGAGGAAGGAATCAAGATATGGGTGCAATACTTGTTCATCATATCCATGAAGACTACTAGTTCATTATTCAAGATGATTGACATAACTAGATACTTATATAGACCATACCTACTCTATAATGGTGTATGTGGTATATTTTATGGCTTCAAAAGAACATCATGGTCAACCAACCTAACATATTTCTAGGAGAAAACTATTGATCCTTAGAGTTGGTTGAAGAGGTCATCTAAATGATGAAGTGGATACAGATTCTTCAACATATATTTGTTGAGTTATTAATAATCTACGCACAACCTTGGGGTACCATATACCTTGTTTTCTAAAATTATAGGATAACCACATGGTGATATACTAGGATAGATAATATTATTATCCAATAAGTCTATGATTAAATTCATGAATTTTTAGAGCTCTATAACTTCCACCCGATATGGAGGAAAGGAAACCATTGCCACAATTGGGAAAAAGATCGATGTTGAATTCAATCTACCTATCAGTAGGTAATCTAGACACATAATCATGGGAGACATCCATAAAATGATCTATAATAGGAGGAAATACTCCTAACTGAATTCCCTTATCACTCATTAAGAGACTTCACATCTTGGTTCATACTCCACCACACCCAATATGATTGATTCTTGATAGACCACCCTCAAGATACTATTTTCAATTTTTGATATAATTTTTTCTCTTAGGTTATGAAAAGGACACATGATGGTGATTAAAATCCACATGGCATTGATAAGACACAATATTTTCCATAACAAAAATGATGTTGATTCCATTCATATCTAGGGGGAGATACTCCATAGAGAAAATTACTCAAAAAATCAAGGGGAAATCATGGAATTGGTATATACCCTCTACAAAAACTCCTAAACATGTATTAGGGTTCATAAAACCACTATAATACTCTATCACTATTCTATTACTTCCCATAGTTGGTGGAGATAGAAAAGAGTGAGAAACACTTATATCAAATATGGTAGATAATAATGTCGATCCTGCCATAATAGAATATATAATTGTAGGTGGACCTAGAATCTATTATTATGGAAGTTACTTCACAACATAGATATGGATTGAAACACAGTCGTGAGATGTTTTCTTTTATCTTGAGTAGATCCACTCTTCTGATGATAGAACTCCAGGGCATGAAATCCTCAACCACAACCACATGTTTCATCTCAAATGGCTTGCACAGAACAATCATCCTACCTGAAAATTTTGAACTGGTCCTTCACCTGAATGTGTTGTTAGCATAGGACATCATTTTCATGGAACCATTTGAAATGGTCGATAGAAATGCAATAGAAGAACCATCCTTCTTCCAGACCATAACTTGATTGGTTTTCTCATGCACATGAGATTTTTATGGTCCATCCCACCACACAGGTGACATGCCTTATAACTATTATTATGTGCCACAGAAAAGGCACTACCCCATGTGTATCCAAGAAGCCCCACTTCCTGCTAATGGATAGACCATTGATATTCCTTGAAAGTGAACTTCCCAATATCACATCATATAATTCCCTGAGTTTCCACTTAGTGACGAGGTACTTATTAAATATCAATGAAATCATTTTCATCCTAAATATGACTACTAGAAGAATAATTATATTAGAAATACCATCCTCGAATCACCTCATAGAATTCCTCTCAACACTGGTCATGGTCAAAAAAAATATCTTTCAAATTCAGTGAAGATAGTTGAATATTCTATCCCATACATGTCACCATACAGAAGGTGTGTTAGTTCATATCCATGACCTTTTCTTAGAGTCTGGGGGAATAATTGGTCAAATAGGGCTATATAGAAATAAACACAGACCATAACCTAGTGCAAACCAGTATGATATAGAACACAACACCAACACATAATTGAATCACGTAGTATATATATTATGATATCGAACCACCACTCTAGAATCATCTCAATATGCTAAAACATTGACACTATATCCTTCAACCACAATTTCAAATATTGAGGTATTCCACCACCTAAAAAGGAGGGAGCATGGTACAACTGTAACTTGGGGGTTAGATCAACCCTTAAAGGCTCGTATTTATTATATCGTTGAAATTATTGAAAAAATATGAATATGATTCCCTAAAACTAGGAAATTGAATCTAGTGTAAGGTCTATATGAAGTGTTTTAGATTTTACTAGAGGATGTTACATAGTTGTATAAAGTCCCACCACATCTATAGTATTCTCATATTTATATTTATAGAATATAAAATCAATTAATCATTGGGGTATAACTCTATAATTTCTAAGAACATGCCATCGATGGGATTTAAAACAGATAGGTAAAAAAAGAAGTACACAAAAACAGAAGATGCCATACTTGAGAAGAGCCCCCCTCAACTTGCTCCAAGAGCTAGGTCTTGGTGATTCCAATAAGTCACAGAATTATCATAAGAGACATATACTACAACCCTCTATAATTTTGGGTTACGGTCATGGTCTCATAATAGGTAAACCTTTTATTTTAAAAGTTCACTTTCATTTTTATTCATTTATGTAATATTATTTTCATTAAGTTATCAAATTAGGTGAATCACCATCTCTAGTTTATAAGGTCGCATTCCCCCTATAAATTGGATTATTGTGTCCATTTAATCCTAAACAAAACATAATATATCCCATTATAATGATAGAATGGGGATTAATGTGACAAAATTGGATTTTTAAGGCATATAAATTAACCTATACAAGAAAAAACAATTAGGTTAGGCAGATGATTTATGATCCAATTGTGTGTTCTCAATCCTGCAAGAAAATATCTAGACATTTCCCAACATTTTAATCTGGTCATAGATCTAATAAAAAACTGAAAGAAACCATCACATGAAATATAGAAAAAGAACATAATTTTTTAAACATTTCATGGAATAATTCATGGACTTTTATTTCCTATGGTACCTAGAACTATGCTTAAACATATATGTCCTCTATCATTAGGATAAGGCTAAAAACCATTTTTAACATCATCATAATCAATAATATCACATAGAGAGTGAGTCACCCAATGGTGAAATCTATGAAATATTAACAATTAAAAAAATAGCATAAATTACCCATCCTGTATAATTTAGGTTTCCCATATAAGTGGGCTGGCTACATCAAAGCATTGGCTCACTACCAAATTTTTGAATCTTATTCTCTTATCTTATTGAAAATTTAAGATAAAAAAATGAAATGGCTCTAATACAAATATGATGAATCCCACCAAAGATAACAATTAACTATCCCCTAAGATAGTTGTAGATAGACTTCATGAATGCCTCCTCTAATGCCAGATATTGTCATCTAGTAGTGAGGGAATATGGTATAACTGTTGGAAGAATATTCCCTTCGAGATTAGATTACAACACAAATATATATATATATATATATATGTATTTATTTATTTATTTATAATAATAAGAAAAAATAGAATCATTCAGAAAAAATTATATAGTTGTAGAACCATAAAAATTAATCATGAATGATTAATAAATAATTCTGTAGAAGTAAAACAATCAGAGGATACAATGTGATGACCATAGTAATGTAGCTATACAAAAAAATGAAAATTTAATGGGCAAGGCATACTGTCTTATACAACATGAGAAAAATTTACAACATACAAAAAAATAATAATAATAGAATCTCAATCATAGGTTGGTTCCTTTTCCCCGAACTCCATCTTAGTAATTAATGTGAATCATGCATTAGAAGTTGGATACTTCCCTTTTTTTATACATGAAACCATATTGTCTTCTCATGTACTAAATCTAGCCAAGAAGGGTATGACATATAATCTAATTATGAAAGTTCCCACATTGTCTATGACATTTCATTCCATAAAATAGAATATAATAATTGTTCCATATTAAGTAAATTCATAACATAAATAAAAAATATACACAGTGGAATAGGTTTTAATCAGAGACCCATCTAATTTAAATTATTCTACATAAGTTATTGTGTCTACACCGAGAGATCATATAATGGTATATTAAGTGGGGTAAAGTTTAAGAATATGTGATGTCCAAAAGAGTGTTATTAGTCTTAAAGGAAACATATATATGTTTCTATAATAATTAGATCAATTCTATTCTGAAGATATTCATTTACAATTTCATTAGATAAATTTGAAAACCACTTTATGAAATATACATAAAAACCCCTATCTTCTCCTTGGAAATCTAAAGGGACATGCCTTGTATTTCTTGAGGGGCTCATTATGCGACCAATGAAAATTAGTGTGACTAGGGTGACCTAAGGATAATTTCTTGCATTTCTATCCAATATGAGGTTTTAATGTTAATTAATATTCTCCTAGTATATTTCTTATATCACAAATAGGGGCTTGAGTCTCTTTTAAGTCATGATAAATCCATCATCCCATATATCCCATAGAGGATAGCTTCCCTAGGTAATTTGTGTCCCTTTTTACTATGTAAATCTTTTAACACTTGGTAGGCCCATCTCAGGATTACCTGGTGTCACCTATGGGGTGTTAAAAAAGCACTAACAATTTAAATAATATGACATGAGAGTCCTTACATGGGGTGATCAATTCAGAACCCCCCTAGTTTCACACACTGCGCATTAGTGAATAATTAACCAATAAATAATTCATATAAAATACCTAACAAAGGCATCATTCTATTTAATTCAACATTACATTGTATTTGGCACATTGGTCAATGATGCACCATATTTTCAATTCCATTTAATTAATAAGGCACAAGGCCTAATATCATGGATAATAGAGTTATCTCTACTTTTCAAGAGTGCCATGGGTAACAATGGATTTTCACTAGGTTCATCAATTTAAAGAAAATCAATGTATAGGTTGATCTATTTAGTATGGGGAAACCCCCTAAGGGGTGTTCAAAAAAATCATGAAAAATACTAGTTATATATAATGGAAAAAGGACACAGAATTAGATGAAATGGATCGAGGAGATCAACCAGAAGGGTTGTTTCTCAAAAATCTCAAGTCGCCAAAAGCATGATAAGAAATCCAATTTAACATAATTCAACAAAATTAGTGATGATTCCAAAAGTGTATTCCCAGTGGGACAGAGACACATTTTTATAATTATATTAAAAAATGTAAAAAAGACATTGACCACCTAACATATCCTCATGAAGAGTCCCTCATCCAATATCAGACTCTGATTCATGCTATGTAGAAAGATAATGATGAAAATATCAAAGGCCCTAAAAATGGAACAAATGAGCTTGCATCCACATAATGAAACAAATGGGGAGAAGAATGTGAAATTTATTTGAGAACATTGATGAGCATACCATTATCTTCCATTTAGATAAGATGTAAGGGAATCAGATGATGAAAAGTGGAGATTCTTGGGTCTCATGTTTCAAAGAATAACATGCTCATATGAGAGGTAGGATCATAATTTTAGTATTAGATAATTCAAGGTTTTAAATAAATACGTTAAAATGTTAAATGATAAGGAATTTAAATTTTACCCACATTTAACACTATGAACAGTTTGGTCAAATGGTTACCAAACTATACACCATCCTTGTGAATGTTACTGCTTGAAAGGTGAACATAATATAGTTAAGTCGATGAATTGTTTAACTATGTGCAATGTATGAAAACTAACTTGAAAAAATCTATAGAATGTTCACATAGCCATCCACCTTATGTTTCATGGTCGTATAAAACTAGTGTGGACCTCTTTTTCCCACTGTCTACAACCACATGGTTTAAGGAAAACTTATGGGCCTAGTGGAATGGTGTTTTTAACAATTCATCCCATTATTTTATCCTCATTTTGGGGCTCTAGGATCTGAATGAGCCCCACACACAACTAAAACCTCCATTACATTATTAAGAATCATTATAAGAAGTGTTTTAATTATTTTAAACACAAAAGTAAATGGTCTATACATTAACAAAAAATATAGGACTTCATAAATGACACATTCATCTAAGGTGAAGATATATCATGTAATTTTTAAAATGGTTTTAATTTCAATGATATCGAGAATGTAAATAAATTTTATAACAATAATATTTGAAATTAAATGTTCTTTATGGGAAATGTCACTGAGGACTATTTATCTTATTTTATCAATTCAAGATTCTAATTATTATTGGATTTTAATGAATATTATTAAATATAATTTCATTAAATATATACATATTAGACTTTAAATAAGAGTTAAGGTAAAACAATAATTAGGAACTATGATTTTTCTAATTTATATAAAAATAAGTATAATTAGTGTATTTCTAATCAAAAACAATGTTTAATGTTATGTTTAATTTTTTTTTCATCTTATGATGTTTACAACATATACATGAATCATGTTTTAAAACAAGGAATTTTTAAATAACATCAGAAAAAATTTACTAATGGAGGATATATATATAATATTTTCAAAATTTTTAAATCATTAAAAAACATTGGATGTGGTTTTAATTTCATAAAGTATAATTTCAAGTGTTAAATTTTAATTTAAAAAATTGAACCATTTTTTATTAAATATAACATAACAGGTAACTAGAAGAGTTTTTATTCCATGAAAATGATAATGTCCTTTAGAGAAAATATTGATTATATTTATAAATAACTAGTAAATATTTATCCCTATATGGTTGGAAGAATGTTCATTATAAAATCTATCTTTAATAACATTAATGGACCCTCAAAATATTATAATTAAAACTTCCCTCCTTCTTTAATTTATAATAAAAGGATGAGTACTAGAAACCAAAACATTATGTACATGAAAATGTGTTGAGTCATTGTAAAATAATGGTAATAATTTAAAGATATGGATGATATAATAATTTAATGTTATATATGTTCATTATGGAGAAAATACACATGGATTGATTATTTGGTTTTCTTATGCATTCTATGTTATAATTTAATTTTAAATTTAAGTAATGTATTTGTAAATCATTGAAACCTCATTAGTATAATTCATTTATGTGGTGAGGGTTACTCCATGAACATTGTGTATGAAAAAGTTAAAATCACATATTTGGAAAAAGTTCGCATTTTATTTATTAATATGTAAGATAATGTTTATAATATTGTCCTTGATGAAAGAAATATCTATAATATACATTGTTGTGGTATCTTTGATGATATATATTTAATTTAGAGTACTGTATTATGTAATTAAAATGTCCATTATTTGTATAATTTTTTTATTAATTTCATTTAAAGGATAAAAGATGAAAGGTCAAGGGTAGAGTAAGAAACAATAGTCTCAAGGTATGTAGTAGTGTAAAATGATTCGATTTTATAACATTTAGTGGTTAAATCTAGTGAAAATTATTAAATCATGATTTGGGTTTTATAAATAATCAATACAAATTGGTTTTGGTTAAAAACATAATAGAGTTAAAAGAGTGAATCATTGGTGTCGGCATGAAAAACTTGTTGGTGTGAGAGATGTTTCGGCATGTTAGTGTGAGCATGACAGAGTCTGAATGACTGAGGCGGTATGATAGTGTCAGCATCACAGAGTCGACATGACAATGATAGCATGTTAAAGTCGACATGACAGTGTCAGTATGATAGTGTGAGCATGAAATAGTCCAAATGACATAGTCACTTAGTTTTTACCCAAGAGAAAAACTATAATAAACTTATATATTAATTAATCCTAGTTCATGTCTGATGTAATTTATTCATCTAGAGTTCAATTGATTAGTGAATATGTCAGTGATCAAAAATTCAGTGCCAAAAAATTCTAATGTGATATTACCCTTTTGATAATGATAACTCAAAAAGTGTTGTCTTAAACCAATATGATTAGTTATAGAATTACAAAATGGGTTCTAATAATTTTAATAGAACTTTTATTGTCACAATTTATAGATATATGTCTAAATTGATATCTATAGTCTTGTAGAGTGTGTTTTATCCACAAAATATGAGCATGAATAATAGCAGTAGCTATGTATTCATCTTTATTAGTCGATAATGAAACCTAATTTTGTATCTTACTACACCAAAAAATCAAAGACATTCCCAAAAAGTGAGATGTTCCAGGGGTTCTCATTATATCTACCTTGCATCCACCAATGTCAGCATCATAATAACTCACTATATCAAATGATTTTCAATTGGGGTAAAAATAACCGAAATTGATAGTATGTTTTAGGTCTTTAAAAAGTTATTTAATAGAATTTATTTTATATTCATTTGGGTTATCTTCAAAATGTGCACACATTCACACACTTTACATTATATCTATACTACTAGTATTTAGGTAGAGAAAACATCCAATCATTCCTATATGAGTGGATTGATTAACATATTTAACATCATCGTCAAAATCCATATTACATTTAGTACTCATTGGAGTGTCACTACTTTTAATGTTATCAGATACAAGTATTTTTAAATGTCCTTTTGTGTATTTACTTTGATTTAAAATTATATATTTATTATTTTGAAAATTCATAAATCCATGAAAAAAATTAGTTCACCCATTAAAACTCATTTCAAATTCACTTTTCATCATTTCCAAAAATTAAATAAAAATATAATTTCATAAAGATCCAAAAATAATGACATATGTATAAATTTTAACAACTATAACATATTTATAAATTTATTTTATAAATAAAGTTGGATCAAAAATTCTTTTGGTAAAACCTTTTGTAATACGAAATGTACATATTCTATCATACCGAGATTTTTTAGCTTGTTTTAAACCATATCAAGATTATTTTAGTTGGAAAACATCAATTTAAAAATGATATTTAGTAAAAATAGGGGTTGTTAAATAACAACATCCTCAACTATATACCTAATTAGGAATGCAATTTAAATATCCATCTGTTAACGCTTGAAATTAAGATGAGAAGCATAAGAAAGAAGGATTCTGATGGCCCCAAGTATAGTAACAGCTACAAATGATTCTTCATTGTTAATGCCTTCTTCTTGAATACAACATTGTGCAACCAATATATATTTTCTTCTAACATTATTACCATATTCATATACTTTTTTCCTAAACACCCACTTAGTGACTATGGTTAAGGTGTCATTGGGTCTATCCATAAGATTCGAAGAATTATTTCATTCAAATTTATTGTGTTCTTATTGGATAACCATCACCTTAAATTCATCTTTAATTTCATCATTGATGTTTTTGGGTTAAAGATGAGACGAAAAAAGCATGATTTTAAACCTGGTTCTAAGAGAAGATCTAGTTAAATTCCCTTTATCTTAGTCTCCAACAAAAGAATCAAAAGGATAGTTCTTGAGGTTTCTAGTTGGTCTAGAAAAGGAGGGTCTTTAAATTTTAGGCTCATGTACAAATTCTGATTATAGAACAGTTTGATTTAACATTTTTCATGATGAGAAGATTAGATTATTTTTAATTTATGCCCATGATTTTCATGTTATCTTTAAGGATTTCTAGGGAGGTCTTAGGATCATGTGTATCTGTTTAATCAAATCTATATGCACTAATTCTTCCACACACTTGTTTCTTTTATTAATGACTTTATAGACATTAATAAAATTTGTGTAACCTATGAATATTCCTTCAGCACCTATGGATACAAATTTGGCCTGATTATCCTTTGTATTAAAAAAATATACTTTTCAACCAAAAACATTGATGAACTAACTTTTCGGTTTCTATTGTTCCACAACTCGTAATAATTCATCCTAAGTATAGTTCTAATTACCATTTTATTAATTATTTTTCATGTTTTACTGATAGCCTAAGCCCAAAATTGAACCTGTGGATCATATTCATTTATCATTTTTTGGGAAATCTATTTTAAAGTTCTATTTCTTCATTCCACAACTCCTTTTTAATAAGGTGCCCTGTGGGAAGATAAGTTACGACTATAGCTATTTTGAGAGAAAAAAGATTCGATGTCCTGATTTTAAAAATCACAAACATGGTTACTTGTTAGGGATTTTATCAAAAGTCCACTAAGATTTTCTACCATCCTATAATAATTGGTGAAGTATGGACTTTCTTCTCTTTGGTGAGCTATAAAATAATTCCAAGTATATCTAGAAAATTTATCTATAAGAACATAGACATAGTGCTTACCATTTAAACTAGAAACTCTATATGGTCCACACAAATCCATGTGAACAAACTCAATAGGTTAATTATTTGAAACATATTTCTTTAATTTGAACGATATCTTTTGTTGTTTACCATTTTGAAAAGGATTACAGAATTTTTCATTTGAACACTCATGTTTGGGTAGATACTTGAAAATTTATTTTCTAGTAATATTTCTATATGAATGTACATTACGGTGTCCTAATATTCTATGCCAACTCCAAAACACATAATGGAAGGCACTTAAACAACAAAAAATTCGAAAAACTAAAGAATATATGTTACCAACATATAAATTTTTATTTCATAAATCATAAACAACCAATTCATTTTTAGAGTTAAAAACATTGAAAGAAACATTTTATAACAAAGCATAAAATCCATCATCATACAATTTTGAAAAACTAAGCATATTATACATCAATCTATCAACAAAAATTTATTTAGAAATTAAAATAGAGATAATGTTACCAATCGGGCATAGGCCAATTTTTTTCCTTTAGCCTTGTCACAAAAAATGACATATACACCATCAATCATGATTAGGTTTTGGAATAATTAATAGTCTCTTTTCATTTGTCTTGAACATCCACTCTTCAAGTACCACTGAATCTTACAGGATCACTTCATATAGAATTCTAACAAAATAATCAGATAAAAGTTTATTTTGGTACCCAAATTATTTTGGGTCCAGTTACATTAGTAATCAATCCTTTAGGTAACCACATTTTTTTCATGGGATTTCTATAAGAATTATGTATCATATTTTAATAGTAGACTCTATTTGGCCTAAAAAAATTTGAGGTTGTAAAAGATTTTCTAGAAATGAAACTAGCTGCATAATTTTAAATTGTTTGGTAGAAAAAACAAATTTTCTCGATTTGGTTATAGAATGTTATTTGGATAGATTTCAATGTACATGATGATACCAATAACATAATCATACGTAAGAGTTATTATTTTACCTAGAATTTGAATAAGATTACTTTTATAATTTTTAAACATTTTAAGATCATTCATCAATTTCTAATTATACTATTTTATTTTATAGTTTGCATTGAGAAGTTGAATTTTTTTCCTTTTTTGTAGTGTGTTCAAGAATACTATTTACAGTTGGAGAATGTTATTTTATTAAATATTTATATTTATCTTTCAATTCATTTAATGTCTTTTCTATAACGTTACATTATTAAATTAGTTCATCACATGTTATATTTCAAAAAACACTCTCACCTCCAAAATAGTGTGAGTTATGTATAAGAGAATCTAATGTTACCTCAGTTGTGTGTGTCATAAAACACATATTTTCCATGTCATATATATCACCATGAGATGATTCTGATTCATTTGAGCTATCCTCCTAGGCACTAAAGTTCTCCTTCAAATCATTATTATACTTCTTTTATTTTTTTCATACTTCCTTTTTTTATATAATTTTTCCTTGTCATCTTTGACATGTCCTCTCCTCTTACAGCATAGCAGACAATCTCCTTCGATTTTTCATTTCTTTTCAACTCCTTTTTCCATTTTACCTTATTATCATATATTCCATTATAGTTGGTTATCATGAGGAATTTATTATTCATAGGGAATTTAACGAATCTTATAGCTAGCTGAGCCATTTATTCATCACTATCAGATTTTGATTCATCATTATTATAGATTCAAAACAAAGGCTAGCACCTTCTGTTTTTCATTATTCATATTGGTAGTAGTCTTAAAGGCTACAAATTTTATTTTAGGTTCTTCTTCTTCTTCTTTTTTGACTTTTGATTCTTCTTCAAAAATAATCAAATGGCCTATCAACTCTTTTAATGTCAGTTTTCTAATAACACCAGATTTTATAATTGAGACAGTTGTTCTTCTCCATCTATCTAGTAAACATATGATTGTTCTCACAATTTTATCCTTTGTTGTAACAACTCTTCTTAGAGAGATCATAATTTTCACAATTTCATTCATCCTGAGATACATGTCAGAAAACAGCTCATGAGTATTAATTTTAATGTTATCATATTTAATAGTGTATGTCTGAAGTCTCATTTAATAAATAGTAGAGCTTCCACCATGTTAAACAAATAATGTATCACAAAATTGAGGGGTTGTTTTATATGAATAAATTCTACTAAATTATTCATCTCTTAAAGAACAATATATTTATTTCATGGATTTGGAATTAATTTTATAGTCATCCTTATTTGGTCCATCCAATATGGTTCTAGAAGTAGTAAAAATCTTATAATCATATATAATGGAGGACCAAATTTCAAACCTCGTACATTCTAAGTTCATTTTTATCTTAATTTTCCATTGAGCATAGTTGGTTCTATTGAAAAAGAGAGGTTTGTTGTTAGAAACACCTTCCAGTCTATTTTCCATAATAATATTTTAGAAAAAGAATTTAAAGAGACAAAAGATTATTATTATCCTAAATTTTAGGATCATTGAAATACTAATAAAATAACAGTTGAATGGGGTAAAAATCATTGAAAACAAAAAACTACAAATCCCCTAATACCAAATGATTATTGGAGTAGAGTAATCATGAGTGGGGGGAGGGTGAATTGAGTATCTATAAAAATTTCTATTAGTACGTTATTCTTTGAAATTCACCTAATTTAAAATTCAATTGACCTATTAGCTAGTATTAAATTCATAAGGCATTAACTGTTTCACTAATTTCTTAAAAGAGTAATTAGTTCTTTGTTATATTAATTTTATAATTAATACATCTTTTGAAATAATCCTAATGTGTCAATACTATTATAAACACTTTATAAGTCTAACTATTAGAGTTAATTATTTTTTTTGAAATTTTCAAATAAAACATAATAAAACTAAAAGTAAAAGAAAGAAGAAATGAAACAAGAGGATTAGTCTCAAGTAGATACATAATCATCTCCAATTTTATATCACCTTTCTCCAAGAAGTTTTAATTAATAAAAACTTTGATCCACACCCTGGATTAAGGTTTTCAATAGCACATAGGTTATCTAGGTCACAGCACATCTTCCACAATTCATTGTCGGTAAAAACTACAAGGTCAAACAATGATTTCTTCTACGCTAATCTATGGGAGTAAGAAGGGTGTGAGTGGATGGATATCATGTATAAATTATTTTTATACTATAGATAGTGTGTTTTTATAGACATATACACACAATTCTCAAAAGTATTTAAAAACACACACAATAGAGAAAATAAATTTCGGAAATGATTTAGACGTCTCTATGTTTCTTAAGATGAAGATTTTGAATCTCTAGATATAGCTACGATGAAGTTTGAGACCTCTTGTGGAAGTTGACACTAGAATAGAGTGGCATATTCTAGCTTCAAGGTACATGTATGCTTCAGCAGGTATATTCTTCACCTTCTTTGATATGATGAATTAGTTTGAAAATTAGATGTATAACTTGATTGAAATTTTCTCATGTGTATTTTCATTGTGTTATTGAGTTAATATTGGGTGAATTAGAGTCACATACATTCATCAGTAAGACACTCAAGTGGGGACATCACCACTTCTCTATACTTCTCTCTTGAAAAAGAATTTATTCTTGAGGGCTGAAAGAGTGCATGATAATTCAACATGAATAGGTTCATCATTCCTTATACTATGTACTAAAATTTCTACATAATATTATTTAATAAGTCAATATCAATAAATGACTCAAATATGACCGTTAGGAATAAATTTAATAAATTCATATTTAAACAGTCTGTCGTTGACTTTTCTGCCAGTGAGTCAGTCAATAAGTGAGTCGTCCTATTAGTGAGACATTGATCAGTGAGTGGACTTTTAGGGGGGCATCAATGGATGAGTTTTATATTTGTGAGACATCAGTCGGAGACTCATCTATTGGTGAGACCTCAGTCAGTGACTCGTTTTTCAGTGAGACATTAGTTTGTGAGACGTCTGTCAGTGAGACATTTTCCTGTCGGTGTCTTTGTTCTTCTCTATCATTTTCATTGACTCATTGTTAGATAATTTTAGATGTTTTTTCTATTATATAGTACCAAAAAATCTAAATTTTTTAATACCCATAGTTACACATTGATAATAAGTTACATGATTTTTCGTACTTAAACAAATATAATTAGTTATATGATTGAAATGATATGATATGCTAGATATTCATTAAAATGATTTAGGATCTTTCATGAGGTATGATATGTGAGTTGTGATTGGGACAAGATCTATTATAATTAATTAGGATATAGTCATTATATATAACATGAATAGTGATAATTAATACCATTATAGTGAGTGATAGTGGCCCAAATATCCTATCGGTCAACAATTGTTATATTTTATAACACTTCATTCCTTTAACGTAGCATTTGCCGCATTTTTATCATTAGTATAATATCCATTAATCATATCTCCTCGCTAACACTCAAAAAAAGATCTTCCTTTTTGAATTTTTTCCATAATACCCATATTTTTACATTTAATGAATTCAAAAGTAAAATATATATATTAGAGACCGATATTCACATCCATTGTGTTAGCTAAACATTTAATTTATTCCTAGAAATTACTTGATCTGTACCCCTCTCTTCCACAACCATAACATCTTCCTTTTCTTAAAAGTAATCCACATGGTTGTTTCTTGATAAATACTCAAGATATATGTGGTATAACATTATTTACTCAGTGGTTTTTGAAAATGGATCTCTCAAAAAAACACTCATTCTTTTCTTAGGTTAGTTTGGATGTGTTTTGAGGTACATGTTGTTAATAATATCCCATTATTACTAATTTTGAATAATCACAACATCCATTAACTTATTTAACATCCCTTGGAATTACATTCTGGAAACATTCTGTCACATTTTTCATTAACTCGTTTTCTTCTAGTTCCAACTCTTAAATAAAACCAAAAGTATTAGTGTCTGAAAGAAAATCATAGTGTAAAACCAAATATTCATAAAAAAATTACTTATTGGATGTATAAATCATGACACCTTATATAAAATTAATTACACATTTCTATAAATGTATTCCATCCCTGAACATAAATATTTAAATAATTCATAATTTAAAGTTATGAGTTTTATGAATTTCTAAATAATATATCCTAATAGTTCAAAACCAAATTACCAGCAAGCCTCGTTTTCATGAACATGTTCCCAATAGAGTCTGGCTCAAAATGTTGTTTTCATTGTTTCCCCCTAGGTGATTAAATTCCATATCCACATCGACATTTAGTATCTAAAAATTATGTATTTTTTGAATGAAATCACTTTATCTTTTTAAGAAATATGGAATTTATCTTATACTTTAACAAATACTTAAACTTTTCCTAAGAGACTTCCCTAGTCATATCCTTATAAATATCCATATGTATCCCACTAGATTATTCTCATCATAGTTTCTATTGATTGAATAAATATTTAATTTGATACAAACTATTGAGTCATTGATTTACCATCTATACACTTTAAATGATTTAGGAAAAATATTTATTTCATTACACAAATACATTCTTTATAAGCATGATAGTTTAGTTCCTTTGCAAACTTGAAAAATAATTTCATTCATGTTGAAATAACTTCAATTTCACAAATAAATATCATCACCTTTATCATTCAATCAAAATAACATTACTCATAACATTTGTAATAGAAAATAAGAATGGTTTCTCTGAAATGATCAATAAGTATTAAAAAAGGAGAAACATAATTATCAAATGAATATAAGGTTATGAGAAATTTATGGAATCATTTGAAACGCATACCCTATATATGAAATATCACAATAAATAAATATGGTATAATATTGGTAGCTTATAATACATGAATCATAAGGGAATCAAAGACCATATACTATGATAATATAAGGCATGGAATTTATTACATATACAAAAGAAAATAAAATCATTTCCCTATTATTAAAAGATCAATTATGACACCATAATAGTAGATAAAGACCTTAACTAAACTCTGTTTATTCCCCATTCAAACCACGTATTACCAATCATGTTAACTTCCCATTCTGGAAATGTATTATAGAACCAGGTTCAATTACAATTATATTCATATATTACTTAATCAGGTTCACATCTTGTTAAATCCCTATTTTATATAAAAATCATTATGTCCCATTCCAATCCTGTCTAACTCAACAAATATATAATTAATTACAAAATTCATTAGAAGGATATCTAACTGAAACCTCTAATGATATTAAAACCATATTTATGTGTGCCAAAATATCATAAAATTCATCATTCCATAATCAAATAAATGAAATTGGTATCTTATACATTTAAAAATATCATAACCTTTCGAAAATAGACATGTTTCATTATCGATTATTCATATCAAAACCCATTCAAATATGCAATTTCTCTTTGAATTTATCACTATATAACCCATGGAAGAGAAACTAGTTTCATTAACATAATGATATCAACCCCTAGATGATTTAGAGAAAAAATTAATGGTATCTATGTAGCATATCACTAGTAAAACATAAATTATATCAATGAATTTCATCTTATATGGAGAAGTATTTTTAGTGATTACCTAGAAAATTTCATTAGGAAAATAACCATTCATTGAAAATCACCTTCATTAAATTTTTTTGAAGTTTTTATATTTTAAAATATCATTGGAAAATATATTTGAATCATTGAGATAAAATTTATAACCATTTTTGAGGAAAAAAATGAACCCTACTAAAAAATCTAAAATCTAAAAACCTAAGGAAACACAATATATTGAAAATATCCGAGAAAATATATTGAGGAAGCTTTGAAAATAATTTAAACAATATTAAAACGTAAAAAAATTCAAAATGACTTTCTCTAACAATAAATTGAATCTAAAATATGTCCCAATGTTTTTACAAAATTATTTCATTTTGAAAATATTCTTTAAATATTAAAATAAGATTCAATTAATGGAATGGTCATGATATCAGAGAAATTTATATAGTACATATATGTAAAAAATATCTTTAACATTTTTATTAGATATGAAAAGAGTGTTGATCCGAAAATAAAAAAATATTCCATATAAAATGACATTGTAAAAATTAATAACAGGTATAAAAATTTCTTTTACAAATCATAGGATAATACTATAGCAAGTTTTAATATTTTTTGGAAAATATAGTTTTAGGATACCACATATTTCTTTGTAATATAAAAATAATGTAATAATTTTTTTAAAATAAAATATAAATTATATTAAGTAAAAACATGTGAAACTATGGTACCAATACATTATTATATCATAAATTACCAGAATATAATAAAATTCATGATAATTCTCCACATACTATTCAAAATATTTCAACAATTTAATTAAAATCATAAACAATATCGTTAAATGTTGAGATTGTAGCAACAAACTCTTACCATGTTAGAATCTATGAATTGTAATCCCCAAGAAAAAATATCATTAAATTGTTTTTAAAATATCACTAAAATGATTATATGAATGATAACACATATTAAATTCATAGTATATACTCATCTTAAATAATAAAGGTGCATAATATAAAATGTGTCCTAATGAAGGAAAATTGAAACAAAATTCTCAAACTGATTTTGTAATGTCATAACAGTAACCCCATGAAATGGATATCCTAAAATATAATGTAAATACCAAAAAATATAATTACTATAATCGTAATGTACATTCATTGGCTCTATCTACACCATTATATATGATTATAAGATTCTGTCAAATATAATAAGTGAGTCAGAAATTCATTACCTTATGTCGTTCCTTTCTTCATACTAATTCAAAAATAATTTGTATTAAATATATGTTTATTATAAATATACCATAGAAAAATATTAATAAATATTTTTTCGTATATAAATTTTTTCTGAATTTTTATTACCTATTTATTAAAAATTACATGATTAATATATATTTCGACAAATAACCACTTTTACTTTTATAAATGTGTTGACTTTTCATTCTTTGACTTCTTGTATAGATCATGACTTCATACTATCCAAAATGAATGTTGTGACATGAATTTCATTTATATTCCATATATATGTATTCAAAGTGACTAATAAAAATTATTCATAGGAAATGAATGACACATTTCAATAAGACTATTGTCAATTATTATGCATTAATGGTGTTTTGATTTTCTTTTCATATTGAAATAATGAAAATTAAAACATATATATGTATATTTTCACTACAGTTTAATTATTATTTCATCTATATCACATTTTTCTAGTAAAACCATATTTATAAATTACATGTTATTCTTGAATGTGTCACATCACTTCGTGAGGCGGTAGTGTGATGTATACATGAATTACATTATCAGATTCCCACAAAAATAATGACATTACGATATGTGTGGTATAGAAACTCTAGTATCATAATAACATTTTAAAAATGATAAATATCAATTATAATTATTTTTTAAATCATTATTATCATCCTTGATATATTGTAAGGGAATAATAATAACATTGTTTCAGAGGCAATATTTCAACGTTCTCATAAACCTTGATTTTGTATCCCTTTTGATGGTAGTCTGTGAGGTTGTAGTTCTTACCATCAAAAAAATAATTTAAATTTTACGATAATAATCTTTTATACTATCAACATATAAAAATAATTTAAGGGGTTTTATGAATAAATGAAACAAAAAGGATCGTTGATGAATGTTACATTTTCTTCAGGTAAATTATTTCATTGGGACTATATGCCTTATTTGGAGGGATTTCTACACAAATTAATTTTTTCACGTTTTGGTGTATGGAATTTGGGAAGAAATTTTGATATGTCTTGGCTTATCTAATGCGGTAAAGAGGTGTGAGTATATTGGAATTTTGGGAGGCCTTTTTATAAGGGATGAGAATGGAAACCATATAAATTTTTGAATGAGATAACTTCTCCAAAATTTATTATTTTTAGTAAGTGTCGAAAATGTTTGGAATTTTAAAAATGTTCATGTTATGGTCAAATATATTTCAATATAGTGGGTCTTCTATATTTTTTGATTAATTTTACACCTTTAATTATATGTTTAAACACTAAGTAATATTTTTGTTACCTTAATCATTGTAATTAATTATTTGTTTTTTTCATAAAAACATTTGTCAAAAATAAAGGTGAATTATTATTAATTTTATATTATTGTGATGAAAAATGTAGAATATATTTTCAAAAAATATAATTACATGGTGGAAGAAAATAAAATTCAAATTAATCTCGCATATCAGTCAAAAAAGTGAGTTTTTATAAAAAAGGATAAATTCTTTAAAATTATTTTATATTCAATCTCAGTATTAAATTAATTACAATAAAATTTATTGAATGAAAAAATGTAAATTTTCTATCAATATAATTTCAGTACAATTAAAAAAATATCTATATATGTAAATAAAAAAATATGTCATCATTTAATTAAAATTCTGTCATTTTCAATATTTTTAAAAAAATTAATCTTTTCTAAAAAATCCCAAAAGATAAAATATATATGATTTTAATTTTATGTTTTTAAAAATGAATTTTATATTTTAATAAATTATTTTTAAATTCTTTAAAAATTAGTAGTAAAATAGGTGAACCATTAAAAGGTGGTATACCTTCCATTTAAACAAATTCATTTCTTTATTCCTAAAATTGATTTTATATTTATCTTGTATCTAGAAAATACATAAAAATAATAATAAATAGTTTATATATTATATAATATAAACACAAAATTAAAATCATTCTTGAAAATTGTTTTATTTAATTTTTTAAGGAAAAATTTTTTTGTTCATAAATCAAATAATTTCAGAAAATAATTTCATCATTTTCAAATAGTACACACATTGATTTCAAATTTATTTGGTACCAAATAATTATGATTTTTAAATAGTATTAACCAATTTATTCATAATTTGTTAATTTCTATTAATACAATTCATTTCAATTACTTGGTTTTAACAAAAATAATATTTTACTTACATGTAACGTTTCTTTTAAAATTTCTATTTCATATAACACAATATAATCTCAGTGTTTCGTGAAATGAAATATAAACATTGTACTGCGTGTAACATATTCCAAAAAATGGTGTTTAATGTACCATAATATAATATCAGTGATCTGTATAACATAATTTTTACATTTTCTCACATATATAGAAATATTAACATGGTGTAGTGTTTAATGTGAACCATTAATGAATTGTAATTTATATGACCACAATAAATCATAAAAAATCCATGTGTTAGAAAAATCTATAAAAAATATATTATCATTTTATAATATTCAAAAACTTACTATAATGAAATCCATTCATTATAACCTATTAAATAAAATGAAAATAATATGTGAGCTTTGATTCTCAGTAATTGTAGACAAGGGGTATATGTTAGCATAACATGAAAAAAAGTTTATGTTAAAAGGATAATAACATTCGAAAACAATACCTTATATATCAAATTTCATAATACTGAGGCATATAACAAATATTAGTTGTTTATAAGTCATTAATCATAATTTTATCAATGAAAATTCTTCATGAAACCATACCATTGATATAGGATAAAATATTATAGAAGACTTATAATCATATAAAATCATTTCCATGGTTTTCAAGGATCATTTCTAAGGCTATAATAGTGGAATTGTTCAATACCCTAAACCATAATAGTATTCAAGGTTCTCTACCAATACCATAGTACTAGAAAGTTCCCTATACACAACCTAGTTCACTCCCCATTCTAATACTTTCTACCGAATGAGATATAAATATATACACAATTAATTGGATGGAGATATACATTCCACCTTTTACAAAATAAATATCATATATATGTGTGAAATAATATCATAAAACATTAATAATTTCATAACCCATGAAATAAATGTTTTTTCTTGAACATTTCATCTAATCATAACCTATATAAATGGATTTTTACATAATTATTTAATCATTTCATTATAGCATAACTTGTGAAATGAAGTAGGATTCTTAAGATTTTTATCACTATATAACTCATGGATGATAAACTTATTTCATAAATGTCTCCAAAAAAATTAAAACATTCAAAAAACTAATTCTAATTTCATCATAAAATTATATAACCTGTAATGCATAAGTAACCTAAATGTAATTCATTTTATATGGATAATTATTTTGAAAGAAAAATTCACTTGGAATGTACCTTAAAGATGATATCCTTTACTTGAGAGTCTCTTTTTAAATATAAACATCAAAATATATTTTAAAAATACTTTAATTTGAAATAATAATTATTACACATATTGGAAAATGTAATGAAAATAATGGATATATAGAGAGAAATTATATTCAATCCATACATGTTAAAAAAATATTCCTTTCGCATTTTTAGAAGAAAATATAAAAAATTTGGAAATAAAAGAGGATTAATTTCCAAGATATATTTTCAAAACATTATCACGAGAAGATATATATTTAATAAGTAATTTTATGATTTTCAAAAATGGATTTAAAAACATTTTTAGAAAACACTGTTTAAGAAGAAAAATAGTTTTATTCTGAATATGTAAATCAAGATGAATTTACATAATAAAATATTTTAAAATCTTGATTACATATTGATTGAGAAATGAAAAGAAGACATTTATTCTCAAAAAATAACCATATGGGATGATATTAAATTAAATTCAATATAGGTAGATCATGACATTTTAATCATTTGAATCATGGTTTGGAGTAATCCCTATAAAATATGAGATTGTAACATAAAAACATAACCTATTTTTTAACATTTAATCATAAGACACATTAAATAAGAAAATTAAATGAAACATATATTATAAATCAAAAAATAATTCTAATATAATTCAACTCAAATGGAATTTATATACACCTTATAAACAATCAATGTGCATAACAAAAAAAGGTATCAAGGATTGATTATTATGATAATGATCCCTTACCACATTGGTATTATTTTTACTATAGAAGCCATGATTTATAGATCCTAAAATGGATTTTTAAATCCATATAAGGTTATTTTGAATAAATTTTAATTTTATTCATGTACATTATATTCAATACATATTAGATAAAAATGTTGAATATGGCATGTATCACACCGATGTAAAAAAGTGATATGTACATTCCTTAATGCTTGAGTAATATGTTCTATCATATTACCAAATAAATTATAAAATAAAATAAAAAATTAAGTATCATTAAATAATGAATTTTTATGATATAACATGTAAAAGGTAAAATTTATACACCACATAAAATAAACTACTGTGGAATTTCCATATGTCTCCTATAAATAAAATGGAGACTAGAAATCTCATTCTTTAAGTGTCGATTTCAATCATACATGTTCAAAACTCATGTATAGTAAATATAGGTTTCATATATTTATAATACATAATAATAATTTTATGTAACATTTCATATATTATTTAAATAAGAAAATGTATCTATATTTTTCTGATAATTCCTTATTAAAATCACCATATGTGTAAAAAATGAATTTTTTTCATATATGTTTTATATTTTATTTCAAGTACTCTTACATTGATCATAGATCCATAATCTATGGAATAATAATCTTGAATTATAAATAATTTTTTTATAAAAATTATACATTTTAGACCAATCCGGATATAGTTTTTGAAATATGCTGCACGTTTCGATTAAAGAGATGTTAGACCATACATACACATGAAAAATATTTCCATTTTTCAAAGATAATTATAAATAGGTGGTAGTAAATTTTTTATCCTTACAGAACATAATAATATTGAAAAAACATATTATTTTATTAAATATAACAATAATTTTCACCCATGTGGTTTGGTAATGAAAACGGAGAGTCTCATTGCTTTTGGATAGACGGTAGATCACATATACTCCCACGATGTTATCATCATTTAGGCAGTGAAAAGGTAATAAATAAAATGTTGTTATAAATTTTCAGAAAATAAAATATGTCATGAATGTAGTAATTATTTCATTTTTATAACATATATTCATTAACATTAACCTTATTATCTACCTTGTAATGTTTTAGTGGAAAATGAAGCACATCGTTTCACGAGGTGGTAGTCCGTTGTACACATGAGCGACGTTAACATATAGCCTATATATTAAATACTTAAAAAAATTAATATATGATATTATCTACACATAAGATTAATTATGTAAAAAATATAATATATAAACATTATATCCATCATCATAACTTTCAACGAGATGTGGCAATGTTAAAATGAATGACATCTATTTCTGAGTTAATCATCCTTCATAAACACAAATGAAGATTTTTTTTATCAATTAGATGGAGGTTGATAGTTTTTTGGGTAACTAAATTAACATAAAACCATCTCGTTATATGGAAGATAATTTTTTTGGTATATCATCATTGATTAAAAAAACCAATATAGTTGGACTAAGAAATAAAATAAAACTTCTCATTGAAGAACAATACCTCTTTTTTTAGGAACCCTCCTTCAGTTTGTGCCAAATTCCAATCTACATTTTATTAATTGAAAAATATAATATTCTAAGATGATATTAATGAAGTATGGAAATTATTTTATTGATGTATTGTCCAAACAAAAATGGTTTTCTGATGTTAATAACATATGATAGAGGGTGGCCTTTTATAAGTGTGGTGAGTGACACACTTGTAATTTGCTGAATAGAAAAATATGTAAAAACATTTTTATTATTCCAATATCAATAATAAATTGGAACTATTGAGACATAGGCCTTATATCATAATATTATATCCATAAAATATATTTAATAGAGGTTTTATAGAAAGTATAAAACATATCTTCTAATTTAACCACAGAAAAGAACCATTTTTAATAAAACTACTATAATTTTTTTACTATATTCATCATCCATTTTTGTCCAAAATTAAGTGTACACCATTATTTAATTTAATATTTTTAGATTAAAAATATATATTTAATTTTTTAAAATTCAAATAATAATGGTGGAATATTTTAATTTAAAATATATCACACACACATGATGATAAAGAATGTTATGAAGTAGAAAATGATTAAATGTTTTTATAGTTATTATATCATAAATAAATACAAAAATTATATTAATGTAAAAATTGAATATATATATATATATATATAATTTATTTAACTTCAATTTATATTTAAATTTTAAAAATAAATTATATTTAAAATTATTTTACATAAAAAAGGTAGTTTTCTAATAGAATTCATTATTTTTTTGATTCATCTAAAATTAATATTATTGAAAATTATCAAAAAATAACCCTAAAATAATTTTGAAACAATTACTTAAAAATTGAATTTAAATTTTGAAATTATCCTTCTAAAAGATTCAAAAAAAATTTTAAAAATAATTGCACAAATAGATTAGATAAATAATTTTTTGAAAAATAATATTTTTAACCATAAAATTGGAACAATTCATATCTTCGGTCTAGAAAACACATTAGAAGAATTATAAATAGTTTATTGAATATATAAAAATTAAATTTCATTAAAAAAATTAATTACAAAAGTTTTTTTATGTTATTGAGGTAAAACATGTTTATTATCATAAAAAATCAAAAAATAATTCTCTATATTTTAAAATGGTTTTCATTTTAATTTATAAATATTTGATAAATACGGTATTAAATATTTATAAATATATCAACTATATATTTTTATAATTATATAAAAACTCTAATACACTATAATAGAACATATATGGGGAAAATATAATTTTAAATAACAATTTCAAAATAGTAAGTCACCTTTTGTTTAAACATCGTGTTCCATGAATCACGTGTTAAAATAAATGTTGTGTAAAAAGAATATAATCATAGTATTTTGGGTATTAAAAAATATTTAAATGAATAAATGTATTTGAAAAGAAAAATCACTAAATCTTGGGGTGTTACTTGCACTACCTCTATAGTGAGAATTATGACATATATGAATCTCATAGTTGTTTAAATTGTTTATTATCATATGGAGAGATTAATATAATTTGAAAAAGGCATTATATCTCATTAAAGTCTATTATAACTCAATTTACTACTGTCTTGGAAATTTGAACACTTTTTTATGCTCTTAGCAGAAAATGACCTTTTACACAATCCATCATATTGATTTCAAATGACCTTATATTCATGGATTCGAAAATGATGGATCAAGAAATCATAATGATAGGGAACACCTCTTACATATCCGAAATTAAATCCATGATATGATAGAAGTGGTAAACCATTATTATTTCATTTTCATGAAAAGATAAATATAGTTATGGAAGGGAATCTTCAAGAATTCCACCTTAGTGAGGATGGTATCATTTAGGATGAACTATAGTTTATGTGAAATTATTCACAAGTATAATGAATTATAAAAAGGATAATAAACATATTTCATCATTCTCTATTGTTTATACAAGTAAATTTATATACCATGAACATTGAGTTCTCATCTTGTGAGAAAAAATGAATATGGATATTAGTGAGTACACCTTAATGTGATTAGTATGATTACTATTCATCAAATAGAAAAAAATGTAATACAAAATGATATAAACATTACCATTAACACAATGAATTAAAAAAACATCTCCACATCCATCATCACTGGTCTCTTGAAGTGATAAAATGGATGAAATTTGTTATGAGATATAGTGGACGAACTATATAGACTACCAACTTCATTTATATTCAGGAATATTTTTTACTTGAAAAGGCTTCTGATATATTTTTTAATTAAGTGCTGATGTAACATGAGGAACCAAATTCAATCAACTCTTATCATGATATAGTGTTCACCTCTAAATTATATAAATTTGTCTTATAACACCATAATACTAAATTGAAATTAATTATTTCCCATCACTGCTAAGATAATAGTTTATCTGAAGGTTCCATCCAAACACTCGAGGAAAAACTTGAATGTATCTTAATATAATTTTATGGATGTTTGTAACTACATATCATAGTAGATGGATTCTCAAATAAAAAAATCATCAATTATAGTTTTCAATTGGATTCATATGGACCACAGTATAGGAAGGGATATTGATTGTAACAATATTGGGATGCTTCTTTAGAATAGAAGATACATGGAATAGATAATGTGCAGGAAATTGAATATATCATTAAATCCAAACAATAACATATAAAACATTATAATATTCCGTAAAAAATACATAATGATATCCATTGATGGGACCTAAAATTTGATGTTTGAAAAAAATTATTTCATTTAAAATCAACATGGAATATAGCCTTATGGTTTTAATATAATGGTGTTAATTATCCCCTTTAATTTCCATTATCAAAAATATTCATTGTATGGTTGACAAGAATATCTAGAAAACAAGGAACAATTACATGTTTTGTTCTATGTATCTCTCATGAGGGATGAACATACATGATCCCTCATCAATACTGAATCAAAAGTTGTAATATGTTTAGCGTTAACCATCCAATATGGTTTAGTTGGTGATGATCTTATAAAAAATTTGTATTCAACAAGATAAAATAATTTATAAAATTATATGTTAAAAAAATCAATTGTAAAAGGTAACATGGGAACTATAAGAATTATTGAAATAAAATTACCATTATATATTTTCAACCTCTAATTTTCATTGAAATTTTAATGTCAAATGATTAAATAATGGAATGTGTTTGATTACACAAAATTATAAATGATGTTAGTTTTTTAAATGATTTTTTTTTGAGTATGTTATAATTTTTTATACCTTTACAATAAAAACCCATTAATAAATTACCTAGGTAATAATGATAATTACATTATCCTAGAACTGAAACCCTGAAAAATTCAAATATTTTAATTACAAAAAAACAAAAAAATATAAATGATTGCATAGAAAAATTTTAACCATCCGTAACTAATAGAATTGCCTCATTCATAAAAAACCCAATTTAAAAGAAACCAAATATTATCAAATCAACAAATATTTTATAAAATTGAAATGCAGAAATTTTTTAAGAATTGATGATTTTTTTAAATTGTTGTATTAAAGGTTATTCAATAAAGAGAATATTATAGTTGTAAAATTAATGTTATCATAAGTAATAGTAACCCAACATTTAATAATAGTAATGAGACCGTTATAAATAATAATGTGACTATAGGAATAGTAATTCAACCTCAAAATAATAATGTGTAACATTAATAATATTTATCATGACAAATTTATGTAAATTTAAGTATAATAATTCTATAAAATAAATTTAAATATTAAACACTCATAAAATTAAAAGAACATTTTTATTAAACTATATTCTATAGTATTTCAAAAAAAATATATTAATAATTAAAAGTATCTGATATATAAAATTATTTTAAAAAATGAAATTTCATTTTTAGAAGAATATTGATGATATTTCCCAATTATTAGTTATTAATAATTTTCATAGAAACAATAATTATACATTAATAATAAAAATTAAATTATATTGAAATACAATATGTTTTATAACCTAGTAGTGATATTGTATTTATGTAATATTAAATCTGTTATTTTGGGAAATTATAAATTTAATTATATAAATTGTAAGATCCTGGATCTTCATTTGATGTATGTATTTCATTTCTATTTTATTTATTGCTGAAAAAAAAAATTTAATTCAGGAAATTTCAGGAGTACACTCCGTGTACTTGTAAGTACTTATCGTGTACCCGGTTGCTATGGGTAATCATGTGTTGGTCGTGTAACGGACAAGCACATGGCCATGTGTAGGTGACATGGAGACCATCTAATGTGGGGTCCGGTTAAGGAAAGTACACGATGTGTATCCCTAGGGAACTCTCCATGTACTTTTATTTTTATTTCATTAAACGTACTGGGTCGCGTCTCGTTCAAAAATATATCGTCTTCTCCATTCGTCTCATCCAGGGTTATCCGTAGACGATGATTCTTCTCCAAACACCCAACTCCCCATTTTTTTCTCTAAATCGACCATCGTCGATTACATTAGAATCTTCACGTTAAGATCTTTCTTCTTATAGAGCCTTGTTTCCAGATTTCTCCTCTTCCACGAGGTACCCTCAGTTGATCATTTTTAGCGATTTTGTATATATATGGTGGTATAGGGAGATTAGAGGCCTGAGGTTAGCGTATATTGTCCGTACAACACCGAGGTAGGTGGTTTGTGCCTTTTCATAGTTAGTCTTTGAGTTATATGTGGCAAATTGCCCAATGCCCTCATTCGGGGTATTGTGTGTTTATGGATTTTAACCCTGTTAATGAATGCTATGCATTGTATCTTTTAATAGAAGTTGTTGATTGTGAATAGGGTAAATTGCAATGTTATTTATGTGTTTTCCCATTCTTGTTTGATTTTGACCGTTTGGTCTAGCTTTGCATGTTAGGCTATTTGTTTCCATTCCTAGTGTTTTTAGAAGGGGGTGATTATTTATCTCATATGATGTGTTATGCCTTGTATCTAATTATCCAAGTATTACATTGATGTTTACATTTGCTGATGATTATCGTTTGTGTACAATTACATTACATGGGGCTGCGGGAACCTGGTGTAGTGAGACCGTAGTGGAAATTGATGTTGGGGGCTTTTCCAGTGTGTCTGTTATAATTATCACACTGCAAGACCATAGGGGGGGATTGATGTTGAGTGATCCCTCGGATTTTCTATAGATACTTAATGATACCATAGGAGGAATAGACAATGAGTTCTTTCTTTGAGTGTCTGTATTTTACCGTTAATTTTCTATAGGGGGAATTTATGGTGAGGGGTTCCTTAGAGATACATTGATTACACGAGACCACAAGGGGAATTGGTAGTGATTTCGTCCTTAGAAAATATTCATTATATCCTTATTGTAAATTGAACCAGAGGGGTCATGTTTTGAGAACAACATAAAGGGTTACATGAGATTATTGGTTGAACTATAGGGGATAGACTGTAAGAACTTCATAGAGGGTTTCTTGTATTTGTGTTTGGTTAAAATAAAATTAAATTTAAATGATGTAATTGAAACTATAAAACAGATTACTTTTGAGAAATTCCTTTTTTATTGCTTCATCTTACTTATTTTCTTCCATATATATATTCACTCACCGTTTGGCATAGATCATTGGGTGGTTTCCTACTGGGATACATCTCACACCCTTTTTGGGTCATGCTTTTAGGCCCAAATATATTATGTTGTTGTGGGTATAGATAAGGGTAGCAACCCTTCTACATCATCAATTTGATTACTATGGAGTTGGAGGGCATGGGTCCAAGATGAGTCTTTCAAAGATTATGTTTTTATTTTTTTTTCTTTTGTGCTTTGATTTAGTACTCTATTCTAGCATTGAGACTTGTTTGGAAGCTTTGCTAGACACATGTGACAAGCATCCTTTATATATGTGCTCGATTTGTATATTACTTTCATTTATCCATTGTTTTCTTTTTTCATGTTATTACTACATCCTCTATTGTATATTATTTTTAGTTATTTATTTTCCCTACATTTCTCTTCTAATGAGGTCATGGTTTCCCCACTATCAATCCCAAGGCCCTCACTACTAGTCGGTAGCCTCTGGAATTTGAGGAAATGTGCTTGAGGCTATGTGATCAACCGGGTATGGGGAACCTCTTGGTGGCACCCAGAACTGGGATGCTAAAAAGTGGAATCAAATGATTCTTTTTTTCTTGGCTTACTATTTGGAGACTATATCCAGGTATATAACAGAATAGGTACTTAGTAATAAGTTGTGTCTGGGAGTAGCTAACCCGTGTACATGGAAAATCTAAGTTACCTCAGATATTGTGATTCTTCTGTTTTATCAATTATTACTTTCGATTTGATTTCACAATTTTGAGATTCACTACTTTCTTGTTGTTATCCTTGGTATTATTGAGGTTCTATTTTTGTTGCAACATGATGAGATTGGGCTATTCCATATCATGCATCATATAATCACTTGTTAGAAATCACATGTCTTGCATTCTTTCCATGCCGTTTAGGATGCATTTCTTATTTCATGTTTTTGTGATAGGTGTTGTTCTATATATGCATGATCTTGTGATATATGCCTTTATAGGATACCTTCTATTTGATAGGTTATTAAAATTTTTAGGTTTTTGTTTGAATAAATGCCATGATTTTGTTCTTGAGCTGTTATAGTCCCTCATATATCCGAATGTTGTGCATCATTGCTTTATTATTCGTTGTATATAACATGTAAAAGATGACAATATTTGATTCATGGTGAGTACGGTCCCTCAATGATTAAAATTTTGCACTTGGATGCTTTCTTCAGTGATTTCTGGGCTTCCATTGTAGTTTCTAAGGCTTATTGTCCCAAAAAACATAGAATATTGGGTGTGAATTTATGAATGCACACCATGTGTCCTTCTTTTCGAAAAGAAACTATTTTTATGAAGTACATGCTGTTTACTTTAGGTACACGTCATGTTGTATCTAGTAGTGTCACCGGCTGTGTGGTTAGAGACACGTGGTTGGGAAAATCATAACTGGGACATACCATGTACCGAATGTACACGTCGTGTCATAGATACCATGTATCCTACCTTGTGACTAATGACACAGGTGGATGAAAACAAGGTAGTACACACCGTTTCTGGACCAAAAACATCATGTAGACTCAGCTGTGTAACCGTTCATGGGGAAAATAACGTGGGTCAGTGAGGTTACTCCTAATACACACCATGTCTGGTACAAATACGTCATGTGGTCTTGTTTTAGGGTAACCGTGTGGGTTAGTCATTTAGAAGAACTTGGGCAGTGGAAGAGGATTCACGTTCATGACGTATGTTAGGACAACACGTTGTATTTATGGGGTGTTACATGACCAGGTTTGGAAGAAGTACATGCCCATGTGAAGGCTTAATGGAACACACCGTATAGAGGATATACACTCCATGTACCCATGTTTTTAATAACATGAATTCATTTTTTATCATGTTCCCTTATTGAAATTATATGTTTCAGTCCTTGATGATCTTGATCTATGGTGTGCACTTTACCTTGAAGATTCATTCCACTGATACCTCCTCCGGTTGTATTTCACTTATAGGGTAGTGATCAGACCTTGTATATGGCTGATCAGGGACTAGCAGCAGAGCCTCCAATCTTTCATGTCTTGGAACCATCCATTATCCCGAATATAGGTGATGATACACAGTTCTGATAGGGCTTCATGAGGATTCTGTAGACCTTTCAGGGAGCACCACATCCTACCCCATCGACAGTAGAATTAACGTGGGTCTTTCAGTAGCACCATCCTCCAACCATCTCAGGGGATGGAGGACCCTAGGCTGTAGAGTCAGGCTAGATGCAATGCTGATGATCTTTGAGTTTCTGGAAACACCTTTGGAGAGGAGGGTCAATATCACTACATATATGCATTGGGATTTCTCCATGATATGGTGGGATGTGATCTCATAGTCAGGACACTAGTAGGATATGGCTTGAGAGGATTTTCATCGTACCTTCTATGATTACATCTACCAAGATAATTTGAGGGCTGATCGATCCCGAAAGTTCATGAGTTTGGGGAATGGTATTATTTTATTTATAGAGTTTTATTCTTGCTTCACAGAGCTGCAGTTCTTTATACCTACTCTATGAGGTGATGGGTTATTCCTGGCGAGGAATTTTTTAGATTCTATCAAGCATGAAATCTAATCTTGGGTGAAAATCTTCAGGTTGATGACCATATATTCTTTATTCATCCAAGATCTGATCATAGAGCGCAACCTGAGGGATTCTGCAGCCGTGGTCCAGGGCGGTTTGACATCCAGAGTCAGTGCTTTTCTTGCTGATAGAAGGAAGCACCGTAGGGAGTCTACATGTAGAGATCTGTGTAGGAAAGATACACCTTCAGGTAGTCATGTTGTATGATACTAGTGCAGAAAGGGATATCATACAAGGCAACATTTCCCGGTAGACCTAGTGGAGTGCTGATTTTGTGTCATGATGGGCCATCTTTAAAGGTATTGTCAGTTTCTCTCACCAACAGCTAGTGATTAGTGTTTTTCTAAGACTCCATATTCTAGAGAATCACCACCATTTTATCATCAGTATGGTAACTATAGTTCTTTTGGACGTTTAGGTCAAGATGGAGGTCACTGTTGTGGTAGCTAGTCGATAGTCTTTTAGGGACAACAGGGGGGATCATATCAAGGTGGTCAGACATGGTCAGATGGCCGCAGTACAGACCGGACTTTTATAGTAGAGTAGACCCAGCTGAAGTGGGATCTCGGACCCTCTACAGTTCAATGTACGATCCTAGTTTCTACAGTATAACCTTATGCACTTTTCCATAAAGGGGATTCCCATAGTTTCATATCTGTTGATGTTTTGGAGAGCCTTGGGCTCTGTATCATTACTTATGTTGATGTCTTGACACTGCACACTTTGATATAGACATGGATGGCTAGTGTAAATTAGTACATGGAGTTCCCTATTGAGGTTTGGGGGTTTCACTTCATATAGGACCTCTATATCCTAGAGATTACAGGCTATGATTTCATTCTTGGGATTGAATGGTTAGTTCCCTTTGAATTTTTTTTTGACAGTTATCGTTGTAGGGTGAGTTTAACATCAACATTGGGTAGCTTCTTTTACACAAGGGTGAATGGAATTTCCATACGAGAAGAGCATGACCCTAGAATCATGGTTTGAGAGGAGTTAAATCCTAGATTTCTAGTATATATCTGGATGACCAGGGGACTTCGCAGTTGGAATTTTGTGTAATGTCCGAGAATATCCATGGAATTTTTTTTTAAAAAAACATGGTAATTTTACGAGTTCGCAAAAATTGACGACACTTGATTTCGAGACTCGGTGTCCCCTAAATCAATTTATGTAGTTTTGTTTATGTAACACCCCAAGCTTCTACGGTACGCTTCTCTTTGAATAATGCGATAGTGTGTGTTGTACGCAACACCGAGTTCTAACAACCAATCAAACTAGCAGTTATGAATAGTAATACCTACTTTTTGAAATTATATATATATCTTATATTTCAAAATGGACTTAATTTTTGGATTCGGAATATCTAATTGAGCCTAAGATGAAATTTTGGTACTTTTCGGATAACTTTAATATTTTGATGAATAGTGAAAATTACTAAATTTTAATTAAAAACAACTTTTTTAATCAAAATAATTAATAGTGATAAATTATGAATTTTAGTGGTTTTAAAGTATATTTAGAATATATTTTTACCATTTAATATAATGTTGGTCATTGGACATAATTTTACAATTAAACCGAACATAAACAAGTGTCAATCTTTTGATAGTTATTATCTCTTAAAAACACGCTTTTTGTTTTGACAGCGGGAATTAATATTAAATTAATTTATGCCACTTCTGTGTTTTGAATTTATAAAAATAGATTCCATATTTGGAATCAGGATGTCTAAATTGTGTAAATAGGTAACTTTTATTTTTAGACATTTTGAATAATTACTGTGGTAAATATTTTATTTACCATGGTTAAGGGTAAATCTGGTAAATAAGGGTTAAAAAATAATATTATAATAATACTAAATTACCCTAAAACGTGTCCTAGCCTTATTAGTTGATACATGTTCGACCATAGGCATCTTTGGGTCCATTTTGGGACCCCATGTTGCCACTTGTAGGTGATAGGGACACTTTATTTTAATTAAGTTAAAATGAATACAAAAATGACACAAGCATATATCTTTTAGAAAAACAATTATTACACAGGGTTATATATGATGGATTTTAGATTATAAATATTAATTAGAAATATAAAAAGATTTCCTACATAATGATATTATATTTATAATTTTTAGACATTAAATGATTTAATTTATTTATGACACAATGATGATGTAGTAATTACTATAATAGTGAAAAATTAAACTAATTGATATTATAAATACCCAAATAAATATAATATGAAACTTTTAATGAATTAAACTAATTTTCTAGGATAATATGATATATTATTATTGATTCAATTGTCTTTTTTCGAATTAATCAATCTTTTATGAGTTTCACAAAAATCAACTATTGAATAGTGTCAAAATTGACATAATAGAGTTCTTAAAACAAATATTATATTATTAATTGATATTAAATTCCTAAAAATCTAAGGTTCGTCCAAGAGACTTATATCATGATTTTTTCATCATTAATGGACCACTTGGGGGTATCTTGGATGTATTTAATATGTTTATTAACCATATTATATAAAAATAAAAAGAGACATTGTAAAAGTGAAACCAATTAACTTAGAGTTAATACTTAAAGATAAGGTTAATATAAGTACCCAAACCTATCTAAATTATATTGGTTGAGTTGTTTTCGACCAATTACCACCTTAACATTTAAATAATCAACTTTGTAACCATTAGAAACCGAATATTAATTTATTATAAATTAATATTTCTAGCTTTTCCAAAGGTGCCTCTCACCCCTCTTATAAAAGGGCACTCCTCCTTCTCATTTCTTCACACCTTCAAAGCCTTTTGGTTCTGCCAAACTCTGCCCAAATACTCTCCCAACTTACCTCACTACATGTTAGGGGCATTATTTTGATCAGAAATCCAACCTAAAGAGCCCTTTTGATCAAATCAAAAGGAAGAACCCGAAGAAGAGGTAATGATTTCACCACCCTTTTCCATGTTCATTTCTTCTTCCACTTCTTCTTCCTTTGTTGTTACCATTCTAAAATAATAACTCCAGTATCATATATATACTGTGATGTTATTATAAATATGGTACAACCATATTCAGTATTCTATCCACCCTTTGAATAACATGTCACCATACGTGCGTACGTACGGCTTACCGTCTCCACGTCGTGGTGTAATTGTTATTCAATATAATATTATTTGGATGGGTATAATAATGATGTTTAACTCATGTAAATAATAAATATAACATGTTAATTACTCTTTATATATGATATACCATCCATTTATATATTATTTTAATATCAAAAGAATGATATTGTCGCTCGTGCGTACGTACGGACTACCGTCTCCACGAACGCGATGAGTTTCATTCTCCATCGTATCCATTCAAGTATAATTATCATTTTATGATTTAAAAAATGATGTTTAAGGACTTGATGTCATTCTGGATATGAATAATATACAACCTATCCTTTATAAACATGTCTTACGTAACAAAAAATATAAAATAAAACAAGTAAGTTAACACCCGAAACAACGATAATACTAAGATATTATTATCAAATCAATATTAAAAGATCATATATGATATCATATTAATGTATATTATTCTTGTATAATTTAATAACAATTATTTCACCATTATACAGGAGGTTAACCTACCCCAACCAAGGAAAAGTACAAGGTAAGGGTTATTTCACAATCTCTTCATTATCCGTGGTTGTTTATATGTAATAATCTTCTGGGATCTCTTTATCATCCACATCCATGTTTTCTTAACAATGTATTTGAAAACATTTTTATTATTTACAAGAATATGGGTTAAAGTCATTTATACCCTTGTTTGACTTTTTATAAGAGGAATCTTTCCGTCGTTTTCAAAACAATTTCCTTTTTAACATTTTCGACAGAATTAAGGTAAGAATGTTTTTTTTAACTTATACGGCGGGTGCGGTTATTTTCCGCCGTTATAAAATATTCAAAGCTTTCCTTACAAGCTTATAACAGTATTTTCAAGAAAATGTTTTATTTTATATGGCTCTTAAATGATTTCAAAAATAGAAAGAGATATTTCTCTAAAAAGTGTTTTGATTTCATCTATGTCAACATCCTTTGATGGATTTTACGCTTATTTGAAGTTGATTTATTATGATAAAAAACTTCTATATTGTATTGATGGTTTTGTGATATGTTTGACTGTGGATGTGCTATTTTTATACCATTCATAGTTTATAACATTTCGTATGCTAGTTTTAATACGAATGTTTATGTTATGTTTAAACATTTTCATATGGGAATGCATTGGACTTAATATGTGATGGGTGGAGCCCGCTATAGCTCCTCGATGCATCGGTAGGTCTCATGAGACAAACTAGTGTCTTGGCACAAGGCCTTGACAAAATCTTATTTGTAGTCTTGGCACGAGGCCTTGGCTATGTGGTTATGATGTTCTGGCATTATGAAGTCCAACATTATGAAAGTGGTTAGTGATTTTACATGTGATTATTAGATTATTAGAATATCCATGTGAATGAGTAAATGGAATTATTTCATTTTATTTATGCCATACAATGTTGAATGTTCAAGTTTGAAAGGCTGTTGTTTTAGTTATACATTGCCTTAAATGTTTATTCCCATTTATGAAAGTTTCCGCTATATTGTTATCTTTACTGGGCATTTGAGCTCACCCATTTTATATGTTTTATTTTTCCCAGGAAGTGAAGAAGTAAATTATGAATGTCCTGCAGGGATATTATGTGGGGATATGAGTGTGGATTATGGAGACATTATGTTGTTGTAGTAGTTTTTCATTTTATGATGTAATGTAAAACTTATGAATATATCTAGTGTTTCCAAGGCTACTAAACCAATCGGTCTTTCGAGATTTGATCATTCTTGTGATCATGCCAATGTTATGTAATAATGCACTGACTCTGGGTATCTAGGGTCGGGGCGTTACAATTGGTATCAGAGGAAGTTTAGTACAAACCTTGGAAGCTAGATTTAGATAAACTCTGATTAGAGCACGTAGACCTAAGATGAACATTGAGGATTAGTATAGAAGAACATCCTAGAATTTTGGTATTGTAGAGATTTTGTGAGTTTTCCGAGCAATACATCCCTGTCTGGATACGAGCAGGTAGAGGCGGCTCTGGCACAGATGTACCTAGGGGTAAAACCCGAAAACACCGCTTTGAGCTAGACTCGAACGGGAACTGGTGCACGACAACGGGCCTTGCTGCATTCTTGGTTACGACACTCCCGGGGATATGCTTAGGATAACTCTCATTTTCTTTACAAATCATTATAAAGGGTTTATTAGTATATAATTCCTCAAAGAAAACATTTTTATAATTATGGATTATATCCATAAATAGTTCAATTTATGTTAAGTGTTTTATAAGTATGGGATTATGTATTTTGATTCATAAACTGATCTAGTTTATGCTATTGTTTAGAAATGGCGCCTAGTGGAATAAATGGAAACTGTATCAATGCACGCACTCCATGTAGGGATTTCCCTCCTGCTCAAGATAATTATAGTGGAGCTGGTGATGCAACTGGTGCCGATCAGCTAATCACCATACTGGGACAACTCACTCAGGTTATGAATAATAACCTTACCCGTATGGAGCCCCCTGATCCACAGCGTGGAGGATCAATGTTAGATCGATTCATGAGGTAACAAACACCAACGTTCAATGGGAGTACAAATACCTTAGTAGCTGAGAAATGGATAAATTCCCTAGAGAAAATATTTCAGGCTTTGGGGAGCAGTGAAAGGGAAAAAGTTATCATGGAAGTTTACCGCCTCACTGGAGATGCTGATCAATGGTGGTCATTGATTCAAAACATGAGGGAAGATGATAAAGTATCAAATATGGAATGGAGGGAGTTCAAAGATCTGTTTTTAGAAAAATACATTCCTCGCGACCATCGAGCAGATATGGAAAGACAATTTCTAAGTCTGAGACAGAAGGAGGATGAGAATGTCACAAAGTATGAGGCTAACATTACAAGGTTAGCAAGGTATGCTTGAGATTATATTCGAACCCCAAGAAGTAAGATTGATAGTTTCTTTGATGGGTTAAAACCATTTCTCCGTCGAGCATTAGTCTCACAATACATTTCATCGTACGAAGACATTGTCTCATGTGCTATCAAGACCGAAAAGAAATTTTCTAAGTCTTATGACTTTAAAGCAAAGCAAGAGAAGAAGAGACCTGCTAATCAATCTGGGAATGGAAATAACGGGAATAAGGGAAAGGTTGAATATCCATCTTGTGGTAAATGTGGGAAAAAACATCTTGGTACTTGCTTGAAGGGAATGTGGGTCTATTTCAAGTGTGGTGAAAAAGGAAACACAGCTCATGATTGCAAGGGGAAGAATGAAGCTACCAACATTCAGTGCTACAATTGCAGGGAGATGGGGCATTATGCAAATGAATTTCCTAAGCGTCAGGAGAACTTACCTCAGAAAAGGCGAAGGGATCAAGGCCAGGCTTATGCTATCACTACTGCTGAGGTAGAAGCTCCGAAAGACGTGGTGGCAGGTAATTTAATGGTTTCCTCAAGTTTAGAAAATTCATTATTTGATTCTGGATCATCGCATTGTTTCATATCTTCCCAGTTTGCTAAGAAAATTAGATATTTCCAATTTGATTTAATAAGAGAGTTTTCAGTTAAAACTCATAAGGGAAGTATCATTGCAACAAATTTTTGTGAATCAGTCCCCATTTGAGCACATAAATGTTCTTTATCTGCTGATCTCATCATCATACCTATGATTAAGTTTGATATAATCCTTGGTATGGATTGGCTTTCAGAAAATGATGCGAAGATTTATTGTAAGAAGAAAGAGGTTACGAATCTTGATGATAATGATAAGGAACACCTTATCTTTAGAGAAGAATCATCACCACCTAATTCTTATTTAGATCCACCCCCAGTAGCTCAACTTAATTCAATTATTGGGGAGGAAGAGAACGAAATAACTGTCGGTGAGGAAAGGAATGTTCAAATAGAGGATGTACCTGTTGTGAAAGAATTTGTAGATGTATTTCCGGAAGATTTACCTAGACATCCTCTAGAACGAGAAGTTGAGTTTTCCATTGATTTGATTCATGGATCAAGGCCTATATCGAAGACCCCTTATAGAATGGCCACTGTAGAATTAGTTGAACTAAAGAAACAACTAGAGGAATTGAGTAATAAGGGATTTATTCACCCTAGTGTTTCTCCATGGGTAGTCCCTGTTCTTTTTGTTAAAAAGAAAGATGGATCTATGAGGTTATGTATCGACTACAGGGAGATCAATGCTATAACGATAAATAACAAGTATCCCCTACCTCGTATTGATGATTTATTTGACCAACTACATGGAGCTCAATACTTTTCAAAGATTGACCTTCGATCTGGATACCATCAGTTGTGTGTGAAGAAGGAAGACATTCCGAAGACAGCATTTCGAACCAGGTACGGGCATTACGAGTTTACCGTAATGACGTTTGGATTGACTAATGCACCCTCTGTAATCATGGATCTGATGAATAGAGTTTTCAAGGAGTATCTCGATGAATTTGTGCTGGTATTTATTGATGATATCTTGGTATACTCCAAAACCTACGAAGATCATGAAAATCACTTGCGCATTATCTTGAAGACTCTAAGGAGGAATGAATTATATGGGAAGTTTAGCAAGTTTTAATTCTGGCTTCAGGAGATTTCTTTTCTTGGCCATATTGTCTCTAAAGATGGAATCTCTGTTGATCCTTCTAAGACCAAGGAAATCCAAGAATGGTCAGCACCTACGAGTATAACTGAGGTACGTAGTTTTATTGGTTTAGCAGGTTATTATCGACGTTTCGTCCAGAATTTTGCCCAATTGGCTAACCCATTAATGAAGCTCACACGTAAAGGGGTTAAATTTGTTTGGACAAAAGAGTGTGAAGAATGTTTTGAAGAACTCAAGAGAAGATTAGTCAATGCTCCTATATTTACTCTACCATCGGGGAATGATGGGTTCATTATTTATAGTGATGCATCAAAGAAGGGACTTGGTTGTGTCCTTATGCAGAATGATAGAGTTATTGCCTATGCATCACGACAGTTGAAAATTCATGAACAAAACTATCCTACTCATGATCTCGAGTTAGCAGCTGTGATCTTTGCTTTGAATATATGGAGGCACTTCCTCTATGGTGAAAAATGTGAGATTTATACTGATCACAAGAGTTTGAAGTATATTTTCTCACAAAAAGAACTCAACATGAGGCAAAGGAGATGGCTTGAATTACTCAAGGATTATGATTGCACGATACAATACCACCCAGGGAAAGAAAACAAGGTGGCATATGCTTTGAGCAGAAAAGACCATGGAGTTTTGAACATGATGAGAATTGAAAGGGATCCAATTTTCATGGATCTAGTGAAGATGGAAATGGGAATAACCAGGGAAGGTGAAACATCAATCCTTTTTCAAATGGTTGCCAAACCATCTTTACTAGAAAGGATTAAGAGTTATCAGACCGATGATGAAGAATTTCAAAAGAAGATTAAAGCTGTGAATGATGGGAGACTGAGAGACTTTGTGTATGAAGATGGAATTTTGAAATTCGGGAAGAGACTTTGTGTTCCCGATTTACCTGATCTAAAAAGGGAATTTCTGGATGATGATCATAGTTCCAATTTCTCTATACACCCTGGGAGCACCAAAATGAATAGATATTTGAAGGAACATTTTTGGTGGGACAACATGAAGAGGGAGATTGCTGATTTTGTGTCAAGATGTATGGTTTGTCAACAAGTGAAAGCTGGAAGGCAACAGCCTAGTGGAGTCATGCAACCTCTTCCTATACCGGAGTGTAAATGGGACAATATTACAATGGACTTTTTCATGGGGCTACCAAAGACTCCTAGAAAGAACGATGCAATATGGGTTATTGGTGATCGTCTTACAAAGTTAGCACATTTTCTTGCTATAAGAGAAGATATACCCATGGAACGTCTAGCAAGACTATATATTAATGAAGTTGTGAGACTTCATGGAGTACCCTTATCGATTGTTTATGATCGTGATCCCCGTTTTACTTCAAGATTTTGGAAAAGTATTCAGAAATCCCTGGATACTGAACTTCATTTGAGCACCGCTTACCACCCTCAGACAGACGGACAATCAGAACGGACTATTCAGACCTTAGAAGACATGTTGAGATCTTTCTCACTTGATTTTCAGGGTATGTGGGATAAATATTTACCACTGGTGGAATTTTCCTATAACAATAGCTTCCATTCGAGTATTCAGATGGCACCATATGAAGCGTTATATGGAAAGAGATGTCGTACCCCAACCTGTTGGGATGACGTTGGTGAAAGAAAACTTGTAGGCCCAGAACTGGTGGAGGAAACGGTGGAAAAGGTGAAAGTAATCCAAAATCACATCAAAGCAGCTCAAAGTAGGTAGAAGAGCTATGCCGAAAATCGAAGGAAGGATTTGGAATTTCAAGTCTGGGCATTTGAGCTCACCCCTTTTCTATGTTTTATTTTTTCCAAGAAGTGAAGAAGTAAATTATGAATGACCTGCAGGGATATTATGTGGGGATATGAGTGTGGATTATGGAGACATTATGTTGTTGTAGTAGTTTTTCATTTTATGATGTAATGTAAAACTTATTAATATATCTAGTGTTTCCAAGGCTACTAAACCAATCAGTCTTTCGAGATTTTATCTTTCTTGTGATCATGACAATGTTATGTAATAATGCACCGACTCTAGGTAACTAGGGTCGGGGCATTACAGTTTAGGTACGTTCAGTAAACATACAAGCGGGTTTTTATAACATTTGAACCAGTGCTCGGAATTGAAATCTAAGGGCACCATTGAACTTGCAGCACCGATATTCACTTAAGGATACATTCACCTTGATGGCAGTTGGTCGAGCGTAGAAGATAGATTTTGGGTTTTCATGGAAAGTAATAAAATAAAGTGAGTTTTCACTTTATTTTATTAGATCCACCATGTGGGTGTTTGGTGGTTAAAACCTCTACATTAAAGTTGGAGGTGGGACCACCACACCCTAACCTCCAATGAGAGGTTATTGTGGTGGGTCCCACCCAAACATAACTTCCTATGAGAGGTTACAACGTGGGGACCACACGGGGCTTAACCCCCTATTGATGGAGGAGATTAAAACCTCTCAATGCTCCCTCATTAATGAGGGAGAGCCTCTTCACCTCCACTAATTAATTACTTATGCCAACCCCTTGAATATATTAAGGGAAGACTTTCTAATTGATTTAATTCTTCATTTTAAATTCATGCCAACATCTAATATAATAGACAATATATTATTATTTTTGATGGGCATTTCCCATTCGGTGGGAGACTTTGAGAGGAGAGATTGGGAGAATTAGTGTTCTCCAACGAAGAACCCCATCTACCAAAGAAGAACGAAGAACGAATAATGCTAACCTTCATCGAATTCTTCTTCGAAGCTTCAAACATCGAGAAACATCTTCAATGACTGACTTCCACGACTCGGTCAGTGAACAACGATCGACGATCAACGTTAGAGGATTCGTGGTTTAATTTGTTCATGTTCTTCATCGTTAAATCTTGGTTTACATTTAGCTGATTGTTATCACCATAATGCAGAGGTTGTAGGTCGAACAAGCATGGCCCGACCCCCTCTGTTTTTCTTTTCTTGTTGACAACGGCAGCGGCACAACGACGCTACTAGAGTAGTGGGCCATAGCCGAAAAGATGCGGCGGTACAATGTCGGCCGGTGTCGGGCTATTCCTGAAGGAATCCAGCAGCCCAGAGCTTCAGGGTCGCCAAAAGGGCCTTGTGCCATCGGGCCGCGCAGAGGAACAGGTTGCGGCGGTGAAACTGACAGCCGCTAGGCCACCGGAGGGGCACGGTGCCATCACGCCACATATAGGAAGAAGCTGCAGCAAGGGGGGTCGTAGCGGTGGATCAGAGGTGAGTGGTTGGGTCAGTCACCGGCGGAGCAGACACGGCTGGCCACTTGGCAAACCGGACGAGGTGGGACCCTCTTGGGTCATGAGGGATACTAAAGCGGCGCCAGGTGCCTGTTTCGTTTGGGAGACAGGGGGCGCGGAACCCCCCCTTACGCGGCTAGGGCGGGCCCCACAGGGTGCCGCCAGCCGCAGGACACCCAAGCCAGGTGGGCCTCCCCCGCAATCCCTCTCAATTTGGGCCGCTTGAGCATGAAACGTGGGCCGCGCTTCCAGCTGGTCGGCCCGCCCAGCGCAGGTCAGGCCTCCGCCGCAGGCCGGACCGGTTATGGCGGGGTGGGCCGGTTCCAGCGGGTAGGGCCGGTTCTGGCGGGTCGGGGCGGTTCCGGGTGGCCGGGCCAGTTCCGGGGGGTCGGGCCGGTTCTGGTACGCCGGGCAGGGGCTGGCGGGCCAGGCCAGTCCCGTCGGGTCAGGTCATACCAAGACGGGTCGGGTTGGGTCGGTCTCACTAGGCTGGACCCGACCCGGACCCATTTGACCCGATTTCACCTTTTCACCAACAACATGGGCTACGGGTGTCCGATTGATGAACCATCTGCGGAGACAGAAATCTTGTACGAAGATGGTTCTTTTGGTGTAACACACATGAGGTTTGGACGTGATTGGGGTACTGTATGTTTGGAATGAACCTAAATCCAACCGGGCCCTCAGAATGTAAATGCCAATAACTCACAGATCGGGCGTCCGATTGATGCGCTGTCTATTGCGTTGAGACCCCTATGAAAAGGTGGACCTTTGAGATGCTTATTCTTGGTACATAGTGGTTGTTGATGTATTGACACTTGGCTTGATGGGATAAACCTCTCAGAATCAAACATGCTTTATGTGAAACCCTATGGTTGGTTGTGCACTGACGACTGTTCCTGGATCCTATGTAGGTTCAACAGCACTGACGACTGTTCCTGGATCTTGTGTTGGTTCGATAACATTGAAAACTACTCTTGGATCCCGTACGGATTCGACAACTCTGACTACTATTCCTGGATGCTATGTGGGTTCGACAGTTCTGACTTCTGTTCCTCGATCCTGTGTGGGTTCAACAGTTCTGATTTCTATTCCTGAATCCTATGTGGGTTCGACATAGTAGATGATTTAGTGGATACATCTGATTATATCTATCTCTCTATAAAAGTTGTATACTTATGTGAACAGAGTCAGTAATGTTTTGTTTTCCTCATTATTGAGATGGATTACTTGATAACTTAGGTATATGTATGGGCATATACCTAAGTGGGGTTAACTGTTGATTTCATAATTTTTGGTTTATCCTTGTTGGATTTTGGGAGACCTTTTGGATATTTGGGTCCCTAATGAGTATCGTTATACTCACCCGAGCATGGGCTATGCCTGCAACTCATTGTGTTGGATGCAGATGACAGACAGTGCTGACCGAGGCTGACTGTACGAGGACTGTACGGTACCCAGAGGTGGACTTCACGACGATTCAGAACCTGGAGGAGACTGACAAACATGGAGTGATGAGGAGGCTATCTGTACCTACTCTTCAGGTAGGATCTGTGGTGGACGATCCAGGAGGTTCTTTTCACCTTTCATCTATTTTTTTCCTTTTTAGTTGTACTTGTACTTTCAGTTGGGCTTGTATTTCCGTCACCTTTAATTTTAATCATCCTCTGGTTATATAGTTTTACTTAGTGTTTTGTATCCAGATGTGTACTATTTTGTGTGTGTTTTTAGTTATAAAGGAAATTCCTTCCCAGTTTAGGTATTTACGCCTTTGGTGCTAGTCGCTATCCCTTGGCCTTTGGATGTTTGGCTTGGGGTAGTCATGGCACGGGCCCCGAGGGACAGGTTATGACAAATTGGTATCGAAGGAGTTGATTTTACCATAGAACTTAGGACTCTGATATTTTCTATGAAGCAATAGTTTTTAGTTTAGTGAGTGTGGTTTTCAGTTCAGGGAGTCTATTATTGGTGCAGCGACCGACATATCCATACACTAGGTCCCTAACATCTGATTTCCAAATCAGTGCATGAAAACACTGATTGTGTATGTGTTCTGAAGAGTCTTCTTTGTGATCTCTTTTGAGTCAGCTCACCAGGTATAACTTATTGACTGTGGCACACCTGTTACTTTTCAGGATGGCCCCACAAAGACAGCTAGCCGGGGTTCGAGGATGTGTACGAGATGGCAGCCCACCGAGTGACGAGGCCTCGGTGCAGGGCCCTATCACAGCGGAGGCACCAGTGGTACCACTACCCATTGGGCGACTGATGCCACTAGCCCCAGCGGAAGAGAGTGCACGACGCCAGAGAACATTACCTGAGATCTAGCACTAGATGCCACCTAGGTACAGGGGTGATACAGACCCTCAAGTAGCTGAGGATTGTCTAGAGGTTGTGGTGAGAGTCTTCAGACTTGTAGGGACACCATCATAACTTACGGTGATCCTATCCATGAGTCTTCTTCAGGCAGAAGCTGGAAGATGGTGGAGCCTGATGCTCTAGGTGCATGATGAGGTGACACTTCTCTGGGCAGAATTTGAGAACCTGTTTAGGGAAGAGTTTTTCTTATCCACCCTACATGCATTGCAGATACAGGAGCTACTGTATCTACAACAAGGTAGCAAGATAGTAGCTCAGTACTCAGAGAGGTTCACCGACCTCTCTTGCTACTCCACATATATAGTGTAAGATCCTTTTTTCAGGGTATGACCCTTCAAGTAGGGGAACGAGTGAGAGATCAGGGCTTCAATGATCTCCCTCAACATCCTGAAACAGGTTGGAGTGTTGCATCGAGCCCTCTTAGTAGAGAGATTTTTTTCTAAGCAGTCACCAGCAGTGAGACCCTCCACCGGGCATCACATAGCGGAGTCTTTTTTTAGCTGGCAGCAGACAGATGTCGCAGAGGTCCAACCAGAACATACCATCTATTAGACGACCTCAGGACTCGGGTTCGGTTGTGCGAGGCACATGGGAAAGAGCCAACCATTCGAGGAACATGAAGTGTTTCACATGCGGCGGGAAGGGTCACATGGCTCGTGTCTTCCCAAACCACCGTACGGATGATCAGTAGACAGTTTAGGGACCTCCCAGGTAGAGGAAGAGGTTCGATCGAGGCAATCCGTAGGGCACAGCTAGAAGTGGTAGAGGAGATGGTCGTGCAACTGGTGGTGGATGGCGTTACGAGGTGTTACAACCACCACCCGGAGGTCCACCCTAACCATAGAGAGCAGGTGGACATGGGAGATCTCAGCTCCAAGAAGCCGAGGCTTACGATCACGGTGCTTTGGATATGATTCGAGATACGATCTATGTCTACTACACCTTGGCTATAGTTCTTATAGACACATGTGCCAGTCATGATTTCATTGCCACTACCCTTGTTTGGAGCTCTGAGATTGTGATGGAGTCGTTGCCTCGATCTTTATAGGTAGATACTCTTACAGGAGAAGACTCGATAATCACGCACAGGTGCCGGCAGTGTGAGAATTCTATAGGAGGAAAGATCTTCGGCTGGGATCTCCTCGTAGAGGCATCGAGGCCTTACGATGTCATCTTGGGTATAAACTGGTTATCAACAGTCCATGCTCAGATCGACTGTATTAGGCGCAAAGTGTGGTGTGTCCGCACGGATGAGACCAGTTTTACCATAACTGGGGATAAGGAAGCCTTTGCAGCATAGGACGAACTTACTCGGAGGTGGGTGCAGCCGAACACTCATCAATTCGCCAACATTACCCTCGTAGAAGTTGATGTGGAGAGTCTGAGCTATCCTGTAGTGGTTGACCAATACGTGGTTGTTTTCCTGACGATGTTCTAGGACTACATCCTCGAAGAAAGGTGGAATTATACATTGACTTGTACCCCGGTATGGCACCAATATCAACACATGCATATCAGATGTCTCACACTGAGCTTTGTGAGTTGCAGGTATAGTTTGGGGACTTGTAGGGGAAGGGATTCATCCGGCCTAGTGGTTCTCCCTCGGAAGCCCCAATTCTGTTTTCCAAGAAGGTAGATGGGATCTTGAGGATTTCTGTCGACTATCGTTGCTTGAAATAGGTGACCGTGAAGAACAAGTACTCACTCCAGATGATTGACGACCTATTTGCTCAGCAGAAGGGAGAACGGTGGTTCTCGATGATAGACCTCAGATTAGGCTATCACCATCTCAGAGTTCAAGATGAGGATATGCAGAAGACGGCCTTCAGATATAAGTACGACCACTACGAGTTCTTTTTTATTTATTTTGGAATAACCAACGCTCCAGTAGTGTTCATGGGACTCGTGAATAGGATATTCTAGCCATACCTCGATCGCTTTGTAGTTTTCTTCATCGAAGAAATTATGATATACTCGACTACTGAGGAGGAGAATGTCTACTATTTTCCGGTAGTACTGGACACACTCTGAGAGCACCAGCATTATGGTAGGATATTGAAGTGCTAGTTCTGGCTCCAAGAGGTTCACATACAAGAACCTGTCATCTCATAGGTAGGAGTTCTATTAGATCCAGCGAAGATTGAGGTGGTACTTGAATATGATCCACCTAGGAGTTTGACGAAGGTACGGATTTTCCAGGGTTTGGCTAGATATTGCCGGAGGTTCGTACCAAACTTCTCCAGAGTTACCGCACCACTATCAGCCTTGATGAAGAAGGTGAAACCCTTCATGTGGTTGGAGAGATTCCAGCACAGCTTTCAAGAGCTCAAGAGGAGGCTGACTAGTTCCCTCATCTTGAGGTTTCCAGAGGAGGGCGTAGGGTAAATAGTCTACTGCGACACATCAGGGACCAGACAAGGGTGTGTCTTGATTCAGGAGTGAGAAATGATGGATTATAGTTCTCATCAGCTAAGACAGAATGAACAGAACAGCTCTATCCATGACCTGGAGTTAGCAGCAGTGGTCTTCTCCTTGAAGATGTGGAGGCACTATCTGATGGGAGAGTGTTTCACTGTCTACTCTGACCACCAGAGTCTCAGGTATATCTTCTCTCAGAAGGACCTGAATCTGAGACAGTGGTGATGTCTTGAGTTCCTTCAAGACTATGACTTCTAGATAGTCTATACTCCTAGGAAGGGGAACATTGTAGAAGATGCAATCAGTAAGAGATCTGGTATACAACTTCTAGAAGAGGTGACACAACAACTGGTTGTTTTAAAGATATCCTTTGTGGACTGAGATAGAGAAGCTTTCTGTCAGTCTCTAACAGTCATTCCTCTACTTCGTCAGCGTGTCAAGGAGGAAAAACATTGAGACACTAACTGCGAGACACGACGTGCTCATATTTCCATAGGGTAGGCACCTGATGGATTTTATGAAGGTGGGGAGAACGTTATCCTCTTTTGAGGATGTACTATGCTGCCAGTGTCACTTTAGTAGGAAGTGTTGAAAGATTTCCACACATACCCTCTAGAAGTACATCTAGAAGTGGTGAAGAAGTATGATGACCTACGACGACAGCACTGGTGGCCAGGTATGAAGATTGCAGTAGCGAATTTTGTCTCTTGATGCGTCACTTGTTAGCAAATAAAGGTGGAGAATAAGGTACCATCAGGCTTGGTTCATCCTTTATAGGACCCAGAGTGGAAGTGGGATGGGATATCCATGGAAATCGTGACATGTCTTCCATGTACGTCCATGGTAAATGACTCTATCTAGGTGATCGTCATCTTACTCACCAAGTCATACCACTTTCAACCGATCAAAGAGAAGGGTTCAGTAGAGATCTTTGGACTCCTCTATGTGTAGGATCTTGTGAGATACATGGAGTACCTTCTTCTATTTTCTCTGATCATGACGCATGATTTAATTCCCTGCTATGGAAGGGGTTGTAGGAGGCTTTCGGGACACAAATTCATCTGAGCACGACCTTTCATCCCCAAACAGATGGTCAGACTAAGTGGACCATTCAAACCCTCTAGGACATGCTACCTGCTTATGTCCTCAACTTTTGTTGTAGCTAGGAGGATCTCTTACCTTTGGTGGATTTTTTATACAACAACAACTATCACTCCACCATCGTTATGGTGCCTTTTGAGGCCTTGTATGGTCGACCTTGCAGATCGCCACTGTGCTGGACAGACCCAAGGGAGTCCGTGCTAGTGGGACCATAGATGGTATGAGCTACAATAAAGAAGTTACAGATCATCCAGGAGTAGATGAATACTTCATAAAGTAGTTATAATCTATATACAAATAAGAGAGGAAGACCTCTGGAGTTCAAGGATGGCGACCACATCTTTCTACGGGTCTCACCTCGATGAGGATTATGGAGATTTAGCTGAGGTGGCAAGTTATCTCCATTATTAATCGATCCTTTCCAGGTCCTTAGTAGTTTAGGTGAGGTGTATTACCGCTTAGCTCTTCCACCTCAGTAGCACTGGGTTCATGACATCTTCCATGTATCCCAGTCGTGGAGATACGTGCACGACCCTTCTCATATCATTGACCATGGAGAGGTGGACGTCGACGATGGGGTGACTTTTATGGAGGTTCTAGTGGTGATTGAGGATTGACAGGAGTGGGTCCTTCATGGAAGGTCGATACCTCTGGTGTGCGTTCATTGGCAGCACGGGAACCTCTAGAAGAGAACATGGCAGAGGGAGCCTCAGATGCGTGCTCAGTACCCCTATTTGTTCCCCTAGTTCAAGTTATAGATTACGGGGATGTAAAGCCTTGAGGTGGGGAAAATGTAAAGACCATAATTTTCCATGGAAATTTTATTTCGTAAATACATGGGAATTTTACGAGTCCATGAAAATTTATGGAGCTTCATTCTGAGGCCCGGTGTGCCCCGAACCAATTTTTGAAGTTTTTTTCGAATACATTCAGTAAACGTACGAGCGAGTTTTTATAACTTTTGAATCGGAACTCGGAATTGAAATTTGAGGGCATTTTTGAACTCACATCACTTATATTCACTTAATAATTTCACCTCAATGGCAGATGTTCGAGAGTAGATGAACGGTTTTGGGTTTTTGAGGAAAGTAATAAAATAAAGTGAGTTTTCACTTTATTTTATTAGAGCTTCCATATAGGTTCTTGGTGGTTAAAACATCCTCATGGGAGTTGGAGGTGGGACCACCACACCTTAACCTCCCATGAGAGGTTATGGTGGTGTGGCCCACCTAAACATAACGTCCTGCGAGAGGTTACCGCTTGGGGACCACACGGGGCTTAACCCCCTATTGATGGAGGAGAGTAAAAGCTCTCAACTCTCCCTCATTAATGAGGGAGAGACAATTCACCTCCTTTAATTAATTATTTTTTCCAACCCCTTGATTTAATTAATAAGAGCCTACCTAATTAATTTAATTCTCCATTTGAAATTCACGCCAATATCTATAATTATAGAAAATTTATTATTATTTTCTCTGGGCATTTCTCACTCGGTGGGATCCTTTAAGAGGAGATATTGGTAGAATTAGTCTTCTCCAACAATGAACCCCATCTTCCAACAAAGAACGAAGAATGAATAACTCCACCCTTCTTCGACTTCTTCCTCGACGCTTCAACCGTCGAGAGACATCTTCGACGATCGAATTTTGTGACTCCATCAATGAACAATGATCAACGATCAAAAGTAGGGGTTTCGAGTTTGAATTTTTTCTCATTCTTCATCGTTAAATCTTGGTTTACGTTTATCCTACTTTTATCACCATAACGCGGAGGGTGCGGGCCGAACAAACATAGTCCAACCCCTCTTCATTTTCCTCGCTTGTTGACGATGGTGGCGGCACAACGACACCCCCAAAGGAGTGGGATATCGCTGACGGGCCTCGGTGGTACAACAGCAGCTGGCGTCGGGCCGGTCGCGAAGGATAACAGTGGATCAGGGCCACTGGGTCACCGGAAGGGCGCATCGTCGTCACGCCGTGTGGAGGAACAGGCCACGACCCCTAGACGCAGCTGTGCACATGGGTGGCTGCTAGGCCGCTGGAGGGGCGTGGCACCATCGCGCCATGAAGAGGAAGAAGCCGCAGCCATAGGGTTGCATCGGTGGAGCTGTGGTGATAGGTTGGGCTGGCCGCCTGCGGAGCAGATGCGGCTGGCCGCTCGGCTAGCTAGACGAGGCGGGACCCTCCTAGGTCCCGCGGGCTACCACAACTGCGCCAGGAACCGGTTCCCTTCAAGAGATAGGGGGAACCCCCTGCCCCTTACATGGCTAGGGCGGGCCCCAAAGAGCGCCGCCAGCTGCTGGCCACCCAAGCCAGGTGGGTTTCCCCCACAGGCCCTCTCAGGCTAGGCTGCCAACGCAAGGTAGGGGGGTCACGTTACCCACGGGTCGAGCCTCCCAACGCGGGTCGAGCCGCCCAGCGCGGGTCGGGCCGCCGAGTGCGGGGCGGGCAACCGTCGTGGGCCAGACCAGTTCTGGCGGGCCAGTTCTGGCGAGGTCAGTTCAGCCTAGGCCAGGTCGGGCTGGGTTGGTCTGACTGGGTCGGACCCGACCTGGACCCGTTTGACCTGATTTCACCTTTTCGCCCATAACGTGGGCTACGAGTCTTCGATTGACGAACTGTCTCCAGCGACAGAATTCATGGAGCAAGATGGTTCTTTTGGAATACCCCACTTGAGGTTTGGATTCAATTAGGGTATGGTCGGGTTGGATTGATCCTAAATCCAACCTGGCCCTCGGAACGGAAATGCCAATAACTCACAGACCGGGCATCTGATTGACGCATCATCTATTGCATTGATACCCCTATTAAAATTCAGACAGTTGAGATGATTATTCTTTGTAATTTGTGGAAATTTATGTTTTGACACTCAGATTGATGATAGAACCCTCCCATAGTCAAGCATGCTTCATACGGAACCCTGTGGCTGGCTGTGCACTGAAGATTGTTCCTAGATCCTGTGTGGGTTCGACAGCACTGACGAATGTTCCTAGATCCTGTGTGTGTTAGACAGCACTGGCGACTATTCCTGGATCCCATACATATTCTACAGCTCTGAGTAATGCTCCTGGATCCAGTTTGGGATTGACAGTTCTAACTTCTGTTCCTGGATCCTGTGTGGGTTCGACAAAATAAATGTTCTTATATCCTGTGTTGGTTCGACAGTTCTGAATTCTGTTCCCGAATCCTGTGTGGGTTTGATAGAATAGATTATTTAGTGGCTATATCTGATCATCTCTATCTCTCTACAAAAGTTTTATACATGTGTGATTTGAGTCATTAACATTGTGTTTTCCCCATGATTGAGATGGATTACATGATAACTTATGTATATGTATGGGCATATGCCTAAGTGGGGTTATCTGTTGGATTCATTCTTTGTGGTTTATCCTTGTTGGATTTTTTAAGACCTTGAGGGTCTCGGGGTCCCTACTAAGTATCATTATACTCAAACCTAGACAGGCTATTCCTACACCTCATTGTGTTGGATGCAGACGACGGTCAGAGCTAACTGAGGCTCAGTGTACGAGCACTAGACGGTACCCGAAGGTGGACCCCACGATGAGTAAGAACCCAGAGGAGACTAACAGACATGGATTGTTGAGGAAGTTATTGGTACCTACCCTTCAGGTAGGATCCGTGGTGGACAATCTAGGAGATTCTTTTCACCTTTCAGTTGTTTTTTTCCTTTTCAATTGTACTTTTACTTTCAGTTGGTCTTGACATTCCGGCCCCTTTAATTTTTTGTACTCTATGGTTATACAGTTTTACATAGTGTTTTGTATCCATGTGTGTAATCTGTTGTGTGTGTTTTCAGTTATAAATGTATTGCCTTCCCAGTTTAGGGATTTAATCCTTTGGTTCTAGTCACCAGCCCCTGGCCTATGGAAGGCAATTTTGGGGCAGTGACAGCACGGGACTCGGGTGGACGGGTCGTGACGTCTTGTCTAGTGGAAAATTATTTTAGTGATGTATTTCTAGAAGAATTTTTAGGTTTTTCTCTAGAGAGGGAGGTTTAAATTTCTATTGAGCTCGTTCCAAGAGCTTCACTAGTGTTCATTTCTCCATATAAGATGGTTATACCAGAGATACATGAGCTCAAGAATCAGTTGGAGGAGTTGTAGGAAAAGGGTTTCATCCAACCCAGTACTTATCCTTGGGGTTCACCTATCCTGTTTGTGAAGAAGGCAGGCAATACCCATAGACATTGTGTGGATTATTTTAATTTAAACCAGTTGATGGTCAAGAACCGATATCCCTTGTAGAGGATTGATGATCTCTTTGATCAGTTTCGTAGAGCCCGAGGGTTCTCGAAGAATGGATTAAGATCCAGTTATCATCAGTGGCATGTTATACTCTAAGATGTACCTTTTATAGCCTTTAAGAGTAGGTATGGTCTATAAGAGTATGTGGTTATGTCATTTGGTCTCCGGAATGTGCCTTTAGTTTTCATGGCACTGATGAATCGAGTGTTCCATCCATACATGTATTATTTCGTGGTAGTCTTCATGGACGATATCTTGGTGTACACTCCAACTCAACATGACCATGATACACATCTTTGGGTCATTTTTAGTACACTGATACAACATCATTTATGTGCTTCGATCTCAAAATGTCACTTTTGAATAGACCAAATTCACTTATTGGGTCATGTTATCTCAGAGACGTGGGTGTCAGTAGACCGAGAGAAAGAGAGAAAAGTATTTTACTTGGAGTATCTGAAGTATTTCTATGAAGTAAGATGCTTTTTAGTGCTGGCTGGATACTACAAACATTTCCTACAAGACTTTTCATTCATAGTAGTTCCACTAATGGGCCTGACTAAAAAGGGTTTGAAGTACCTATGGTCAGATTATTCTGAGTCAGCCTTCCAGGAGATGAAAGGTAGGTTGACTTCAGCACCGAGACTAGTTTTTCCAGAGCCAAGAAAATGTTATATAGTTTACATTGATGCATCAGGTATCAGTCTGGGAGCAGTGTTTATGTAGGTGGAAGGATTCATTGCGTATGGGTCTCGTCAGTTGAGGCCACATGAGAGGATTTACCCGATGCATGAACTCGAGTTTGTTGTGGTGGTCCATGACTTACGCTATTGGAGAAGTTATCTTCTGGATGAAAATTTTTTGGTTCTCACTAACCTTAAAATTATCATGTATATCTTTACTCCGTGCGATCAGAATCTGAGACAGTGAAGGTGGGTCGAGTACCTTCAGTCCTTTGAAATTGATCTTGCCTACATGCTTGTGAAGGGAAACATAGTGGCTGATGAATTGAGTAGGAGGACACATATATAGGCATTTCATGAGGCCATCATTGAGTTGAATCTTATGTATCTATTCTGTGAGATGCATTTGGAGGTGCATGATAGACAGGGGTTTGTGTTTCTTTCTTCTGTAGCTATTACCTCTACTATAATTGATCGTGTGAAAATGAGAGAGCTATCAGATTCTGAAGGCCTGGTACTAGTGCAATGTGTGTCAGGAGAGGAACCTATTTCTGGATGGACCACAGGTGAGGATGAGATCATTCATTTTCATGGAAGCGTATAGTTTACAGTAGACATATGCGAGGAGATGATGTATGACTTTCATTCCTCTGTTTAGGAAGTTCATCCTGGCGTCACCAAGATGTATCAAGATCTACACCATTAGTATTGGTGGTCAGGTATGAAGAGATATGTTGATTGGTTTTTCATGAGGTGTTCCACCTGTTAGTAGGTGAAGGCGGAGTATCAGCAACCAGTAGGGATTTTTCAGCAATTACCCATTCCCGGGTGGAAGTGGAATAATGTCGTGATGGATTTCATGACATGTTTTTCGAGGTCACATCGATGGAATGATGATGTTTGGGTTTTCATTGACATACTCTTCAAAGTTACTCAACTCTTACCAATCAAGGAGGCCATCATTTTTGATGATTTGGGAAGGCTTTACATCTAAGATATTATGTTTTTACAAGAAGTTCCGTGCTCCATTGTTTTAAACAAGGATGATCGTTTTACATCTTTGGTTTGGCATGGATTGCATAGGGCATTTGGTACACAGTTAATTCTATGTATATCTTACCACCCCCAGAAAAATGGCTAGTCTGAGCATACGATTCAGGTGTTGGATGAATTTCTTTGATAATGAATCCGAGATTTTAGAGGTTCTAGGGAGATGCAAATGCCTATTTTGGAGTTTTCCTATAATAATAGTTTTCAATCAACTATTCAGATTGAAACTTCTGAGGCTTTGTACGGTAGGACAAGCCAATAACCCTTATGCTAGATAAAGGAAGGAGATGCAACTATGCTGGGACCTCGTCATGTTCAGGACACCATATAATAGATAGAGTTGATCTAGAAGAGCATGGCTACTGCACAGTCACAACAGATGTCTTATATAGATTGATGGAGATGGCCTCTAGATTTCAAGGTCGGAGATCAGGTTTTCTTATGTGTCTCATCGAGGTTGGGATACCTGAGGATTAGTAGCTTCGGAAATCTTTCACATAGATATGTTGGTCTTTTTGAGGTTTTGGAGATTGTCGGGTCAAATGCCTATCAATTACTGTCCCCTTAGAGGTATCAGGCTATGTACGAATTTTTCCACATTTCTTAGCTAAGACATAACTTCTCAGACTCATCTCATGTCCTTCAACCCGAGGTGGAAGAGTTGGAGATGGATGGATCATTTGAAAAGCATCTTATTTGTATTTTTGATCACACCACAAAGGTTCAATGTGGCCGGTTTGTACCTCTGGAATGGGTTCTATGGTAGCACAGGCGAGTATAGGACAAGACTTGTGAGTGGGAGACTGATATACAATAGTAGTGGCCATAGCTGTTCAAGGATTCTTCTTGAATTATACGCTTTTTACAATTAATGTTTGGGGACAAATTTCATTAATGGGGGTGTTTTTAAAAACCTTGTTCATCTTTTTAGGAATTTTTTGAGTTTCCTGTTTTTTTTAAAAAATATGAAATTTTGAAAATTTCAAGAGTACACGTCGTGTACTTATAAGTACATCCCATGTACCCAGTTGTGGCGTGTAGCCATGAGCTGGCAGGGTAACGCCTGAGCACATGGTCTTGTGTAGGTGACCTGGAGACCACATAAAGAGGGGGCCAGTTATGGCAATTACATTCCATATATCCCTAGGTTACACATCGTGTACTATTATTTTTATTTCATTAAATGGATCGGGGTCGTGTCATGTTTATATATTTATGTTCTTCTCTACTCATCTCATCCATGAGAATCCATAGAAGGTGATTATTCTCTGATTCCCCAACTCTCCATCCATTCTCTAAATCGACTATCATCAATTTTGTTGGCATCGCCACAGTAATCTCTTCATTATTCTTGACCATTGTTTCTTGATTTATCCTCTTTCCTGAGTTACCCTCAGTTGAACGTTTTTTTTCACATTTTTATATATATGGAATTCTAGGGAAATTAAAGGCTTGAGGTCCACGTATATCACCGTACAATGCTAAGGTAGTTGGTTTGTGACTTTTTGTAGTTATTTATTGAGTTATATGTGAAATAGTGCTCAATATCCTCGTTCTGGGTATTGCGTGTTTATGGATTTTAAATCTATTAATTCCTGTTATTCCTTGAATATTTTAATAGATGTTGTTGATTGTGAATAGGGTTAATTGTAATGATATGATGTGTTTTCCCAGGCTTTCTTGATTTTGACCATTTTTTCTAGCTTTTCCTGTTAGGATATGTGTTTCCCTCTCTAGTGTTATTAGGATGTAGTGATAATTTATCTGATATGTTGTGCTATTCCTTGGAGATAATTATCCTTGTAGTACATTGAGGTTTAATTTGGCTGCTGATTATGATTTTTGTTCGATTACTTTTCACGGGGATATGGGAACCTGGTGTAGTGGGACCATAGGAGATATTTATATTGATGTCTTTCCCAAAGTTTCTATTATAATTATCACACTATAATTTCATAGAGGGATTGACATTGAGTGCTCCCTCATAGTTTCTATAGATACATTATAAATCCACTGGTGGAATTGATGTTGAGTGCTTCCTCAGAGTGTCTGTAGCTTACTAATAAAAGGATATATCGTAAATTGATAGTGAGTTCTTCCTTAGAGAGTATTTTATTACACGAGGCCACATGGGGGATTTTATGGTGAGTGCATCCTCAAAGAGTCTTTGTTATATCCTTATTGTAAACGGAACCAGAGGGCTTATGTTTTAAGTCCTACCCAGAGGGTTACTTGAGATTGTTGGCTGAACCTGAGAGGATAGGTTGTGAGAACTTCCTAGAGGGTAGCTTATATATGTGTTTGGTTGATTAAATTTTTTAATTTAAACGATGTAATTGAAATTGTTGGACTATTAAATTTTGAGTAATTCCTTGTTTATTTCTTCATCTTACTTATTTCCTGCCATATATATATTCATTTAATGTTAGTCATGGATATTTGGGTGGTTGACAACTGTGATTTTTCTCACACCCTATTTGGGTCATGTTTGTTGTCCCAAACAAATTATGTTGTTGCATGTATAGATACGGATCAACGCCCTTATACATCAGTTATTTGATTGTGGTGGATCTGGAGATCATGGGACCAAGCTGAGGCTTGCGATGATGCTAGATTTTATTTTTATTAGTTTGTACTTATTTTTAGTATTGTATTCCATCATTGTTACTTGTTTGGATAATTTCTATAACATATATGACATGCAACATTTATATATGTGCTTTAGTTGTTTATTACTTTAAGTCTTCCGATGTTTTCTTGTTACATGTTATTACTAACTTAGATATTATATATTATAGTTATCTCTTTATTTTTGTGGCGTTACTCTGCCAATGAGGGCATATTTTCCCCACTATCTCACCCAAGGCCCTCGCTAGTAATCAGCAGCCTTTAGTATTTGGGTAAATGCGCTTGAGGCCATGTGACTAACCCGGTACGGGGCACCTCTGGGTGGCACCCAGAACTGGGATGTTACCTAAATTTTTCATTTAATATAAATACATATTTTCAAAACATAAAATGTTATTTTGGACTACTAAAATTATAAAGTGTCCCTTTAAGAAATCATTTCTCTTATTTTTTTCTAATTTTTATTTCATTAAATTAATATATAAATATATATATATATATATAATATAATTAAATATACCAGAATCTATTTATATTACTGAAATATATTTCAAAATTTCAAAAATACTATTTATGAATGCCTTTCCATGCATAGAGTAACTTGTTCAAAATTAGAACATAAAAATAAACCTCTCCTCAACAATAAATCCCACTTCAATCCACTTGGAAATATAATCCTTCCCTATTAACCAAAGTCAAATTTACACCCAAATTACCTCACATTGGACACTTATAATATTTTTTGAAATTTTATAGTCACCCAAATCCCATTATTCAAGTATTTTAGTTCCATTTTAAATATGAATCACACGATGTGGTTAAGCCTACATCAACTATTTCTCTCACTTTCCTCTTTTTTCTCATTTTATATATTACATTTAAACCCACCTAATTTCAAATTAACTATGTGTTATCATAGAATTATATTAATGGTTTAATCCTACTATAATACTTTTATTTATTACATATTTAAATTACATACTTCTATTTCCTCTTTAATTGAGAATGTCACAAAAATTGAATGTTTACCAACAACATGGATATTGTCAGCACTTAAATTAAATCATCCATTACAGATGATAATAAGGAATTATTTATAGTATAAATATTAATAAATATATTTTCTTGAAATCTTCTAGAGTAATTCATAATTTTCAATATGTAATTATAAAACCATATTATTAAATCTAATATATATAAGTTATTTTCATAAAAATATGACATTAAAAATTTTCACCATTAAAAACAAGAATTAAGAAATATATTCTAATTATTATAATTGATAGATTGTTTAAAATTAATAATTATCCACTTTTATTTTTATTTGTAAATAAACTTTCATTTATTAAATAGGATGGAAAATAATGAATTAAAAAAGAAGCATCTAAGTTAAGGGGATTTTGGAACCCATTTCGTTTTTCGTTTATCACATCAATCGCATTATTTTATGAAAGTTTGTTCTTATAATATCCTTAAATTATGTTTCAATATCACTTATATATTTTGTGATGGTATATTGATGATTCTAACGTGTTGAAGTTTTTTTAATCCACAAAAATGGTTTTTTCTATGACACATTAACTTCCAAAACATCAAATTGACTTTTCATGATTTCTTCCTTCAACACATTAAAATCAGAATATTTTATTCAAAAATAATAATTAGAATATTAATTTATGATCCATATTGGTTATTCAAGAAATTATTATTTTTGATTCATTTACTAATATGATTCATTTTCATCGGTTTATTTTAGTACTGCGATCATTATATGTTCTCTTACGAAATGGCTTGTTTGACTATGAGAATTTTAAGATGTGAATGGTGGTAATGAAGTCATATATACCTTCAGTTAAAAGGTTAATGTCATATATTACATGATATTATATGTATTATTCATGAATTTGATGTTATATTTTTATCAAAATATGTTTTTTATGGTTTATGAACATATGTAATGAGTAAACAAGATGATGGTTTTGTTTCAGACTAAGAGTGTCATTTGAAAAATATGTTTTTAGTTTTCATTATAAGACATATCCCACAAAATATGTAATTATTTTTTATTTCCTCATTCATATAAACAATATACATTGTTTATTATGTGGTGACATTTATTATGCCGAACAATTTATAATTAATTCATGTGTCTTATTTATTCTATGATTTCACTCCCCATAATGAAATTTTTGATAACCCCTTTACGTAAATCATATCTACAAGAGAGTGCCTATAAAAAGTGTAATTTATATCATTATAGTGGTTGTGAACACTTGTTAAGAAATGTTAAATTTTTATTATGTTCTAGTGAATTATAAGCCTAATTTTCCCAAGATACTATACCTTTTTTACCGTCGAATGTATTACAATTATTTTATTTATCCTAAAATATATAATGTCATGGATTTTTTCTTAATGATTGAAATGTATTTTAGAAATATATAATATTTTATATGAATAATTTTTTTGTGAGTTTTATATCATAAAACATTGGGACCATGCTATAAAAGAGGAGGTTGTACTGATGTGTTGTATTTGTTTAAGAGAATACATATTTGTGGGAAGGGAAAATTTAGGGTGATTTTATTCCTTGGGGTTAGAATATAGCCTTCATTGTGGATTTATTTTTGAGGTATTGTGGATTTGGTGAGTTAGACAACATCATAGTGGGTACGTCATGTCATTTTATTACGACATGAATTGTTGTGTGTCTTCATAAGTTACGAAATAGTAATAGGTGGTTATAAATTTCTACCGTCGGATAAATTTCAAAATAATAGGGGACTTAATATAGGGTGATCCTCATTTTAATTGAATCTAAAATTATTCCATAAATTTACCTATCCTTAATAGTAATTAGAGAGTTGTATTTAGATAATTAAAATGGGGAACCTCAGAAACTTCATACCGAAGTACCTTTCATTATGAGATATCATTGCATTATAAAATTTTGTTCCATTCAATTGTGATATCTCATAAAATTTGGTGGTTTATTTATATTTATATACATTAAAAGGATGTATAAAATACGTTATGGTGGGTTTTTCTTGTACACTAACAAATACAAGTTCCAGTCATTCTATATCAAGAATTCATGATATCCCATTCCTTTATTCCATTTTATTTTTTTAGAGGTATGCTTTTTTATTCTTTTAATACAATATGAATACTTTAAATGAATGTAATTTGTTAAAGTAAGAGTTGTTTCTACCCAATGGCTTATTCTAATTTTCTGTAATTTATAACAAATGTCTAATTAGTTATGAAGTAGTTATATATTTCCATATTATGTAAGTAATTTAAGATGCCTTGTGAGTAATATTCATTTGATGACATATTGAAGAATCATTATATTGATGTCCAAAACATTAATTTAAGATAATTATTAAAAAAAATTGAATCATTTATACATTTTATATCATGTAATGGTTCCTATGATATCATTTTGTTGGTTCTCCATTGATCGTGATTGATTTTGTGTATGTTCATTATCATGGTACATTTGTATGACCCAAATATCCTTGAGAATTGAATGAATATAATGATTCCAAACATGATTTTGATTCACTATGGATATATAGTGAAATTAATTTTCTCAATATTTCATGATATTTTTTATACCAAAGTATACATTTTTGTCTATTGTCTTTTTTTAGGTCTTTTTCTTTATACACATGACATGTTCCCATTGTCATATGAATACCCATTATAGGGATTGTGTGGATGATGTGAGATAATTAAAATGGTGGAGAAAATATCCCATGTTTTTCATTAATAAATCAATGCACCATTTTGATATATAGAATTGTTTTAATACTTACTATTCCATGTATACATCGAGTAGTTAGTCCGTAACTCGATAGACCTTATGGCTAAAACGTAAAATGAACACACATGAAATCATTAATCCTTGAGTATTTTTGGTGACATTCCAAAATCCTTATTAATGGTATTAATGTTACTAAATTCTCATATATACATAAATCATGGAGCTATTACTGGTGAGAATGGATATTCATGGAGGCTTGGTTGGCGTAAAAATTCTCTATATGTGATCGTTTGCTTCAATGATTTCCATCACATTTATTATTTTCATTATATACACACATTTTTACATTTGATGACTTTTTAGGATAAATTATTACATTCATGTTGATTATTTTGAATCAAAATATTTTCTAGAATTTAAGTGAAAAATAAGACTTCCTTTATAGGGATATGAGAAATGGAAAGGTATGTGTGGAAAATATTGATCCAAGGTATGTAGATATATGAAAAAAATTGTGGTGGAATCCAAAATATTACCAATGTTTTATTTATTTTTTAATTAAATGACATTTTCATCTAGTATGGTTTTCCAATTTCGGAGCCCTCTTGTTTATTTTATCAATAGTATTCAATAATGTTAGTTTCTTTATGTTACTATGGTTTCTATAATTTATTAAATTCCATTATATTATTGTTTTTTCTAGGACATTAAACTGAGGGTATAGTTTCCCCATTTATTATCATAGACCCTAACTTCCAGTATATATTCTATCGGATATGGGTCGTGTATTTGAGTTTAATGGGTACACTAGTTTAGACCTGATGGTTTTGGTTGGGGAGTTAAAAAATGGTTTCATATGATATATTATTATTTTCATTTAGTCTATAATGGGATATGGTAAAACATATATAGATGTGTGGTTTTAATGTATAAGAGTTTCCATTTCCCTAGATTGTTAATGTGTAATGGAATAATGATTTATAATTTACAGGATTTATGTTATGATTTTAATGAGGTTTCATGAGAATTTATTCATCCTGAATAGGATTTTATTTCCATATTACATATATATACATACATTTTTGATTAACTTTAGTTAATTATTTCATTTCAATGATTTGATAATGATTTTTTGATATTTTATAAATGTGTGATATTCCATGATATTGTGGAAAATTGTTGTTGGTATTAATTTGTTGAACTAAGAATAATAAATTTTTTAATGTATACATTATTAGTATTTTATTTTTTCTAAAATAAAGAGATTTTATATTAGTAACTTCTATGAGGGTAATACCTTGGGTGTTGGGTATATATCATTGAGAAAGTTTGTGTGATCCCATGGGTTGATTAGGAATAGCCATAATTATTTCCCCTTATTTGATGTATTTCCTTGTCATTATAATAGGTGTATCACCATCAATTATTTTTAGTCCTATAAGGATAGTGAGCTTGAAATATATTGAATGGGAAGAAACTATTTTTATAAAAATAGATGTGTAATATTTTCTAGTTTAACATACTATGGAACCAGCCGTATGAGTTAAGAAGCATGGTTTCTTCAGTTTTATGTCTTTCAAATTGAACTTATCTTTTGTGTATAAGCTTATAACTGTGGTAAAAATATCATGAAATCCAAATATATCATTCTTCATCATTATATGGAATTGGAGGATCTCAATTTTATTTCCCCAACCTTATTATACCAGATCCTATGGATATTTTAATACATATATAGTAGATACAAACAATAACATTCCGATGAACCAAATAGTTTAGCAGTCTTAGACAATAAGGCACATAATTAAATATCACATTTAATTTTAAATCATAAAAATCAAAATATTATCTTCATTGAGAAATACATTATTTCATTTATTATTTCCCTACATATTAGTTATAATATACATCCAAGAATAATATTGTTCTAGGAATATGAGGGAATGGAATCTTAATATACAGGTGATATCATATTTTTCCGGAGGGTATGCATATTGTAGAAGCTAATAAGGAATGAATATTATGTTTGGAATAATGGATGATCCAAATATTCCATATAGGTAATGACATGATTCTGAATTTTATCCATAGATAATATTACCATTAAATTAATCACATGGAAGTCAATAATTGATTTCAAAAGGATATAATGTATAATAATGGATATTTAAACATTCATTTGATGCCATGGAAAAGACATCTATATAAATGTTTAAGATCTCCACCATATACCTAACCAGTTTTGTCTTATGAGACCTAACATTGTATTTAGGGGATATGTAATGTTTTTTCTAACATATAACATAAAAAATATAACTCATTCTATATTATAATAAACAATACAACATAATAAATATTTAATAATAGTAAATATTTATCTGTAATAGAGGAACTACCATAAAGAATATCAAAACCGTCCCCAGTGAAACTTATTATATAAATTCAGATAAATATATTCATCGGTATCATTACATTATAGACTAAAAATAATATTTGTCATCAATGGGTCATAATATTGATGAAAATGAATATATCTTTTACATGAATAATTCTCACGGAAAATACCTTTTCACAATGAAATATCATATTTGGAATCTTAAGAATTCTAAAATATTAATGAAAGATTTTTCTCTGATAAAAAAATATAATGCCTTGAAATAAGTATTTAATTAATCGGGCATTAATGATGATGAGAAATTTCATTCACTAATTATACAATAAATAAAAAATTCCATTCAATATTTTTAAAAAATAAACTACTCTACCTTATTCAGAAAACGAAAATAAGACTCATTTTAAATGTTTTTTTTTAAATTGAATCAATCATATAAATGTTTATATTAAATAAATTTAGAATATTAATGAAATTATTTAAAACATTTCAAAGAAAATATGGAAATGTGATAAATAGAAACGTTTATGATTATTAAAAAAATCAAATTTGATTAATTTTTTTTGATATCCTATGTTCATTTAAAAAGAAAATTAAACCACAAATAAATAATTTTGTTAGAAATTACCATTGGCGAATGAAATAATTTCATATTAAAATATAAATATTAAAAAATTCATAAATTTATTACATAAATAAATCATCATGAATAATGATTATACTGATAAATAAAGTCTTTATTTAGGACCTACATTCTTTTTGTGTGTTCTAACATCATCATTTATGAAATAACTCCTTTTAATATACACTTAAATACCCTAGTGTATAAAATTTTGGAATTCCCGAACCACATGAACATGTATAATTATATTGGTAAGATATTTTTAGGGGTTGTTCAAGATAGATGGCTAAATGTGGTTTTATGATAAGATATAAGGGGTTTCATTCTATATGTATGGGAAACGATACACATGTAGTTAATAAAAATAGTAAATTATAACTAATACATTATTAAGATATTTTTTAAAAAATAGATACATAATTTAATAAAAGTAGGATGGGTTTTAATATTCATTATAAATGAAATGTTTTCAAATATTTTGTTTAAATATAAACATTATCTTTTGGTTTAATCCAATGTTTAACCCAATTTATTTATAATCATTATAACACAATTACAATATTAAAAGGCCACATTTTTTCTTATAAAGTAAAAATTTGATAAAAATATCCAAAGGGGGTCATTTTGACTAGTTTTCATCCATAATTTCTTATTTAATTTTTTTTGGAATTTTAAATAAAGAAATAAAATATTACATTAAATAAAATATCATCAATGAAATTTTTAAAACTACTAATTTTATTTGTCATTATATAAATAATAAAATTATCTAATTAGATTAAAAATAATTAATAATTTATTAGTATACATTTTTCGTTAATTAAATTATTGGATCATAATAGTTTACTGAAATATTATTACTTTTAAAATATCCAAAATACTTTTTTCAGTTTTTTTTAATTTATAAATAAAATATCTATGTTTTGTAAGAATTGATAGAATTTAATTAATAAAACATTTATAAATAAATTACAATGATAAAAAATAATTAATTTATCATTAAAATAAATACTTATAACTAAAAATAACCCATTTATATAATTAATTTATAAAATCAGAGTTATTAAATTCATTAGAGTGTGATTGTGTATTTATTTTCCCCTAAAATTAAAATAAATTGAATAATAAAATATAAAGGGATTTATATGGACAAATATTTGAGATATAGAGAATAATTTATTAAATAAAAACATCCAATAGTATAAATACAAGTGTTATATAAATTTGTAATTCTATATCCCAATGTTTTATCTTGATTACAAATTTTTCCCTTATTAAAGTGAAAAAAGTTACTATGGGTTGAAATATTATTGAACTAAAATAAAAAGGTAACTATTTAAATTATATAAATATCATGATTCCAAATATACAAAAAAATATTCCTGATCTATGTTATATAAGTGGATCAAATTAATCTTATTGAAAACAAAAAAAATGAAATTAAAAAAATCAATTTTTATGGAAAATCATTTTTTAAATATAAAAAAGTCTGTATAAAAAATCATAAAAATAAATTAATTCCATTGAAACTAATTAGATTGTTAATTATAATATAAATATAGTTTTAGTTTTGTTTCAATTTCATATATGTAAATTAATAAAATTTTGAAACTAATGTATACTTTTCAGAAAAAATCCTTATTTTTAACTATTTACTAGAAAATCATTCTATTTAGAATAACCTCATATTATTTCACTATTATAGTATAAATATTTCTATTAATTTATGAATTTAATTTTGTCAAGTAGTATCCCTAATTGTTTTATATGTTTAATATAGTATTTATTCATAAAAGAAAAAATTAATTTTGTGAAAAATATATTATTAATGAAAATAAATACATTACTAAAAAACTATTCTCATTATATTAAAAAACTATATATATATATATATAATATAATTATTTATATCTATTATTGAATTATTTTTTCTATGTTATAATGGTATATTATATTGCATTTCATTTGGAATTAGGGTTGCATGTATGTTAAGCTATCGATGAAATTAATTTAATGTATAAAGAACAATATAATGTTGATCTAGTGCATTCTATCAACCTAAATATGAATTTAACTATCAAAACAAAGTCATTTTTAAATTAAAAATTAAAATATATTTGTTTTACTACATCATCATGTGCCCATTAATATCATTCAAATTAACTAGTTCTCAACAAAATGTTGACCAGGTGGGTGGTGCTTCGTTGTAGAACATTCTCTCTATGATCAAGAATCTCAACTTTTTATTCGTCTTAAGAGATATTTTTCCCCTATAGTATCACATCTCATTTCATTACATGTGATGGATCATGTATGTATATCCTTATCAAATGTTTATAGAACACTTATTTAACTTGGGAGAGATTTTTTGTATATTCCAATGGATAATCTATTGTCCCAATATGTAGAAGAATCTTAATGGGGCCAACAAAAATAGTAATAAAAATTCTCTTCTTTCTTAATATCATTATATGTTTCCATTTATAAATTAATAGATATAATGTATCACTAACTTCAATCATTTTATCTTTTCGATGATTTTCAGTACAATCTTTCTATCCACTATGAGGTACCATTATGTGTTGTTTAGTGGCTCAAAAATCTCTAAAATTTACTCAACTAGATTGGATCAAAATAACATTTTATCTATAAATTTATTCTATAAAATTGGTGTTCCCTAGTTTTTTCTATATTTGGCTTCATATTGATTCATATAAATGATCGATTAAAATCTATTAGTTTTAGAAGACTCTAGAAAATGAATTTGTTTAACCCAACCAAAATTTATATCTATAAAAAATTATTTCAATATGTTATTAATGTTTGAATAGTAATATCTGATGGGCCATCTATCTGGGTATGATAAGTAAAGTGGAAGGAAAACTATATATCTTTATCTTCTAAAAAAATTATTGAATTTTGGGTAAATATTCAGATCCATATTAGATACATAGAAAATTAAAACAATTTGACACCTTAAATATTCTTTAATATGTATAATAGAAATGTGATCAAGAGTAAAATCATCACTTATAGTAATTAACTGTTCCTGAATTTTTATGTTGATGGACTATAACATAAATAACTTTTGGTACATTTCATGTTTTAGATAGTACAGTATAAAAATAAATGTTTATGGTTCCCCATTTCCATTATTCTATTCGTATTTGTTATGATATCAACATAAAATTCAGTCTCTAATATTTAACATTATAACATAAAATCAATTCATGAACTAGATAACGCAATAAATAGTAATTAGACTAGTTGGAAATAGGGTCTCACGCATGTCTCCTCATACACCATAAGATTCATACTATCATTGAGTCCCAAGGGTATGTTGTTGGGGAGATAATTAACTCATATTATAGAAGTAAATATGGAAAATAAACGAATTATATTAATTGTAGTAAATAAATAGAGTATATAAACATTAAATATAAATGTGACTATAACAAATTGGAATAATAAAAGGACCAAACGTTTATGTAATATATAAAACATTTGTTTACAACTGAGACATTTATATATATAGGGGAAAATAAAAGGAATATAAAGACATGTATACTCCCCTACTACTATGAACGACACAAACCATATAAAACCTTACAATGGCACTGTCAAGGTCTCCATCATGATCAAAAGAACACACGTAAATGGCTCCACTTGATCACAATACCATGTGATTCTACACTATTCTTCATGAATACTTGATCAACCTAAAAGTATACATAATTTCTACATTAACATATAGGATAACAAAAATGTGGTGAGAAAAAATCAACAGGGAACTAGTAATCGTGAAGTTATAACGTACTTTCATAAGTGAAAGTCTTGATAAAATATCATCCTAGCCATAATAGAACTAAAATTGCAGAACTAATATAAAACTATAGTTTATCCTTAGTTCCATTGAACTTATTTACTATACATCATGTCAATGGGTCATTGAGTTATATGTCATACCACTCATGCTTTGTATAAAACTCTTGATCCTTGGTTCCAAACATCCTATCACTAATACCTACTCCAGCCGTCACCAATATTTCTCTGGTAATTTTAATTTATATTATTAAAACCCATACATGTGGTATATAAGTAATTAAACCATGTAAAATTTTAATATTATCATTTTCTACATGTTTTGTAACATTAATAATGAGAACATGATATTAAATGAAATACAAATCAAATATAACCTAATTCCATTTGACATGTGATCCTCTCAAAGGAATTCTACATAAGGAATCCAAGAATATCTCAAGGAATAAAACAATACCATTTAAACAATGAGACTAAAAATTTAGATATGTTTATATAAACCATATATATCTGAAGGAAATATATAATTTCATGTCACTAATGATCCCATCCAATTATTTACATATAAGGAATGTAATTAGTTCATAATGTGTAATATAATTCCAATTTATCTATGAGCCCATTAAATTAAGAATTTTTTTGGGAGATGTCATATTTTTTATCTCAACTGAAGGACCCAATCTATTATGGGATTAACACAAAACCATTCATTCTTCTCGAATCATTTCTCCAAATCTATATCCAAGGAGACTTCAATGAAAATACACCTTACGAGGACTTTCGTAACAATCTGTTATGTCCTACAAAAATTTATTGTGACTATCAACTGATTGTCTTACTAGTATCACTCTTAGAAAAAAAATTAATTGAGGAATATCCTATGTATAATAACTAAAAAACTTCGAATTCCTCATTGGAGTCCTCATATCCCCCTAATAGATACAAAATCTCGATCAATATTGAAAATAATTAAAATGGACTATTCTAGTCTCCAATTATAACAATGATTCATAAAAACATGTATAACACTATAAAGGGAAGTGATGGATATTTAAATGACATATATACCCGAGTACACAATGTGTAATATCAATTCCTATGCTGGGTGCATACTTCCATTAGACTCGGTGCCTCAAACCCAAGTGTGTGGTGTGTGATACATCTACATGACGTGTACCCATTACAGCATACATACCCATGTACCTCATACATTATATCCATGTTTTTTAAAGATAATGTACAACTGTATGGTTTACAAAAAACATGGGTTTTGGATGTGTACCTTACATATTCATGTTCGTTGACACAGGTTGTTCAAAAATGTACATGGTTACATGGATGAGTAATAATACACTATATACACCTTGGGTGCATGTTTTGTTATCTAGAAAACTATATATACTAATGTATTGGACTACATATCCTAGTACTATTACAGAAAATATATTCCAAGTATATTTCATGAGATCCTAAAAAAATTTCATCTCTAAATTGGAAGAGTAAACAATATGTATTCATAGAACTGTTCACCATGGGATATGGGTTTCATGAACAAAAAACCATATAATCAGTTTCAATCCCCACCTCTCTCTTGTTTAAGAATATATCATCACCATGGTTGTCCATAAGAGTCTTAATGGGGCATTATAAATATAATGGTAAATATATCAGGATTTATGGATAAAATTAAACACTTTAATGAATATATTGGTGGATCTTCACCAGTACCATGCTCTGCAACTGCTCCATGTTGACTAGGATCCTCCCAATATTAATAAACACAAGTTCGTATTCCCAATATATATATATCTCCCATACTTTTTATTTCATGGTCACTGCATATGGAATCCCATAGAGTTTATATGTAAAAATCCTTGGGGGATAGGACAAAATAATAATGAAAAACAAAATAATAAAAAATAAATTTAAAAAATGGGGCATGGGTCATGTCCCAGAGCTAGTCATTATTTGGGCCTCATAGAGTAAAACCCCCTATTCTAAACTCAATTTTGAAGATAAAATTCCATTCAAATTTTCAGTTTAAAAAATAGTTCAGAAATACATGAACGAATATATTAATATTTATTTAATTAAAATTTAAATATTAAAAATTAAATATTTAGTGAAATATTGAAAAACACAAAATTTCACCGAACTCATTCCCTTGGGTAAATACATTATTCTACACCAAAAGGGTGTTTAAAAAATTATTTAGGTACATTTTATTATGTTAAAACCATTACATTCATTACAAGAATCTCAATGGAAAATGATTTTTTTTCAAGGTCAATGTCATGTAAAAAGGTCTTTCAATTTCCCATAATATTTCACATATTATCCTTGAGAAGACTTTGCATATATATAGTATCTATGGTACCATATGAATAATTAATAAAACTACTCTATATTTAATTTCTAATAACCGTTCCTAGAGCTTCCACAACTCCCAAGCATGTGATAATTTCATCCATGAATGATCTAGTACTCACTACCATATGAATACCATTATCAACTCCCCACAACCTTGTTATTTGATACATGTACTATGATGTTCACATAACCATCCATAATTACTAATTCATCAAAAATTAATCATTCCTGATTACAATAATGCATCATATATATATCACCCCAAGCTTCTACGATACGCTTTTTGTTGAATAATACAGTTGTGTGTGCTGTATGCAACTTTGAGTTCTAACACACACCACAACCAAGCAAACTAGCCGTTATGAGTAATGATACCCACTTCTTGAAAATTTATAAATATTATTTTTTAAAATGGACTTCATTTTTTGATTCAGAATATCGAAATTATCCTAGGGTGAATTTTCGGTGTTTTTCTGAAAACCTTCAATATTTTTATGAATAGTGAAAAACAATGAGTTATTAGTTAAAACCGACTTTTTATTTAAATAATTATTTATTTTATTTAAATTTATTTTACGTCAAAATAGATACATAACACCTATATAATTTCAATGTAATTCATTGAAGTTAATTTATATTAATTTCACATATATAAAAATTTTATTGAACATTTCATTGTCTTTGGCCCACCTCCTAGAAAAATGTGCAAATTCACATAAAACTTAATTATACCGTTTCTGTGAGAGGAATTTCAAAAATAGAAGAGACAGAATTAATAGAAAGGAGTATAATGTGGTTCAATAAGATAAAAATAATATTTGGTGAATAGTAACTTTTAAATTTTATTTTCCACAGTTATAAGTAAATTGGGTAATTAGGGGTAAAATGATATTATTATTACCCTAAAACATATCCTAATTCTATTGGATAAGTATTATTCAACCAGAAACAACCTTTGGAGAAATATATGAACCTCTTTGTTCAACTTGTATTTGATTAGGACATTTATTATTATTTAATTCAAAGAAGAGTTAAAAGAGATAAAATCAAAGTTAAATAACTAAAACATTTTTAATATAGGGTTATACATATAATAAATTAGATTATAAATATTAATTATAAATATAATAAGATTTCGTACATAATTATATTTTATTTTTAATTTTTAGACATTAAATAATTTAATTTATTTATGACACAATAGTGATGTAGTAATTACGTAAATAATGAAATATTAAAATAATTTATTTTATCAATATCAAAATAAATTTAATTTAAGACTTTTTATTAATTTAACTAATTCTATAGGTTAATATGAAATTTTATGATTACTTAAATTAATTTTTTTAATTAATAAAGTTGTTAAGACTTTTACAAAAATAAATTATTAAATAGTTTCAAAATTGACATAAAAGAGTATTTAAAACACATATTGTATTATTAATTGATATTATTCTCCTAAAAATCCGAGGTTAGGACAAATGACTTAGATAAGGTTATATATATTACTAATGAACCACTTGGGGTTCTCTTGGATTGTTATAGTATGTTTATTAGCCATATAATATAAAAATACAAAGAGACATGGTAAATGTCAAACTATTTAACTAAGAGTTAAATCAAAAAGATAAACTTAATATAGTGACACAAACCTATCTAAAATCTATTGGTTGAGTGGAGTTCGACCCATACCCACCTTATCCTCTAAATAAGTCAATTTGGTGCCATTATAAACCGAATATTAATATCTTATAAAATAATATTTTTAGTATTCCCTAAGGTGCTCTTCACCCCTCTTATAAAAGGGAACTCCCCCTTCTCTCAAATTCATACCTTCAAAGCATTTTGGTTCAAGAAACCCCTTCTCAAATATGCTCTCAACTTCCCTCACTTAAAAGTTTATGCCTTATTCTGATCATAAATCCAACCTAAGGATTCCTTTTGATCAAATCAAAAGGAAGAACTCGAAGAAGATGTAATGTTTTCACCACCCTCTTTCACGTTTCTTTCTTCTTAAACTTCTTATTTCTTTGTTTTTTCATTCTAAAATAATAACTCCAGTATATTATATATACTTTTATGTTATTATGAATATGGTACAACCATATTTAGTATTCTATCCATCCATTGAATGACATTTCACCATACGTGCATACGTACGGATTACCGTCTCCACGTCTTGGTGTAATTGTTATTCAAAACAATATTATTTGGATGGGTATGATAATGATGTGTAATTTAAGTAAATAATAAATATAACATTATAATTATTATTTATATATGATAAAACATCCCATTATATACGTTTTTAATATCAAATGAATGATATTGTCGTTCATGCGTACCTACAGACTACTGTCTCCATGAATGCAATGAGATTAATTCCTCATCGTATCCATTGAAGAATAATTATCATTTGATGATTAAAATTAATGTTTAAGGACATGATATCATTATGGATATGAATAATATACAAACTACCCACAACAAAAATGTCTTAAGTAACAAAGCTTGTAAAAGAAAATGAGTAAGTTAACAGCCGAAACGACGATAATACTAAGATATTATTAACAAATCAATGTTAAAAGATCGAATATGATATAATATTAATGTATATTATTCTTTTATAATTTAATAAAATTTATTTCACCATTATAAAAGAGGTTAATCTACCCTCAACCAAGGAAAATTACAAGTTAATGGTTAATTCCTCAATCTCATTATTATCCGAGATTGTTTATGTGTAAGTATTTACTGTGACATATTTATCATCTATGTCCATTTTTTTATTAAAATTATTTCAAAATGAATATTTTAAGTATTTTTGAAAGGTACTCTTTATCAGAATCCTTTACTGGATATTATTTTCTATTGAGGTTTATTTATTATGAAACAAATCTTACATCATGTATTAAAGGTTTTGTGATATGTTTGGTTATGGATGTGTTATTTTTATACCATTCATGTTTTATGGGTAAAGTACTGACATTTCATATACCAGTTTTAATACGAATGTTTATGTTATGTTTAAACCTTTTTATATGAAGAATTCATTGGACTTATTATGTGATGGGTGGATCCAGCTATAGCTCCTCGATTCATCGGTAGGTCCCATGAGACAAACTAGTGTCTTGGCACAAGGCCTTGAAAAAATATTATTTGTAGTCTTGGAACAAGGCCTTGACTATGTGGTTATGATAGTCTGGAATTATGAATTCCATCATTATGAAAGTGGTTATTGATATTTCATGTTATTATTCGACTAGTAGAATATCAATGTGAATAAGTAAATGGCATTATTTCATTTTAAATTTTCCATATTATTCTGAAGATCATGTTAAATAGGATTTTGTTTTAGTTATACATTTCCTTAAATGTTTATGTTTATTTATGAAAGTTTCTGTTATATTGTTATCCTTACTGAGCATCTGAGCTCACCGCTTTCAATGTTTTAATTTTTCCCAGGATGTGAAGAAGTATTTTATGAATGACCTGTAGGGAATTTATGAGGGTATATGATGACAAGATGTTATTGTAGTTTTTTTTACTTTATGATGAAATGTAAGACTTATAAATATATCTATTGTTTCCAAGTCTACTAAACTAATCGGTCTTTCGAGACATTATCTTTTTTTATCATGCCAATGTTATGTAATAATGCACTGACTCTAGGTAACTAGGGTCGGGGTGCTATAGTTGGTATCCGAGAAAGTTTAGTACAACCCTTTGAAGATGGATTTAGATGAACTCTGATTAGAGCACATAGACCTAAGATGGACATTGAGGATTAGTATAGAAAAACTTCCAAGAATTTTGGTATTTTAGAGATTTTGTGTGTTTTCTGAGAAATAAATCCCTCTCTAGATACGATCAGGTAGATGCGACTCTGGCATAGATGTACCTAAGGGTAAAACCTGAAAACACCACTTTGATCTAGACTCGAATGAGAACCAGTGCACGACAACGGGCCTTGTTGCACTCTTGGTTACGAGACTCTTGGGGGATATTCTTAGGATAATTCTCATTTTCTTTACAAACAATTATAAAGGGTTTATGAGTATATATTTTCTCAAATAAAACATTTTTTATGGATTATATATATAAATAGTTCAATTTATGTTAAGTGTTTTACAAATATGGAATTATGTATTTTGATTCATAAACTGGTCTAGTTTATTCCATTGTTTAGAAATGGCGCCTAGTCGAAGGAATGGAAACTGTATCAATGCACGCACTCCATGTAGGGATTTCCTTCCTGCTCAAGATAATTATAGTGGAGGTGGTGATGCAAGTGGTGCTAATCATCTAATCACCATACTTGGACAACTCACTCCGGTTACGAATAATAACCTTACCCGTTTGGAGCACCCTGGTCCACAGTGTGGAGGATAAATGTTAGATCGCTTCATGAGGAAAAAACCACCAACATTAAATGGGGGTACAAATCTACTAGTAGGTGAGAAATGGATAAATTCCTTAGAGAAAAAATTCCACACCTTGGGGAGTAGTGAAAGAGAAAAGGCTATCATGGCAGTTTATCGCCTCACTGGAGATGCTGATCAATGGTGGTCATTGATTAAAAATATAAAAGAAGATGATGAAGTATCAAATATGGAATGGAGGGAGTTAAAAGATATTTTATTAGAAAAATACTCTCTTCATGACCATTGAATAGATATGGAAAGGTAATTTATGAGCCTGAGGAAAAGGAGGATGAGAATGTCGCAATGTATGAGGCTAACTTTACAAGGTTAGCGAGGCATGCATGTGATTATATACTTAATATAAGGAGTATGATTGATAGTTTCATTAATTGGTTAAAACCATTTCTCTATCGACCATTAGTCTCACAATCCTTCTCTTCGTATGAAGATATTGTCTCATATGCTATTAAGACAGAAAATGAATTCTCTAAGTCTTATGACTTTAAAGAAAATCAAGAGAAGATGATATTTTTCAATCACTCTGGGAATGGAAATAAGGGGAAGAAGGGAAAATATTAATATCCATCCTATAGTAAATGTGGAAATAAATACCCTAGAACTTGTTTGAATGGAATTGGAGTCTATTACATGTGTGGTGAAAAAGGACACCAATCTTGTGATTGCAAGGGGAACAATGAAGCTACCGATGTTCAATGAAAAAATTTCATGTAGATGAGACATTATGAAAATGAATGTTCTAAGTAATAGGGGAACTTACCTCAGGAAAGGCCGAGGTATCAAGGCCAAGCTTATGATATCACTACTGTTGAGGTAGAATCTTCGAAAGACGTGGTGGTAGGTAATTTAATGGTTTCCTCAAGTTTAGAAAATGATTTCTGTGATTATGGATCATCGCATTGTTTCATATCTTCCCAGTTTTCTAAGAAAATTAGATATTTCCAATTTGATATTACAAAGGAGTTGTCAGTCAAAACTCCTAAGGGAATTATCATTGCAACAATGTTTTGTGAATCAGTCCCCATTAGATCATATAAATGTTCTTTATTTTTTGATCTCATCGTCATACCTATGATTGAGTTTGATATAATCCTCGTTATGGATCTCATTTCGGACCATGATGCAAAGATTTATTGTAATAAGAAGAAGGTTACGATTTTTTATGATGATGATAAGGAACACCTTATCTTTATAGTGGAATCATCACCACCTAATTCTTATCTCAATCCACCCCCAGTAGGTCATCTAAATTCAATTATCGGGGAGGTAGAGAATGAAATAACTATGGGTGAGGAATGGAATGTTCAAATAGATGATGTACCTATTGTGAAAGAATTTGTAGATGTGTTTCCGTAAGATTTATCTGGATATCCTCTAAAACGAGAAGTTGAGTTTTCCATTGATTTAATTCCTGATTCATGGCCCATATCTAAGACCCCTTATAGAATGTCCACTATGGAATTAGTTGAACTAAAGAATCAACTAGAGGAATTGAGTAATAAGGGATTTATTCTCCCTACTATTTCTCCATGGAGAGCCCCTGCCCTTTTTGTTTAGAAGAAATATGTATCTATGAGGTTATGTATTGACTATTGGGAAATCAATGCTATAACAATAAAGAACAAGTATCCCCTACCTCACATTAATGATTTATTTGACCAAATGCATGGAGCTCAATACTTTTCAAAGATTTACCTTTGATCTGGATACCATCAGTTGTGTGTGAAGAAGGAAGACATTCCAAAGGCAGCATTTTAAACCAGGTATGGGCATTATGAGTTTAGAGTAATTCCTTTTGGATTGACTAATTCACCATCTAGAATCCTGGATCTAATGTACAGAGTTTTCAAGGAATATCTTGATGATTTTGTAGTGGTATTTATTCTTGATATATTGGTATAATCCAAAATCTAAAAAGATCATGAAAATCACTTGCGATTTATATTGAATACTCTGAGAAGACATGAATTATATGGGAATCTTATCAAGTGTGAATTCTAGATTCACGAGATTTCATTTCTTGGCCATATTGTATCTAAGGATGGAATCTCTGTTTATCCTTCTAAGAAAAGATCGATCCAAGAATAGACAGCACCAATGGGTATAACCGAGGCACACAGTTTTATTGGATTAGCAGGTTATTATCAACATTTCGTCCATAATTTTTCCCGGTTGGCTAACCCATTAACTAAACTCACATGTAAATGGGATAAATTTGTTTGGAAAAAAGAGTGTGAAGAATGTTTCGAAGAACTGAAGAAAATATTATTAAATGCTCCTATATTGACTCTATCGTCGGGGAATGACGGGTTTTTTAATTATAGTGATGCTTCAAATAAAGGACTTGGTTGTGTCCTTATGTAGAATGATAGGTTTATTTCCTATGCATCACAAAATCTGAAAATTAATGAGAAAAAAATCCTACTTATGATATTGAGTTAGCTGCTGTAATATTTTCTTTGAAGATATGGAGACATTATCTCTATGGTGAAAATGTGAGATATATATTGATCCCAAGAGTTTGAAGTATATTTTATCACAGAAAGAACTCAACATGAGGAAAAGGTGATGGCTTGAACTACTCAAATATTATGATTGCATGATACACTACCACCCGGGGAAGGAAAATAAGGTGGAAGATGCTTTGAGAAGAAAGGATCACGGAGTTTTGAACAAAATGAGGGTTGAAAAGCAACCAATTTTCATGGATCTAGTAAAGTTAGATATGGGAATCACCACGGATGGTGAAACATCAATACTTTTTCAAATGGTTGCCAAACCATCTTCACTAGAAATGATAAATATTTCTTAGACCGATGATGAAGAGTTTTAAAAGAATATTAAATCTATGAATAATGAGATATTGAGTGAATTTGTATATGAAGATGGAATTTTGAAATTCGGGAAGGCACTTTGTGTTCCCGATATACCTGATCTAAAAAGGGAATTGTTGGAAGATGCTCATAGTTCGGATTTCTCTATATACCATGGGAGCACCAAAATGTATAGAGAGTTTAAGGAACATTTTTTGTGGGAAAACATTAAGAATGATATTTCTGATTTTTTGTTAAGATGTATGGTTTGTCAACAAGTGAAGGCTAGAAGGCAACGACCTGGAGGAGTCTTGTAGACTCTTCCCATACCTGATTGGAAATGGGATAATATTACGATGGACTTTTTCATGGGACTACTAAAGACTCCAAGAAGGAATGATGCAATATGGGTCATTGTTGATCATCTTACAAAGTCAGCACATTTTCTTGCTATAAGAGAAGATCTTCCACTTGAACATCTAGCAAGACTATATATTAATGGAGTTGTGAGACTTCATGGAGTACCCCTATTGAATTTTTTATCGTGATCCCCATTTTACTTCAAGATTATAGAAAAGTCTTCAGAAGGACCTGGATACTGAGCTTCGTTTGAGCACTGCTTACCACCCCCAAACTGATGGACAATCAGAACGGACTATTAAAACATTATAAGACATGTTCAGATCTTGGTCACTTTAATTTCAGGGTATATGGGATCAATATTTACCTCGGGTGGAATTTTTCTATAACAATAGCTTCCATTCAAGTATTCGAATGGCACCATATGAAGAATTATATGGAAATAGATGTCGCACACTAACCTGTTGGGATGACGTTGGTGAATGAAAACTTATATGCCCATAACTGGTGGAGGAAATGATGAAAAAGGTGAGGGTAATCCCAAACCACATCAAAGCAGCTCAAAGTAGGCAGAAGATCTATGCCGAAAACTGAATGAAGTATTTGGAATTTCAGGTAGGAGATCATGTTATCTTGAAGGTATCTCCATGGAAGGGAGTTATAAATTTCAGAAAGAAATGTAAATTGAGTCCCAGGTACATAGGACCTTTTGAAATTCTAAAATGAATTGGGGTTGTAGCTTACCATTTGGCAATGCCACCAAATCATTCCAAAGTTCACGATGTGTTCCACATAACACTGTTGAGAAAATACATGCCAAACCCAACTCATGTACTCACCTATGAAGAATTAGAACTGGAACCCGATCTGTCTTGTTGTGAAGATCCCGTCAGGATTCTTGATACAAGAGAACAAGTGCTGAGAAACCGTACAACTTGTCTGAGAAAAGTTTTTTTGGAGAAACCATAAGATGGAAGAGGCAACCTGGGAACCCGAGGAACATATGATGTAGAACCACCTAAATATTTTTATGCAGTAATATTCTAGAAATTTCGAGAACGAAAATATTTGAAGGAGGGGAGAATGTAACACCCCAAGCTTTTACGATACACTTTTCTTTTAATAATACAGTAGTGTGTGTTGTACCCAACTTCGAGTTCTAACACTCACCACAACCAATCAAACTAGATGTTATGAATAGTAATACCCACTTTTTGAAATTTTATAAATATTATTTTTTAAAATGGACTTCATTTTTGGATTAGGAATATCGAAATATTCCTGGGGTGAATTTTTGGTGTTTTTCTGAAAACGTTCAATTTTTTTATGAATAGTGAAAACACTGAGTTATTAGTTAAAACCGACTATTTATCTAAATAATTATTTATTTTATTTAAATTTATATTAGTTCAAAATAGATACATAGTACCTATATACGTTCAATATAATTCATTGAAGTCAATTTAAATTAATTTTACATATATAAAAAAATTGTTGAACTTTTCACCGTCTTTTACCCACCTCCTAGGAGAAATTGAAAATTCACATAAAACATAATTTTACTAATTTTGTGAGTGGAATTTCAAAAATCTGAGAGACACGGTTAATATCAATGAGTAAAATGTGGTTCAACAAGAAAAAAGTATTTTTTATTGAATAGTAACTTTTTACTTTTATTTACCACGGTTAAAAGTAAATAGGGTAATTAAGGGTAAAAATGATATTATGATTACCCTAAAACATGTCCTAATTCAATTGGATAAGTATAATTTGACCAAAAACAACCTTAGGAATAAAATATGAACCTCTTTGGTCCACTTGGATTCTATTAGGACATTTGTTATTATTTAAGTCAAAGAAGAGTTAAAAGAGATAAAATCAAAGTTAAATAAATAAAACATTTTTAATATAGGGTAATGCATAAGATTAATTAGATTATAAATATTCATTAGAAATATAAAAATATTTCCTACATAATGATATTTTATTTATAATTTTTATACATTAAATAATTTAATTTATTTATGACACAATGGTGACGCAGTAATTACATAATTAATGAAATATTAAAATAATTGATATTATAAATATCAAAAAATATGTAATTTAAGCCTTTTTATGAATTTAACTAATTTTCTAGGTCTATATGATATGTTAGTATTACTTAAATGAATTTTATTTTAATTAATAATGTTTTTAAGACTTTAACAAAAATCAATTATTAAATAGTGTCAAAATTGTCTTAAAGGAGTATTTAAAACAAATTTTGTATTATTAATTGATATTCTTTTCCTAAAAATATAAGGATCGGAAAAATGACTTATATAAGGTTATATATATTAATATTGAACCACTTGGGGTTCTCTTGTCTTGTTATATTAAGTTTATTAACCATATAATATAAAAATACAAAGATACGTGGTAAGTGTCAAACTATTTAACTAAGAGTTAAATCAAAAAGATAAAGTTAATATAGTGACCCAAACCTCTCTAAAATCTATTGGTTGAGTTGATTTAGACCCATCCCCACCTTAGCCTCGAAATAAGTCACTTTGGATCCATTATAAATAGAATATTAATTTATTATAAAATAATATTTTATGTTTTTTCTAAGGTGCCCCTCACACCTCTTATAAAAGGGCACTCACCCTACTCTCAAATTCATACCTTCAATGCCTTTTGGCACGTCCAAACCCTACCCAAATATGCTTTAAACTTTCCTAACTTAATCCTAGAGGCCTTATTATGTTTATAAATCCAACCTAAGGATCCCTTTTAATCAAATAAATAGGAAGAACCCGAAGAAGAGGTATTGTTTCACCACCCTCTTTCATGTTCTTTTCTTCTACAACTTCTTCTTTGTTTGTCATTTCCATTCTAAAATAATAACATCAGTATCATATATATATGGTGATGTTATTATAAATATTTTACAACCATATTCAGTATTCTATCCATCCTTTGAATGACATGTCACCATACGTGCGTACATATGGATTACCGTCTCCAAGTCGTGGTATAATTGTTATTCAAAACATTGTTATTTGGATGGGTATGATAATGATGTGTAATTGAAGTAAATAATAAATTTAAAATTATAATTATTCTGTATATATTATTTAACATCCAATTATATATGATTTTAATATAAAAAGAATGATATTGTTGCTCGTGCGTACGTATGTACTACCGTCTCCACGAACGCGATGAGATTCGTTCCCCATAATATCCATTCAAGAATAATTATCATTTGATGATTAAAAGTAATGTTTAAGGGCATGATATCATTCATTATATGAATAATATACAACCTATCCATAACAAACATGACTTACATAACAAAGCGTATAAAATAAAACGAGTAAGTTAACACCCGAAACGACAATAATTCTAAGATATTGTTAACAAAGCAATGTTAAAATATCATATATGATATCATATTAATGTATATGATTATTTTATAATTTAATAAAAATTATTTGACCATTATACAGGAGGTTAAAAGACCCTAAACAAAGTCTAATTACAAGGTAAGGGTTAATTCCTCAATCTCGTTATTATCTGAGATTGTTTATGTGTAAGTATTTACTGGAATATTTTTATCATCCATGTCCATTTTTCATAAAAATTATTTCAAAATGAATATTTTAAGGATTGGTGAAAGGTACCCTTTATCAGCATCCTTTACTAGATATTATTTTTTATTGTGGTTTATTTATTATGATATAAATCTTCCATGTTGTATTGATGGTTTTGTTATATGTTTGACTATGGATGTGTTATTTTATACCATTCATGGTTTATAGGTAAAGTATTGACATTTCGTATGATAGTTTTAATATGAATGTTTATGTTATGTTTAAACCATTTTATATGAGGAATGCATTAGACTTATTAAGTGATGGGTGGAGCCTGTTATATCTCCTCGATGCATCGGTAGGTCTCATGAGACAAACTACTATCTTAGCACAAGGCCTTGACAAAATCTTTTTTGTAGTCTTGGCACAAGGCCTTGACTATGTGGTTATGATAGTATGGAATTATGCATTCCATCATTATAAAAGTGGTTATTGATACTGCATGTGATTATTCAACTAGTAGAATATCCATGTGAATAAGTAAATGTAATTATTTCATTTTTACTTTTCCATATTATTCCGAAGTTCATGTTTAAAAGGATTTTGTTTTAGTTATACATTGACTTAAATGTTTATGTTTATTTATGAATGTTTCCGATATATTGTTATCTTTACTGAGAATCTAAGCTCACCCCTTTCAATGTTTTAATTTTTCCCAGGATGTGAAGAAGTATTTTATGAATGACCTGCAGGGAATGTATGAGGGGATTTGATGACAATATTTTGATGTATTTTTTTTAAATTATGATGTAATGTAAGACTTATGAATATATATAGTGTTTCTAAGGCTGATAAACTAATCGGTCTTTAGAGACTTGATCTTTTTGATCCTGTCAATGTTATGTAACAATTCACCAACTTTAGGTAACTGGGTTCGGGGCGTTACAATATAATAATCACCCATTACCACATCTAAACAATGGTTTCCTTAGAAAACATAGAATCTCAACGAATAATTGTAGTCACAACCCTTAATCATCTGATGATACAATTCCCACTATATGTATTATATTACACTAATCATCAACATCTACCTCAATATATTCCCTCATCCAATGTGTGTCACTCTTAAAGAGACACATTCCTATTCCAATCAACAACAGACCAATATTGAGCAAAATCATCCATATCACTTCATGATATTAATTATTGGTGAATCTATTACCGCATAAGGAAATTTATAATTTCGTCACTACATATTGATGAATATATCAACCAAAATACATTAAAACCATTATTCACCCTCTCATACATGGTAACTCCCCAATGTGTGATTTCAATGGAATCATGTAAAACTAGAATGAACCATTCCTATATCACCCAACATGATGGTTGTATAATCTCATACCACATGTTTAAGACACCATCCAAACTCATATGATTCATCAACAATCATGTCTAGAGCACTGATCATGAATTAGTCTCAAAATAAACATATAACCAAGCTCACCACCATTAATGCGATTCCAAATCTTATTAAAACCCATATGTGGGATAAAAATGATAAAAAAAACCAATGACTCAATATATTTTTTTACAAAACTAAGGGAATATAGATATCCCACCTAGCCCTATTGATCATGTCACCATATGGGACACATGGATTGACATCCTAGACCATAGGTCATACTTCTAACCTTGTTCACATATCACAATGCATTATCAACACACACATATTAACCAAGGGAATAAAATATGCATTTCAACCATCCATAGGATAGGTAAGGAAAAATTAAAATTACAAGGGTAACAAAATCACAATATTGCTTCAGTTATACATGTTTTCAATTAAATTTTATAAATATAAGAACCCTATATGATGTAGTTGTAATTACATTGATAGTAAACCCATTACAACTAATTTTTGAAATAAAAATATAATATCATAACCTACTATGAATTTTAATTTCAAGCCCTAATCCTTTGTGAGAATTCATATAAGGAACATCCTCTTAGAGGTTCATGACATGAACAATTAAAATATGATCAAAAAAAGTCACCTATAATCTGTATATGGTAATTCTTCCTCGATCTACATGTTCAAAATTTTTTTTCTATATATCATCATGGAACTAAAAGATACAACTATAGAGTCAAAAAAATATCCATTTATAAAAAATATCATAGAATTATACATGGTAAAATTCTTTATATGTGGCTAAAAATATATAATTAAACACAACTAAAAATATTACAACCAAAAAGGGTTTACTAAATGAGAATAAGCATACAGCGTTTACCAAAAAAATCAATAGTACACACCCAACACCATCTTAATGATAGGTTATGTAAAAAACTAAAAGAGTTCTGTACAATATAATTTAATTCAATGCTATATATAAAAAAACCAAATTATTTTTGACTAACACATTAAATAAATAAATAATGAATTAAAACCTAGGTAGGGGAATACATATTGGAACCTTGTTCCCCATAAATAATTCACCTCCTCTCCATGAAGAGTTATTCATCATCATCATCATTGAATTTCTCGTAGAAGGTCCACATAACTATATATTTGAATATATATATATATATATTCATGGTAGTATAACTACATAAAATTTCACCAAGAACCTATATTAGAAAACTCTATTTAGTCTATTACCGACACATCAAATATTTTACCCCAATATTGTCTAATAAATCACAAAATAGATGTATTATAATGTTTAGTCCCCATGTTCCCTATATGATTCATCAATTTTCTCATTTCATTGCTTAAAAAGATTCATACACAGTCACTAGCCTATTTCTAGTGTCCTAAGAGTGAGAAAACCATATTGAGTCATAAAATAAACATCACATGATTGTTTATTAAAGTAAAAAAACATACTCAACTATAACATCACATGGGAGGAATAATAATATCATATATGTAGACTGTAGTATATATCATTAGAATTAGTTTCTTGATACACCAATCATATACCAATCAGAAGATATGAAACACACTTTGTACTCTTATCTACAATCTCCCAAAGAGTAATATAAAATGATAGGAACTTCTTTGATACAAATTTTTCACTTAATTACTTGGGTGACTATATAAATTGTAACCAAATTGGTTGGTAATAATGCCTCAAGAGCACCTCCCTATACACCAGAGGTAGAGGAACAATAGCGAGGACATATGGTTTGTCTATGGGGGGGATATTCCCCAATATCATAGTAACAAAAAATATAAATAACCATGCACTATCTATAAAATTAAATAATCAATGAATGAGAAAAAATATAAAAATAATGTAATGTATCATAATGAAATAATGATATAAACAACTATTTCATATATAAAACACCAATGACCCTCTAGGTAGACAACATATAAAGTTGAAAATAAAAGTAATAGAATAAATATAACAACAATCTACTATTACCTCCATGATGAACAACGTACCCATTCTCCTTGAAACTATAAAGCATCTCCAACATGATAATAATTATCAACAAATGAGTCTCTACTCCATCATGATACCCTATTACCCATCAATATCCATCATATATATATTCTAAAACTAAAATTATAGAAAATTTATATATTTACTCTACGGGAATTATATAATGGATGAGAAATAAATAAAATTAGTTAACCTATTTGTCACTGATAATATGTTGTCATAAGTTCATGCTCGTGTAATATTCTCATATTAGGTGAGAATAACGTGAATAAAATAAATAATGAAGACTCATAGTTGATAATTTTTGTGAATAAACCATATATAATATGAATCTGATGAATAATGCATTAATATAGATGTTGAAAATATTAATCTATGTATAAACCAATCAATCATTGTTTCTATAGACCCATTCAATAATAACCACTTATTCTAGTACCAAACAATCTCTTATATTTTTAAATTATATGGATATAACATATGCCTTATATATGAAAGAAATTAATCCATGTATAAATATTACTTTATTGGTTTATACAAGTTTCAAGACCTTAAATATTATAAACAAGGGATAACCAAACTCGAAAATATTCATATCATAATTCTATTTGTCTTATTTCCTCATAAAAATAATTCCATATATGGAATCCATGTATCTCTCTAGGAATAAAATTATTTCATTTGTCCTTTGATCCCATCCAAGGGATTTTTTATAATATACCCATTTATCACCCATGTCATTAAAAAATAACATTTAACAAATGATCATATTAATATAATTCTATATAAATAACTTAGGTTTTTCCAAATTCATAATATATTTCCATTTTCTAGATGGCCACTTCTAATGAATCCCATTTACGGAGTTACTTTATCTCTCAAGGTTAAATATAATTCTATTTGTCTTATTATAATATCCAGGTAACTCCTTTTGAGGAATCTAAGTATAAAAACATGAATAAATATAATTTCTTTTACCCTATGATCTCATTAATTTATTTATAAATAATTAGTATAAATATCACACATGATGTAATATAAATCCATTTAACCAATGAGCCATTCCACAGAATTCAATATAAGTGAATGCAGTATCTCCCATGACACAATATAATTCCATTTTCCAAATGATCTTGTATAATGGAATTCAATATAATAAAAAAGTGTAAAGCACAAGAGTAAAATAATTTATTTTAACCTATGATCCAATCCAATGAATTTTATATAAGAAATCTAATTACCGCTTAATGAATTATAGGATGGATCCCAATAACTACATCCTAGAAACCAAAATGAGTAACATTGAACAAAAAAGTATCATAAATGGATCCCCAGATGAACCAATAGGCATCCCGAACATAGAATCACGTCATATCAAATCCATGGGATGTGTTCTAGGAAGCATGAGTAGAATCATAACTAGGTGAAAAATAATTAGGTGAATGAAAGAATAAAATAACAAGTGTAGAAAATTCATAAACTATCACATTACTTTTGGTATAGAGGCCAAAATATATGGGCACATGTATAAATAAAATATACATAAAAGTAACAATGTGAAATAATAATTATGAGAGTGAAGATGGACAAATAGATAAACAAATCACAATGGTCACAACCCATCAGGATTTCATGATTCATATGGGTTCAATGGTGACATCTTCAAACTCTTCTACCCATAAAAAACAAAATTGATCAGGGTTAACAAGTCATCAAGTCACCTATTATGTACACTAAATAAATTATTAGAGGGGAATCCTTCCCAGGCTCCTCAATGTCCACACATAAGTAATGGAATCCCTCTTGGGAAATTCTAAGTGATAACATAAGAAAATTAATCCATCTTGGGATCCGTAGAAAGAAAAAATTGGTTTTTGAATCACTATTAGGATCCTTATAGACAGTAACTAATATGTGGAATCCCTCAAGGGACACTTTACGTAAAAATATAAGTGGACACATCTCATAGGGGATACTCTTGGTTGGTTCATATAAATAGAAATCACACACGGGATCCACAGTTATTTTTAGGTCTCCATATAATTCACATATCCCATGCAAACACTTATAACTACCATTCTCAAACATTTCACACCCACTAAGTTAATATGGTGTCACAAAAAATTAGAGATGTTCCCAAGGAAAAATCCATGTATGAAAACACTTGCTGGATATCCCAGGGCCTGCCTATAATCAAAGAGTCCCTCTATGATGTCTCGAATTCCCGAACATTTTTTCTCCTCAATTTTGGTCTCATTCCCTCTAACTAGGGACTATCTAATGAAAAGTCATCAACCGAGGACCATGTGGATTGAATTCCATTTCCTATAAAAATTTTTCATCAACCTCAATTGGGCCTCATCTCAGTATCACTCTAAATTGAAAAAAAATCAATTAATTGACGAATTCCCTATCTATAAAAAATATATATTCCCAAAAATCCCATATGGATTATTAAAATCAACCCATTTTCTTTAACATCATGACCTATATGGAGAAACACTAAAAATGGACTACTCTAACATCCAATTATTAATCTGATTTTCAAAAAACAAGAAAATCACACAAAAGGATTTCAAATGAGATATACACAATATGTATACCCATGTACGTGTCACATACTATCAAAGCTCTACATTATTATTTACGTCACTATGACATTGAATGTGAACATCATGTACACTATGCATATAACATTTACACTACATTTAACTAATAGTGGATTCCTACCCATTTTCCTCCCATGGAATGGAAATTTGTAATTGAATAGTCATGTATATCTACATATAATGCATACAATGTGGGGTCTGTACACGTACCCTACATGACCATTTTCTAATACATGGGTTATCAAAACATGTACTTGACAACATGGTTGAGTAATGCTACTATGTTTGTACCCCAGGACACGAGTTTTTTGTTCTGAAAAGTTACTCTAAACATGTACTCAACTACATGGCACAATACATGTACACGATGTGTACATTATATAAATGGAATAAACTTTTAAATATTTATAATCCACAAAAAATAAAATGTATATGGTGTTGTTTCAATGAAACACACACATTTGGACTAGGTTTTCTTGAATGGGATCCCCTATAGTCATCCAAAAACACCATTTTTACAATGATATGTAAGGATCGACCCTGTGGGGTCTATTGCATTAATAATAGGAAATAAAAACCATAAAATGGTTATTCAATGATTATTTTTTTAATAATAATATATATGGCCTACCCATGGTTGGATCATATCAAATCATCACCCATATCCACACTATTCCGCTTCTTCATGATGATGTTTATCCTCCCATGAATCATGTTAGAAAATCCATTCATCATCCTCTATTTCACTCTACCTATTTTTTATCTATAGAAAAAATAATTGGGAATAAATAATGAGGCATAAATGATATTCCAAGGTAGGCTATGTATCGATAGATGAAAAAAGAGATGTATGAAATAAAAAAAATGAAGATTGGGTCAAATCATAGATGTAGTCCCTTAGATGAATTTGTGACCCTTCAAGGTAACAACCAAAATAACAAACACAAATGTTATGAAAAAATTTCAATACAAAAATTCATTTCAAATATATTATAAAATGAATACATGTGAATCCAATGGTATTAATTAAATTAATTGTTTTGATAAAAATTATTTATTGAAAATTTTAAAATCTTATAATTCATAAAAACTCCAAAATAAGCGATAGAAAAAAATTCTTGGTAAATACAGTTGTCATAAAAATTACCTAAGATTATCTTCTTGGGAATATTTTCATATTATCCAATACAATAATATGAATGAAGAAATTCAAATTCCTCTTAAACGTCATAGTACAAAATAACATTACTCTCTATAAATATAACATACGATAATACAAAATATTTAAAATCATTTTTAATATTTTTATATATGTAATTATTAATGAGATAATGATACATATACATACGAACATGTTGAGTAAAGAACTATGATCCATTAGCTTCATCCGGAAAACTACTTCTTTCTGTCTCGTATCTGAAGTGCCCAGATCAGTGTGAATCACTGAGAGGGGGAGGGGGTGAATCAGTGATCCTTTAAAACTTTTTACTAATTGATTATTTATCAATTAAACCTCTATGGCTTGTTAAGGCCTCTATCCACTCTTCTTGTATCTCTCAGCCTTTCCTCGAATGGTGCAGTAAATGTAAAGGCACTGGACACAAGGATTTACAAGGTTCAGCACCAAAGGCCTACATCTTTTCCATGTTGGTTAAACACCCCAACATGGATTCTTCCATTATAATCATTTAGTATTACAATGGTCGATACAGAGTCCCACTGTATCTCTCCTGAGTCCCACATTAGGGTCTTTATACTGCGTCTCACAGTGTTACCAGAGTCCCACTGGCCTGCTCCAGAATCCCACTGAAGACTTCTTCCGCCCTGAGTCTCACAGGGGGCTTCTCCTGGCTCCTCGAGTCACACGAGTATCTCTTCTTCACTTTAAGCTTCTTCAAGTATCTTCAGCAGTCTGGGATAAAGACTGCTGGCCTTTCTCTTCGCTTCTGATCACTTGATCATGTATTCTCGTCTTGCTCAGGATTTATCTCCTTCTTCTCAGGATGACCTGGCTTCTCTCTTCAAGAATATTCAACAGCCTCTGATAAGGTCTGTTGGTCTTGCTCAAAACTTTTGATCACTTCTGTTGATCAGGGTCTTCTCAATCACTGAAAACTCAGGCAACTGATGTCTTTAACATCAGTTTGGCTTCAGTCAAACTTCACATCAACTTCATGCACTGAGTGCATGGAAACTCTTCTTTCTCATGCACTGACTGCATGGCTTCTCAAAACTCTTCAAGAATTCCTAGTCATGGACAACTCAAATGCACACAACCAGATTTGGCTTTGTTCACGTGTGCATGTGCATGCATGCATGCATGCAATTCCCTTCTCTTTCTTCTTAGTGTGATAAACACTCAAAGAGCGCAATTACTTTAAGCACACACACTTTCTTCCTTCTTCACACTTTGTTCCTTTTTTTACACACTCACAAGTGTGTTGTTCTTTGGTGTGGGTCTTGTTATTCTTCTTCTAAGTGTACACACACCTCTTACTGCACACACATAGGTTCAGCCTTCTTGTCTCGTTGCACACATTTCTTTCACTTTCTGCACACAAGTGAGAATGGCCTCTTTCACTTTCTTAGCACACACAAATACAAAGTGTGCTCTTCACTTTTCACCCACACAAGGCTACGACCTCTTGTTGCTTTGCACATAAACCACCCGTAGGGTGTCTTCACTTGGCATACACACAAGATATGGCCTCAGGTTCTCCTTGCACACACAATACCATAGGGTCTTCACTTGTTGCACTCACTTAACCCATAGGATGTAGATACCCTTCACCCGAACTCAATGGAGGCACGCAAGGGGGTGCGGCCATCTCTACTTCAACACTGCCTGCCGCGCAAGGCACCAAGCCGCGCAAGTCCTCAGGTGTAACCGGCCGCACAAGTCTCTTGGGTGGCTTCTACCGCGCACGGTTCAATGACCATAGGCGCGCAGGTTCAACCGCCCCTCTGGGCGCGCAAGTGAAAGGCACAAGCGGCCGCGGGTTCTTCATGTCGTGCAAGGGATGCACGTATGGGACTCCTTCTCCCAACCTCTTTCGTGCAAGGGTTGTGCGAAAGGTTCCTCACGAAGCCAAAGTGGCATCGGGCTGCTTCGTCACGCAAGTGGGATGCGCGTAGCTCTTACTTCGCAAGGCCCAGTGGCACTCACGGGACTTCTCTCAAGTTTTTCAGCAATAGCTTCAAGCGCCTCGGGTGCTCCTTTTATAGGCAGAGGAATTCCTCGGCCCATCCGTGTAACACCCCAAGCTTCCATGGTACGTTTCCTTTCGTATAATGCAATAGCGTGTGTTGTACGCAACCTCGAGCTCTAACACACAACACAACTAATTAAACTAGCCGTTGTGAATAGTAATACCTACTTTTTGAAATTTTACAAATTTTATTTATCAAAATAGACTTCATCTTTGGATTCGGAATATCGAAATTATCCTATGTTGAATTTTTGGTATTTTTCTGAGAACTTCTAATTTTTTATGAATAGTGAAAAATACTTAAAAACAACTTTTTAAATAAAAATAATTTATAGTGAAAAATTATACTATTAAGTGGTTTTAAAGTATAATTAGAATATATTTTTACCATTTTATCCAATGGTGGTCATTAGAATTAATTTAACATTGAAATCAGACATAAACAATTGCCAATCTTTTGATATAAATTGTTTCTTAGAAACACGCCATTTTTTGTAACAGCGGGAATTAATTATAAAATTAATTAATGCAACTTATATGTTTGGAATTTTTAAAAATAGACATCATTTTTGAATTCGGAATATCAATTATATCTTAGGGTGAAATTTTGGCTTTGTTTAGAAAAACTTCAATTTTTGATGAATAGTGAAACCACTAAGTGGTAGTTAAATAACTGATTTTTCATTTAAATGAAATATTACCACTTCTGTGTTTTGATTTTCAAAAATCCAACATACATGGTTGTCATTAAGAAGTAAAATGTGGTTCAATGAGATTAAAATAAATTTTTGGTGAATAGTAACTTTTAAGTTCTTAATCGCGATTAGAGGTAATTAGTGTAGTTTAAGGTACAAATAATGTTTTAATAATATGAGATGAGCATGACACTTGTCCTACTACTATTGGATGAGTCATGGCCGACCAAGACAACCCATGGGTCAACTTGGGGACCCCATGGAGCCACTTTAGTTAGAAAATGACATAAATACCTTTTATTTAATGTTAAAGTAAAAAATGACACAAACATAAAATGTTTTACTAAAACAATTTTTACATGGGGTTAATGAAGTCCAAACTTTGATTATAAATATTCATTAGAAAGCTAAACAGATTTACTACATCATAGTTTTTTTTTTAATTTTTAGACATTAAATAAATTAAATTATTTATGACATCATTATGATGTGGCGATGACCTCATTATTTAAAAATTTAAATAAAATGAGAAGATAATGAAAAATCCAAGGCTTACACTTGTCCAATGCCTATTGGATGAAGATATTTCAAACCCTTATCAATTTAGCCACGAATTATATAAGTGTGGGACCTTTAGAATCCGAAAAGCATTGTATAATAATGTAACATTTCAATCTTTCCAAAAGAGCCCCTCCTCTCCTCTTATAAAAGGCCCCCACCTCTACCACCTTATTCACACTTTCAATACTTTTGGTTCGGCCAACCTCTGCTCAAATACTCTCCCAAATTCTCTCCCTTCATCCTAGAAGCTTTACTTTGGTCAGAAATCCATCCTAAGGTGTCCTTTTGATCAAATCAAAAGGAAGAACCCGAAGAAGAGGTAACATTTTCATCACCCTTTTTCATGTTTCTCTCTTCTTCCACTCCCTCTTTGTTTATTATTTCAATTATAAAATTATAACTCCAGTATCTTTTATATACTGTGATGTTATTATAAATATGGAACAACCATATTCAGTATTCTACCCATCATTTGAATGACATGTCACCATACGTGCGTACGTACGGCTTACCGTCTCCACATCGTGGTGTAATTGTTATTCAATATATTATTATTTATATGAGTATAATAATGATATGTAATTCATGTAAATAATAAATATAACATGATAATGATTCTGTATATATGATATACTATCCAATTATATATTATTTTAATATCAAAATAATGATATTGTCGCTCGTGCGTACGTACGGACTACCATCTCCATGAACACGATGAGATTCATTCCCCGTCGTATCCATTCAAGTATAATTATCATTTGATGATTTAAAAATAATGTTTAATGACATGATATCATTCTGGATATGAATAATATACAACCTATCCATGAAAAACATGACTTACGTAACAAAACATATAAGAAAATGAGTAAGTTAACACCCGAAACAATGATAAATCTAAGATATTGTTAACAAAGCAATGTTAAAAGATCATATATGATATAATATGAATGTATATGATTCTTGTATAATTTAATAACAATTATTTAACCATTATACAGGAGGTTAACCTACCCCAACCAAGGAAAAGTACAAGGTAAGGGTTATTTCACAATCTCTTCATTATCCGAGGTTGTTTATACGTAATAATCTACTGGGATCTCTTTATCATCCACATCCATGTTTCTTCAAAATGTATTTGAAAACATTTTTATTATTTAAAAGAATATGGGTTAAAGTCATTTATACCCTTTTTGACTTTTTATAAGAGGAATCTTTCTGTCGTTTTCAAAACAAGGTCCTTTTTAACCTTTTCGACAGAATTAAGGTAAGAATGTTTTTTTATACGGCGGGTGCGGTTATTTCCGCCGTTATAAAATCTTCAAAGCTTTCCTTAAAAGCTTATAAGAATATTTTCAAGAAAATGTTTTATTTTATATGGCTCTTAAATGATTTCAAAAATAGAAAGAGATATTTCTCTAAAAAGTGTTTTGATTTCATCTATGTCAACATCCTTTGATGGATTTTACGCTTATTTTAAGTTGATTTAATATGATACAAAACTTCTATATTGTATTGAAGGTTTTGTGATATGTTTGACTGTAGATGTGCTATTTTTATACCATTCATAGTTTATGGTAAAATTATTGACATTTCGTATGCTAGTTTTAATACGAATGTTTATGTTATGTTTAAACCTTTTCATATGGGAATGCATTGGACTTAATATGTGACGGGTGGAGCCCGCTATAGCTCCTCGATGCATCGGTAGGTCTCATGAGACAAACTAGTGTCTTGGCACAAGGCCTTGACAAAATCTTATTTGTAGTCTTGGCACGAGGCCTTGGCTATGTGGTTATGATAGTCTGGCATTATGCATTCCAACATTATGAAAGTGGTTAGTGATTTTGCATGTGATTATTCGATTAGTAGAATATCCATGTGAATGAGTAAATGACATTATTTCATTTTACTTTTTCCATATTATGTTGATGTTCAAGTTTAAAAGGCTTTTGTTTTAATTATACATTGCCTAAAATGTTTATTCTTATTTATGAAAGTTTCCGCTATATTGGTATCCTTACTGGGCATTTGAGCTCACCCCTTTTCTATGTTTTATTTTTCCCCGGAAGTGAAGAAGTAAATTATGAATGACCTGCAGGGATATTATGTGGGGATATGAGTGTGGATTATGGAGACATTATGTTGTTGTAGCAGTTTTTCATTTTATGATGTAATGTAAAACTTATTAATATATCTAGTGTTTCCAAGGCTACTAAACCAATCGGTCTTTCGAGATTTGATCTCTCTTGTGATCATGCCAATGTTACGAACTAATGTACCGACTCTGGGTAGCTGGGGTCGGGGCGTTAGAGTTGGTATCAGAGGAAGTTTAGTACAAACTTTGGAAGCTAGATTTAGATAAACTCTGATTAGAGCACATAGACCTAAGATTAACTTTGAGGATTAGTATATAAGAACATCCTAGAATTTTGGTATTGTAGAGATTTTGTGAGTTTTCCGACCAATACATCCCTGTCTGGATACGAGCAGGTAGAGGCGGCTCTGGCACAGATGTACCTAGGGGTAAAACCCGAAAACACTGCTTTGAGCTAGACTCGAACGGGAACTGGTGCACGACAACGGGCCTTGCTGCACTCTTGGTTACGACACTCCCGGGGGATATGCTTAGGATAACTCTCATTTTCTTTACAAATCATTATGAAGGGTTTTTGAGTATATAATTCCTCAAAGAAAACATTTTTATGATTATGGATTATATCCATAAATAGTTCAATTTATGTTAAGTGTTTTATAAGTATGGGATTATGTATTTTGTTTCATAAACTGATCTAGTTTATGCCATTGTTTAGAAATGGCGCCTAGTGGATGAAATGGAAACCGTATCAATGCACGTACTCCATGTAGGGATTGCCCTCCTGCTCAAGATAATTATAATGGGGCTGGTGATGGAACTGGTGCCGATCAGCTAATCACCATACTGGGACAACTTACTGAGGTTATGAATAACAACCTTACCCGTATGGAGCACCCTGATCCACAGCGTGGAGGATCAATGTTAGATCGATTCATGAGTCAACAACCACCAACGTTCAACGGGAGTAAAAATCCCTTAGTAGCCGAGCAATGGATAAATTCCCTAGAGAAAATATTTCAGGCTTTGGGGAGCAGTGAAAGGGAAAAAGTTATCATGGAAGTTTACCGCCTCACTGGAGATGCCGATCAATGGTGGTCACTAATTCAAAACACAAAGGAAGATGATGAATTAACAAACATGGAATGGCAGGAGTTCAAAGAGCTGTTCTTAGAAAAATACTTTCCTCGAGACCATCGAGCGGATATGGATAGGAAATTTATGAGTCTGAGGCAGAAGGAGGATGGGAATGTCTCAAAGTATGAGGCTAGCTTTACAAGGTTATCAAGGTATGCTGCAGATTACATACGTAACCTAAGAAGTAAGACTGATCATTTCTTTGATGGGTTGAAACCATTTCTCCGTCGAGCTTTAGTATCACAAACCTTCTCTTCATACGAAGGTATTGTCTCGTGCGCTATCAAGACGGAAAAAGAATTCTCTATGTCTTATGACTTTAAAGCAAAGCAAGAGAAGAAGAGACCTGCTGATCAATCTGGGAATGGAAATAAAGGGATGAAGGGAAAGGTTGAATATCCATCTTGTGGTAAATGCGGGAAGAAACATCCTGGTACTTGCTTGAAGGGAATGGGAGTCTGTTACAAGTGTGGTGAAAAAGGCCACCAAGCTCATGATTGCAAGCAGAAGAAGGAAGCTACCAACATTCGGTGCTACAATTGTAGGGAGATGGGTCATTATGCAAATGAATTTCCTAAGCGTCAGGAGAACTTACCTCAGAAAAGGCCAAGGGATCAAGGCCAGGCTTATGCTATCACTACTGCTGAGGTAGAAGCTCCGAAGGACATGGTGGCATGTAATTTAATGGTTTCCTCAAGTTTAGCAAATGCATTATTTGATTCTGGATCATCGCATTGTTTCATATCTTCCCAGTTTGCTAAGAAAATTAGATATTTCGAATTTGATTTAATAAGAGAGTTGTCGGTCAAAACCCCTAAGGGAAGTATTGTTGCAACAAAGTTTTGTCGATTAGTTCCCATTAGAGCACCTAAATGTTCTTTACCTGCTGATCTCATCGTCATACCCATGATTGAATTTGATATAATCCTCGGTATGGATTGGATTTTGGACCATGATGCAAAAATTTATTGTAACAGGAAAGAGGTTACGATTCTTGATGATGATGATAAGGAACACCTTATCTTTAGAGCCGAATCGTCGCCACATAATTCTTCTCTAGATCCACCCCCAGTAGCTCAACTAAATTCAATTATTGGGGAGGAAGAGAAGGAAATTACTGAGGGTGAGGAAAGAAAGATTCAAATAGAGGATGTACCTATTGTGAGAGAATATGTTGATGTGTTTCTGGAAGATTTACCTGGACATCCTCCAGAACGAGAAGTTGAGTTTTCCATTGATTTAATTCCTGGATCAAGGACCATATCGAAGACCCCTTATAGAATGGCCACTGTGTAATTAGTTGAACTAAAGAAACAACTAGAGGAATTGAGTAATAAGGGATTTATTCGCCCTAGTGTTTCTCCTTGGGGAACCCCTGTTCTTTTTGTTAAGAAGAAAGATGGATCTATGAGGTTGTGCATTGACTATAGGGAGATCAATGCTATAACAATAAAGAACAAGTATCCCCTACCTCGCATTGATTATTTGTTTGACCAACTGCATGGAGCTCAATACTTTTCAAAGATTGACCTTCGGTCCGGGTACCATCAGTTGTGTGTGAAGAAGGAAGACGTTCCAAAGACAGCATTTCGAACAAGGTACGGGCATTACGAGTTTACAGTAATGCCTTTTGGATTGACTAATGCAACCTATGTTTTCATGAATATGATGAATAGAGTTTTCAAGGAATATCTTGATGACTTTGTAGTGGTATTTATTGATGATATCTTGGTATACTCCAAAAGCCACGAAGATCATGAAAATCACTTACGCATTATCCTGAAGACTCTTAGAAGACATGAATTATATGGGAAATTTAGCAAGTGTGAATTCTGGCTTCATGAGATTTCTTTTCTTGGCCATATTGTCTCTAAGGATGGAATTTCCGTTGATCCTTCTAAAACCAAGGCAATCCAAGAATGGCCAGCACCGACAAATATAACTGAGGTACGCAGTTTTATTGGTTTAGCAGGTTATTATCGACGTTTCGTCCATAATTTTTCCAGATTGGCTAACCCATTGACAAAGCTCACACATAAAGGGATTAAATTTGTCTGGACAAAAGAGTGTGAAGAATGTTTTGAAGAACTAAAGAGAAGATTAGTCAATGCCCCTGTATTGACTTTACCATCGGGGAATGATGGGTTTGTTATTTATAGTGATGCATCGAAGAAAGGACTTGGTTGTGTCCTTATGCAGAATGATAAGGTCATTGTTTATGCATCACAACAGCTAAAAATTCATGAGCAAAACTATCCTACTCATGATCTTGAGTTATGAGCTGAGATCTTTGCTTTAAAGATATGGAGACATTACCTCTATGGTGAAAAATGTGAGATTTATACTGATCACAAGAGTTTGAAGTATATTTTCACACAAAAAGAACTCAACATGAGGCAAAGGTGATGGATTGAACTACTCAAGGATTATGATTGCACGATACATTACCACCCGGGGAAGGCAAACAAGGTGGCAGATGCTTTGAGTAGAAAAGACCATGGAGTTTTGAATGTGATGAGAATTGAAAGGGATCCAATTTTCTGGGATCTAGTGAAGATGGATATGGGAATAACTAGGGAATGTGAAACATGAATGCTTTTTCAAATGGTTTCCAAACCATCATTACTGGAAAGGATTTAATGTTTTTCAGACCAATGAAGAAGAATTTCAGAAGAAGATTAAAGATGTGAATGATGGAAGGTTGAGAGACTTTGTGTATAAGGATGGAATTTTGAAATTCAGGAAGAGACTTTGTGTTCCCGATATAACTGATCTAAAAAGGGAATTGCTGGATGATGCTCATAGTTCCAATTTCTCTATACACCCTGGGAGCACCAAAATGTATAGAGATTTGAAGGAACATTTTTGGTGGGACAATATGAAGAGGGAGATTTCTGATTTTGTGTCAAGGTGTATGGTTTGTCAACAAGTGAAATCTGGAAGAAAACATCCTGGTGGAGTATTGCAACCTCTTCCCATACCTGAGTGGAAATGGGATAATATTACGATGGACTTTGTCATGGGACTACCAAAGACTCCTAGAAGGAATGATGCAATATGGGTCATTGTTGATCGTCTTACTAAGTCAGCACATTTTCTGGCTATACGGGAGGATCTACCACTTGAACGTCTAGAAAGATTATATATTAATGAAGTTGTAAGACTTCATGGAGTACCCCTATCGATTGTTTCTGATCGTGATCCTCGTTTTACTTCAAGATTCTGGAAAAGTCTTCAAAAGGCCTTGGATACTGAACTTTGTTTGAGCACTGCCTATCACCCTCAAACAGATGTTCAATCAGAATGGACTATTCAAACCTTAGAAGACATGTTGAGATCATGATCTCTTGACTTTCAGGGTATGTGGGATCAATACTTACCAATAGTAGAATTTTCCTATAACAATAGCTTCCATTCAAGCATTCAGATGGCACCTTATGAAGCGTTATACAGAAAGAGATGTCGTACACAAACCTGTTGGGATGACGTTGGTGAAAGAAAACTTGTGGGACCAGAACTGGTGGAAGAAACAATGGAAAAGGTGAAGGTAATCCAAAACCACATCAAATCAGCTCAAAGTAGGCAGAAGAGCTATGCCAATAATAGAAGAAAGGTTTTGGAATTTCCGGTGGGAGATCATGTTTTCCTAAAGGTATCTCCATGGAAGGGAGTTATACGTTTTGGTAAGAAGGGTAAGTTGAGTCCCAGGTACATCGGACCTTTCGAAATTCTAGATCGTATTGGGGCTGTAGCTTATCGTTTGGCGATGCCGCCAAATCTCTCCAAAGTTCACGATGATTTCCACGTATCTCTGTTGAGGAAATACATGCCTGACCCAACGCATGTACTCACCTATGAGGAATTATAACTGGAACCCGATCTTTCCTATTGTGAAGAGCCCGTCAGGATTCTTGATATGAGGGAGCAGGTGCAGAGAAACCAGACGACTCGTCTGCTAAAGGTTTTGTGGAGAAATCATAAAATAGAAGAGGCAATGTGGGAACCTGAGGAACTTATGATGAAGAACCACCCGAGTCTTTTTATGCAGTAATACCCTAGAAATTGCGAGGACGCAATTATTTGATGGAGGGGAGAATGTAACACCCCAAGCTTCCACGGTACGTTTCCTTTCGTATAATGCAAAAGCGTGTGTTGTACGCAACCTCGAGCTCTAACACACACCACAACTAATTAAACTAGCCTTTGTGAATAGTAATACCTACTTTTTGAAATTTTACAAATTTTATTTATCAAAATAGACTTCATCTTTGGATTTGGATTATCGAAATTAGCCTATGTTGAATTTTTGGTATTTTTCTGAGAACTTCTAATTTTTTATGAATAGTGAAAAATACTTAAAAACAACTTTTTAAATCAAAATAATTTATAGTGAAAAATTATACTATTTAGTGGTTTTAAAGTATAATTAGAATATATTTATACCATTTTATCCAATGGTGGTCATTAGAATTAATTTAACATTGAAATCAGACATAAACAATTGCCAATCTTTTGATATAAATTGTTTCTTAGAAACACGCCATTTTTTGTAACAGCGTGAATTAATTATAAAATTAATTAATGCAACTTATATGTTTGGAATTTTTAAAAATAGACATCATTTTTGAATTCGGAATATCAATTATAGCTTAGGGTGAAATTTTGGTTTTGTTCTGAAAAACTTCAATTTTTGATGAATAGTGAAACCACTAAGTGGTAGTTAAATAACTGATTTTTCATTTAAATGAAATATTACCACTTCTGTGTTTTGATTTTCAAAAATCTGACATACATGGTTGTCATTAAGAAGTAAAATTTGGTTCAATGAGATTAAAATAAATTTTTGGTGAATAGTAACTTTTAAGTTCTTAATCGCGATTAGAGGTAATTAGTGTAGTTTAAGGTACAAATAATGTTTTAATAATATGAGATGAGCATGAAACTTGTCCTACTCCTATTGGATGAGTCATGGCCGACCAAGACAACCCATGGGTCAACTTGGGGACCCCATGGAGCCACTTTAGTTAGAAAATGACAAAAATACCTTTTATTTAATGTTAAAGTTAAAAATGACACAAACATAAAATGTTTTACTAAAACAATTTTTACATGGGGTTACTCAAGTCCAAACTTTGATTATAAATATTCATTAGAAATCTAAAAAGATTTCCTACATCATAGTATTTTTTTTTATTTTTAGACATTAAATAAATTAAATTATTTATGACATCATTATGATGTGGCGATGACCTCATTATTTAACGATTTAAATAAAATGAGAAGATAATGAAAAATCCAAGGCTTACACTTGTCCAAAGCCTATTGTATGAAGATATTTCGAACCCTTATCACCTTATCCACGAATTATATATGTGTGGGACATTTAGAATCCGAAAAGCATTGTATAATAATGTAACATTTCAATCTTTCCAAAAGAGCCCCTCCTCTCCTCTTATAAAAGGCCTCCGCCTCTACCACCTCATTCACACATTCAAGCCTTTTGGTTCGGCCAAAATCTGCCCAAATACTCTCCCAACTTCTCTCCCTTCATCCTAGAAGCTTTACTTTGGTCAGAAAGCCATTCTATGGAGTCCTTTTGATCAAATCAAAAGGAAGAACCCGAAGAAGAGGTAACATTTTCATCACTCTCTTTCATGTTTCTTTCTTCTTCCACTCCCTCTTTGTTTATTATTTCAATTCTAAAATTATAACTCCAGTATCTTCTATATACTGTGATGTTATTATAAATATGGAACAACCATATTCAGTATTCTACCCATCATTTGAATGACATGTCACCATACGTGCGTACGTACGGCTTACCGTCTCCACGTCGTGGTGTAATTGTTATTCAATATATTATTATTTAGATGAGTATAATAATGATATGTAATTCATGTAAATAATAAATATAACATGATAATGATTCTGTATATATTATATACTATCCAATTATATATTATTTTAATATCAAAATAATGATATTGTCGCTCGTGCGTACGTACGGACTACCGTCTCCACGAACGCGATGAGATTCATTCCCCGTCGTATCCATTCAAGTATAAATATCATTTGATGATTTAAAAATAATGTTTAAGGACATGATATCATTCTGGATATGAATAAGATACAACCTATCCATGAAAAACATGACTTACGTAACAAAACATATAAGAAAACGAGTAAGTTAACACCCGAAACAACGATAAATCTAAGATATTGTTAACAATGAAATGTTAAAAGATCATATATGATATCATATGAATGTATATGATTCTTGTATAATTTAATAACAATTATTTCACCATTATACAGGAGGTTAACCTACCCCAACCAAGGAAAAGTACAAGGTAAGGGTTATTTCACAATCTCTTCATTATCCGAGGTTGTTTATACGTAATAATCTACTGGGATCTCTTTATCATCCACATCCATGTTTCTTCAAAATGTATTTGAAAAAATTTTTATTATTTACAAGAATATGGGTTAAAGTCATTTATACACTTTTTGACTTTTTATAAGAGGAATCTTTCCGTCGTTTTCAAAACAAGGTCCTTTTTAACCTTTTCGACAGAATTAAGGTAAGAATGTTTTTTTTATACGGCGGGTGCGGTTATTTCCGCCATTATAAAATCTTCAAAGCTTTCCTTAAAAGCTTATAAGAATATTTTCAAGAAAATGTTTTATTTTATATGGCTCTTAAATGATTTCAAAAATAGAAAGAGATATTTCTCAAAAAAGTGTTTTGATTTCATCTATGTCAACATCCTTTGATGGATTTTACGCTTATTTGAAGTTGATTTATTATGATACAAAACTTCTATATTGTATTGAAGGTTTTGTGATATGTTTGACTGTGGATGTGCTATTTTTATACCATTCATAGTTTATGGTAAAATTATTGACATTTCGTATGCTAGTTTTAATATGAATGTTTATGTTATGTTTAAACCTTTTCATATGGGAATGCATTGGACTTAATATGTGACGGGTGGAGCCCGCTATAGCTCCTCGATGCATCGGTAGGTCTCATGAGACAAACTAGTGTCTTGGCACAAGGCCTTGACAAAATCTTATTTGTAGTCTTGGCACGAGGCCTTGGCTATGTGGTTATGATAGTCTGGCATTATGCATTCCAACATTATGAAAGTGGTTAGTGATTTTGCATGTGATTATTGAATTAGTAGAATATCCATGTGAATGAGTAAATGGCATTATTTCATTTTATTTTTGCCATATTATGTTGATGTTCAAGTTTAAAAGGCTTTTGTTTTAATTATACATTGCCTAAAATGTTTATTCTTATTTATGAAAGTTTCCGCTATATTGTTATCCTTACTGGGCATTTGAGCTCACCCATTTTCTATGTTTTATTTTTCCCAGGAAGTGAAGAAGTAAATTATGAATGACCTGCAGGGATATTATGTGGGGATATGAGTGTGGATTATGGAGACATTATGTTGTTGTTGCAGTTTTTCATTTTATGATGTAATGTAAAACTTATTAATATATCTAGTGTTTCCAAGGCTACTAAACCAATCGGTCTTTCGAGATTTGATCTCTCTTGTGATCATGCCAATGTTACGAACTAATGCACCGACTCTGGGTAGCTGGGGTCGGGGCGTTACAATCCGCGTGATACAATCTTTGAATCCCCGAGAATTTCGGGCATTCAAGATTTTTCAAATCTTAATATCTTCCTCTGTTTCACATGCGGGTACTTTTCTTTTTCGGTTTCCTCTCCTCTTCGTGCATGCGACTTAGAACAAATGCAAGCCTTCGTTTTAGGCGTTCGAGAAACGTGGCACGCCCTCGGAAAATTTTCATTCCTCGGCCTCCTTTGAAATTCTCCATACATTACATGCAAGCCCATTTTATAGCATGGCTGTGTTCAGTGTGGCCAGACGATCCTCAAGGACGCTTTACTTCGATCAGAGGTGGCCGGAACCTCAACATCCATGCTCGGGGAGCCACTGGAACACGGCGAGGACGCGGGTGGCACGGGGTGTCCTCGGCTCAAGCTCGAGGAAAGAGATGATCCCCGAGCCGTTGGATCACCTCTCAAAAGATCAATGACGGCTGAGATTAGATCGCGAGTGGCGCGATGAGATGAGCGGCTCGGATTAGACGCAGGATCGGTTAGACGGCTCAGATCTGATATGCGGCGAAATTTTTCGTCCCACAGAAAAATGGGTAGCGGAATTCTCGCGGTTTATCAAAGTTCCGCTCCCATGAACGGCCAGTTGAATCTCCTCCCCTCTCAGTGCTGCCCCACACCGAGTTCTTCTGCGGGCGCGCTCTGCGCCCACCCCTGCCACTCGGCGGGCGTGCTCTAGCGCCCACCATGCACTCAGGGCACCCTCCATTTGCCCATGTCGCGCGGGCGTGACACCCCTGCGTGGCCCTTCTGCCCTGGGCTTCCTCCATGGGATCCCCCATGGGCGTGGCGCCTAGGCCCACATGTGCCTTGGGGTTGAACCCGTGGCTGGCCCTTGGGTGGCCAATTTTTTGGAAAAAGACAAAATAATACTTTGTATAAAAACAAAGTACTCCCAAGTGAAATATGCCAAATGCCATTCATTCCAAGCCATTATCCCTTCTTCATTTCTTCTCTTCTCTTCTTCTTAAGAATTCCTCGATTCCTCTTAAACATTTAATCTTCACTTAGGAGTGAAATTCCCAAAGGTTCATCTTCAACCGAACTCTTTAATCACATAATTTCTTTCATGTGCTTCGTTGATCTAATCAGAGATCAAATTGGTTCTTCTTCTATTTCACATGCACTAAGTAATAGTGCATGGACTTCATTAATCCCCATCATCCACTTAGGAGGTATGGATGGATCATCTTCATCTCCTCATGCATTGTCTTAACAATGCATTGTCTTCTAACATTGTTGTGACATTGTATCCAGTTGATACAAGTTCTGTGAACTTAAAGACCAGTTCAACAATCGTCAGATGTAATGATGATGCTCCATCATCATCCATTCTTCAAGTGGTGTAACTTAGTATCATCTTGATACAAGTATTGAAACATTAAGATCTGTTCTACAATCATCTGATATTCATGGAGAATGTTTCAACCATAATCTACTATTCCACTTAGTAAATCTCCTATGTGACATGGCACTAAGTACCATGGCCATTCTACTTCATCACCATCACCATCACATCCTTTGTCATTCACATCTTGGCATTCCTTGACATCCATTAATTCCATGGAAACATCATTCCTCATTGACAACAAATGCAACACAGTGCATTTCAATCTCCCCCTTTGTATTTGTTGTCAATACACTACTTCTGCACATATGAATGGGTCGATATGTGTGCCAATATTTTCTCCCCCTTATTGGCAATCAAATGCAAAGATGTGGTGTGGTTCACTTTCAAAAATCTCTTCCTCCCTTAGAAAAGTATTTTCTTCAAAATCACTAAGAGAGGGATGATGTCACATGTTCTCTTTAGCAAAGAACCTTTAGTAGATCAACACTTAGTCTACGTTGGCTAACCCGGTGTAGAAAACAAGAGTGATGTAACCAAGGTACTCAATGTTGTCCAACATTCACTATACATGTGAGATCATGCTTCAAGGGGCTTGAAATTTTTCAGATATAACAATGAATTTGCTAAATCCTACACAACTTCACAAAACTCATTAGAAAGTTCAGGTGCAATGATAAAGCTCCCCCTTTCAACCATTTGCCTTCAATCAATACTCCCCCTTAATTTTCATGATGAATACAATTAAGAAACAAGGGATGAAAGTATGATTGGAATATCTTCACCTTTCTCAAGATGGTATTGAATCTCAGAATCCCATCTTCTACAGATTGGCTCCCCCTCACGGGGTGCACTCCATTCTATCCAAACCACTCTCCATATGAAAATGATCATCATCTTCAATTCCCTACAATGTCAGCATATGTAAATACAAGTGATTAGGTAATAAGATGGAACCTCCCTGGTTCATCAATGTGAACAACAATGTTGAGAAGATTCTCTCAACCGAGATGTCACATTTTCACCATTATTCACACTTGCACATTTGATCTTCAATGATGTTTGTGCTGGTGTGGATCTCAACACCTCTTCAACTTCTTTGTGTGTGACACCTCTATTTCTAGGTGCCTTCTGAACACTAGAGTCTCCTGGTGCAATCTTCATTCTTTTGAAGAATACCTTCTAAGATGGAATGAATATCGTGCATTTATCACTAGTATGTTCAGCTTGATTGCACCTCACACACAGAACATGATCTTCATGTGATATCTTCTTCTTACCTTTTTCCTTAGCAATTGCCAGAACTTTATCTTAAGCTCTTTGTAGTTCTATAGAAAGTTTCAACTGATTTGGCCATATGACAAGTAAGTCACTTGGAAGTGTGGCCTCAGTTCTGGAAGTTCCACATGGTTCTTTTGATGCTTTCAAGCTACCTTTATTAGGAAACTTGTTTTCAATCAATCCCTTATGCTTCTTCTGGATTGATTGTCTTTTTGAGTCTAGCCTGCTTCTATTCAGTTCCATGGATTTTTCACAAAGATCCATGGTATGACCTTTCATTCCATAGTAGAAGCATGTTTTCTTGGTGCTCCATATGGATGCATCACCCTTCTTGGACTTAGAATCGAAGGACTTCTTTTCCTTTTTCAAAAACTTCATGGGAGCATCTTCAACTTTCTTCTTGCTTCCAAAGGATTCTTTCTGAGCCAGTTTCTGTGATATTTTCTTCTTTTGAGCGCTGGATACAGTTGGAGATTGACATGTATCTATTTGACCACTTTTTCACACATCCCAGATTTTATCAAGCAATCCAAATCTGTTAGCAGTAAACAGATGTCTTTGGACCTGTGGATGTTGCTTCTTTCCTTCTAGCTTGCTCCCCCTTGGTATGGACTTGGTCTGTGCTTTTACATTTAGAGGATTGTACCTACAATCTTTTGCACAATTCCCATACTTGTTACAACACCAACACTGACCCACAAATCTTGACCTCTTCATTCCTTCTGATTATAGGGTACATTTCATGACTTGTTGTGCTGTTTCAGGAGAGCTTTCTTTCGTCATTGACTTCATATATACTTGTTCAGAGTTATTCTTCCATCCTGCACTTTTTGTGGAAACACAATTAGAAGCATTAGTACAAGATGGGATGGATGGTACCTTCCTTTTAGAAGATGTTGCCCTTTTATTAGAGGATGTCCTTTTGGAATCATCCTTCTCAATGCACACTTGTGTAGCAACATTTCTACTTTTAGTTGACTGGGAGGATTCAGCTATGGGTGATTGCATATTTTTCAATATCACCTCTAGTTCTAAGCATTTCATGTTAAGGGAGTTCTTCTCATCCTCAACAGTTCTTAGCCTTCCTTCCCAATTTTCTTTCAGCTGTTCTAACTGGTCTTCATGCACCTTCTTCAATTATAGCAATGAATTGTCAAGCTCCTTCACCAATTTGACTTTTTCTTCGAGTTGAGCATCCCTCACATTCATTGAAACTTTGTGCAACTTCTCCAGTGCATGGAAAACTTCTTTGATCATTATCATAATGATTTATTTCTCAGAATAGCTTCTTTGCAATTCTTCATCAGTGTCTTCAAATCATTCATTGAAAAGGGAAATGGTTTCATCTTTAGCCTTCAACAGCTTTCTGAGGGTGTTGGTTATGCCAACCCTTTTAGCCAACTGATCTTCCATTGTATTGGATTCATCTTCTAGCTGTAATTTTTCTTCTTGAAGATCAAGGATGCCTGTAGCTATACACATTTCCACTTCCTTGGGGACTGTCTTCTGAAGATTTTGATTGCATTTAGAAGATCATTGTTTCTTACATCTTCATCATATCTAGAGTAGGCTTCATCAGAAGAATGATAAAAGGAATTGTCATCTTATGTGACTTTCACATTTCTTTCCATAGAAGGAGTTTCTCTGATTGCAACAACCTTCTTCCTCATCTTCTTTGCCTGTTTCTTCATTCTGTTTTTCAGAGTCTTGGCAGATATCTCCATTTGAGGCTGTTCTTTCATTTCCTCAAATCTGCACTCCATATAGACTCTCTTGGATATTTTAGAGGTAACCCCCGCTATGATACCAATTGATGTGCCCAGATCAGTGTGAATCACTGAGAGGGGGAGGGGGTGAATCAGTGATCCTTTAAAACTTTTTACTAATTGATTCTTTATAAATTAAACCTCTATGGCTTGTTAAGGCCTCGATCCACTCTTGTTGTATCTCTCAGCCTTTCCTCGAATGGTGCAGTAAATGTAAAGGCACTGGACACAAGGATTTACAAGGTTCGGCACCAAAGGCCTATGTCCTTGCCATGTTGGTTAAACACCCCAACATGGTTTCTTCCATTATGATCTGTTAGTATTACAATGGTCGATACAGAGTCCCAATGTATCTCTCCTGAGTCCCACAGGAGGGTATTTATACTGCGTCTCACAGTGTTACCAGAGTCCTACTGGCCTGCTCCAGAATCCCATTGAAGACTTCTTCTGCCCTGAGTCTCACAGGGGGATTCTCCTGGCTCCTCGAGTCACACGAGTAGCTCTTCTTCACATTAAGCTTCTTCAAGTATCTTCAGCAGTCTAGGATAAAGACATATGGCCTTGCTCTTCGCTTCTGATCACTTGATCAGGCCTTCTCATCTTGCTCATGATTTATCTCATTCTTCTCAGGATGACCTGACTTCTCTCTTCAAGAATTTTCAACAGCCTCTGATAAGGTCTGTTGGTCTTGCTCAAAACTTCTGATCACTTCTGTTGATCAGGGTCTTATCAATCACTAAAAACATAGGCAACTGATGTCTTTAACTTCAGTCTAGCTTCAATCACACTTCACATCAACTTCATGCACTGAGTGCATGGCAACTCTTCTTCCTCATGCACTGACTGCATGGCTTCTCAAAACTCTTCAAAAACTCCTGGTCTTGGACAACTCAAATGCACACAACCAGATTTGGCTTTGTTCACATGTGCATGTGCATGCATGCATGCATGCAATTCCCTTCACTTTCTTCTGAGTGTGATAAACACTCAAAGAGCGCAATTACTTTAAGCACACACACTTTCTTCCTTCTTCACACTTTGTTCCTTTTGTTTACACACTCACAAGTGTGTTTTTATTTGGTGTTGGTCTTGTTCTTCTTCTTACAAGTGTACACACACCTCTTAGTGCACAAACATAGGTTAAGCCTTCTTGTCTCGTTGCACAAATTTCTTTCACTTTCTGCACACAAGTGAGATTGGCCTATTTCACTTGCTTAGAACACACAAACAAAAAGTGTGCTCTTCACTTTTCACCCACACAAGGCTACGACCTCTTGTTGCTTTGCACATAAACCACCCGTAGGGTGTCTTCACTTGGCACACACACATGATATGGCCTCGGGTTCTCCTTGCACACACAATATCGTAGGGTCTTCACTTGTTGCACTCACTTAACCCGTAGGATATAGATACCCTTCACCCGAACTCAAAGGAGGCGCGCAAGGGGGTGCGACCTTCTCTACTTCAACACTGCCTCCCGCGCAAGGCACCAAGCCGCGTAAGTCCTCAGGTGTAACCGGCCGCACAAGTCTCTTGGGTGGCTTCTGCCGTGCAGGGTTCAAAGACCACAGGCGCGCAGGTCCAACCGCCCCTGTGGAGGCACAAATGCAAGGCACAAGCGGCCGCAGGTTCTTCCTGTCGTGCAAGGGATGCGCGCAGGGGACTCCTTCTCCCAACCTCATTTGTGCAAGGGTTGTGCGAAAGGTTCCTCACGAAGCCAAAGTGGCATCGGGATGCTTCGTCATTCAAGTGGGTTGCTCGTAGCTCTTACTTCGCAAGGCATAGTGGCACTCACGAGACTTCTCTCATGTTTTTCAGCAAAAGCTTCAAACGCCTCGGGTGCTCCTTTTATAGGCAGAGGAATTCCTCGGACCATCCGCGTGATACAATCTTTGAATCCCCAAGATTTTCAGGCATTCAAGATTTTCCAAATCTTGATATCTTCCTCTTCTTCACACGCGGGTACTTTTCTTTTTCGTTTTCCTCTCCTCTTCGTGCATGCGACTTAGAACGCATGCAATCCTTCGGTTTAGGCATTCGATCAACGTGGAACGCCCTCATAAACTTTTAATTATTCGGCCTCCTTTGAAATTCTCCATACATTACATGAAAGCCCATTTTATAGCATGGCTGTGTTCAGTGTGGCCAGACGATCCTCAAGGGCGCTTTACTTCGATCAGAGGTGTCCAGAACCTCAACATCCATGCTCAGGGAGCCACTGGAACATGGCGAGGATGCGGGTGGCACGGGGTTTCCTCGGCTCAAGCTCGAGGAAGGAGATGATCCCCGAGCCGTTGGATCACCTCTCAAATGATCAACGACGGCTGAGATTAGATCGCGAGTGGTGCAATGAGATGAGCGGCTTGGATTAGACGCAGGATCACTTGGACGGCTCAGATCTGATCTGCGGCGAAATTTTTCATCCCACATAGAAATGGGACGCGGAATTCTCGCGGTTTATCAAAGTTCCGCTCCAATGAACGGCCAGTTGAATCTCCTCCCCTCTCGGTGCCGCCCCACACCGAGTTCTTCTGCGGGCGCGCTCTGCGCCCACCCCTGCCACTCGGCGGTCATGCTCTAGCGCCCACCATGCACTCAGGGCGCGCTCCATTGGACCATGCCGCGCGGGCGTGACACCCCTAAGTGGCCCTGCCGCACTGGGCTTGCTCTATGGGATCCTCCATGGGCGTGGATCCTAGGCCCACATGTGCCTTGGGGTTGAACCCGTGGCTGGCCCTTGGCTGGCCAATTTTTTGGCAAAGGACAAAATAATACTTTGTATAAAAACAAAGTACTCCCAAGTGAAATATGCCAAATGCCATTCATTCCAAGCCATTCTACCTTCTTCATTTCTTCTCTTCTCTTCTTCTTAAGAATTTCTCCATTCCTCTTAAACATTTAATCTTCACTTAGGAGTGAAATTCCCGAAGGTTCATCTTCAACCGAACTCCTTAATCACATAATTTCTTTCATGTGCTTCGTTGATCTAATCAGAGATCAAATTGGTTCTTCTTCTATTTCACATGCACTAAGTAATAGTGCATGGAATTAAATAATCCCCATCATCCACATAGGAGGTATGGATGGATCATCTTCATCTCCTCATGCATTGTCTTAACAATGCATGGTCTTCTAACATTGTTGTGACATTGTAGACAATTGATACAAGTTTTGTGAACTTATAGACCAGTTCAACAATCGTCATATGTAATGATGATGCTCCATCATCATCCATTCATCAAGTGGTGTAACTTAGTATCATCTTGATACAAGTATTGAAACATTAAGACCAGTTCTACAATCATCTGATATTCATGGAGAATGTTTCAACCATAATCTACTATGCCACTTAGTAAATCACCTAAGTGACATGCCTCTAAGTGCCATGGACATTATCCTTCATCACCATCACCATCACATCCTTTGTCATTCACATCTTGACATTCCTTGACATCCATTCATTCCATGACAACATCATGCCTCATTGACAACAAATGCAACACAGTGCATTTCAATCTCCCCCTTTGTATCTGTTGTCAATACACTACTTCTGCACATATGAATGGGTTGATATGTGTGCCAATATTTTCTCCCCCTTATTGGAAATCAAATGAAAAGACGTGGTGTGGTTCACTTTCAAAAATCTCTTCCTCCATTAGAAAAGAATTTTCTTCGAAATCACTAAGAGAGGGATGATGTCACATGTTCTCTTTAGCAAAGAACCTTTAGTATATCAACTCTAAGCCTACATGGGCTAACCCGGTGTAGAAAACAAGAGTGATGTAACCAAGGTACTCAATGTTGTCCAACATTCACTATACATCTGAGATCATGCTTCAAGGGGCTTGAAAATTTTCAGATATAACAATGAATTTGCTAAATCCTGCACAACTTCACAAAACTCATTAGAAAGTTCAGGTGCAAAGATAAAGCTCCCACTTTCAACCATTTTCCTTCAATCAATACTCCCCCTTAATTGTCATGATGAATAAAATTAAGAAATAGGGGGTGAAAGTATTATTGGAATATCTTCACCTTTCTCAAGATGGTATTGAATCTCAGAATCCCATCTTCTACAGATTGGCTCCCCCTCACTGGGTGCACTCCATTCTATCCAAACCACTCTCCAGATGAGAATGATCATCATCTTCAATTGCCTGCAATGTCAGCATATGTAAATACAAGTGATTAGGGAATAAGATGGAACCTCCTTGGCTCATCAATGTGAACAACAAGGTTGAGAAGATTCTCTCAACCGAGATGTCACATTTTCACCATTCTCCACACATGCACATTTGATCTTCAATGATGTTTGTGCTGGTGTGGATCTCAACACCTCTTCAACTTATTTGTGTGTGACACCTCTATTTCTAAGTGCCTTCTGAACACTAGAGTCTCCTTGTGCAATCTTCATTCTTTTGAAGAATCCCTTCTGAGCTGGAATGAATATCATGCATTTATCACTAGTATGTCCAGACTGATTGCACCTCACACACAGAACATGATCTTCATGTGAAATCTTCCTCTTCCCTTTTGCCTCAGCAATTGCCAAAACTTTATATTCAGCTCTTTGTAGTTCTCTGGCAAGTTGCAACTGATTTGGCCACATGACAAGTAAGTCACTTGGAAGTGTGGCCTCAGTTCTGGAAGTTCCACATGGTTCTTTTGATGCTTTCAAGCTACCTTTCTTAGGCAACTTGTTTTCAATCAATCCCTTCTGCTTCTTCCGGATTGATTGTCTTTTTGAGTCTAGTCTGCTTCTATTCCGTTCAATGGCTTGTTCACAAAGATCCATGGTATGACATTTATTTCCACAGTAGAAGCATGTTTTCTTGGTGGTCCTTCTGGATGCATCACCCTTCTTGGACTTAGAATCCAAGGACTTCTTTTCCTTTTTCAAAAAATTCTTGGGAGCATCTTCAACTTTCTTCTCGCTTCCCAAGGATTCTTTATGATCCAGGTTCTGTGATATTTTCTTCTTTTGAGCTCTGGATTAAGTTGGAGATTGACATGTATCTATTTGAACACTTTTTCACACATCCCAGATGTTATCAAGCAATCCAAATCTGTTACCAGTAAACAGATGTCTCTGGACCTTTGGATGTTGCTTCTTTCCTTCTATCTTTCTCCCCCTTGGTATGGGCTTGGTCTGTGCTTTTACATTTAGAGGATTGTACCTACAATATTTTGGACAATGCCCATACTTGTTACAACACCAACACTGTCCCAAAAATCTTGACCTCTTCAGTCCTTCTAATTGTAGGGTACATTTCGTGACTTGTTGTGCTGTTTCAGGAGAGCTTTCTTTCATCATTGACTTCATCCATACTTGTTCAGATTTATTCTTCCATCCTGCACTTTTTGTGGAAACACAATTAGAAGCATTAGTACAAGATGGGATGGATGGTACCTTCCTTTTAGAAGATGTTTCCATTTTATTAGAGGATGTCCTTCTTTTGGAATAATCCTTCTCAATGCACACTTGTGTAGCAACATTTCTACTTTCAGCTGACTGGGAGGATTCAGCTTCGGGTGATTGCAGATTTTTCAATATCACCTCTAGTTCTAAGAAATTCATGTTAAGGGAGTTCTTCTCATCCTCAACAGTTCTTAGCCTTCCTTCCCAATTTTCTTTCAGCTGTTCTAACTGGTCTTCATGCACCTTCTTCAATTCTAACAATGAATTGTCAATATCCTTCTCCAATTTGACTTTGTCTTCGAGTTGAGCATCTCTGACATTCATTGACACTTTGTGCAACATCTCCAGTGCATGGAAAACTTCTTTGATCATTATCATAAATATTTCTTTCTCAGAAGAGATTCTTTGCAATTCTTCATCAGTGTCTTCTAATCCTTCATTACAAAGGGAAATGGTTTCATCTTTAGCCTTCACCAGCTTTCTGAGAGTGTTGGTTATGCCAACCCATTTAGCCAACTGATCTTCCATTGTATTGGATTCATCTTCTAGCTTTAATTTTTCTTCTTGAAGATCATGGATGCCTGTAGCTATACAAATTGCCACTTCCTTGGGGACTTTCTTTTGAAGATATTTTATTGCATTTAGAAGATCATTGTTTCTTCCATATTCATCATAGCTAGAGCAGGCTTCATCAGAAGAATGATAAAAGGAATTGTCATCTAATGTGACTTTCACATTTCTTTCCATATAAGGAGTTTCTCTGATTGCAACAACCTTCTTCCTCATCTTCTTTGCCTGTTTCTTCATTCGGTTTTTCAGAGTCTTGGCAGATATCTCTATTTCAGGCTGTTCATTCATTTCCTCAAATCTGCACTCCATATAGACTCTCTTGGATATTTTAGAGGTATCCCCTGCTCTGATACCAATTGAAGTGCCTAGATCAGTGTGAATCACTGAGAGGGGGAGGGGGTGAATCAGTGATCCTTTAAAACTTTTTACTAATTGAATATTTATCAATTAAACCACTATGGCTTGTTAAGGGATCTATCCACTCTTCTTGTATCTCTCATCCTTTCCTCGAATGGTGTAGTAAATGTAAAGGCACTGGACACTAGGATTTACAAGGTTCGGCACCAAAGGCCTACGTCCTTGCCATGTTGGTTAAACACCCCAACATGGTTTCTTCCATTATAATATGTTAGTATTACAATGGTCGATACAGAGTCTCACTGTATCTCTCCTGAGTCCCACAGGAGGGTCTTTATACTGCATCTCACAGTGTTACCAGAGTCCCACTGGCCTGCTCTAGAATCCCACTGAAGACTTCTTCCGCCCTGAGTCTCACAGGGGGCTTCTCCTGGATCCTCGAGTCACACGAGTAGCTCTTCTTCACTTTAAGATTCTTCAGGTATCTTCAGCAGTCTAGGATAAAGACTGCTGGCCTTGCTCTTCGCTTCTGATCACTTGATCATGTCTTCTCGTCTTGCTCAGGATTTATCTCCTTCTTCTCAGGATGACCTAGCTTCTCTCTTCAAGAATCTTCAATAGCATCTAATAAGGTCTGTTGGTCTTTCTCAAAACTTATGATCACTTCTATTGATCAGGGTCTTCTCAATCACTGAAAACTCAGGCAACTGATGTCTTTAACTTCAGTCTGGATTTAGTCACACTTCACATCAACTTCATGCACTGAGTTCATGGAAACTCTTCTTCCTCATGCACAGACTGCATGGCTTCTCAAAACTCTTCAAGAACTCCTGGTCTTGGACAACTCAAATGCACACAACCAGATTTGGCTTTGTTCACGTGTGCATGTGCATGCATGCATGCATGCAATTCCCTTCTCTTTCTTCTTAGTGTGATAAACACTCAAAGAGCGCAATTACTTTAAGTACATACACTTTCTTACTTCTTCACACTTTTTTCCTTTTGCTTACACACTCACAAGTGTGTTGTTATTTGGTGTGGGTCTTGTTCTTCTTCTTCTAAGTGTACACACACCTCTTAGTGCACACACATAGGTTCATCCTTCTTGTCTCGTTGCACAAATTTCTTTCACTTTCTGCACACAAGTGAGATTAGCCTCTTTCACTTTCTTAGCACACAAAAACACAAAGTTTTCTCTACACTTTTCACCCACACAAGGCTACGACCTCTTGTTTCTTTGCACATAAACCACCCGTAGGGTGTCTTCACTTGGAACACACACAAGATATGGCCTCGAGTTCTCCTTGCACACACAATACCGTAGGGTCTTCACTTGTTGCACTCACTTAACACGTAGGATGTAGATACCCTTCACCCGAACTCAAAGGAGGCGCGCAAGGGGGTGCGGCCTTCTCTACTTCAATAATGCCTGCCGCGCAAGGCACCAATCCATGCAAGTCCTTAGGTGTAACCGGCCGCACAAGTCTCTTGGGTGGATTCTGCCGCACAGGGTTCAAAGACCACAGGCGCGCAGGTCCAACCGCCCCTGTGGGCGCGCACGTGCAAGGCACAAGCAGCCGCGGGTTATTCCTGTCGTGAAAGGGATGCATGCAGGGGACTCCTTCTACGAACCTCTTTCGTGAAAGGGTTGTGCGAATGTTTCCTCACAAAGCCAAAGTGGCATCGGGCTGCTTCGTCGCGCAAGTGGGTTGCGCGTAGCTTTTACTTCGCAAGGCGCAGTGGCACTCACGGGACTTCTCTCAAGTTTTTCTGCAATAGCTTCAAATGCCTCGGGTGCTCCTTTTATAGGCAGAGAAATTCCTCGGCCCATCCGCGTGATACAATATTTGAATCCCCGAGAATTTTGGGCATTCAATATTTTCCAAATCTTGATATCTTTCTCTGTTTCACACGCGGGTACTTTTCTTTTTCGTTTTCCTCTCCTCTTCGTGCATGCGACTTAGAACGCATGCAAGCCTTCAGTTTAGGCGTTCGAGCAACGTGACACACCCTTTGAAACTTTGCATTCCTCGGTCTCCTTTGAAATTCTCCATACATTACATGAAAGCCCATTTTATTGCATGGTTGTGTTCAGTGTGTCCAGAAGATCCTCAAGGACGCTTTACTTCGATCAGAGGTGGCCGGAACCTCAACATACATGCTCGAGGAGCCACTGGAACACGGCGAGGACGCGGGTGGCACAGGGTGTCCTCGGCTCAAGCTCGAGGAAGGAGATGATCCTCGAGCCGTTGGATCACCTCTCAAATGATCAACGATGGCTGAGATTAGATCGCGAGTGGCGCGATGAGATGAGCGGCTCGGATTAGACGAAGGATCGCTTGGACAGCTCAGATCTGGTCCGCGGAGAAATTTTTCGTCCCACATCGAAATGGGCTGCTGAATTATCGCGGTTTATCAAAGTTCCGCTCCCATGAAAGGCCAGTTGAATCTCCTCCCCTCTCGGTGCTGCCCCGCACCGAGTTCTTCTGCAGGCGCGCTCTACGCCCACCCATGCCACTCGGCGGGCATGCTCTAGCACCCACCATGCACTCAGGGCGCGCTCCATTCGCCCATGCTGTGCAGGTGTGACACCCCTGCGTGGCCCTGCCACCCTGGGCTTGCTCCATGGGATCCCCCATGGGCGTGGCCCCTAGGCCCACATGTGCCTTGGGGTTGAACCCGTGGCTGGCCCTTGGCTGTCCAATTTTTTGGAAAAGGAAAAAAATACTTTGTATAAAAACAAAGTACTCCCAAGTGAAATATGCCAAATGCCATTCATTCCAAGACATTATCCCTTCTTCATTTCTTCTCTTCTCTTCTTCTTAAGAATTCCTCCATTCCTCTTAAACATTTAATCTTCACTTAGGAGTGAAATTCCCGAAGGTTCATCTTCAACCAAACTCCTTAATCACATAATTTCTTCCATGTGCTTCGTTGATATAATCAGAGATCAAATTGGTTCTTCTTCTATTTCACATGCACTACGTAATAGTGCATGTACTTCATTAATCCCCATCATCCACTTAGGAGGTATGGATGGATCATCTTCATCTCCTCATGCATTGTCTTTACAATGCATGGTCTTATAACATTGTTGTGACATTGTATCCAGTTGATACAAGTTCTTTGAACTTAAAGACCAGTTCAACAATCATCAGATGTAATGATGATGCTCCATCATCATCCATTATTCAAGTGGTGTAACATAGTATCATCTTGATACAAGTATTGAAACATTCAGATCAGTTCAACAATCGTCTGATATTCATGGAGAATGTTTCAACCATAATCTACTATGTCAGTTAGTAAATCTCCTAAGTGACATGCCTCTAAGTACCATGGCCATTCTCATTCATCACCATCACCATCACATCCTTTGTCATTCACATCTTGACATTCCTTGACATCCATTCATTCCATGACAACATCATGCCTCATTGACAACAAATGCAACACAGTGCATTTCAATCTCCCCCTTTGTATTTGTTGTCAATACACTACTTCTGCACATATGAATGGGTCGATATGTGTGCCAATATTTTCTCCCCCTTATTGGAAATCAAATGCAAAGATGTGGTGTGGTTAACATTCAAAAATCTCTTCTTCCCTTAGAAAAGCATTTTCTTCGAAATCACTAAGAGAGGGATGATGTCACATGTTCTCTTTAGCAAAGAACCTTTAGTAGACCAACTCAAAGTCTACGTGTGCTAAACCGGTGTAGAAAAAAAGAGTGATGTAACCATGGTACTCAATGATGTCCAACATTCACTATACATGTGAGATCATGCTTCAAGGGGCTTGAAATTTTTCAGATATAACAATGAATTTGCTAAATCCTGCACAACTTCACAAAACTCATTAGAAAGTTCGTGTGCAAAGATAAAGCTCCCCATTTCAACCATTTGCCTTCAATCAATACTCCCCCTTAATTGTCATGATGAATACAATTAAGAAACAAGGGATGAAAGTATGATTGGAATATCTTCACCTTTCTCAAGATGGTATTGAATCTCAGAATCCCATCTTCTACAGATTGGCTCCCCCTCACGGGGTGCACTCCATTCTATCCAAACCACTCTCCAGATGAGAATGATCATCATCTTCAATTCCCTACAATGTCAGCATATGTAAATACAAGTGATTAGGGAATAATATGGATCCTCCTTGGTTCATCAATGTGAACAACAATGTTGAGAAGATTCTCTCAACTGATATGTCACATTTTCACCATTCTTCACAATTGCACATTTGATCTTCAATGATGATTGTGATGGTGTGGATATCAACACCTCTTCAACTTCTTTGTGTGTGACACCTCTATTTCTAGGTGCCTTCTGAACACTAGAGTCTCCTAGTGCAATCTACATTCTTTTTAAGAATCCCTTCTGCGCTGGAATGAATATCATGCATTTATCACTAGTATGTCCAGCTTGATTGCACCTCACACACATAACATGATCTTCGTGTGAAATATTATTCTTCCCTTTTGCCTTAGCAATTGCCAGAACTTTATCTTCAGCTCTTTCTAGTTCTCTGGAAAGTTGCAACTGATTTGGCCATATGACAAGTAAGTCACTTGGAAGTGTGGCCTCAGTTCTGGAAGTTCCACATGGTTCTTTTGATGCTTTCAAGCTACCTTTCTTAGGAAACTTGTTTTCAATCAATCCCTTCTGCTTCTTCTGGATTGATTGTCTTTTTGAGTCTAGTCTGCTTCTATTCAGTTCCATGTCTTATTCACAAGGATCCATGGTATGACCATTCTTTCCACAGTAGAAGCATGTTTTCTTGGTGGTCCTTCTGGATGCTTCACTCTTCTTGGACATAGAATCCAAGGACTTCATTTCCTTTTTCAAAACCTTCTTGGGAGCATCTTCAAAATTCTTCTTGCTTCCCAAGGATTCTTTCTGAGCTAGGTTCTATGATCTTTTCTTCTTTTGAGCTTTGGATACAGTTGGAGATTGACATGTATCTATTTGACCACTTTTTCACACATCCCAGATGTTATCAAGAAATCCAAATCTGTTAGCAGTAAACAGATGTCTCTGGACCTATGGATGTTGCTTCTTTCCTTCTGGATTTCTCCCCCTTGGTATGGGCTTGGTCTGTGCTTTTACATTTAGAGGATTGCACCTACAATCTTTTGCACAATGCCCATACTTGTTACAACACCAACACTGACCCACAAATCTTGACCTCTTCAGTCCGTCTGATTGTAGGGTACATTTCTTGACTTGTTGTGCTATTTCAGGAGAGCATTCTTTCATCATTGACTTCATCCATACTTGTTCAGAGTTATTCTTCCATCCTGCACTTTTTGTGGAAACACAATTAGAAGCATTAATACAAGATGGGATGGATTGTACGTTCCTTTTAGAAGATGTTGCCCTTTTATTAGAGTATGTCCTTCTTTTGGAATCATCCTTCTCAATGCACACTTGTGTAGAAACATTTCTACTTTCAACTGACTGGGAGGATTCATCTTTGGGTGATTGCAGATTTTTCAATATCACCTCTAGTTCTAAGAATTTCATGTTAAGGGATTTATTCTCATCCTCAACAGTTCTTAGCCTTCCTTCCCAATTTTCTTTCAGCTGTTCTAACTGGTCTTCATGAACCTTCTTCAATTATAGCAATGAATTGTCAAGCTCCTTCACCAATTTGGCTTTGTCTTCGTGTTGAGCATCTCTGACATTCATTGACACTTTGTGCAACTTCTCCAGTGCATGGAAAACTTCTTTGATCATTATCATAATGATTTCTTTCTCAGAAGAGCTTCTTTTCAATTCTTCATCAGTGTCTTCAAATCTTTCATTGCAAAGGGAAATGGTTTCATCTTTAGCCTTCACCAGCTTTCTGAGAGTGTTGGTTATGCCAACCCTTTTATCCAACTGATCTTCCATTGTATTGGCTTCATCTTCTAGCTGTAATTTTTCTTCTTGAAGATCAAGGATGCCTGTAGCTATACACATTGACACTTCCTTGGGGACTGTCTTCTGATGATATTTGATTGCATTTAAAAGACCATTGTTTCTTCCATATTCATCATATCTAGAGCAGGCTTCATCAGAAGAATGATAAAAGGAATTGTCATCGAATGTGACTTTCACATTTCTTTCCATAGAAGGAGTTTCTCTGATTGCAACAACCTTCTTCCTCATCTTTATTGCCTGTTTCTTCATTCTGTTTTTCAGAGTCTTGGCAGATATCTCCATTTGAGGCTATTCTTTCATTTCCTCAAATCTGCACTCCATATAGACTCTCTTGGATCTTTTAGAGGCAACCCCCACTCTGATACTAATTGAAGTGCCCAGATCAGTGTGAATCACTAAGAGGGGGAGGGGGTGAATCAGTGATCCTTTAAAACTTTTTACTAATTGATTCTTTATCAATTAAACATCTATGGCTTGTTAAGGCCTCGATCCACTCTTCTAGTATCTCTCAACATTTCCTTGAATGGTGCAGTAAATGTAAAGGAACTGGACACAAGGATTTAAAAGTTTTGGCACCAAAGGCCTACGTCCTTGCCATGTTGGTTAAACACCCCAACGTGGTTTATTCCATTATAATCTGTTAGTATTACAATGGTCGATACAGAGTCCCACTGTATCTCTCCTGAGTCCCACAGGAGGGTCTTTATACTGCGTCTCACAGTGTTACTAGAGTCCCACTGGCCAGCTCTAGAATCCCACTGAAGACTTCTTCCGCCCTGAGTCTCACAGGGGGCTTCTCCTAGCTCCTCGAGTCACACGAGTAGATCTTCTTCACTTTAAGCTTCTTCAAGTATCTTCAGCAGTCTGGGATAAAGACTGCTGGCCTTGCTCTTCGCTTATGATCACTTGATCAGGTCTTCTCGTCTTGCTCAAGATTTATCTCCTTCTTCTCAGGATGACCTGGCTTCTCTCTTCAAGAATCTTCAACAGCCTCTGATAAGGTCTGTTGGTCTTGCTCAAAACATCTGATCACTTCTGTTGATCAGGGTCTTCTCAATCACTAAAAACTCAGGCAAATGATGTCTTTAACTTCAGTCTGGCTTCAGTCACACTTCACATCAACTTCATGCATTGATTGCATGGCAACTCTTCTTCCTCATGCACTGACTGCATGGCTTCTCAAAAATCATCATGAACTCCTAGTCTTGGAAAACTCAAATGCACACAACCAGATTTGGATTTGTTCATGTGTGCATGTGCATGCATGCATGCATGCAATTCCCTTATCTTTCTTCTTAGTGTGATAAACACTCAAAGAGCGCAATTACTTTAAGCACACACACTTTCTTCCTTCTTCACACTTTGTTCCTTTTGTTTACACACTCACAAGTGTGTTGTTCTTTGGTGTGGGTCTTGTTCTTCTTCTTCTAAGTGTACACACACCTCTTAGTGCACACACATAGGTTCAGCCTTCTTGTCTCGTTGCACACATTTCTTTCACTTTCTTCACACAAGTGAGATTGGCCTCTTTCACTTGCTTAGCACACACAAACATAAAGTGTGCTATTCACTTTTCACCCACACAAGGCTACGACCACTTGTTGCTTTGTACATAAACCACCCGTAGGGTGTCTTCACTTGGCACACACACAAGATACGGCCTCGGGTTCTCCTTGAACACACAATACCGTAGGGTCTTCACTTGTTGCATCACTTAACCCGTAGGATGTATATACCCTTCACCCGAACTCAAAGGAGGCGCGCAAGGGGGTGCGGCCTTATCTACTTCAACACTGCCTGTCGCGCAAGGCACCAAGCCGCGCAAGTCCTCAGGTGTAACCGGCCGCACAAGTCTCTTGGGTGGCTTCTGCCGTGCAGGGTTCAAAGACCACAGGCGCGCAGGTCCAACCGCCCCTGTGGGCGCGCAAGTGCATGGCACAAGCGACCGCGGGTTATTCCTGTCGTGCAAGGGATGCGCGCAGGGGACTCCTTCTCCCATCCTCTTTCGTGCAAGGGTTGTGCGAAAGGTTCCTCACAAAGACAAAGTGGCATCGGGATCCTTCGTCACGCATGTTGGTTGCGCGTAGCTCTTACTTTGAAAGGCACAGTGGCACTCACGGGACTTCTCTCAAGTTTTTCATCAAATGCTTCAAACGCCTCGGGTGCTCCTTTTATAGGAAGAGGAATTCCTCGGCCCATCCGCGTGATACAATCATTGAATCCCCGAGAATTTCGGGCATTCAAGATTTTCCAAATATTGATATCTTCTTCTATTTCACACGCGGGTACTTTTGTTTTTTGTTTTCCTCTCCTCTTCGTGCATGCGACTTAGAACGCATGCAAGCCTTCAGTTTAGGTGTTCGAGCAACGTGGAACGCCCTCGACAACTTTGCATTCCTTGGACTCCTTTGAAATTCTCCATACATTACATGCAAGCCCATTTTATAGCATGGCTGTGTTCATTGTGGCCAAACGATCCTCAAGGACGCTTTACTTCGATCGAAGGTGGCCGGAACCTCAACATCCTTGCTCGGGGAGCCACTGGAACACGACGAGGACGCGGGTGGCACGGGGTGTCCTCGGCTCAAGCTCGAGGAAGGAGATGATCCCCAAGCCGTTGGATCACCTCTCAAATGATCAACGACGGCTGATATTAGATCACGAGTGGCACGATGAGATGAGCGGCTCAGATTAGACGCAGGATCGCTTGGACGGCTCAGATCTGATCCGCTGAAATTTTTTTCGTCCCACATAGAAATGGGCCGCGGAATTCTCGCTGTTTATCAATGTTCCGCTCCCATTAACGGCCAGTTGAATCTCCTCCCCTCTCGGAGCCGCCCCGCACTGAGTTCTTCTATGGGGCGCTCTATGCCCACCCCTGCCACTCGGCGGGCATGCTCTAGCGCCCACCGTGAACTCAAGGCACGCTCCATTCGCCCATGCCGCGCGGGCGTGACACCCCTGCGTGGCCCTGTCGCCCTGGGCTTGCTCCATGGGATCCCCCATGGGCATGGCGCCTAGGCCCACATGTGCCTTGGGGTTGAACCCGTGGCTGGCCCTTGGCTGGCCAATTTTTTTGCAAAGGACAAAATAATACTTTGTATAAAAACAAAGTACTCCCAAGTGAAATATGACAAATTCCATTCATTCCAATCCATTCTCCATTCTTCATTTCATCTCTTCTCTTCTTCTTAAGAATTCCTCCATTCCTCTTAAACATTTAATCTTCACTTAGGAGTGAAATTCACGAAGGTTCATCTTCAACTGAACTCCTTAATCACATAATTTCTTCCATGTGCTTCGTTGATCTAATCAGAGATCAAATTGGTTCTTCTTCTATTTCACATGCACTAAGTAATAGTGCATGGACTTCATTAATCCCCATCATCCACTTAGGAGGTATGGATGGATCATCTTCATCTCCTCATGCATTTTCTTAACAATGCATGGTCTTCTAACATTGTTGTGACATTGTATCCAGTTGATACAAGTTCTTTAAACTTAAAGAACAGTTCAACAATCGTCAGATGTAATGATGATGCTCCATCATCATCCATTCTTCAAGTGGTGTAACTTAGTATCATCTTGATACAAGTATTTAAACATTAAGATCAGTTCTACAATCGTCTGATATTCATGGAGAATGTTTCAACCATAATCTACTATGCCACTTAGTAAATCTCCTAAGTGACATGCCTCTAAGTACCATGGCCATTATCCTTCATCACCATCACTATCACATCCTTTATCATTCACATCTTGACATTCCTTGACATCCATTCATTCCATGACAACATCATGCCTCATTGACAACAAATACAACACAGTGCATTTCAGTATCGATGGAAAAACTACATGGTTTGTGAACCCTATCAATATAGAATGATTGTGGTTGTATTTTGGAACATTCCTCAACGTCATATATAATTCCACATTCTTTTTGTGCCTTTTAATTCATCATTTGCATTGATGGATGAAAATTCTGCTAAGAAAAACAAGATTATTCCCCTTTCATTTTCATTCCCAAATCAATCATATATAAATCCATAAATATTGGATCTCTTTAAAAGAGTATTATGGAAAATATTGCACAGTGTATTTGAATTAGAGCTTTAGCCACAATGATTTCCTTCATGATGTGGTAATGTATTGACTGAACATTATCATTGATCAACCCCAACAAACATCATTAGTGATTATTCAAATATGTCTATGTAAATATTTACGTTATGAAATTATTATTAATATATATATATATATTACACATTTCACCATATAGATAATTAAATTATATATTATATGATTTCATTTATGTTATAAACAAAAAATCAATAGTCGTGTAATTTTTTCCATGAAATTTTAATTAGTGAGAGGTATATGATATCACTATGTAAATATGAATGATAAAATATCACAATATATTAATTAATGAATAAATATATTTATTAATCCATTATCGACTTAATAGTATTTTAATTATGAGTTAATTTACCAAATATTCCTTTAGTTCATCGAAACCCTCTTCACATTAAACTACCCATAAAAACATACCCACATTCTAGTCCTCTTTGTGAGAGGACTATATATTCATGATGGATTTCCCCCAACATATAGGTAGTATCCATCCAACCAATGAAATATATGGATATTGGTTACTATTATTAGTCTAGTAAATTAATGAATAACATTACACATTGATGGATCCACTCATATACACTCAATTGATATTTTATGACACAATAATAAATAATACTGAGTCAAAAGTCACAAATCGTAAATATTTCATAGAACTCCTCCTTCCATAGGTTCTTCAAAAAAATTCTAAAACTATATTTAGTATCTTCCATACACATTGATTATATAATAATATAATATATAAAGGCTACCAAAAACTCAAAAAACTAATCACTGATGTATCTATTTAGATAATATAAGAAGATAAAATGAAAATTTTATAGTCCAAATTGTATTACTAAAAATTCAGAATTAACATAGCAATTTTGAAAGGTTATGTCAACAATAACAATCATTTTTATACACCGATAATGATATATAGATTGCTGACCAACATTGATATTATTTGTATCTCATCATAATTAATGAAATATATAATATATAATGGGTATATGATACACGTATGTAATGTTGATATTTTTATGTTCAAGACAATCAATGAAAATAATAATTTATTAATATTTCTTCTCAAAAAAAGGAACATGTCTACCCCATAAAAAATCATTAAGTCAAATGAAACCCTTACCTAGATTCTATTATAGTTCTTTCATAAATTCCCACAACTCTATCATGTACATTCTATAAGAAGTCCTTGAAATATGAATACAACCATGATTATTTTTATTGAAAACCAATAATCATGATTTAGGGGAAGAGTATAAATGTAAAAAATAAATACATAAGCATATTTTATAAAAATAGGCACATTTTCAATGATAAATTTTTCTCAATACATTTTAGAAAAACATCCCACATCAATTAGTAAATAAAATCATACATTGTATGAAATTGAAAATACGTGTCAAGGTTCATCCTCATAATAATATATGATTGAATATAAATATGAAATATCAAATAAAATGTTCCTTCCTCAACAATTTTTCTGTGATCTATACGAAGAGAGCGAAAACATACCCAATATTACATCATACTAAACGAAAAAAATGTTAATAATATTTTGAGGATGTAAATTCCCAAAAAATCTATTATTGTGGATTTATATACATAAAAACTGTTCATCATGTAATAATGTGCTTTCTTTCTAAATCTATATGAAATAATTGAGGTTGTGTTGTGATATGAATAAGAAAATAATTCAATATAAAATACAGAGTGTAAAAAGGATAAAACAAAACATTTTCAATATTATAGTGGATGATAAGGGTATCATTCACCATGTCCCTAGGAATTTCCTCAGCAGCTATTAAAAACTCTTGGTCTTAGACATCTCCTTGTAGTTTATTTTATGGCATGTTCCCTTAATATTTGGGAAATTAATCAGAATTATTCCCCATATTTTTTAGATAATTTATAATACATTAATGAATTACCCATTACCCATTTATTTTTGATTAGTAAATCCTTCTTCTTAAAACATTATGAAAACTCGTTTTTTAAGCTTATACCATAATGTTTCTTTTAATTTTCCTGAAATGTTTGAAAATTATCATAAATCATCTTCCCTTTATGCATTTTTTATCATCCATCATCATGTTTTCTTTATTTACTTTAGGTCCATCAGACTTGTATAGTTAAAACCATATCATAGTAAAATAATATATTTTATTTTATATGATGAGATTATTTGAGAAACTAATTCCATTTAAAGGAATGGAATTACCCCATCAAAGAAATGATCAATCAATCTATTATAATTATATATATATATAATATATATTTCGATGATATATATATAAATATATAATCAAACATTGAAACACATTACATTTCAATTTATGATATACTAGGAAAATTTTCTCTTCATATATCCTCATTAGGCATGAGGAAAATGTTTTTTCATGAATGGTAGCTTAAAATTATTAAATTCAATTTATTATGTTTCCTTCAAATTGTTATTTTATTGAATAAATGAACACCAATGATAAAAATTCCATAAATGATTATAAATAGACATGATATGTTTTTTTTAAATTTTTTACTTCTAAAATCGAGTGTTATATTTTCTATGAACTTTATCAATTACTATAGGAGAAATATATTTGTATTTCCTTTATTTAATGGAGCTATATAATCAATTAACTGGTCTAACATTGTTATACCATGATAAAAATGCTAATGATTCTCTATTAATGAAATATTATTGGTATTAACTTCAGTCATTTTCCAAATATTGTTAAACAATTTTCAGTCCCATATGCAACACCTGCTCTATCTTCATTTACTTTTCTAAGAATGAAGTCACTTATAAAAAAACATGAAATTTTACTATTTGTATAACATATGCATGGAATTATTTATAAATAATTAAATACACTATATTTGAACCTAAAATTATTAATCATTACGTATAATTTTAAACTATTAAGGAAGTTTACATAAATTGAAAATTTTTGTATAACTAATCCTATTATTATCAATTTGATTTCATATATATTTTTCATAAATAATATCAATTTTTTCAATTATTTCATATTGTTAGGTAATGAAAATGTTAATTAATCAAAACATACCACATGGGTGTGTCAAACTAGGTACATAAAAATGTTACACTCAATGCGAACCAGAATGATGGTAGAGATATAATCAACTAACACATTTATGTTTTATTACCCCTACAAGAATTTGTACCCAAACCACACACACTATTTGTGTGTAGATGGTGATTTATTTCTATGGAGAACATAGAATAACTACCTTACCAAAACATTATAATGTTTCCTAATACATTGATTTATCCTCATGTTTTTTATAGGTTTATATTCTATAATCTTTGATTCTTAGAATCATGATCCTTATGATTTATAAAAATCCACTGATACCAACCATAATGACCCCAAAAAGTAGTATAATAGAGCTAGTGGTTACTTTTTTACACTGATAATGGATTAAATATATCATTTCAAACATGACAGAATAGTTTAGTAGTCTTGAAAAGGCATAATAAAAAAAATATCATATTAAATTAATAAAATAAAATAGATAAATGTATATTTTTTGAGAACACCATTATTTAATATACAATATCCCTATAGATAAATAATAAAACAATTCATAGATTATAGGGGAAGGAACAATACAAAAGTGTTGGTGTCATATGATTAGTATGGGGATGGATGCAAGATAATTTATGTAAAAATTAATCTTGTTGATGGAAAAATTAATAATTAAATAATATTGAATAAATAATCACTTGATCGTGAATCTTATAAATGTATAACATAAGTGTTAAAATTATAAAATCGACATCAACTATAGATTTTATAACAATTTAATTCTTAATAAATAATATCTTAACATACAATCAAGGTCATATCTTTGAATTTTTCATAAACTCCTAAGGCCTTATCCAAATTTCCAAAATATTTTGATCTGTGATAGATGCCAATTAATTAAGGGGCTATATAATTAAATGTTCCATACAAAAATTAATAACTCCAATTAATTTATCATAATAATTAATAATACATTTTTATTTACATGCATTAAATATCAATAAATTTTAGAGTTGACGAAATTGTATATTATATATCAATACTTTACCATGTAAAATATACTATAAACCCTCTAGATAAATGTGGTGGATGGAATCATCCGATTATTTCCTCAATAAATCATAATATTCATCAAATATGTTGAATAAGTTCAAAATACATTAGATTATCATGGTATTGATTTTTGAGGAAAATAAACATTTCCCTTTGAAACTAATTATTTAAAATGTAAAAGAATCATTAATATTTAAGAAACCATTTTATTTTAATTTTACTATTAAAAATTTTATATGATTCTTCAAATAAATGTGTGGTCATGGAAATGGTAAATTATATTCATTATTTAAATGATAAAAAAATATTCATCTCCTATTTTTAGTAAATGGTAAAAAGTACCCCATTCAGAAAATGAAAAAAATATTCATTTTAAATTTTTTTTTGAAAAATTAAAATATTTTTGGAAATGTATATCATAAATCATTACATAATTTAAACAATATTATTTAGAAAAATTTAAGGAAAATATATAGAAGGAATAATAAATTCGTGACAGGATACAAAAAGAAAACCAGGCTTCTTTAAAAATATTATTTTCATATATATGGAATATTTATGGAGAGAAAAATTTATGAAAAATAGTAATTTATAGAAAATAAGAAAATAGATTTATTTGAGATATAAAGATCATATAATTTACAAAATAGAAAATTAAACATTAATAAACCTTAATAATGATAACATTAAAATCTAAACCCTTACCTATTGTCTAGCTTCCTTTATAAGTGTTTCAACCACCACTTCATGGAGAGAACTAATTTGGATATCCACATATGGAACAAGGACTGAATTTTAGTAAGAACAATTCTACTATATAGTGTTTAATTTTAATTTGGGGTAATTTTAATAGTGGTTAGTTAATCCAGCAGGATTAAAATTGTGTCAAAATTGAGGGAAGGGGTTCTCATTAATTGTGATGGGGATAGAAATAAAAGTAATAATGGAAAAAATTAATAATAAATAAATAATTCTTAATCAATAATATTCATATTTGAAATAAATTTTAGAGAAATTACCTATGGTCTAGATATCATCACCCTCTGAAATTTAGACATGTTTTGGTATCATTTTAAACATTATCTATCGACTTTTCTCTTTTTTATCCAATTTATATATTTATTGAGGTACTAAAAAATTAATATTAAATAGTTATTATTGTATGTATAATTTAATAATTGGATCAAATAATATAAATAGTTAAAATTTCCAAAAAAAAATTCATCTTACTAGTTCTCTTGAAATAATTTTATAATTTTTATAATATTAAATTAAGTATTATTTTTTTCTAAAACATCATTAATATTATTTTCCAAGTAATAAGTTAATATAATTATAAATTTATAAATCTGGGTTAGATTATAAACCATTATCACATACCTAATAATATAAATTCATCTATAAAATTCATTGATAATAAAAATTCAAAAAAAAATTGTTACATTACATATTTTAAATATAATTTATTTAATTATAATATTAATTTAATAATTTCTATATCTTTATAGAGTATACATTTAAATTAATTATATGATAATAAATATAATTAAATTTCACTGAAAAAAATAATTTATATTTATAATAATTAATTATATCCAAATATCTCTACATTTTATCCATATGAAAACATATTTGAGACATTAATTTATTGAATGTGACATTTTGTATTTATTTATTCTATATGTTAATTTAAATTACATAGTAAATCAAAAATAGAACCAACTGGAAATATAATTTTTTTGTTGGATATAAATTTCCATTCTACACATATCCAAGAGGATTAAGGCAACTGTTAGAAAATTTGTAACGAATTATCAAACTTTTTTAACGAATTTTTCGGTTTTTATCTATTCGAAGGAGATATTAAATTACTATAGTGGATAATCGTATTGAAAAAATATCATGTTTCCATTTAAAACATATTCACATATTTATTCTGACTATTTAATACATTTCTCATGATTCAATTCCAAAGTATATAAATAAAATTAATTTAATAGAAATCTAAAAAAATATATGAAAAGAATATTTTTTTGAGAAATATTCCTCTTAAGTATAATAGTGTTTTTATATAAAAATAAATCACAAAATTCAATACAATTATCCTAATTCAATTATTCAAGAAATAATATTACAAATATTAAATTTGAATCATTTTAAAAAGTGTTTCTTTGTAATTTAATGAAAATTTTTTAGTATATATCTTTGTTTTCAATATTTAATTAAAAACCAAAATCATGAAAATTCCAAAATATTGAATGTAAGATAAGTTTGATATGACGATTTAAAAAATGATTAACTTTTTTCCAATACTATACATAATATTTCAATATGATAATTATAATATTAAATAAAAAATATAAATAAAAACCATTTTTGAGAAAACATGTATCATTAAAACATATAATTACATTACTAAAAATATATTTCCTTTATCTAAATCCATTATAAATATGGTTATTAAATATGATTATTAGAAATCATTCCACAAATTTAATGGATATTTTATAATGATATATTATATTACGCTTCATTATGACTTTTGGTTTCATGTATTTCAAGGTATCAAAGAAATTAAATGTAGATATAGAGAACCACAAAATATTGGGGTGAAAAATGTAGAATGTCAGATAAAGTGTTGAAATAATTATTGTATAATTTTTTATTTTTATGAAATTGAAGGATACACGTGTTCTAAAAATATTGTTATCATGTCATTTCACACCCCATTTTGATACACCAATGTCATATGGATCCAGCAGAGTCAAATAAGATCGAGAGAAAGATCGTGGAGATCAGTAAGAAGGGATTTAATAGTCCATTTACATCAAAATTTGGTCAAAATTAAATATCTACCATGAATGCAGGTTTTAGAATTTAAAATTTATATATTAATAAAAGATGAATCAGGTGATCATGAATAACTATGGTCCCATTCCCTTGATATATTACCTTTTTGATCAGTTATGTGTAACCTGGTGTTTCTCCATGTCTGATATTTTAATGTGCCACCACAATACATTTATAGTGATTTGGATATCCCAAATAAGTTATTTTATAGTATTTATTGACATTATATGTATCTAGTGATATTTTTTGGTCAAATAAATGAATAGACAGTTTTCATAGATCACATTAAAAAAAACATGAGCCCAGCTATGGATGCACTATTTGGGGTATTTTTTTATGAAATTATATTCCACAGAACTACCATGTATAATAGTGTTATATGCCATGGGTTTGTACAATGTATACATAGACCACATAATCTATATCAGGCGATACTTTTTATAGAAAATATCACATTATTTTAGATGAATATTAAGCATATATCATTACAATCCACATAATTACCATAAATGATTGTTGTCTATAGAGAATATATATACAATATTATTCTTTCATTAATGATCTACAACATCACCAACAATAATCATCCATTATATTATTCTTCATATACATAACCAAATTAAAACATTTCATTATAATCTACGGAATGGTAAAATAATAAAGGACTCAAGTACTTAGTTAGCATAAAAAATTGATATATCAATGGCAACAGAAACCTAAACTGAGAATAAAGATATGAAAACCTAATAATAAATATTAATATCCATATATAGCATAACATAGATAAAAATCTTGAGAAATAAATTGAATCTTGGTATTTCATAAGATATGTATCATAATGAAATCAAATAAATTCTCCATGAAATTATAACTTTGTCATATGACATAATTTATTTTCATACACATAAAAATATAATATATTGTCATATGTCATGTATAATTTACAATAATTTAATAGTGTACTGGGTTAACTCCCCCATAAATTGTATCCTTAGTCAATTTTTACTCCTAATACTATTATAGTCGACAATTTCCCTTACCTAAATGGCATAGCATTTCAATCGAGTACATGTAATCCCATGATATATTGATATTTACATAGGGAATTTCATTAATATATTATTTTGGACCATTCCATCACATAATAATAATCCCTTAAAATGTGTTAAATATAGTCATAAAACGTTCATCATATTTCATATTTAAAGAAAAAAACCATAATCATAAAAATTTCAACAATTCATCGTATTATAAACTGTGGAAAATAAATAAGACTGAAAGAATTATCATAAATATCATATGTCCTAACGGTAATGAATATGGATGGTATCCTTGTAGTATATCCCTTGTAAATAAAAAGAATCATTAAAGGGTGATATAATAAATTAAATTTTCATTAAATGATCTCTTGAATATATATTGAGTAAAAAACCATTTCAATTTCAAAATAATTTATTTAAAATCTAACAATAAAACAAATGTTAATGAAAATGTTTTCATTGAAAATTTTCTTGGAAACTTATGATGGATTCCCCAATGAATTTACTGGTCATGAAGGTGGTAAATTGGATTCATGGAGTTTACATTAATTCAATTATTCAATTATCATTTTTGATTAAAATTATAAATCATATAATTTATAAAGTTAAAATAATATTCCATTTGAACCATACTTTAGAAAATCCATAATGATTAAAAATTTATATAATTATCATTGAAGGGTTTTAAAAAAATATTTAAATATTTTACCTTGCATGGATATGGAAGGAAATTTTTTTCAACCTAACAGAGAATGAAATTATTCATTTATTTAAAATATTCAGTCAATATATTGAATATATAAAAAGAACAAGTAGAAAAAATTAATCACTATAAATAACCATTGGAGAATAATTTTTAGAGATTAATAATTTATAAATCATTAAATTTCATTATTATATTTTTAATCTCAAATAATCTTGGTAAACAACAAGATTATAACCTTACACCATAACAAAATTGGTAAATTTGAAATCATTATCTCTATAATAGAATAAAAGAAAATTTAACATGAAATATCATGAAAATAAAGAGAATAATTATATAGCATATGAACGGGTATAAATATACACCTAATAACATAAATAGTTTAATAATATAAAACATGTCTCAGCAAAACAATATTGAGATGAAGAACTCATACTAAATTTGTAATCATTGATTCAAAACAACAAGATATATTGAAACTTTTATTTGTTTGTAAATACCTAATACTCATGAATATAATAATATTAAAAACTGAGGTGGTGTATTTACACCACCCAATGGAAACAAGTGGGGAATATAGAATATGTCTTATATAAATAAAAGTGAGATAAGAAATCCCCCTACCTTATGTTTCACTATATTTGAATGTCATCTGACATCCTATATAAAAAAATCATCTTATTATAACTCTACCAAAAATAATTTTCATAAATAATTTATCATATATTATCCAAATATAACAATTAAAAAATATTTTATAATAATGTTTTATTGAAATAATTATTTTCATGTGTTAACTTTTTTATTTTCCATGGATGTTTGAGTTCTATGGTTCTATTTTTTATACTTTAATCAAAGTTACATCATTTAGAGAATATTAGAAAATATATAAATAAAGTACATATTAAATAAAAAAATATATATTAAATCATATATAAATATTATATACATAAAAATTAATTAAATTAATCATGGATACACTAGGTAAAACATATGCATTATTTTTTTTTTAATTTTTTCTATATAGAAAAAAAAGAAAAATTACAATTCACATTTACATAATGATATATATATATATATTTATAATAATTATAACTATCCATGTAACGTGTTGTTAATCATTTAATTACATCCCTACATAGTTATGGTAAGACATATGTACACACATGCAGTGTTTTCATTTTCTGTACGATGGAAATAAGGTGTGTAATGGATGTTATATTATCATAATAAAAATTATGTATATTTAAGATACTTAATTACTTATATTTTAATAGATTCCATTTATTTATAGTATTTATAAGGAGAAATAAATCTAATAACACTTGTTTTAGATATATACACCTTAGTTGAAAAACTATGTTTGGATTACACATTATGCTATTAGAGAATATTATTTTGGAAACACTATATACACAATAATGTTTTTAATGAATCTTGGAAAATATTTTTCCAGTATTTTCTTTCAGAGAATTATCAAACATTAGGAATAATGTTGGGTAATAGGTTCCCCATTATATGTGATGGGATGGTCTCTCTTAGAATTACATAAAGTAATAAATTTATATCATTAACTTTATTACATTTCTCTCAAAACTGTTAAAAGTATTAATTATGATGGGAATTGTTAAAAAAATACTCCCATAAAATTTGGAAATTTGTGGCTTTTTTACACATATTTATTAGTTTTAATCCATGATACTCAATTAAACAATTATGATTGAGTGAATTGATTTACACTTCTATGGTAAATAATGTAAAGATTAAAGGAAAAGTGACTCATAAATTCATCATATTTTATATTTCAATCCTTATCTAATTCCCTTCATTTATTATAAGATTCTTACTAATTTGAAATCAATTCTAAAAATATTTTCTCATTTAAAATATCAGTAATTTCACTTTTGGAAGACCATTAAACAATATAATAAAATTTGTTTCTCAGTATTGTAAATTGGTTTCAAAAGGAAATGGAATATATTATAAGGAATTTATAATATTAATATAATCATGATGTCAAATTTCGATAGGTTTATACAAAATTTTATCTCTTTTATTTTGTTTAACCCAATTGGTTGAATTTTTTTCATTATCAATGGAAATGAGTATTTCAATATTCATGTGTTATAATTTTAATAATAAGGTAAAATTTGACTCTAAAAGAGTCCATTAAATGAAATTTTAGACTATTTATAATCATTTATGTCTTATTTAAATATTTTTATTATTTTCAGAATATATAATAAACTATTTTTAACATATACACTAATAATTAAATTAAATGAAATATTCACATATCATCAATTTTAAAATCATATGAAAAAAAATAAAAATGCAAATATAAAACACTCACCCATATCTCATATTATTTTTTATCTCAAAAATCATGTGTAATAACATTTAAAATAGTAATATGTACTTACAAGTTTTTAAAATAAATTACTCTATATTTTTATTGCTTGCACAGTTATTTTATTGGTGTTGTTCAAACAGTTTAGGTAACTATTAAATGAGTTATTAAAAAATATATTAAAATCAAAATAATAATCCTTTAACTAAAAAATTATAATACAATACAATATGGTTTTACTCATTTTAAAATTAATAGAGTTATTAAATTCATGAACATGAATTTTTTTACTCACTATATTAATTAAATATAAAAAAGGTAAACATAAATGATAAATTGATAAAAGGTAATATTTTTTATGTTTGTATGATTTTGGATGAATTATACTAATTTAATCAGATAATTTATTTTGTATTAAATAATTTAGTGTCATATCACATTTCTTTTAATGTATTTTAACCCAATTAACCATTACCATGGTGAAAATAATTAATTGTGGGATCTATTAATAATAAACAAATTAAAATTAACATATTTTAAAATTTTATTCCTCATTATATCTAAAATTCATAAAAATTGAGAATACATTTTTATAGTTGGTAGAAATTAATATATGATAAAAGTTAAAAATAAAAAAAAATTGTTTCATAAAACTAATATTTTGGAAGAAATGATATATATAAAAACCATCCATATAATTTTTTAAAATAATTATAATTAGATTATTAATTATATAATAGAACTATTTTAACATTTGATACATTTTTAAACCAACTAGAACTATTTTAATTCTTGAAATAAACATATATTTTTTAATACGAATAAATGTTTTCAAAATTCACTAAAAGAAAACCATATTTGAAAAATCCTAAAAAGTTATCCTAAGATATGTTACACATGATATCAAGAAAATTATATTATTTTAAAATAATAAAATATATAAATTTCTGATAAATAAATTATAATATTCACTACTAAAATAAAACACATTAATATTGAAACCAAATATTAATGAATAAAATGAATATTTAAAAAATGCTTGTATTATTTATAAAAATTTATAAATAACATTATAAAGATTAATGAAATTATATATAAATTTAATAATATTTTATATGTGTTCCTTATTTCCATTTTAACATCTTTGTTATAATGATTATAATATAAACACATTTTTGGGTTTTTTAATACTCGATATTATTTCTTATATAAGTTATCGAACATAGTGTTCTTTGAAAATATCTGTATTTTACTACAATTTTATGCAATTTTTTTAAGAGTTTATTCATATTTATTTTGATAATGTTCATAGGGAATGTGGAGTCTGAGACAAGTTATCTAATGAATTAGAGAATTTGGAGGTAAGGTTGTCTTGGACACAACCCCGTAAAGTGTTCATGATCTAGAATTTTCTTCGTTTATCTATATACTAATAATGTTTTTTGAAATAGTTATGTAATAGATTGGAACTTGTGAATAAACTGATGAAAATGGATAATTTTTCTAGATATTAGACCAATGTGAAAAAAATATCTTGAGTTTATTAGGTGGATGAAAATATCTACATTGGCAATACTATGTGCTCCAATGATCATAAATATCATGTATTATGATAAATAAGTTTCTTGATTTGGAAAATTACTAATATAGAGGGAGAATCTATAAGAATATAGTCACCAGAATATGTGATCTAATGGGGGAAACAACCCTATTCAAGACATAGAGTTGGAAGAAAAGGTCTATGATCTGATGTATTAGTGACACTATCACTTTAGTGATAGGTTTATTATATAAGATAAAGAAAAATCCACTATTATATTTTCACATGGAGAGAACATATTTTGAGTAATGTTCACTAATTAAGGTATCAATAGATTATAGTCTACGAAATAAAAAATTAACATTTCAAGGGTAGAAACATTGAATGTTCTCTTAGATTAAGGGTCTGGTGGAGTTGGAGAATGGTGATCATCCATCTAAGGAGTAGTTGATCTAGTTTAACTCATTGCCTAAGTGATGAATGATTATTTAAAATGATCATGGATAGATGAAAATTTATCTTATGGTTTTCACATATTATCTGACAAACCACATAAAATATTGAAAACTAAATAACATAGAATTTGATGTTATGCATGAATAGTTAGGTGATGGTGATCTACTACCTAGACGGTCATTCATTGATGATGTTTTGATCCTTGTATGTGGGAGAGTTTCAGTCTACACTTCCATTAGGGATTATAATATTAGATATTTTTATATATATTTATGTGTGGTTAATCTAGTATTGATGAAGATGTGTTATGACTTCATGAAATTTTTCATGTAAATATGGTTGAAGAAGGAAATTATCTATTTAGTTTCATGATGACTTACCATCTAGAGGTTTAATTATGAGCACCAATCACCTAGTGATATTCATGACCAAATTCCAGTTCTTTTTTGATTATGGTAAGACATTACGGTGGACATTTTGAAAGGGTTACCCTTGTACAAAGAGTATTCATACAGTATGGGTTATTTTCAATACCTTGGTTAATGCTTACCACTTCATACCAATATAAGATACTCACTCATTGGATGAGAACGGGAAGCTATATATCCATGTGATTTTCTGATTTTATGGAGTTACATTGACAATATTATATTATAGATATGACTATAATATATACTGGTTCTAAAATGACTAGCATAAGTCCATATAAACTTATCTGATATTGATTATAACATACCATCCTCAGAAAAATAGATAATCTGATCAGATGATAGACATATTGGAAGAAATATATAAATTTTATCTTATATATTTTATATAATAATCATAAGATCATATAGACTTGTTTTATTTTTATGAAAATCATTTTCTAGGTCTCAATTCACATGGAACATTATAATCCTCACTATAAGGGGTCGTATTGTTCACTGATATGCGAGAATGAGTCAAGAGATGTAAATGTTATGGGGACTAGTATGGTTCACGAAAAAAATAAAAAAACATATAGAATAATTATAAGAGGTTGTTCATTTCTCAGAATATGGAGATATCTTTTATACAAAATTTTAGGATACCATTGCTGTTTTTGAAGGTGAAAAATATTTCTTTAAAGTAAATTTTTGTCTAGGACATTGACATAGGATGATACGATGATAGATATCCCCAATATACATTAAATATATAAAGGTCATTGACAATATTGGGATTCTGAAATATAATATATTAGTAACATATCTCTACCATTTTATTCATGAGGTAATTTATGTGTTATACTTCATGTGGGACAATACCAATCATACACAAGTCATTGAATGTGAGGGTGTTGTGATATAGATTGATGTATCAAACATAGAGAGACCAAAGAAGCATATATAACTTATTGAAAATAATATTGTGAGAGGAAAAATATATTATCCAAATATTTTTGGTAACATGGTTTGAACGAGGAGGAGACTTGAGAAACAGTGGCTAACGTTATAGAACTATAGAATGAGTTGTTAATATAGGAAATAGATGTACTCATATCTTGGACTATAAGTCATTATACTAGGATAATTCAATTTCCTAGATCAATTGTTAAATGTATAAAAATATTGTGCTCATTGAGATCTTTATGGATGATTAAAAGTGTTCTTGGTGACCATTGAGTCCAAAACAGTTGGAACCACACCATGGTAGATGTGGCGACACTATAGTGGAGCAGCGGTTTTGACACCATTAAATAGGGGAATGGGTTGATCCAAGGTGTTAATACCCCTCATAATTGTTTTTTTCCTTCATCATATAAAAAATTGAGATTGTTATACCATTTTTTGTTTGACAATTCCATATTGACTGCTTCGTGCCAATTTCATCAAGAATGATCATTTATCGGTCCGTAGGTGTTAGGTGATATCAATTTCCTATTATATAATTAAATTAGGGAACCCATTTCAAATTAACAATGATGTATTAATATGAGTATTATCCTGGATATTATATCTTAGTTGATTACATATCTATATCTACCTCTCCCTCGATTTAAAAATGGTTTTCAAATAATTATAAAGGGTTATAGAGGCACCTCTGTTTGATTAATCTTCTCTATAAACTATAAAAGGGTGCCAAACACTAATGTTCAATGCCATATTGATATATCCTTTTTCATAGAGATCATTGTTTTATTCTCATAGTGGAATATTGGTTTTAGATACCTTATATTCAGGCAGTTTTTCCATGGCTGTTGTCTAAAATACAACTCCATTGCACTGTTCCATATTTCCATTAGAGAACCTTCAAGACATTAATGAGCTAGTTTTCATTTATCATTGATTATGGAGTGTAATTTCATTCTTATTCCATATATTATAGATGAAACCCATTGATAAAATAAATATTTGTTGTGAATTGGTTCTACCGTTTGGCACATTCCTTTTGGATTAACATAGAACCTATGTAATGTTGTATTATAAATAGTTCTAGGAGTCCATTGTGTGATTTTTATTTTTATCAATGTGTGAGAAATATTCAAGGGATGAAATCTTAATAAATATTGATTTTCACATGAATAACCATTATTTAGAAAATTTTATATCAATTGGGGCTATCATTGTGTATTTTTTCCATGTTATAAATACTATGATAGAAATGTATATGTTCTGCATTTATAGTGAGTAATTTTGGGTTGGTGTGTTGTTGTGATACCCTTATGTGACAATTTTTTCAATGATAATTGTTAGAATAAATTGATTTAATACTTTATGTATACTCACATGTTGATATATGGTGCTGTTATATATTTAATGATGTCATGAAATGATATTTATCCTTTTATAAAATGATATATATTTTATTTCTATTGTATGCCTTTTATTTGGTACATGTAATTGGTGGACACCATTGTATAAATAAGACTTATCAAGGATGTGTTCATGAAGTTCAAATATGATGAAATTTGAAAATGGTAGAATTAAAGACAAGTTATAACTCAATGAACCTTGTGGATATTGAGTAAAATACCGATAATAGATGGAAATTATGGATAATGAAAAGTACATCAATTACTTAGTGAACCAAATTCGTATTGAAAAACATATAGATACTTGATGCACCTTCTGGATATACACTATAATGCCACTTTATCCCTTGTGGATTCCACATGAAATGAAAATAACCTTTAAGGCTTGTACTAATTTTACTATTATCTCTATTATCAATTAATCATAGATATAAAGTAGATATGTTATGTGGTTTGTGGTATCATGGGTTACCAAATTGACTCAGTACGTGTTTTTGTGTTGTATTTATTTCCTTCACATCTATAATTATTGTGTAATAAATATATTTTAATATATAACAGAGTTTAATGATTCCTTTTTCATGTCCTAGTGTGTTTAATTACTCACACAATATACTATTATTTTAATGTTCTTAGATACATTATGTATAGTGATCTGAGATTGTGCATGGGTCCAATGGCCGACAGACGTGCTAAGGTTTATGGAGCACTGATCGGTACCATGAAAAAATATAGATGATAATTGATGTTTTCTTTATTTCATTCTTGTCATAATTTTATGCTGACATATCATTCTACATTGGGAACCCATTATTTATTGTATGACTAATATGCCTTCTATGAAGTTCCACATGTTACATTCATTAAGATATTTTACCATAATTTATTTCATTTTGAAATTTTCAATGAGATGATACTAAGGATATATTCTCCCCACATATAGATGTAGTCATTCACTATAGTCATCAACCTATTGTGTATAGGGTGGAAAGCATGTGGTTGTTTGGTACTCTGATTTAGTATCAGTGGAATGGGATAGATCAATAAAAAAATAATTTAATATTCCTATATGAAATAGATGGGTTGTTATATCTTAATTAAAAAATATTATAATTATTTTACTAAATTATCTCAAAACTGATATTTAACTATAATATTTTATATGGAATAGATGTTTTTACATAAGGTCCACAGTTCATTTGAATTCACATTTTAGAGAGTATTTGGAAAACAAATTCCTGGATAAATCGCCCCTAGTATTATAATATAATTTTTCTAAAAACCATTAAACATTTTATATAATTTTAATAATGATTACATTTTTTTCATTATAGTTATGAAGACTCTTTATTCAGTTTGTAACTATGAGAGGAATACATGATTAGTGTGGGATCCTTGGGATTGTCCATGGAAACATTGGGATAAGGTTTTAATGTTTTATATTCATTTTATAACCCATGATATTTATATTAAATGATAGTATATTACTCAAAACATCATTGGTCGAATCTTATTGTTACATATTTTTACATTTATTATCTCTTAAACTCTTATAGATGTAGTGGAGGAATGATAATTCCATTAGATAATGGATATAAAGAAAAAAATATTGGATCCACTTTGTGTATAAGGTTGTATTTTTTGTCAATAATTTTCAATGAAGATCAAAATGAAGGAGATCAAGAAGTACTCCGATGAAGTGGAGGAATGATAATTCAGACGATTGTTGTACTGATCATAATTTTAAAGAACATGTGTCAAGGGTGATACATTGTTTACAAAAATTAAGAATGTGGGGTGTAATCCATCTGAGTATGATTAACGTAGAATGGGGTTTTTGGATGAAGACCATGCAATTCCTCCTTATTGCATGAGAACCGTGGGTTTTGATGAAGACCATGAAATTCCTCATTATTTCATGAGACCCATGGGTTTTTGAAGAAGACCATTCAATTACTCATGATTTCATGTGAACCATGAAAGAGACTTCTTGAATAATTGATTCATATGGTTTGGATGTATTAGATAATGACGGCTGAAGAAGAAGACAATGTGCAAGGGATTGGACTTCTGAGATGGCCATGCGGAGATTGAAATTATGAGATGGCCATGCACATCACATTGTATCAGAAGATGATGGTTCTAATGTTGTTCCTTCAAAGAATACATATCACGATAGTGGAGTTTGTGATGATAGCAGAAGAGTTGCTGAAGGATTCAAATCACCGAGAAGAAGTGTTTTTGAGGTGATTGTTGTTGTTGAAAAAGAAAACAAACGACATACAAACTTGTTGAAAAAAGGGATTTCATGATGGCATGTCGAGTTCAAGAGTTGTGTTCAACGATCTATGTTTGATTCAAGAACGTCGACAGAGGAATGGATGATCTGGAGGCAGTACAAAAAGAGAAGATACAAGGTGGCGCCATTTCTCAGTGTTTGCCAAATTTTTGGGCCTGAAAATCGAAAAATGGAGAAAAGTTTTTTTGGAAAAGGGACTTGCGTGTTGTGTACTTGAAGGCTTGGAAACATGTGTTCCATATGTTTTTGAGGATCAGAAAATCAAAATATGGAAAAGGGATAAGGGTCTCTTAAGTTTTGGTGAGTTCGCACAGGTGACTTTAGCGCCGTGAAAGAGACTTGCGCGCCAATGCCTTGGAAGCATGAGAACATGAGCGCCTATGGTTTTTCAAGATCAGAAGATGAAAATTTGGAAAAGGTAAGAGGTTCATTCATGTATGGAAGTTGGTCACGTAAGTGACTAGTAGGGGAAGAGACCTACGCGCCGAGACTTGCGCGCCGATGGTTGACTTGCGCTTCGTCGCGTAGGGTGGTCAAATTGTATATAAATACTAGACCACCCCTCCTCATTTGTAATGGAGTTCAACACTTAGCAAAATCATAGCTCCCATCAAACAGGTGTGGATGTCGCGCAAGTATTGTGTGGTCGCGCAGGTGGACTTGCGTGCCATTATCTGAAGCTGTGCGCCGGTTGCTGGCTGCGCGCCCAAGGCGGTTTGGGAGTGAAAGGAAGTAAGTCGCGTGGGTTAGAAGTTGAAGAAGGCAGTGTCGCGCAGGTGGTTTGGTGATACTTGCACGCCAGTTTGGATCGGTGCGCCGGAAACTTGTGCGTCGTAGTGAGACATGCGCGCCGGGATTGTGACTTGCGTGTCGGTCTTCGATAAGCGCGTCGGGGTTGTTAAAGTTCATATGTCCTTTTTTAAGCTGCACGAAAGCTGGAAGATCGCCCAGTACCCTCAGTGAAAAGTGGGATTCATATTCTGGTGAGAGTTGGACTTCAATAGAGCATCTACATACGACAGAGGATGCATTCTTATGCAATGATGATGAGACCTTCACGTCTATAAACTGAGTGTGACTTCACCAAGGGAAGTGATCCAGGGGGTGTCAACGGGAGTGACCCAAGGGAAGCATTGAGCTATCCCTGAACCTTTGTAAAGCCAGTGTGCCTGGGACAGATTGACTGTGCCCGAACCATTGTAATCCACAACTAGCGAAGATTAGTGGAATTTGGTACGACCGGCAACTTGTCGGCGTATGCTCCTTGGACGTAGCCCTTAGTGGTGAACCATGTAAAATTGTTGTGTTATCTCTTTGCATGTGAATGATTCATGGTTGATCATATCCATCATCCATGTTTAAGTAGTTCCTACCAACGTGGGAACAAGATCCACAACATTAAGAAGATAAAGTTGACACCCTGATTCACCCCTCCCCTCTCAGGGTGTCCCAGGGTTCTACAAAAACCTAGGTCTATGTTCCCTATCTATATTTATCCCATTCTCTTATATAGTTACAGACAACGGTTTGTAGTATCCTTATATAAATGGTCTATAATTGATTATTGTGGTATATTTTGATAGGTATTAATTTAATTCATCCCATTATAATTATATTAATGACATATAATAAATAAATGTACATAAAAACTGGACTATGTTTTTGGATATAATTAAATTAATGTATTATATAATTTCATTTTCATTTTTTAAGAAAACTAATTGATTATCAAATCCAATGGATGATTTCCAATAATAATGTTTTTTAGAAAAAAACATTAAAAATTACAAATAATTTATAAGATAATTTTTCTTTTTCTAAAACCATTTATTTTCTGTGTATTTGTATAATTTAAAAATGGAAATAATCATGTAACATTGTGACCCTCTTCATTGGCTAGAGTCGATGGGGAAATGATACATGCCCATAAAGACAACCCCAAAGCACCAATGGCTGGAAATAATTTCCAAAGGTATTCATAACATGTAGGGGTGTTTCCCCCTTTTATAAATAAAACAATAATTGAAACATTAAATAACCAAAAAAACACTATATAATGCACAAAACAATGAAATATAACTCAAATATTTCATTTATTTCAAAATCAAACGAAGATAAAGTTCCACAATGAAATATTACAATATCAACATACATTGTGGGGGGTTATAAAATGAATAATACTCCGAGATAACAATTTCTATCAATCTTTATATGCTCCATGCTACAACTTCACCAAATAACCCATGTATGATGATGTGGTTATTAAAATGTGTGATACTTTAACTGTATATGTGTCTTCATAGACAACATATTAAAAATAACCAATGTTCTAAAAATGGTAGAGTAATGAAACTCATAAGACTCTCCCCAATGAATTCCCTACTCACACCACTAGGAAAAAATTTCTCAGAAAAAATTATATAAAAACTACTACTTAAAAATATTCGAATACCAATTATATAAAATGTAGGAAAGTTTCACTAAAACCATTTTCTTAAAACACAATCAATTTTCAATGAAATATTAAAAAAATACTTTCAACTATTTCCTATGTTCCATTTTGGCATAACCATTCCATTAAAAATACCAACACATCCAACCATGCATGAATCATTATGAAAGGTCCATACTCTTGAGTGGTTTATATTCAATATACCATGTTTTCACAAGGTAACTACATTACATGTTCCATTAACCATTTCGCATAGATCACAAAGTCTTATTTCTAACAATCCCCCTAATGAAATATTACCACACACCATCAGGAATTCCCAAAACCATTAAAATATCAAACCATTTAAATTCCAAAACCATTTCAATAAAACCACCTTTTTATTGGAAAAAATTTTCCATGAGTAATATAAAGGAACTATTTTAAAATAAAAATTTTATCAAATTTTTTTTCACAAAAAAAAAACCTAATACTACCTCACAACCCATCAGTGAAGAAGGTTTATATCATATTTTTACAAAAATTTGACAAACATATTCAATCAATTTAATTAAAATGAATCATAATCAGTAAAATATATAATTTTGAGTTTACTATAAAGCTACTTACCTTTGGTTTTTTGGGGAAACTGATGAACGAAACATAAAAACCAATTAATCTGGGTTGAATCTCCATTAACCCTCCTTAGATATACTACAATATCATCAAAAACAACAAATATTAAAATATTTTGAATCTAATATCATTGTATATCCATAAAGGATATAGATATATGAAACTAAAAGAGAAAAAGAAGTAGATCTAAGAAAAATCCACCAACAACAGCCAATAACGATCACTTACCGTGAGAATCCATCTAAAAATAACAATGTGAAGCACTTAGATCTCCGCAGGATCGATAGAAGAACCATCACAAAACTTATATAAGATATAATATTGATTTTTGTTCATATATAAGGAAGCACTAGGGAGTGAGAGACCAAAATGAGTGAGATATATAATTTTAAGATCTCACTTTTGACTTGTGCATGTTTAGTAACATGGTTAGGAAAATAGTGCATTAACCGTACACAGGCTTCAGACCCAATATGAAACCTCACATGGTTGTCTCAAATTATTTCTCGACCATGCCCCACTATGAAAAATCCCAATATAATAAATTACATGGGTTCTTATAGGCTTACATACACTTTGGAAAACCCATGCACTGATTGTGCATCTTTCCTTTTTCAACTCTCTCATTTTGAAAGGATTCTTGTTGATGTTTTAGGGTTTTCAAAATCTATACACCAACCATAAACCGATAGAAAATCTCCAAAACCAATAAATATGTTCTCCAAAATATCCAAATAATCAAACATATACGTTAAATAATTAAAAATATTAAATAAAAGGTTACTAACCTTAAAAAAGGGATATTACAAACCATGTATATCAATGAATTTTACATTCAATTTTATAAATATAGATTTTCAAAGTGTAAAAATTCAGTTATTATTATATGTCGAAACATGTATTTCAATGACGAAATTTTGGATTTCTTTTGTAATTTAAATGATATTTTCAATAAAAAATTTTAGGTTTTATGTGAAATTTTACATTATAATGTTCGAAGAAATCATATATTAATATAAATTTTATAAATTTCTTACGGAATGTATTAATTTATGAAATATAGAATTTAACCTAGTTTTGGTAATTTTCATTATATGTGTGTTTATGTGATATATTTGTTTATGAAATTATGTTTCAAAACAAAAGTGTTTGATATATAGGTAAGGGAGGAATATGGTGTTTCAATTACCATAAATAACGTTATGGAAAACATTTTGGGAAAAGAATCATTGACTATATTGGTAATTTAAATGATTTAATTTGAGATAATTCATATGGAGAACTGGATGGGAATGATTAATCAAGACATGTATTTTCTATTTAGGGTCATTAGAAATCAATTAAAAATGAGGTTATTAAAATTAAATTTTCAAATATTTTAGGAAAATTTTATAATTTATATTTAATATTGGAAATAATTTAATTTTAATTAGTGGTTGAAAATTGATGTTTCATTAAATATATAAGAGGAATAGTTTTTTGGGTTGTTTATATGTGTTTGTATCGCATAGTTCGTATAAAATGATATATTATATTTTATGGATATTAATTTTCCTAAAATAGTGAATTTTTTTAAATAGTTTTATGACATAGAAATTCATGATAAATTAATGTTTTATTTCCAAAAACGTTATCATGGTTTGTTTAAATTATATTTTGAATGACCCTTATATATTTTTTATAGATTTATGTGATAAATCAAAATATGATTTCAACAATCCCATAACTGATCCACAGGTTGGATAAATAAACATGGTTAATATTCATTAGGATAGTGGAAAGACATTATTATTTGTTAATGGTGGTTCAATGATCCAATATAAAGTTATCGTTTTGAGGTTTGAAACCCTTGGAATATGATTATATCATTCATATCTATGTTTTTTTGACAAATTATATTTTACATGGGAGTTTATTTATTTTCAAATGGTTTCTTTTATTAATATTTATTTTTAATGGTTTATTTGAATTTAATATTTATATTAAAATATAGATTTATGTTTTATCTGAGGGGTAATCATTTCAAAAAGAATATTTGGTACCCCCTTCTAATAGACAATATCAACAGACCAAGTGATTCACTTGAGTCCCTATTAAATCATGGTTTAGGAACCATGGTTAAGGTGTAATAATCTACCCCTATCATTCCTTATATTCTAGAAGTGTTACTAATATTATGGATTAATAGTGATGATTTTTCATAGGTTATAAAACATTTTGTGAATCATTCATACAAAAATAAATACCCAAATGTGTTTTCAAGATTATTTATATAATTATAAGATGGATGGGATGAAATATTTATATCCACTAAATTAATTTTGTATTTACACATCTTTAATGATAAGATATATTATTTACGTCATAATATTCATATTCATTATGATATGATATCATGGAATGTAACCTTGTTGTATAACCTTTTTGAATCTATCATTACCACATGTATATGATGTATAAATTCATGAATAGTTATTTATTACAATTATTCATTATTATTATTTTGAATTATGATTAAATATTTTCAAAGAATATCTTTATTTATATTAATCAAATTATTAATATAATATCTTATAATAATATTAAAAATAATTAAATTAAATCAAATGTAAAATGATCAATAATATAAATAACATATTAATCTCCATGTAAGATCATAGTTCTTTCAATTTGAAAGAAACCCTTAAATTGTAATCACAAATTTATAATAATTTTTATAGATTCATTACATTAATAATTCTATGACATAGATTATGTATAAAAAAATAATATATTCTAATGATTCATGGAAAATAATTCCAACAAAATATATTTCATATTCATAAAATTTTTAGATAATAGGTAAAAAATGAGTTAAACACAATCCTATAAAATTTAAAGATAGAATAAATAATAAAATGTACACTTGAACTCAAAGAATTTGGATATAAAAAATAAAGTGTGGGAAGAATGAATCCTGTTAAAGTAATCATTATAATCTTTCTATTGAAGATTTTAATTTTAATGTCAACGAATCCCCTATCGGGTCACATTTATCTTTAATGTAGATATTTTTTTATTCAATCACATTATATATACCCTTCAATTAAAATAACATTATAATGAAGAGTACACATTTTTCCATTATCATTCAATTATTATTGAACCAATATTTTCAAGTCATGGGAGTTCTTCATTTCAGAATTATAAATTAAATAATAATTATTATTTTTCCTAGATTGATATTAAGAGTGTGTATCATGGTAATCTCCGTAAATAATTTAATTAATTTCAACTTAATATATTTTAATTATATTTGAGTATAAATTATTTTACATACTTTGAAAAATATGTTTAATAGATTGAATAGATTTTAATAATCGATTAGATAGAAAAATAACGATTTTTCGAATCAGTTTTTATTTTTAGTATTTAAGAATTTAAATCATTTTATTATTTCAGGTCGATCGATTTTTTATTAACTAAATTAATTTGATAAATTATTATTTATAATAGAATCATTCAATTCAGCATTATAGAATATTCCATCTAGCTCAATTAAATACCATTAATGTTGTTCATGGTCTATTAAGTATTATTACACTGTCAATCAAACTCAATTTGGTTGTTTGTTTACCTAAGATTCCTATTTTAAATTCTTATTAATTTTTAAAATAGTTTAAAGTTACTAATTGAATTTAATAAAACACTTTGGAGAGTTTAATGAAAAATTTAATTTATTTAATATCTAATTTTCGACAGCATTATATATTACTGCTTGTTTCTATTTTTAAAATTTTTTATAATTGAATATATATTCAATAAAAAAATTCATAACATTAGTGACAATTTAAAAATAATAGTAAACTACAGTTTGATTATTAGAATATATATTTTTTGTGACTAAATTATACCCCCCGTTTGTGACAAACATTCATGAAAATTTTTCATTATATCCTATAAATAATTATAAACAAAAAATTATAGAATAAAAAATATTTATAAATTTTACCATTTTGAGAATTATTTTTCAAATAATATTTTAATGAAATTATTACTCACGTAAACTAAAAAGTATATTAAAATAAAATATCATAAATAAAATGAATAATGTAATAAATTTTTACATTTACATGCGAACATTTCATAATGTTTCTAATCATTCAGGAACATAAAAACTAATAAAAACTAATAATTGAAATTATATGGGTGATATATAATAATTTTTTAAATGATATAATATTAGAACATATGTGAAACATGTTTGAAAAGAACCTAGTATTTATACAGCAAAAAAATCATTAAAATATTTAAAATAGGTAATATATAATTTTCTTCAAATAATATATTATAATTTATCATTTATAAGTTATATATCATATTTAAAAACATTCGTTTTTTGATATTAAGTTTTATGAATATGTAAAATATCATGATAAAATGGTGATTTTTCACTAATGTAAGGGAATGTAAATAAATAGAAAAGGTAAATCACATTTCTTGTTAAAAATGAATATATTTACTTTTTGGATGATATTTTAAAAATATAGATAAATTAATACTAGTATTGATTAAAAATATAACAAGATGAAGAAAATGTCTCACACTTAATTAGAATAATATCCATTACCTTACATAAATGGTGATGTATAATTACAATGATATGATTTCATGAAATTTTTTTTTGGGAATAGAAGATTAATTTTTATCTAAGGTATAAAGATGACTCGTAGTAGCAGATTGTGGATCCATAGTGTAAATTAAGAGATAATTAATAATTGGTTTTATAATATCTCTCTTATTCATATCGTTAATAAAAATATATGTAATGTGAAAAAAACTATATAGAATATCATATATATATTCAATTATTAATTTTAAATTTTCCTTACATACAAATAAAAGTAGTGTTTCTTAATGAATTTATGTATTATGGAAATATGAAATTATTGTACACACATTATACTCTTACATAAATATAATAAATTAGGTTTTTATGTTATTTTCTTACAATATAGGTATATCCTCTTAAAAATAATAATGATTTTTTAATTATAGAAAGAATTACTTGCGATTTTTTAATAAATAATTTTTCATTATGTATTCACCTTTGAATTTACTATCGTTTTATGATTTACAATATATATATTGGGGTGATGTAAATTTTTTTTAATAAAGAACATATATATATCTATAAAATAAATATCTTTGATAATAGGGGTTATTATTTGGATAATATTATCATTAGTAAATATAATAAATTATATAGTAGTTATTTCTATATGAACATATGGTTCATGATATTCAGATCCTAGAAGATATGATACATCCTTTCATTTGAAATCATGGTGAATCATGGGATATCATTCTGACACTTGATGAGTACTCTTATAACAAAAAATATCATCCATCTATTAGCATGGATCAATAATTGGATTTATTTCATCACATGGGTATATCACCTCTCTATAGTGATGGGGAGGGATTCTCATTTGGTGGGACTAAGTATTGTTTCAGAGACATTAGTGAGGGTTTACAGCATACATATGTGTAAGGTGGTAGATTAGTGTTGAAAAAAAAACTTTTGTAGATCAGTGGAATCATCCTTTTGGGTTTTCTATAGGTGACAAAGATTTATTGAATGTTCATCCACCATTGGGACACTATTGGATTTGAAAATAGGGAATGCAGGCTCCTAGATATGCATTACAATTTTAGGGCACAGATTGTATTGGGATGTCTGTTTATCGGTTTGAATGTCTTGTTCATTGGAAGGGTTGTTATAGTGTTTTTCACATATCTCATCTTAAGAAATATCATCCTGATCCTGTTCATGATTTAATTTATAGATAGATTTATTTAGATCTTGATTTCACTGTTAGAGAGAAGTTAGTGGATTTTTTTCATTCTCACATGAAATTATTTTTTGGGACATCAATTCTATTAGTCATAGTGAAATATCAGCCAAGAATGTATTCTCATGGGATATGGAAGCACGAGCTATTGATAAGAGATTTTTTCCCCTCAACTCTTATCTACGCATGATTGTTCCACATGAATTCTAATACAAATAATGTATTTTTTAGGAGTTTTTAACTAATGTTACCATAATTTAGTTATTTCCCTTATCAATATTAGTTTTCCACATTATTTTTGGGAGAATCTTGGAAATCCCAAGGATTGGGGGAATGATCTGGGAATAATTTTTGAATTTTTATGATTTAATATTATTTCAATTAATTATTAATGGGTATAAATTTCTTAATCAATTTTTTGGTACCATGAATACTAAAGGTGGTTTAGATTTTTTTCTGAAAAATAATCTTTTTTAAATCTGTAAGAGAAATAAAATTCATGAAATGCGATTACGCATCATGTAATTTCTTCCTAGAAGATTTGGTGAGTCTATTACACAGCATGATAGGAATAAACATCTATTGAAGATTACATGACATTAATTTCAAATTTCTTATGTTTATTAATGGTGATATATTTTACAATGTTTTCAAACATATTCAATTACACCACATGTTGTTGGATTGTAGGACACAAAAATCTCACGTTTCATTCTTTTATGATGTTTTGGGAGTGATTTTTTTATTCATTCATCCTCAAAATCATAGATATCATCCTTGATTCTTGGGATCAATTTTTGAGACCTCCTATTCTCTTAGATCACTTTGTTTTGAGAATGATATTCATTTTAGTTTGGTTTCATCTCTCTAGGTAATCATCCTATCATTTAGTTTTTTCCCATCATTCATGTTTCTTTGTTTCTTTTGAGGTATGTTTTGGGGAAAAATTGTTTTAAATATTATATATCATGATTTTCTATTTGAAATGGGTTATTATTAAAAAATCATTAAAATATGTGTGTACCTTGTTTATGGTAAATGAAAAGGTATTTTAAATTCATTATTTAATGGATTTCCAAAATGGATTTAAAAGAAATATTTTTATGAAATTGATATTTATAACTGGATTGAATAATATATAACCATATAATCCATGGGTACTTATTTGTATGGATTCAATTGATTCACCACATATTGATATTGTATGGGGATTCACTCATGGGGTTTTCATATACTTTGTTGTCATTTTGTTTCAGGGGAAAGATAATAACTATTGGCAGGTTCGAACATTTGGATGTTCCTATGCTACCTAGATTCGATGCATTTGTGTAGGGGGTCAATCGTGAATGATTTGTTTCAAAATCCACTCCCTTGTGGTCTATTCCAATCTCATAGATCTTAAGGATAGGGGAGATTATAGCTGTTGGACATATAGGCCTATGACCTAAAGGGTCCAGGTGTTATTTGAGGTATTCTCTATGACCATCCTACTTTTTATTTAGATTGTTTTAAGCAAAAGTTTGTTACATTATTCATTCAAATTAATTCATGAGGATTATCTAGTGTTTCCCATGAACTGAGTAGTGCCCTATGACGGGGTTTTTGATGCATAATTACACTCACATGGAAGATGGATTCCTCCCCCACTGAGTAGCATTTTTTTGGAATGATAAAACCCATTAAAAGTGAGTCAATTATTCCAAAAGTTTATTCTGTCAATTTTTTGAGGAAAAGGTAATTTGAACTGTTCATTCATGTAATGGTTGTGTGAAGGAGTGTCAAAGTTTTCCATAGCATTACTAGTAGACACTTTATGCTCGACCAATATGTTGGAGGATCCTACAGAGAGGATCAGTGACAACATAATTTATTTAATAGTGTTACATGACATTGGGTGGATATTTCCAAAATACATTCATTCTATAGTGTATGGTAGGCCATATGATGATTGATCATGGATGATTTGATTCAAACCATCCATTCTCATATGGTTTTCATTGGTGGGTGTGGTAGGGTTTTGGGATAATGGGATAGATTTCATACTTTTTAGTGGATTAATCCCTTTATTAGTATGAAAATCTAGTTCATGGGATGATTCAACATCCATTTACCATATGGATTATATGACCCTCATAGTAGATTTTGGATTTCTGTTCTTTGCTTTCACAATGGTAGAGTTGGGGACTTACACATAAGGATTTGACAATATTTCATCCTCACTGAGAGTTTCTTTGTGAATAATAGATCCCATGGTCTCCCACAATATTTCACTCGTCATATTGGTTGAATAATTTAGAAAATTGTGACTTGTGGTGATGGTTCATGGTTTTAAAAGGAGGTACTGGTAAGACCTAGTGCATTCACTTGGGGGGAAAATGTTTTTCTTTGTGACCCTCATATGCTAGGTATCCAATGTTCATGGGACAAAATTGACTATGGTGTGACATACCTCTAATTTATGGGGGATACACATCCTCTTTTATAGACATGAAGGGACGCACAATAACCCTTTGGTGATCTCAATGGAGAGAGAGATCTAGTTTTTATAATATTTTATTTTTCATTATGTGTAGTAATTACCTTTTTAAGGAAGAAAATCCTTAATGTTGGGAGAATATGGAGACTTGGTTCTATCCATGTACGACATTGTAAATGTTTGGGTAAAGAAAAATAAACCATTTGTGATATATATGATGTTATAGATCTAGTTTTTAGAATATTCTCATTCTCCTTCTGTGTAGGAATTCTCATTTCGGGGAAGAAATGTCTTATGGTGGGGGGGAATATGGAGATTATTTTGTTTCTGGGTGAGGCATTGTAATCATTTGAGGAATATTTTCATAAATAGGGTCTAAGATAGTGTTTGATTATAGGGCCTAAAGAGCCTCAGTGTAATCATGTTTATATATGTATATATATATATATTCATGAGTGTGGTATTTATTAAAAAGATTCAAGAAATCATGCTCAAAGTTTTATATTATGAATTTATTAATAAGGTTCAGTCAGGAACATGTTATCTGCCATAAGCACGACATAATGATTGTCTTTGTTAGGGGATCAGTTGGGTGAGTGTTGGACCTCTCTTAAATAGAGAGGTTTTAATGTAATAAAATTAAAATAATATCATCTCCCACCTCTTCAATAACACAATGTATAGAATAGGAGACCCCCCCCCCCACATGAAAAAATAGATCAAGGATAAATAGTGGTGAGGATGAGATGGTGAACAATGTTTTTCAAACTGATTGTTACGTGATTGAGAGGTAATAGCTTTTGAGAGTCATTTTCATGTGAAATATTGGTGATTAGCCAGGAGTTAGGAAAATTTACTATCCATATATCCAAATAACTGAATTTAAATTTAATTGTGGTCTTATATCCCGATTAATTATTCTAGAGATCTACTATGGATATATTTTCGTGTTTCGTGTGAAAACACGTTGTTTTGGGTGGTTCTCATGGGATCCAGTTTCGTAATTCCAGATCTTTTGTTGTGTAGTGTAGAATCGTACACCATGTATTATTTCTATTTGGAGAATTTAAATTTCATGAACTACATTACACGTTCTTGGTGTACACATAGTGTCATTAACTTGGGACATGAGGCCATAAACATTGATATGAATGAAATGAAATCATATATGGAAAAGTGGAGTTACATGGCCATATGACACTAGTATGGGGTTCCAAACATAGAGAAATGCAGAGGACAGGACAATATGGATGGATATCCAAGATACACCATGTACCAAGGGTACACATCAGCTCGTTTGACACGGTTAGTATGCCGTGTGAATGATTTTAAATTTCCAAAGCTAGTTCTAAGGTTACATGATGTACACGACCCATTATTCACACGGATCGCCATGAGGGGGCACTTATTGGGGATAACATGGACCAACATAATGTGTAGTATGGGTTCATGATATGTACACTCCATGGGGGTTACTCTATCCCAAATACCATTATTTTGGACTCAAATAGAGGCCCACATGTAGCACATATTGAGTAGTTTTTCACATTAGAAACAATAGTGGCTATGATTTTTCCACTAGGGATTAAATTCATGTGGAAAATCGTGGTTCAATTATATTAATGATATTTATAATATTTTTGGTTTAGTGGGTTCACAAGGTATATCTCTGTAAGGGTATTGTGTGGAATTAAATCCATAGTAAAATATTTTTAACCCCTCGACAGGATGAAATCTGATAGAGTTGTGTGTACCTTTGAGAGGCTATAGAATTATCGTATAAAATATCATTTATACTATATAGGGTTATTATTATCATCATGTAATTCATACATAGTGAAATGTTCCCCTTGTCATAGGCTAGCATAATATGATTAATGGAATCGGAAGATATATGATCCCTAACTTATCAGGTAGTTTCAGTACAGTTTGTGATGTAGTTGTGAGTAGGATCCCCAACTCTATGTTTCATTCATGTGGAGTTTTTTTGTATTGTCATGAGTATGATCACATATGTGGTGGTTGAATCTAGATATGGATTAATGATATATTATAGTGGTCCTAAAAGTTATCCCATATATCTATATAATGGATTTGAGATAGAGTCTGGTTTTTGGAATCCCCCATTTGTTCTGGGTGAGATATCGTATTTGAGTGATATCATATATCGATTTCCAATGTGGATTTATTATATCCCCCAGTGGTCCAGGGTATGATCCATTTTTATTGGTGGTTTTTTTTATTTTTTTACATTAGGTTTTGAGGATTCCCTTATCTAGGTTGGGTTTGATAGAATATCTAAGTATTGATACTAGTGGAGTGAAATATTTTTTTCATCATGAATAATCTGAAAGATCAATTTATATTAGGTTTTTTCAATATGTTATTAATGTTACATGACACTATCTTATTGATACCGGAGGGATCAGGTTCTCCCAGAAATTCTATTTGTTGATAGAAAATACATTTATGATGGAGTGAGTTTACTCAGATGAGTACCATTTAGGATGGTAGATATCATGGACTTTGTGATACTATATGAGTGTTAACATTGTGCCTCATGCAGAATACTATGGATAGTTGTGAGGTTGGGGAATCATGAGGCTCTGTGTATGACATGAGTATATAAGGGTAATTTTAGGATTCCTTGTCGTGATGTCACAAATATTGTTCAACACATCATGTCTTATGAATGAATAAATTTGTATAACCGATGAGTAGTCAAATAATAGTTTCTTTTTCTATCTCACATGGTTCCCCTTAGATACGGTCAATCATACAATTTTCAATCAGTTTTCCCCTTTCATATTTTGTTTTGGGTATCCTAATTGGTATTGTTATACTCACCCATGTGTTGGATTTTCCCACACATTTTGTGACTTGTGGATATGTTCAAGGATTCGATGGAATCATAGGAGGACATGTAAAATGTGTATCATATTGAGATAGATAGACCGAGATGTGTAATAGTTCGTTATAGAGTCATGTTCTCGATGATTCATATTATAGTGTTCCACTCCATGTTACAAGATTGGGTTTTTTAACGGTTGTTTTAATGGGATTGATTTTTTCCTTTTTATACATTCAGTACTTGTGTCATACATTGTTTAGGGGATATGTATATTCATGAATTTTGTGTTAAAATTTTATTATCTCTATACTACATCATTTATATTTATGTGTGTGTATACATAAAGGTAATATAGTCTATGTCCTCCTATTTATGTGATATTCATACTCACCACTAGTCTCAATCACCTTGTCAATTATATGTGGGAATTGTGTAGTGTTGGTTTGGGCCATGATGGGTTGGGTTATTAAATTTGAATCTTTTTTTCAACTTATCAACCTCTCTAGATCATAACACATAGATTTTTTTTTGATATTCATGTCGGTTTCTAGTTTTATAAGGTATTCAAATCTGGTTCATCAAATGTTATGTGATTTTGGATGAAGTAAAAATGTTTGGTTAATTTTTTTGGATTCATTTGTTAGAATTATACGTCATGCATGAAATATTATACATTTTCATAAGGAAATATGGGGTTTTGGAATACGAGGTGATTCTAATAAAACATCTATTGACTCACTTGATAGAATTGCATTTCATGATTAGGAAATTACCAAAATAAATTCTGAAAAATAATTGATCTAATATTAACTAATAGAAGCATGTCCTATGGAGTTCACATTAGTGGAAAATAATCTTTTTTATTATTTTTATGATGATGAATATAATATGATGAATATTATATTCATTATTCATGTTTAATTTTTTTAGATAAATTTAATGGTTTCTACAATAAAAGTGTGTATCTCTTTGATGGATATAGAATATGTCAACACGATAATATAGATATATTTTATGAATGAATTAAGAAAAATTGAAAGGCAATAAGAATCAATTTATAGTCATGGAAAATAATATAATTTATTAAGATTAAAAATTTTAATTTTTGTATAGTTCACATTCTAGATAATTTTTAGTGTAGTTCATAATAAAGAGGGTCAACCATTGACCCATAGGAGGCCATCTAAACTAATTATGGGATCTCAAATCAACTAACTTTCTGCCATCCCACACATAATCATCCATGGTTGTGTGTATGTGTAATTCAACTGAGTATAGGACATAAGAATAATATACCCATGTGAGATCCCATTTGAATGGTTACTCTACGATGACTGGGTAGCAAGGCCTCCACATGGATGCATGACCTGTTTGGTTGTGGTGTGATCGTGTATATGGGTTCCAATGCAATACATATATGGTACAATAGAAAAGAATAAAAATTTGTAATATATGGGATTGTAAGAATAAATAATGAAATGGTTTCAAATGTGTATCATGGATGGTATTTTTAATCCTCTAAAAATTTATGTATATAAAATAGGCAGTTAGAGGAGGTTGATCACAATATTTTGATCACTACCAAGGATCATTTAATTACTTATTTCCCCTTATAAGATATCTATTGATGTGCATATCAGATCACCCCACCATCGATAAATGTTTATGTCTGTATTTTTATTTAATGGATGATATTGTGAGTTGATAAAATGGTGGAACTCTATAGATTCAATATTGAACCTTCATGGATGAATAAATTTGATGAATGATCTACAACCAAATTAAAATGACTATGTAGTCAGATAATTGAGTATCCTAAATGTGTGGATGTGTTTGAGATTTAAAATAAAGATAACTATATCATATCACTTAATCATGAGGATTTAGTCATTTATAGTATATTCAATGACTATCCATATTATCATGAATGATACATCACATATGATGAATTTTAATTCTATTGTATAAAATAATTCATTTATTTGGTATATGTGGTATTAATCTAATATATAAGTCTATTAGAAGAGTTCTATTAATGTCTAATAATCCTACCTGAGATGATTATCCAAATAATTTTAAGAGATATCTTTGTTTTTTGTAGAATATAATTCTACTTTAAACAATTCCATGCAATGGGATCCAATGAGACACATTGGTTGTTATGAACTGGGGAAATTTTTAAGAATTCAAAATACTCCATGTGATGTCAAATATCCTCATGATGAACATCTTTATTGAATCCATTTTTAGGTATAAAATAACATTACACGTATCCATATTGTTTTCTAGTAACATATTATTATACAATAACAATTATGGTGCATGGAATGAAGAATATAGAAGATAGTGTGTGTATACATTTGCATGAACACATGGTTTACGTGAATGGATTAATGATCAATGCATATAGTTTTCACCAAGTAATTATATTTATTTTTGAGAAAAAAATAGCAGTTCCCTCAACCCATTTATGTTTGTGTAAGGTACACATAGAGCGATACATGGGATGAAAGGTGCATGTGTACAATAATTTCATAAATATGAAATGAGAAAAAAAATAAAGATTTTCTACATATTTTCATTCATACTTAATAAACATCCATTTAGATAACCCAATCCTTATTAACAATATGTAAGGATTGATCATAAATATGATCGTGAAAAATATTTCATAAAATAATAAAAAAATTAACAATATGTGATAGGGGTTCTATAATTCATCAGAATATGTATCAACGTTTTATATGTCCAATATTTGATAATATTATATTGATGATATAGTTTTCACACTATTAAAAAAATAAGTGATTTCATGAATTCATAATTCAGAATGAATAAAAATAGTCAAAGATATATTCTACTAAGCCTATTGGTTATTAACAGGTGATAAGAATTATTGATCATGACCAACACATTCTAAAATTATATATTGAACATTTGCAAAGGAAACATATTGAAGTGTGTCTAAATAGTCTCATATAGACTTATATTAATATAATTATACAATGTATAATCATTGAATAAGTTTTATATTCTCAAAGATAGAGTCAAGAGTTAAATTAGTGTCTTTTAAAATTAAAAAGTAGATGACTCTAGTGGGACACTCGAGTATGACAATGTATATTTCGATGAAACTATGGGAAGTAGTATAAATACCATTTTATTTTGTTCTAGGAGTAAATATTGTGTGATTATGTATCATCCTTTGTAAATGGTTAATGTATTATTGGGTTTAGTCCATTTTGTATGAATAACCGACATGCAATGGAGTATGCCTTCTTACAGACACTATAAATACAATTTTTTTCACTATTTTATTAAATCATTATATGAAGTATGATGGTGATATTTCAATAATTTTATTTATATAAAAATAATGAATAATATTTTGATGAATTAATAGATAATTTGAAAGAATTAAATCACTAATTCACTCCCTCCCTATGGTAACTCCACCATGGGGCACTACAAAAGGAAATAAAGCGTGATTCCCTATAATGATACATTTGAGTCTTCATTAATTGTATATTTCCGAAATTGAATAATCTAAAATTGACGGGTTAAATAAATTTACTCTTTATGATAACAATATATAGATTTATTCCAAGAATCATATGAATATATTGAATAGAAATTCATGGATGGTAAACAGGATTCATGCAATACTATTTGAGACACCTTAATTTTAAAGTAATAAAAATGGTATATGATGAAATAATGATTTTTATTATTAGTATAATAATTAATGATTATAATTCTTTGATAATGATATATCATATTGTTTTCATGATTTATTATCAAATTAATATCTAAATAATTTTCCAGAATAAATATGAAAACATCTTTGATGAGGATATCAAAAGTCCTTGGGATAAAATGTTATATCTTGAAAAAAATGTAAATTCATGGGAAAAGGAATTGCATAAAAATGATTTCATATCCAACACTATCAAAAATATTTATGAATAACATAATGAAATAATTTTTCTTTGTAATGAATGATATGAGAAATCTATTTTATCAATATGAATAAATTGTTTTTTTAATTATTTCATTAAGATTGTATTTTTCGATGATTACCATGAATTTGCAATATTATGAAAATTCTATAAGGTTTTATAATATACAAAACCTGAGGATAGATCTAATGTGATATAATATCATGATAATTCATGGCATAAACAATGATATATTCATGGATGGAAATTATGAAATTAAAAAATTATTGAGAAGACGTGATCATGATAGTTGATTATGATATAAACTCTTTAAACATGATTTGTTTAGAGTTAGAGTTGATATTTAATAATTATAAATCCCTATAATGTGAAATAAAAAAATAAAAAAAATGATTCTTCCACATATTTTTTTATTGAAAATCCTAATTCCATAAATAACATGAGATCGTCCCCTATGAAAATTGAAACATTCTCCTTGAAGAAGGTTTCCCACCACCCAAATATAGTTTCATTTACAAATGATGGTTTGAGTCACCATTTATGTTTTTTACTAGAAATTTTGAAAATATGGATGGTAAAAAATATTTCTAATCCCATTACAGTAAGTTCAAAAAATATTTTATGAATACGTGTATGTTCCACAATAAATTTCCAAGGTATTTTTTTGTTCTACAGTGAAATATAATGTTCCAAAATTTGTAAAATATAAGCATATGGAATTATAAAATAATAAATTTAAATTGTTAAAAAAATTTGATATTAAGGTAAGTGATAGATCTTATCCTTTATAAATGGGGGAAAGACATATCTAAATAAAATCACTACATAGTTTCCATAATATATCTTTATTTGAATAAGTAGAATAAAAAATTAGTCCATGTGACATATATATGAAGATGGAAAATCTATATGCAATGATTCTTGTTGGTTCTATGGAATACATGGACCATATAATACTCTTTCGGGTATAACTTTTCATTAATATGAAACATGCATTGATCAAATGAAACTAATTATGGAACAATCAGAATAGATTATATGAAAATGATTTTTGTGACCAAATACCTATCATAGTGGATAATTTATAATAAACATGAATTCAGATGAGAACATTATGTAATATGTATACCAAATGGTCATACATATATTAAATTCATGTCCATATTGTCATGTGATATTTAATTTATTGTAAAATGGAATCTAATGGAATAGAAAAACACTGGTAAATCAGGTGAAAATTAAGAGAATTATATTAATGTAATGAAAGATTTCATAGTTTTTTTTCAAGATCAATTCAAATAGGATAAAAAAAGAGGAATCTGAAAAATATTATAAAGGAGAAAGAATGACTATGGATTCAGATCTTGAGTTAAATGTTTTACAGTTATCTACAAATAGAATCCTAAATAATGGTAGTTTCATGGGTGAATGTTTCAATATATTAGGAAATATATCTAACAGATTCTTTTCATGATATCATGGATAGTTAGAGCAGTTTTTATGTAATATAAAACCAAATGATGTTTAATTTTCTTAAATTTCTATAATGAAAATAGATATTTGTCAAAAAGATTATTTTTTTGGATAAAGTAATATAAAAAATATAATAAGACTCAAAATTGAATGATGAGTCCAATTAAATCATCCAATACTGATATTGGGAGGAAATAATGTGCTAGGTCGAGAGATATTTCCATATATAAATTTTATTCATGAAGAACAATAAGACCCCTCATTATTCCCACATATATATATTTCCTTTTTTAAACATATATGAAACATAAAGATATGGATTCAATGTTTTATGGGGATAATTGATAAGCTAATGTTGTCAAATCATAACAAAAAGATTGAATTTAATATTTATATACAAATTTAGAAAATTATAAAATGTTCTATGAGAATCATACATTCATCTTAATTATCATTTTAATTAATAATTTCATTTAACGAGGTGTTCATGATTAATTCCTAAATGAAGGAATGAGGAGATATATATTTTATATCTATACATTCTATTATATTTTTTTGATTTTTGTGGAGGATTTATCATTTCATTGAATATTATGATACATGTTAATTATTTAGTATAGGTTTTTTTCTATGAAAATCATGTGATAAAATCCATCCTTGAGAATTTTTTATATAATAAAAATAAAGGGAAGGAGAACATTATTTATTGAATACACAAATTACCCTTTTCATTTGATTTCAATGAAATTGGAGAATTTCTACACAATATAATGACTATTTTAATCTGTGTTAATATATATAACCCAATAAAAAGGGGGAGATCACTAAACCAATGTGTTGAATTTTGTTGTCAATGTTGTATCAATGGATATTTAGAAAGTTTAAATGTATGGATAATTTTAATATTTTTATTAGGATTTTATTTTTTGTAATTAGATGAAATTCATTGAAAAATATACCTTTCAATAAATCAATTTGTGTTGGTGGAAGATATGGTGAGGAATTCAAAATTTTTATAGATGCATTTGTTGGCATTGGATTTAAAGCATGATCAATTATCCATTTATATTTTAAAAATTGTTTAATTTTTCTTTGGTGGTAAAAAATTTACAATGGGGTGAAAAATGATTTCACAAGGTGGAATAATTTTTTTGGATGGAGACGAACAAAATAATTCTATTCAAATATTTTTCATTAATAATGATTTGTATGTGAATGAATATTTAATGGATTCATTGAAAAAGAAAGTTACTACTTAATAATTAATATGTCCATGTGAAAATATTGATATATAAATTGTACGAATAAAAAAAATTTAATAATAATCAAAATCACATTGACACCATATGAAACAACATTATGAAATTCACATCTGAGTTTTAATTTTTTTACTTATTTCATATACTATGTCCAATTTGTAGTGCTTATATGAAAATAGTACCAAACATGGAACAAAATGAGGCCATATTTAAAACTTTTGAGTGATAGGATCATCCCAATGGGAAGAAGGCCAAATATGTGCATAAAATATGGATTGAATGAGGAGGTAGTCTATTTATAGACATGTAGTAGAGTCATGTTCATGTAAATACGTGAATTATGATTTGTCATATAGGTTGGTTAGTAAGGTGGACCAGTTGTTAGTGGGATAACCTATGTGACCCATGGTTTATGTAGTTTTCGGGTATTGATCATTCAAAATAATGGTACAAATGTAGAGTGGTGTGACTTTTAATAAAATGGATTGTGTTAATGTACCGAGAACCAATGTGGGATATGGAGCATAAAAGATACTATTCCAAAGAAAAATGTTATATATATAATGTGGGTCAAATGATGAGTTATATCTCTACCATATGATCGCTATCACATATAAAATTATCCATTGAAGCCTCATCTGAGATCTCCAGTTAACCATAGTTTAATATTAGTCCCCATAGATTAATATTAAGGTATCTATTCTTATATCATGTTACATATTTAATGGAGATAAGAAATAGGAAATAATTTCAATCAATATTAGTAATATATACATGAAATGTTTTTATTAATGAGCTCATTACAAATATAAATTACATTTTAGTAAGCTATTAGAGTATTCACAATACATATATATGTATGATTTTTCATATTAGGATCATGAAGTCATACCACATGAATTAGATGGTTTAATAAATTAAAACTAGAATCATATACTATTAGAGGCGTCAAAAAGGACTCCCCATATTCAAAGAATATGAATGTCAATATCTATAAGCATTCAAAAAATTGATAGAGATGTAATAAATCTAGAATTTAAGTTGGCAGGTTTATAATTATAAAAAACTAATATATTTTGAGAGAAACATCAAATCATTTTTTGAGTTCTCTTTGTTTTTTTGAATAATACAAAGTGACCATGAATACTATTTAATAAATATTTTATATGATCCATGTTGGTGGAGAGGATTAATATACATCCATTATCATTCGACTAGTTCCTAGAACACATTATTTTAATCATAAAGAACCTATTACATAAATAAATAAGGATGTGGAAAATAACATTAAGTGTATACTTCATGGATTGCATGGACATACAATTGTACCACTTACCTTTTGTGGTCTAGGTGAAGAATAATTCTATAGAGAGAGAATATAGACATACATGTTCATGAGGATTGTGTGAAAGGATTAAATATCCATGTTTAAGGATTACACAAATAAATTTTTCTAAAAAGGAAGTGCATATATTTTTATGAGGAATAATAGTTTATTCACAACTATTCGGGTTTGGTCAATGTAGATATGGATTTTTGTGAGGCTGTAAGGGAATGCATGTAAAAAAATTACATTCCCATGTATTGGGAATCAAAGTGAACATAACATTTATTCTATAGTGTATATGTGGGCATAGTTCCATTTAGGTAACCCAATATGTGTTCCTGATAAATAAGTTCGTATCGACAATTAGATAGTGAAGAAAAACTTAAGAAATAATAAGAAATTAAAAATATTAGGGTTTTTAGAAATCATGAAGAAAGTTAATTTTCAGTATTTAGGTAAAATATAGAATAATATAATATTGATGACAATATATGAACTTATTCCACACATTATGATTTTCGGATATTTCATAATTCATATGGAAGAAACAAAAACACAATAATTATTTAACTCATGCAACTAGTAAGTTATAGATGATCGAAAAATTGAGACACTGAAAAACTCAATCACTATCTATTGAATATAAATTATGGTTATATGGAAAATATTAATATAGTGTGGTCACAAAATATGATCATTATATCATCTTGAACCTAATTTTACATGAAAGAAGTTGGAAATAACTCAATTGGATCTTGGAAAAGGTGGTGTTTTAGTGTGATTGGGGATTAGAAGACTCTAGTTGGTATATAGGGAAAAAAACTTTTTATTCTGGTAACACTATTAAATGTAGTATAATAATCCTCTTATATTGATTACATAGTAGATTTTTTGTCATTTTGGTATAACCACTATATTTTTTAAAATTATTATAGTAGATATTCCATGTAGAGGATAACAACCAACATAAGTTAGAGTCATTATTTATGGAAAACAATTTAAATATAATGTGTTCTTCCCAATTTTTTATATCTTCCTAAAAAAGTGAGACTGTGATATTTCCATGACAGGAATAAGAATCTATTTTATTTAAGAGTTTTGATTTTAAAAAATGAATTTCTAAAAAGTGAACCACAAATTCACTCCCCCACCCACCTCAAGAGCCTATATTCATGAATAAACTAATAATTGAAACTATTAAATAATATACCTAAAAAATAAAACTTAAGTAGTTTTCATTATTCATTGTATAATAATAATGATTAATAAAGATCATGACTCATTGAAGAAAATAAAGATACCTTTTCTGGGGTTGGGGACTATCCAAGCAATCTGTGATCATATAATGAAGATACCTGAATATTTATAGGGTTATATCACATTCATATCAGAAAATGAACTATACTATGAAAAGAATGAAGAATGTTTTCCTCCTAATAGAAGATAAAACTATAATATTAGATAGGTAGATCCTAATATTCCTCAAATCACATGGCTTTCATACTATAGGGTAAATTCATGTAATGTTTTGGATGAATTAATATGTTGACATTACAAAATTTTTTAATTGTTTTTTACTGTAATAAAATATTTTATGGTAAAATAACAAATATCATATTTATAAATATATATTATCCCATGTATATATTAAATATTCATCACAATAACTTTATCACATTATTTAATTAAAAATAAATTTATATAAAATATCATAAAATATATATATATTATTAAACATAAAAAATCCCCTACATGAACAAATTTTCATAATTATTTCATACATAACATTAAAAAACCTTCTAAATCCATCAAAAAACATTTTTATACAGTTTTTCAAAACTATATACACCTAGAAAACAAACATTTCTCAAAATTTATTCTTTATCCTAGGGTCTTACTATGTGACACTATAGGCCTTGGAAGTATTGATATCAACTATGTATAATCTTTTTAATATATGTAAGAAAATGGAATAATGTAGAAAAACATCAGTGTTATTCAAGATATTATGGTGTCTACGGTGATTTCAATTAAACATTCCCATATCTCTATAAAAACATGTACAGAAAAATAAAAATCATATATATCATATGAATAATTTTCAATCCCATACTAAATGAAATTGAGTGACCACAATAAGTTGGCCAATTTAATTTACTGTATGACTCTTATAATTTTGTTAATTATATAAAAAAATGCCAACTAGATGAATGGATAATATCTATTAACCCATATGATAAGTACAACACATGTGTTACAACCCAAAGTTTTAATAATGGAAATCAATCCTTTTAATTATTCCCTAGAGTATAATCATATTAGGAGGCAGAATGAAATATCATGATACTAAATACTATGTGACCATTAAACATAATTTTTTCACTTATATGATTTGAATTTTAAAAATCTGACATACACGGTTGTGATCAGTATGATGTTTGGAGACCGATAAGAAAAACATAATTTTTGGTTAATACTTACCTACCCTTATTAATAGTAACTGACCCTTATGAATACTAATACAACCCTTATGAATAGTAAATCATCAAAAGTATGCTTAACCCTACCCATGAATAATGAAATAAAATTTAGGCATCTTAGAAAGTAACAATATGACCATAGTAAAATGTATTGGTATTTTTTTAAGTTATAAATAATTAATTAAAATTAATTATTTAACATAAAAGATTTATTTTCATAAAATTTGTTCTTAAATTAAAAATTCTATTTATTATAGTTTATAGATAATTTTAAAAGACCATAAGTAATATTTGAAAGCATTATAAAATTCGTTTTAATTTAAAAATTTTATTTTTCATGTGAATTATGATTTTAATTAAATATTAAATTAATCATATTTATAAATTCATTTTTTAAAACTGGCCTTAAATTTTTTATTCTACGCGTTGAAAAATGGTTGGGGTGAATTTTTGGGATTTTTCTGTAATACTGGAATTTTTTATGAATAGTGAAATGCCATAATTTACAAAATAAGCTAAATAAGTTAATTGTAGAGTCATGCATGATATTATGATGATTTAAGACCAATTGGTTCGGGTTAACATGATAAAATTAATATTATTGGTCCTATAAGACTCAATATTCTGGGTCTTGTGGGGAAATAATAAACTAACTAATTTTAAGTTGAGAAATCCTCTCTCTCATCTACAATAAATACCACCCTTCGCACCCTCATTTACTCACACCTCTCAAGATTCAAGACTTGTCTAAAATCTGCCAAATATTCTTCCCAATCCCCTCCCCCATGACCAATAGCTTCGGGTTTCATCAAAAGATCAAGCCTATGTCCCTTAAGGTGGATCTCAAGAGGATGATTCAAGTGGTAATTTCTCTCCCTATTTTCCTTTAATTTCATTTCAATTTCAAGTTCTTTTCTTATTCTCTCCCCACCTATCATCATAAAAATTTTATGGTTACTCTAGTATCATACATAATTCATTACTTTTATGATTATTATAGGATATTATAACATTGAAACCCCTTCTCCTCTTGCTTTTATTTGATAACAGAAAATGTTGTTCGTGAGGTGTTAATATATCATCTTCAAGAACGACTTGTTTTCTTTTTCCATTTATACCTTATGACCTAATCACAAACCCATTTTTATGATTGAACCATAATATGTTATATGTATTATTTTCTATTTAATATTATGTATCTAACTTATGTACATATTAAAAAATTATTAAACAAAACAAGATATTTATGGTCGAAAAACTACCCAAATTAACCCAAACAATCATCATTTAATTCTTATCTAATGATTCTTCCATATGGTGTATAATATAATTCAATATAAAGTCATTTTAACTTACATAATATAATTAATAAAATTAAATATCATTTCATGATGTTTATCCATCTTCTACATGAACCTTAATTTATGAATATAAGTGAACTGGTCAAGAAAACAATAAAAACAAACATTCTCGAACAATGTTTTTTATACTCTAAAAGTCATCCAATGGCCCATAAAATAACTCGATTAAACCATAATGAACCATATTCATGTACACAATGTTTTGGAATTGTAAATTAATGAATCTAATGTGGATATTGATGTAATTAAAGTGAAAAAGGCATTCAGATATAAGGTAAGGGGAATGTCTCGAACCCAACTTTCTTTCTTCGGGTTCTCCCTCTTTCACTCCATTTTTGATATGATTACTCCTTAAAAATTATTTTTTACATAATTATATTACCTATTCTGAAATATAAATATTATCCACTGGATTTTATGTCAAACATAATGGTTTCCAAAATAACTCTACTTTCAAAAACACAACTTTTACTTCTTAGTAAAGGTGGATGGTTCTTGCATCAAGTATGTTGTCCCCGATTTTTTTTGGGAACCCTAAAATTCATGATTGTTTTATTTTGAGTTGAAACTCATTCCTTGTCATTGGTTAGTTATTTTTATTTTTTATATATGTCCATTGTGGCCTCCCAGATAATGATAATGTTTTGACGTGACAGGTTCACCCAAAATTATAAAACGTAATATGAATGTTTCAATGTGATGGGTGTACCCAGAATTATACAGCGCTCCAATGAATTGGGTAAAATGATGAATATCATGAGTTAATTTGAATGTATGTGTGAACAAGATGATACATCTTTTCACAAGTATGTGTGTTATTTAACCGCTAAGACATGATGGATCATTTTTATGCATTGCCACATTTCATGTCTTTTATTAATTATTCCTCCCATGTTCAAGATTATTCTATTTGTTTTGATTATGCTCAACCCAAGCAATATTGTTCTTATCTATCCTCTTAATGGGATTTTAGTTCTCCCCTTTTGATGTATATCCTCAGGTGACTACATGTATTAAGGATAGGTGAAGTGCCAATAAGAAGAAAGTGAAGAGGGAATTAATAATAAAATTTATGCATGACGTTGTAATTATTATGTATGGTGTTAGTTTTTTCAAGACACTAAACCTTTAGAACCTCTATATGTAATACTTTTATTTTTTTTATCTCTAAAATAATGTAATTTAAAAGTACTAAAAGGCTGGGTCGCTATAAAATTTCATTAACTCATGTTTTTTAAAACATCATATGTGTTACAACTAATTATGAAAATGTATTTTCCATACATAATTTAATAAAGAAAAAGAACTTTTTTCTTGTCATACATGTGGAAAAGTAATATATTGGATTTAGTATAATTAATTACATGATTAGACACAAACCCAACCACCTAAATATTAGATCTTGTTATATAGTGACATGCCTACGTCTGATATCAATGTTAAGGACTGTCATACTTGGTATCCTTCCAAAATCAGGTAATAATTATTAATTATATGAATAATAAAATGTGTATCCATGACCATAATATATTATATGATATATAAATTTGATTATCAATATAAGTGATAGATATCTATTTCTTTCCCCTGGAATCTATTCGTTAATATCTTATATATCACCAATTTTTAAGGTTATAATAATCTATTGATGAAAAAAAATCATATGGTTAGAAACCAGTATACTCAATGATGATAATCTATTATGGACTATTGATTTATTTACTTTTAGGGGATATTTATCAGTCAGTATTTCAGGGAAAATATATTTAAGCACACATGAATAAATTATAAATATATACATCCATTAATATATATACATGATGGTATTAAATCATTTATATAAAAGTATAATTTTTATCACATCCACATACAACCATCTGATCAAATACTCCCACAAATCTCATAGTGAGTTACGTTCATTTAGTTAGGAATTTGGAATAATTGCGAGACATAATATTCATATTCCAAAATTTCATCTATTGGAACATATATTAAAATAACTTAAATTCCTAACATATAATGATATGATGTTATGATTTTATTCACATATAACTATTTTAATGTACATTTCCATCTTCGTTGTAACCCATTCCCTAAATTTTTTTCCATGTATTATTTTTTCATAATGTCAGTGTTATCATTACAACATTAAAACCACAGATTTATATCTTTTATGATACCCGGTGATATCTATTTTTTCTGGAAACAAATTTACCTCTTTACAGTTAACTTTACCATCAAATCTTAGACTCATTTATGAAATAAAGTGATTCATTTATTCTATTGTATGCTATGAAATATCAGGGAATTGTGATTTTCATATCTAATGGTATGTAAATCTATGTCTTTTAAATTTTCATTACCATCACATATCATAAAAATCTTTAGGATATTCAATAATGAATCACTATAAACATAAATTGTTAAATTAAATTAATTCCAAATGATATACACCATACCATAGTAACAAATTTTTACCTATTTATATATTTATTTATAATATTATATCTATACTCTCTATGGTATTATGTTAAAAATAACTCAAGTATATGTTTGAAAAAAAATTTATCATTGAACTTATTTAAGTTAAAACATACCAAGACCAACTTCATAGACATCCTATTTTCTTTGGAATATTTTTAAAATCCCTATTAAATACAACATTAGGTTTTAGTAAATTATATATAATTCATTTTAGTAAGAATATCTAACAAATTTATAGTTCTTTCAATTTCCTATACTGCATTCTATGTGTTTGGAGAATTATTCATTTTAAAATAAAACTTCATTATAATAGTTCACACATATGTTACATAAAACACATCCTTATATATTAAATATTTGTATAACTTATTATTCCTATAAAAATCACTTTCTCTATTAATTATCCCATATTTTATATAACGACCCATACTTTACATACGTTGTTAATACTTCAAAATTGAAGCACACTTATTACAACATATGACAAAACCACAAAGGACCGTATAGGTATAGTGTCTTTAGAAACTGGGAAACATAAACAACTGGTTCCTAAATCTTCTACAGTGTCTCCCATTTATTTCATCATATCTAGGGTCTCTTTTAGCATATTCTACTTAATATCCATCTTCCTGACCTGGGGAAAAGAAAACATAAATGGGTGAGCTCAAATGCCCAGCAAGGGCAAATAAAGGAAATAAAAATCATATCATATCTTTTTGAAAATCATAACCTGCAAAAGAGATCATAAAATCTTAACATGGAATAAATCATAGAAGTGAAAATGAGATCCCCATAATCATAACATGAAACTTGAAACTTTTTGGCATGCACACATAATCATGGAAAATCATTTCTTGTTAGTCATGACTCATTGCCAAGACTATCTTAGTGGACAAAGTCCCTTTCTGAACCGAGTCACCCTCGTTCCAGTCCTGTTTCACTGAACCGGTATAACCTACCGTTCCAGCCATTTCTATCTCATGAAATATAAAATCTTTACCCAATGCATTGGAGGGAGATATAGGTCCCACCCATCTTATAATTAATCCTTTCTTATGTTTGCCACATAATCATAAACCATACATCATAGCGTAACCCATGTAATAAAAATGGGATTCTTAAACAACATGACATCATAAAACAATTCATATAAGATAAAGGAATTCATAAAAATAATTCCATCACAACATAATCAAATCAATGTAATAATAGGGATAAAAACAGAACCCTTTATTATCTTAGATGGAAAATAATTTTGATAAAACACTTGAACTTCATTCTTGAGGAAAATATCCTTTCTACTTCAAAAACACTTTTCCTTTCTTAACATGTCATACAATTTTAAACTAAAATAAGTTGATTAAAAATAAACATGAAAACTTGTAAAGGAATCTTCTGGGAAATAATGTTTTAGAAATCCATTCATGCCGTATAAGTTAAAAAAAACATTTTTCGTACTTTTGTCGGAAAAGTCAAAAAGTACCTCGTACGAAAAAACGACACAAGATTCCTTTCATATTCTTTACTAAAAATTCACCGAAGGGTAAGATTGGATTTAAACTATTGTAAGTGGAAGGAAACAATATTACATATTTATGGAACATGGATGTGGATGATAAAATACACCCCAGTAAATGCCAAAGTAAAAACAATCTCGGATGAGATTGTGATATTTTCCCTTACCTTAAGTCAAATTTGGTTTGTACGTGTCCGAAGTTCCTGTATAATGGTTTAAATAATGTTATTGACTTATTACAGAATCATAAATATTGATATGATATCATATATGGTCATATTCTTAGCTTCTTGTTAGTAATATTTCATTGTTACTTGTTACTCAGGTCTTTATTGCCTTTTGTTCTTATGCGTGTTTTTCCGAATAAATTCTTATTCTTCTTTTAAGGTTATAGATACCATATATCCAGAATGGTATTAGTGTAACATATATCATATTTATTCATTAAATTCATTTATATAATTACTATGTAATGATGATCATGTAGAACGAGTCGCATCACATCGTGGAGACGGTATTCCGTACGTACGCACGAGTGATGATATCGTTCATATGATCGTGGAACTGTATTGGAGTATATATATATTATTTCAGTTTCAATATTACTTTATAATAATCATAAATAGTTACTCATTACACCATTATACCCATCCTTGTAAAGTGATGGTGGAAAATAGATTACACCACGGCGTGGAGACGGTATTCCGTACGTACGCACGCGCGGTGATTTCATTTTTCCGTGGGATGGATAGAAGGTGAATTAGGGTTGTTTCATATTTATAATAACATATAAGTATGTAAGTAATACTGATGTTATTACTTTATCATGAAACAACTAATGAAGAAGAAGTTGAAGAAGATAGAAATTGAAAAGATTGGTAATGGATATTACCTCTTCTTTGGAATGCTTCTTTGAATCCTCCACTTAGGGAACTAAGATTGGTCTTTGAAGAAGACCAGGACCTCTAGGATTATTATAGGGAAGTGGAGAGGAGAAAATGGCAGGGGTTGTCCGAGCTTGAGTGCTCAAATTGGTGTGAGGAGGAGGGGGAGGAGGTGCCCTTTTATAAGGGAGGAGAGGGCCACCTTAGGAATATCTCAAAATATTATTTTATATTAAAGTCAAAATCGGTTTATAATGGTTACAAAGGGTCTTATTTAGAAGCTAAAGTGGGGATGGGTCGAAATCCTATCAACCAATAGGATTTAGACAAGTTTAGGGTATTATTTTAACCTTATCAATTAGATTTAACTCTAAGTTAAATAATTTAACTTTTACCGTGTCTTTTTGTTTTCTTTCACTATATGGTTAGTACACTTACTATAACATGCCAAACGAACTCCAAATTGTTTATTATTAATATATATATCCTTATCTAAGTCATTTGGACGAACCTTAGATTTTTAGGAATAAAATAACAATTAATAATATAATATTTTATTTAAAAACTATTTTGTGTCAATTTTGACACTATTTGATATATGATTTTTGTGAAAGTCATAACAGAATTATATGTTCGAACCAAGTTGATATAATCAACAATATTATATCATAGTAACCTATAAACTTTGTGTAATTCATAAAAAGTCTCAAATTACATTTATTTTGGTGTTTATAACATCAATTATGTCAATATTTCATAAATAAGATAATTACTGCATCATAATTGTGTCATAAATAAATTAAATTATTTAATGTCTAAAAATTATAAAAAAAATACCATTATGTAGGAAATCTTTTTATCTTTCTAATTAATATTTATAGTCGAATTTATCTTATTTATAACCCAATATTAAAAATGATTTACTTATTAAATTTTGATTTTAACTATTTTAACCCTTCTTTAAATAAATTAGTAATAAATTTCCTAATCTAATCCATGTGGGCCTAAATGGTCATATTTTTATTCCTAAGTTTTTTTTGGTCGAATTGCACTTATCCAATAGAATTAGGACATGTGTTAGGGTAATATTAATATCATATTTACCCTTAGTTACCCTATTTACTATTAACCGCGGTAAAAAAAGTAAAAAGTTATTATTCACCAAAAAATTATTTTTATCTCATTGAACCACATTTTACATACTGATATCAACCGTTTCTGTCGGATTTTTGAAATTCCATTCACATAAGTGGTAAAATTATGTTTTATGCAAAATTCAGTTTTTAACCTACCACTTAGTTGTTTCACTATTCATCAAAAATTGAAAGTTTTCAGAAAAATACCAAAATTTTACCCTAGGATAATTTCGATATTCTGAGTCCAAAAATGAAGTCCATTTTGAAAAATAAAATTTATAAAATTTCAAAAAGTGGTTATTACTATTCATAACGGCTAGTTTTAATAGCATATTGTTGTTTAGTGAAACTCGGTATTGCGTACGACGCAAGCTATCGAGGAAGGTCGCAATTGCATGTAAAGTAAGCCAAGCAAGTGTGTAGTGAAAGATTCCTTTGATGATATATAAAAAACAAAATATTACTCATAAAAATCTCGGGTGTTACATTTTAAATTTATACAAATCATCTATTCATAAACAATGATATAAAATTTATTCAAAAAAAAATTAGTTTACAAACATTAATTGATAAAATTACAAACATTATAAATCCCATTAATGTTTAATGGAAATCATAGAGCAACTAATTTATCTACAGCACCTGGATTTTATCCTTCAATTCGCCACATCAAATTTTGAACATCTATATATTTATAAAATTATAAAATATATAGTTGGATTCATAAAACCATATGAATAAATGATGTTAATTTTTTTTCATATATTAAGTTGATTCTCCATTCAGTTTCATTTTAAATTTATTGTATTCAAGAGGGTTTCACATCTAATAACCATAATGGAAATAGTGCTATTATTATAATGACCCAGGTATTTATAGAATAATACTCTGTCTTTTCAATTAATACTTAGGAATAATATATTAATTTTATATTAAACTGAATTATTTTTTTGATAGCGTACTTGACATGCAACAATGGGTTTCTCTGAAATCTTATGTTGTACACAACATTGATCTATACCAAAAAATAATTCAATAAAATTATTATTATATTAAATATTATTTAATACCAAGCTATTTGAATGGATGGAATGAATAATATCAACTGAATTTTTAATTATGGTTTAAACATGTTTACATAATGATTATTTGGTTACCAAATTTATTTTATAATGGAAATAAAAACTAATTGAATATAAAAGATATGTTTTTATGAAAACAAATTTAAAAGAGAATAATTGTGTTTATAAAATCATATACTTATTTATGGATTTTCATTTAATGAACAATATATATTATATATTAAACATAATGTTTTAAATTAATCTTATATGTTTTCTGGAAATTATATAAGAACAAATTCAATTTTTCTGATAAGAGATATATTTTTCTAAAAATGTAGTTTTACCGTATTTTGATGGATAAAGCTTTTTAAATCTAGTTTTTTCAAATTTTTATATAATATTTGAATAAAAATCATCTATATAATATCGAAATCAAAATTTACTTTTCTTAAATTTTTGGTTATTTTCTAATAAAGTTTATTTTTTAATGAATACTAAAATATATTCTATTTTAATTCGAAACTCCCTTTTATTCTAATTTATTTATAAAGTTAAACTATTCATTTAGTAGGTTTTAATGTGAAAGTTGATTATAATTTACCATATAATAAAATTTTCTTCATTTTAAGAAATATCACATTAAATTTTATATTAACACATGTCAATCTTTTGATAGTTATTACATCTTAAAAACCGTCTTTTTTGTTTTGACAACAACAATTAATTTCAAATTAAATACTCAAACATCTTTTCATTAAATTTGTAAAATTGGATTCAATATTTTTAATCATAATATTCAAATTTTGTTAATATGTACCTTTCATTTTTGGACATTATGAGTAGTAGCTTCTGTAATTATTCTATTTATCAAGGTTAAAGGATAAATATGGTAAATAAGGGTAAATAATATTATAAAAATAAAAAACTACTCTATAACATGTCATAATCCTATTTGATAAGATATATTTGACCGTGGTAATCCTTGGGTAGATTTTCGGAACCCCATGGTGCCACTTGGGTGTTAAAATAATTGTTTATAAAAATTAATTTAATGTAAATAGAAATACTACAGAAACATGTATCTTTTCCTAAAATAATTTTTATATGGGGTTATATAATTGATATATTTGAATATAAAAAGTCATTGTAAATATAATAATTTTTCTTACATCATGGTATTTTATGTATAATTTTTAGACATTAAATAAATAAATTTAATTATGACAGAATGATGATGTAGTGATTGCTTCATTAATGAAAGATTCAAATAAATGATATTATAAATATTAAAATAAAGTTTAATTGATCATTTTTATTTCATCCATGAATTTTATGGATGATATTAAAATATTATATTTAATTTAATGAATTTTTTTTAATTACCAATGTTTTTTTGACTTTAACAAAAACAATTACTTAATATTGTCAAAATTGACATAAATGAGTTCTCAAAACAAATACTATTTTATTAAATGATATAATTGTAGAGAAAATATAATATTTTTCAAACTAACTTATAGAATGTTTCAAATGTAATTAATGATCCACTTATCATTCTCTTGTCATTTTATAGTAAATATAATTACCATATATTATGAAAATGAATGAATACAAGTTAAGAGATTATGTTTTTAATTAAGGGTTAATGAAAAAAGATAAGGTTAATGTTTTCCCTAAAATTGTCTAAAATATATTGGTTGAGATTATGTTGACCCAAAATAATCTTATATTTTAAATAAAAGAGTTTGGGACTATTTAATACAAAAAATTGTTTTTTAATAAATTAACCATTCAATGCCTTTTTAAAGTGCCCCTCATCCCTCTTATAAATGGCTCTCACCTACACCCACTTACTCACAAATATCATGACTATCAAATCATACAAAATCTTATCAACTAATCTACCAACATTACTCGCTTATTCCTATATTCCTTACATTTGGAATAAGGAAATTGAAGATATCCTTTTGTCTCAAATCAAATAAATTTACCAGATTTAGAGGTAAAATATTCTCTCAAGTTCCATTCCTTTATTTTCCATATCCACCCCTATGATTTTATTATTATTTTATTACAAAAACATTATCCAAAATATACTACAATTTTATTATGATAATGATTCAATCTAATATTACACACACCTCCATATAATGGATACAAACATACTGTTTTTGTAGACAGCGACCTATTGCCTCCTAAAACGATGATTATTAAATTTTACCCTACCACCTCTCATAGTGTAGATTATGATGGAACTGTATTTATATATGATATATATTATATTTATATTTTCTCTACTATTGTGTATTCTTCAAATAAATCATACATTTATTCTCTCCATGACGAGTGAATAAAATAATTTCATTTGAGGAAGTGCGGACTACCACCCCTTCATTGTGATATGACTCGTTCTTTCCATTCATGGATGGAATAAAGGATGGAGTTAATGAAATTATGTAACATATATAAAATATGATATTATACTTAATTATAATAAACATATGTATCATTTATTTTTGATTCCTTTAATATTACAATGAAATGATGGTACAGTTCATGTGTAGATACGACCTACCATCTCCATGAATAGTGCATCCTATTTCTTATCGACAAATTTTATGTAATATTATAAATAAATATATATACTTTATATATTTGATATTTATATAATAAATAATATTCTCTAGATAATGGAATTTTGACCACATGGACAATTTGTAATTTTAACTAGTTAATTTTTGGAATCAAGTATCGTACATCAAAAAATAAATTTATATGAACTTGAGTAATTATATAAATATTATAAAAATTTAATAAGTTATATAAAATAAATAAAAAACCATAAAATGGTTCTAAATCAAATATAAATTAATAGAATTTATTAATCAGGAAAAAAACATACATGACATTCAGACTCAAGGTAAGGAAACCTTTCACCCTCCTATTTTTGTCAAAGGATTATTTTAGGTTATGTATTTTAATTTATATTTTCTTATGTTTGGATATGTTATTAAATATCATTATTTCTATATATTTTATGTCCTTGTGATTACAGATACTTTTCTCTCTCATCAACACATTTTTTAAATTTTATGTTATGTTGTTAGGCTGCTGAATTTTCGTAAGGGAGTTTCTAATCTCAATTTACCCTTATTGGGTTTTTACGCATACTTTGTTGATTATATTATGCCAAGATTATGTGTGGAATCACTGTTTATTTATTTATGTTGTAATTTCAACTTCCCATTGTGTGTACATACTTTTGCGACACATAATAACCCGAGTTATAAATTCTCATGTCATTTTTATGAACAATGTAAGGGAAATCATAGCTCAATCTACATTCACTGGGTTAAATATGCATATCCTTGGTTTTTTTTCCAAGAATATTTTTTAATGACCTATGATTTTTTTACAATTTATATCCACATATACTGGTTGTATTAATATTTTTCAAACATAACTATGTCCTTGATTTATCTTTAATCTAATGATATGATAATTTTATGGGACTACATCTCAATATCCTTTCATTGAGGTATATCTCAATATTGTGCACCTTTTATATCCTATATGGGGTATATACAACCATTTTGACATTTTATATCATGAATTTCTATATTATCCTGATATTTAATGTTTCGTTTGATGTTATTTTTTAATTATTTTTATTCAAGTGTTATTAGACACTTTAACTAAAACATCATTTTAATTTTTTAAATATTTATTCTTCAAAATATTTCTCATTAATGTCCATCTTTTCAAAATGGTTTATGGTTTTATTTATATAGACATATATGTCTTAAAATCATAAATCTCAAATTTATTTCTTAATGTTTCAATGTTTTATGGGACACTTTGATTCAAAAATATCTTTATTAAATGTTTTATACGGTTTTGGAAATGGATTGAATATTTCCATATAATGAATTGATTTATTGTGATTGATGATTGAAATTTTGATAATTTCAATCTTTTATGAGTTATGATTATGTAATGGTACTTGGATATTTGATAAGTTCTTGTGTGATAAACCAAAAACAGATGGTTTTGTGATAATCCTAGAGCAGGTGAGCTCAATATAGCTCTCTAATGCATTTGGTAATGTGATGGAGGTAAATGTTAATGTTTCTCATAATAGATATAGGGAATATATTATGATTGTTATTCCAGACACAACTCCCTATGTAGTTATGAAAACTAAAATGTATATATTTTATGGATGCTAGAAATTCCATTTATGATTTATGATTTCTATGTGTTATTCATAAATCATATGATTTCATGAGGTATGTTAAAGATATTATGTTCTCTGACTGAAAATTATGATTTCATTTATTTGTATGTATTCATGGGCCAATGTTTTCATTACATGTTCTATATACCTTACTGAGCTATTTTTGTGCATCCCATTCTTTTGAAATGTTTTTTCACATGGTATCTGGATGGTTAAGTGAAAGAAATAAATAAAGAATATTTTTTTCAGGAAAAGAATACTTTTTTTAATGAATGATTATTATTATTGTGGAAAAATTGGATAGAGTACATGTGCTATATTGTAATATTTGAGATGTAATGTAATATTTATGGCCTAATTCTCAAAAACAATAAACATAAAAAGAACCTCAACGTGTATTCTTGACTTAACTCAATATTATGTAATGTTTAGCGATGGGGCCTTATAGTTGGTATTAAAGGTAGATTTAGACAACATTAGAGATTATGATGTTTTCTTAATGGATAGAGATATGATAATGGGTTTATAATTCTAACTTATATTAGATGTTCAATGTGGTAGAAACCCCTTTTTAGTCTTATGTTATTTCAATATTATTAATGGTATTTTTTGAAACAATCACCTTTGATGAAATTTGTGGTTATTAGTATTTTGGATGAAAAATGTGAGATATGAGAAAACCTTTGAGGATAAAATGCATTATGGTTATTTGGATTATTTTATCTAATATATTATTTAATTATAATGATATTGTTTTTTAATGGAAAACACACAAATGGTGTGATAACCTGTCGAGTTGGACAAAGATACGAGAATCGAACCCATATCCAAATTGTGATTGGGATTTATCACATACAACTGGAGTACAAGAAGTCCCTAGATAGTATTCCTTTTTATTTTTAGTTAAATGATTTTATGGATCAATAATATGTTGATATTGAAACTTCTGTATATCCTTAGTATAGGAAAAAAATTTGGTGGTTAAGTGATAAATTCTCTTTTGGAATACGTTCTGTCTTTTGGGAACACAATATGTCTAAAGAAAAATAAAATTCTATGGGATTTCATTTAAGGAGTAAATATGGAATTTTATTTGGAAATAATATGTGTTTTTATTGTGTATATATGGTGATTTGTTTTATTTATTGAAATTATTAACCTATCTTAGAGAATATGTGATTATTTAATTACTTTTTAGAATGAGACTTAAAGAGAAGTCGATGTTATTGAGAGATAAGTGTTAATATTTATCACAGAAGACTATGTGATCAAATCCGTCTGAATTATTTGTTTCATCCTTACTTTAGATTATTTTTAAGAACATTAAGGATAATTTTTTAGTTAATGGTATTTGTTGAAATTTGGGTATTTTTTGTTCAACTTTGGAGATTAATTGAAGTATTTCCGTTTCTAAAGGATTATTCTTTTTGGGGATTATCTGATCTTGTACTAAAAATATAAGTTTTGGTTAATATTTCAAAACAAGATGAATATATAATAAATCCATAGAGGATTATGTGATTCAATAAAATTTAATTCTAGTTCTTCAGGATTGACAATACATCTAAATACTCATCATTTGGAGAAAAATGAGTTTTTGGTATATATTAATTAATGGTTGAAACTCTACATTACATGTAATGATGTTTTATAATGTTCTTATTCAACATCATAAATAATGCCACGACCCATCCCTAGGGGCCCATATCATGACTACCCCAAGCTCGCCTTCCATAGGCCAAGGGAAGGCGACTAGCACTAAAGGGGAAATCCCTAAAATGGGAAGGAATTGTTTTTATAATAGTAAACAAACACAATAGAGTACGCAATTGGAAGTAAAATGCTAAGTAAAACTGTATAAAAAAGGGTGTTCTGAAAGTAAACGGGTCGGATATACAAGCCCAATAGTAAAGTACAATACAATTGAAATTCTAGTACAACTGAAGAGTGGAAGTAAAGCATCTACTAGGTCATCCTCTGGCATTCCCACCTAAAGGGTGGGTACATATGGCCTCTGTAGAACCCCAAGTCTGTCTGTCATCTCCATATACCTCTCGTCGAGTGGTCCACCTTCGGGTACCATCCAGTTTTGCTACTCTCTACCCCGATCAGCACTGTTTGTCATCTGCAACCAACACAATGAGGTGCGGGCATAGCCTGTGAAGGGATGAGTATAACGATACTCAGTAGGGACCTCGATACCCACAAGGTCTCAAAAAATTAAACTATGATAACCACAAATCAAGGAGTCAATGGATAACCCTTACATTGGTATATTCCCTTACATATACCTGATTTATTTAGTAACCCATCCCAATCATGAGGAAAACACGAAATTCATTGACTCAGCTCAAACCAGTATTTCAGTGAAGTATATAAGTACAGATGATTAGTTGTGAAGATAGATCATTTTATTCTTTCAAGAGGCACTGCTTCTGACCATATGGAGTCTGTCCCACACAGGATCGATAGGAACTAACCCCCCAAAATGACCAACACAGGATCTGACCCACACAGGATCGGTATGCGCTGACAGGATCACTAAGCACTTACCCACATAGGATCTGACCCACACATGATCAGTATGTGCTGACCCACACAAGATGGCTGAGCGCTGACCTCCGTATGATTTGTATCCAACCTCTGCCTCACTATCAGCCACCGGATTCCTCGTTTCCAGTGCACTCGAGTTCCGTAGAATCAGCACTCGAGATATCGGTCATACCTCGACAGCCAATAAACTCCACAAAATAAGTAACCCAAAGTACCACCATCTCGTAAGGGTTCTAATGCAATAGAAGGTGCGTCAATCGAACGCTCGGTCTGTGAGTTATTGGCATTTTCGTTCTAGGGGCCCGGTTGGTTTTTAGGTTCAAACCATCCTAATCCCTCCAACTGTGTCCAAACCTAAAGTGGGGTATTCCAAAAAAAATCTTCTCGGTCCAAGCCTTCTATCACAATAGGCGGTTCGTCAATCGGACACCCGTAGCCCAAAATAGGGGCAAAAAGGTGTAAACTGGCCAAATGGGTCCGGGTCTAGTCCGCCTCGGTCGGACCGACCTAGCCCGACCCGGTCCGACCCAGTCCACGGGACCGATCTCGTTCAAGGAAGCAGCCCAACCTGAGGGGGTGGCCTGGTAGGATGGGCAGCCCGGACCGACGGCGGCCCTCCCGAGGGTGGCGCAGCCGAAGGCGGCCTGGCGACCTGCCCTAGACACGCCCAGGGGGGAGGAGCGCGCCCCCTGGCACCCGAACAGTTGAACCATTTGTGTGGGACCAAAACCAACGCCAGGTGGTTCCAGTCAAGCACATGCGGGCCCCGACGGGGTCTCGCTCCTTCTGGCAGGCCCGAGCGGCCAGCCACTCCGATCAACTGGCGCGGCGCGACGGCACCGCGCCCCTCCACCGCAGCCCACCTCGGTCACGACTCCCCTACTCCGCCGGCACGGTGCGATGACATCGCACCCCTCTGCTGCAGCCCACCCTAGCTGCGGCCCTCTGATGGCCTCTATGCGACGCGACGACGCCGTGCACCTCTGCTATGGCCACTCTTGGCTGTGTCTCTCCTTCCACGTGGCACGATGGTGTCGCGACCTCTTGGCGACCCGGCGGCCTTGCGCCGCAGGTTCCTTCAAAGTCAGCTCGATGCTGGCTGTCATTTCTCCACCTCCTCCATCAACACAACGAGAACAACAACAACAAGGGGGGAGGGTCAGACCATGTTCGTGCGGTCTGATCCCTCCTCGTTAAGATGATATCAACCGGCAGCAAGGATCACAACAAAACGACGAATAATAGAGGGTAAAATATCATACATAATTCAACCCATATCTTGTATTTTTCGATCATTGATGGTGGAAGGGGAGAAAAGAAGACGTTTATTCGTCGATGTCGGGAAGCGTCCAGGGAAGAAGCGTTGTCAGCATTCTTTGCGGTCGGCTCCTTCTATTTTGGATCGGATGAAGATAGATGAAGAAGTTCATCATTCTTTAGTGGTTTTGGGCGTTCTTCATTGGAAGGATGAAGTTCTCCCACTCAAAGCTCCACCTAAATATTTTCCAGCCCAAACAATAATAGACTATCTATTATTTTAATGGTTAGAAAAAATTTAAAAAATTCAAAAGGGGTTCCAATTAATTAAAAGAAGTTCAATTAACGAATTGTGAGGGTTGGCACAAAATTAATGGGGGAAGGTGGAGAGTTGACATCCAACATAAATGGGGAGTTAAAAAAAGGGGGTTTAAAGCTTGTTTGGGCCCCACCAAAGATATCCTCCCAAGGGAGGTTATGTTCGGGTGGGACCCACCACCATAACCTCCCATGGGAGGTTAGGGTTTTGTGGCCCCCACCTCCAACCTCCCCTTAGAGGATTAAACTGCCACAAATAAAAAATAAAGTAACACTTTATTTTTATTTAATTTAATTAAAAACCCCAAAAACTAACTTCCATTCTCGACAGAATGCAATTATGGTGAAGGTATCACTAAACAATCATCGATGTTATGAGTTCAACGGTACCCCCATATTTCAATTACGACCACCAGTTCAAAAGATATAAAATCTTGCTTGTATATTTACTGAATGTACCCAAACAAAACTTCATACATTGTTTCCGGGAACACCGGGCCTCGGAATCAAGCACTGTTAGAAACGAAGGAATCGTAAAATTCGAATGTATTTAATAAAAAATAATTCCACAGAACTTTTCAGTCTATAAAATCTCCCCACCTTAGGGATTTATGTCCCTGTAAGCTATAACTTGAACTAAGGGAACAATTGGGGATACTGAGCATGAATCTGATCCTCCCGCTCCCATTTTCTCTCCTAGAGGTTCTCATGCTACAAATGAACATGAATAAGAGGTATTGACCATCCACTCAGGACCCACTCTTGTCGATCCTCGATCTCCACTGGAACCTCTGTGAAATATACCCCGTTAAAGATGTCCAGATCTCCATGGTCGATGTTGTGGGAAGGTTCATGCACGTATCTCCTCATATGAGATACATGGAAGACGTCGTGCACCTGGTGCAACTGAGGCGGAAGATCTTGGCGGCAAGCCACCTCGCCTACTTTGCTGAGGACTTGGAAAGGTCTAATGAATCGTAGAGATAACTTTCTGCCTTGGCCAAACCTCCATAAACCTCATCGAGGTGAGACCCATAGAAAGGCATGGTCACCATCCTCGAACTCCAGAGGTCTTCGTCTCCGGTCATCATATGACTTCTTCCTGATCTATGCAGTCTTCATCCGCTCCTGGATGATCTGCACCTTCTCCATGGTAGTACGTTCCATCTCTGGTCCCACTAGTGCTGACAATCTTGGGTATGTCTAGCACAATGGAGATCTGCAAGGTCGACCATACAAGACCTCAAAAGGTATCATACCAATGGTGGAGTGATAGCTGTTGTTGTAGGAAAACTCCAAAAATGTTATGTGATCCTCCCATCTACGACTGAAGTCGAGGACACATGAACCAAGCATATCCTTGAGGGTATTAATGGTCCGCTTAGTCTAGCCATCTGTCTGAGGATGGAAGGCGGTGCTCAAGTGATGATGTGTCCCAAAAGCCTCCTGCAGCCCCTTCCATACCTGAGAAGTAAAATGTGTGTCATGGTCGGAGACAATAGAAAAAGGTATCCCATGAAAATGCACAATTTCCTACACATATAAGTGTCCCAATATCTCTACTGAGCCCTGCTCTATGATCGGTAGGAGGTGGTCCGTCTTGGTGATTCGTTCAACGATCACCCATATCGAATCATGAATCCTGGATGTACGTGGAAGAATCGTCACTAAGTCCTTGGATATCCCATACGAATTGCTCTCTAGGATATCTAAGGGCATAACCAAGCATGCTAGTACCTCGTGCTCCACCTTCACTTGATGACAAGTGAGGCACCGTGAGACAAAATCTGCTACTGCCTTCTTCATACCTGGGAACCAGTGCTGTTGTCTGAGGTCATGATACATCTTTTCCACTCCTGGATGTACTTATAGAGGGGAAGTGTGGAACTCCCTCAACACTTCCTACTGAAGTCCAAATGGTACCATGGTATGTCCTATGAAAAGGATAATGTTATCCCTACATTTAGAAAATCCATCAGGTGTCTACCCTATGGATATCTGAGCAAGTCGCGTCTCACAGTCAGCGTCTCTAGGTTGTGCCTCCCTAACTCACTGAAGGAGTGTAGAAGTGACTGTAAGAGACTGTACAAAGGCTGCTCCATCCCTATCTTCAAAGGATATCTGTTAATCAGCCCGCTACTATGTTGCCTCTCTTAGCAGTTGTATAACATATCTCTTATTGAGAGCATCTACAACAACATTCCCCTTCCCAGTAGTATAAACTATCTCAAAGTCATAGTCCTTGAAGAACCCATGCCAACGCTGCTATCTCAGGTTTAGGTCCTTCTGAGAGAAGATATACCTGAGACTCTTGTGATCAGAGTAGACTGTGAAATGCTCTCCCATCAGATAGTGTCTCCACATCTTCAAGGTTAAGACCACTACTTCTAACTCTAGGTCAAGGGTAGAATAGTTCTGCTCGTGCTATCTTAGCAGTCTTGAACCATATGTGATCACTGCTCTCTCCTACATTAGCACACATCCATGTCTGATCCCTGATGCATCATAGTAAACTACATACCCTACACCCTCCTCTAGAATCCTCAAGATGGGGGGCACTAGTCAACCTCTGCCTCGTCTCCTGGAAGCTCTGCTAGCATCTCTCCGACCACACGAAGGGTTGCACCTTCTTTGTCAAGGCTGATAGTGGGGCTGCAAATCTGGGGAAGTCTAAAATGAATCTCATGTAGTATCCAGCCAAACCCAAGAAACTTCGTACCTCCGCCACACTCTAGGATGACTCCTAATAAACTACCGCCTCAATCTTCGATAGATCTACTGTAACTCCAGCCTCTGAGATGACGTGTCCCAAGAAGTGAAACTCTTGAATCCAAAACTGGCACTTCGAGATCTTACCTTAAATATGGTTCACTCAGAGTGTGTCCAGTACTACCTACAAATGGTAGGCATGATCCTCCTCAGTAGTCGAGTAGATCAAAATGTCGTCGATGAAGACCACGACAAAGAGATCGAGGTATTGTTGGATGATCCTGTTCATGAGACAGATTAACATTGCTGGAGAATTAGTTACACCAAAGGGCATAACCATGAACTCATAATGGTCATACCGACACCTGAAGGCCATATTCTATATATCCTCATATCTAACTCTGAGCTGGTGATAGCCTGATCTGAGGTCTACCATCAAGACCCATCGATCTCCATTGAGCTGATCAAAGAGGTATTAAATCCTTGGGAGTGGGTACATGTTCTTCACGGTCACCTGGTTCAGGTGACGGTAATTGACACAAATCCTCAAGCTCCCATCTGCCTTCTTGGTGAATAGAATCGGGCAGCCCAGGGAGAAACACTGGACCGGATGAATCCCATCCCCTGCAAGTCCTCTAGCTGTACCTGTAGCTCACTAAGCTCAACGGGAGCCATCCGATATGCTGGAGTAGATATTGGTGTCATCCTGGGGTATAGGTAAATTTAGAAGTCCACCTCTCTGTGAAGAGGTAGTCCTGGAACATTGTCCAGGAAAACATCCGCGTACTGTTCCACCACTACAGAATAAGTCGGACTCTCCACATCAACGGCTTCGAGGGTAAGAAAAGCTAACTGATTAGTGATCGGCTGCACCCTCCTCTGATTAAGTCTATCCTATGCTGCAAGGGTTCCCTTCTCACCTATTAAGGTAAACCTAGTCTCATCCATGCGGAAACACCACACTTTCTGCCTCATACTGTCAATCTATGCTTGGACTGTTGATAACAAGTATATACCCAAGATGACGTCGTAAGGCCTCGAAGATGCTACGAGGAGATCCCAGCTGAAGCTCTCTCCTCCTAGAGTAATCTCACATTGCCGGAACTAGTTCATAATCGTCGATTCTGCTCCCGTAGGAGTCTCTAGATGTAAGGATCGAGCCAACGGCTCCGTCAGAATCTCCAAACTCCGAACTAGGGCAGTGGCTATGAAAGAGTGACTGGAACTTGTGTCTATAAGAACTGCAGCCAAGGTGGAGTAGACACAAACAGTACCTCAAATCATCTCCAGAGTGTCGTGGTCGTATGACTCAGCTTCCTCAAGCTGAGCTCTCCCCTTTCTTCCAGCTCCCAACAGTTGTGGTGGTCCTTTTGGTGGTGGTGGTGGAAACACCTTGAAACTTCATCCACCGCTAGCTGCTCAACCATCTCCTCTACCACATCCACCTATGCCATACGAACCACCTCAATCAAATCTTTGCCTCTACCTGGGAGTTACTTCAACTGACTATTGATCATCTGTACGGTGGGTCGGACAGTCACATACCATGTTACCCTGCCCGCCGCATGAGTAGCACTATCTGCTTCTGGCATATAAGTCTCTTCTCTGTGTGCCCCACACAGCTGATCCTGAGTCCTGCAGTCGACCACCTGTGGGTATGGTCTTCATGGACCACTATGTCATCTTTCTACTACCAGCTGTAGAAGACTCCACTACATGTCGACTAGTAGTGGGTCTCGCTGCTGGTGACTGCTCAGCAAGGAAACTCTCCACTATGAGGGATCTCTCTAACAACCTCTCATGCGTAGGGATGTTGAGGGAGATCATAAAGGCTATGATTTATTCCCCGAGCCCCTGCTCGAAGGTATGAACCCTAAAAAATGGTTCTCGCACCATATTTGTTGAGTAGCGAGAGAGGTCGGTGAACCTCGCTGAGTACTGCGCTATTTTCATGATGCCATGCTATAGATGAAGTAGCTCTTGAGTTTGCATAGCTCGAAGGGTGGATGGAACAAACTCTGCCTGGAACATGATCTCAAAGTCTGTCCATAGTAGTGTCACCTCTTCATGAACCTGGAGCATCAGGCTCCACCATCTGCATGCTTCTGCGTGAAGGAGACTCGCAGCAAGAATCACCATGTGGTCTGTTGGTGTCCCTACCAGCCTGAGAACTCTCACCACAGCCTCCAGCCAACCCTCAGCTGCCTTTGGGTATTTCTCTCCCCATAAACTTGGTGGCCTCTGGCGCTGGAACTCATGAAACACGCTCAAGCGGCGTGCATCATCTGCTATTGGGGCTGGTGGCATCAGTGGCCCAATGGGAAGTGGTACCGCTGGTGCACCCGCTGTTGCCTCATCAAGAAGAGGGACCTGTACCAAGGTCTCATCGCTCGGTGGGCGGTCAAAGCATACGACTCTTGGGGCTCTAACTAGTCATCTGCGAGGAGGCATCCAAAATCAAATAGATGCGACATGGTCAAAAGATTTATACCTAATGAGCTAACCAGGTCGAGTTGATATAAATAAAAACTTTTTAAAACACTCACGCAAATCAGTGTTTTAGTGCACTAAGTCAGAAATCAAGAGTCAGGGTTCTAGTGTATGGATACGTCAGCCACCGCACCTACACTTGACTCCCTGAACTAAAAACCACACTTAGTACCCTTAACACAATTGCTTCATTGAAAATAAATTCCAGAGTCCTATATTCTGCGGTTGAACTAACTCCTCTGATACCAATTTGTCATGACCCATCCCCCGGGGCATGTATTATGACTACCCCAAGCCCGCCTTCCATAGGCCAGGGGCTGGCGACTAGCACCAAAGGCTAAAATCCCTAATCTAGGAAGGCATTTCCTTTATAAAAATAAACAATCACAACAGAGTATGCAACTAGAATTAAGATTCTAAGTAAAACTGTATACAAAAGAGTGTACTGAAAGTAAAGGGGCTGGAAATACAAGACCAACAGTAATGTACAATATAATTAAAATGCTAGTAAAACTGAAGAAAGTAAGTAAAGAAGCTACTAAGTCATCCTATGGTATTCCCACATGAAGGGTGGGTATAAATGGCCTCCTCAGCACCCCAATTCCGTCTGTCTGCTCCGTGTACGTCTCATCGAGTGGTCCACCTCCGGTTACCGTCCAGTTCTGCTACTCTTTGCCCTGATCAGCGTTGTCCATCATCTGCATCAACACAAAGAGGTGTGGTCATTACCCATGAAGGGGTGAGTATAACGATACTCAGTAGGGACCCCATGATCCTCAAGGTTTCACAAAATCCAACAAGGATAACCACAAAGTACGGAGTCAATGGATAACCCTTACTTTGGTATATTCCCATACATATACCTATTTTATTTAGTAACCCATCTCAATCATGTTGAAAACACGAAAGTCATTGAATCATCTCAAACCAGGATTTTAGTGAATTATATAAGTATAGATAATTAGTCACGAAGCTAAATAATCTTGTTTTGTCAAGAGGCACTACTTCTGCCCATATGAATTCTGACCCACACCGGATTGATAGAAACTAACCCCCACAATGACCCACCCAAGTTCTGACCCACACATGATCAGTATGAACTGACCAACACAGGATCACTGAGCACTAAACCACACTGGATCTGACCCACATAGGATCGTTATGCACTGACCCACAAAGGATCACTGAGCACTGACCTCTGTATGATCTGTCTCCAACCTCCACCTCACTATCAGCCACTGCATTCTTCAAACCTGGTGCGCTCGAGTTCTGTAGAATAATCCCTTGAGATATCGGTCATACCTCGACCACCACTAAACTCCACAAAGGAGTAACCCAAAGTACCGCCATGTCGTAAGGTTTCCAACGCGACAGACAGGGCGTCAATCAGACGCCCGGACTATGAGTTATTAACATTTCTGTTCGAGGGGCCCGATTGGTTTTTAGGTTCAAACCAACCCGACCATACTACAACTATGCTCAAACCTCAAGTGGGGTATGCCAAAAGAAATTTTTCTCTTCAGGCCTTCCATCGCTGTAAGCGGTTCGTCAATCAGACACCCGTAGCCCAAGATAGGGGCGAAAAGGTGTAAACTGGCCAAATGGGTCTGGGTCCAGTCCGACCCGGTCGCACCGACCAAGCCCGACCCAGTCTGGACCGAGGTTTGACCCAGTCCAAGGGACTGATCTGGTCCGAGGAAGTGGCCCAGCCCGAGAGGGGTTCTGACAGGAAGGGTGGCCCAGCACGTGGGGGCCCGGCCCGAGGGCGGCACGGCCGAAGGCAGCCAGGCTACTTGCCCTAGCCGCACCCAGGGGGGAGGCACGTGCCCCACAGGCACCGAAACGGTTGAATCATTCACATGGAACCGAAACCGGTGCTAGGTGGCACCGGTACAGAACATGCGGGACCTGATGGGGTCCCGCTCCTCTCGGCTGGCACGAGCAACCTGCCGCTCCACACCACCATCACGGGCTGACGGCGACGCACCCCTACGACACGGCGCGACAGCTTCGCGCCCCTCCGATGCGGCCCTCTTCTGGCCTCCACGCGGAGCGACGGTGCCACGTGCCTCTATCGTGGATGCAGCTCTCCTTACATGCGGCATAGTGGTGTTGCGCCCTCTTGGAGACCTGGTGGCCATACGCTGCCGGTTCATTCATGGTCATCTCGATTCCGGCCACCGTTTCTCCTTCTCTGTCGTCAACACATCGAGAAAAACAATAACAAGGGGGAGGGTCGGACCGTATTCGTGTGGTTAGAGCCCTCCTCGTTAAGATGATATCAATCGGAAAGAAGGATCACGAAAAAACAACGACGAACGGAGGGTAAAATCTCATACATAATTCAACCCCAACCTCGTATTTTTCGATCATTGACGGTGGAAGGAGAGGAAAAGAAGACGTTGATTCGTCGACGTCACGAAGAATTCGGGGAAGAAGTGTCATTGGCATTCTTCGCGGTCGGGTCCTTCTCATTTGGCTCAAATGAATATCGATGAAGAAGTTCTTCATTCTTCGGTGGTGTGAGGCGTTCTTCGTTGGAAAGATGAAGTTCTCACACTCAAAGCTCCACCAACAGATTTTCCAGCTCAAAAATAAAATACTATCTATTATTTTAATGGTTTTCAAGAATTCAAAAGAATTCAAAAGGGGTTATAATTAATTAAAAGAAGTTAAATTAATTAATTGTAAGGGTTGGACCAAGATTATTGGGGGAAGGTGGAGAGTTGATATCCCACATAAACGGGGAGTTAAAAAATGGGGTTTAATGCTTGTGTGGGCCCCACCACCATAACCTCCCATGGGAGGTTAGGGTGTCGTGGACCCCAACTATAACCTCCCCTTGGAGGATTAAACCTCCACAAATAAAAAATAATGCAACACATTATTTTTATTTAATTTAATTAAAAACCCCAAAAACTAACATCCATTCTCGTCAGAACCCAACTACGGTGAAGGTCTCACTAAGTAATCACTGACACTATGAGTTCAATAGTACCCTTGGATTTCAATTACGAGCATAAGATCAAAAGATATAAAATCATGCTTGTACGTTTATTGAACGTACCTGAACAAAAATTCACAAATTGATTCTGGGCACACCGGGCCTCGGAATCAAGCACCGTCAGAAACTGCGGACTCATAAAATTCCCGTGTATTTAAGAAAAAAATTTCCACAGAATTTCAAGGTCTTTAAAAATAAATTCACTAAAAAATTATGAAAAGGACCTTAAAATAAAAATTTTGTCAGTTTACTTCCCCTACTGAGGAATCAAATACCATTTAACCCATCACATGTATATGGGTTTCTGGTAGTTAACTTTCTTCTGATCATTTTTTCTATCACCCTCCATCATAACTTTATGGTTAGTTTATTCATCCATATCTATATTTTCATACATGGAACCCTTGTATGTGTAATCTCAGTAGGCATTTTTACTTCTATTTATTTGTTTTAAAGTGGTAGTTTTATTATCCTTTCTTCCAACGTGGTATTTATAATGAAGTTTCTGAGGGAAATTTTAAAATTACAAGGAAGAAATTTACAAAAGGGGGAATGACGTAACAACCCAGGTATTTATAAAATAATATTTTTTTTCTTTACAACTAATATTTATTAATAAGATATTAATTTTACATTAATATGGACTATTTTTCTGATAGCATACTTTACACGCAACTAATGGTTTCTCTCAAATCATACATTTCACACAACATTGAGTTATATAGAAAAATAATACATTAATATTATTATTATATTAAATGGTATTTAATGCCTTGTTGTTGGAATGGAAGGAATGAATAATATAAACTAAATTTTTAAATATTATTCACACATTTTTAAATAATGATTCATTAGTAACCATACTTATTAGAAATGGAAATAAAAACCAATTGAATATAAGGGATTTGTTATTATGAAAACCTATTTAAAAGAGAATAATTGTTTTTATAAAATAAAATCACTCATTATGGATTTATATTTAATGAAAAATATATTTTATATATTCAATTTAATGTTTGAAATTCATTTTATACGTTTTCTTGATATGATATAAGAACAAATTAAATTTTTTGTATAAAAGATGTATTTTTCTAAAAAATACTGGTTTACCACCTTTTGATAAAGAACCCTTTTTAAATATATTTTCTCTATCATTTATATGTTATATTAGACAAAATAAAATTCTTATATTCAATAATGAAATAAAAATTTACTTTGGTTAAATTTTTCGTAATTTTCTGTTAATGTTCAATTTTTAATGAATAGTGAAAATACTGCATTTTAATTCAAAACTACCTTTCAATGTAATTTATTTATATATTTAGATTGTATATTTAATTAGTTTTAAAGTTTAATTGGAATATATTTTTATCATTTAAACCTATTTTTCCATTTTAAGTTATTTTACTTTTATGTTTTACATAAATACATGTCAGTCTTTTGATAGTTATTACTTCTTAAAAGCCGACTTTTTGGTTTTGAAAATGGAAATTAATATTAACATAATTACTACATATTCTATGATATTAATTTTGAGAAAATGTATTCCATATTTTTAATCATAGGATTCAAATTTTGTAAAGTGGTACATTTTAGTTTTTTACATTATGAATAGTAAATTCAGTGATTATTTTATTTTCCCATGGTTAAATGGTAAATATGGTAAGTAAGGGTAAACAATAATATTTTAATAGTATTAAACTACCCTAACAAGTTTTATAATCCTATTTGATTAGATATTTCAGATCATGGGAGTCTTTTTGTTGATTTTGGGACCCCATGGAGCCACATGGGTGTCAAAATGACATTTTAAAAGAATTAATTTAAAGCAAAGATAAATATAACATAAACATGTATATTTTAATAAAACAATTATATGGTGTTATATAACTAATATATTTTACTATAAATATTCATTCGAAATATAATAACATTTCCTACATCATGGTATTTTATTTTTAATTTTTTAGAAATTAAATAAATAAATTTAATTATGACACAATGATGATGAAGTGGTTAATTTTTTAATGAAGGATTAAAATAAATGATATAATAAATATTAAAATATATGTAATATGATTATTTTTATTCCATACATGAATTTAATGGATTATATTTACATATTATACTTGAGTTAATTCCTTTTTTCTGTGTAACGATGTTATTATGACTTTAACAAAAATAAATAAATTAATATTGTCAAAATTGATAAAAATGAGTTTTTAAGACAAATAATATTTTATTAAATGATATAATAGTAAAAAAAAATATATTTAGTCCAACTAACTTATATAATTTTAAAAAATTCCCAAATTTTCCACATAATTATTTTTGGGAATTTTTTAGTAAATATGGTTACAATATATTATGAAAATACAAGAGGACATGGTAAGAGCTAATATTTTTAACTAAGGGTTATAGATAAAAGATAAGGTTATTTTTATGCCATAGACTAGTATAAAACCTATTTATTGGGATTATATCAACCCAAAATCATATTAGTATTGAAATAAATGATTATGGTACAGTTTGAAGGTGAATATAATTTTATAATAAAATAATATTTCAAAACAATCCTAAAGTTCCCCCCATCCATTTTATAAAAGGATATCACCTCTATCAACTTACTCACTCTTATCAAGAATTTTGGATCACCCAAACTATGCTCAAATAAGGTACCAAAATTCCTCCTTTCTTCATAAAATCTTTACTTTGGGTAGAATCCAATTCAATAAATCATTTTGGCTCAAATCAAAAAAAAAGTTACTCGATTTAGAGGTAATGTCTTCTCTTAAGTTCCTTTCATTTATTTTCCTTATCCACTACCAATGATATTATTATTTTTTTATTACATAAAAACCCAATTATAATAAATATACTAGGATGTTTTTGTGATAATTATGATAAAAAAAACACAAACCTCCAACTAATGGATACGAACATACTATTTTTGTGGACAGTGAACTATTGCCTCATGAAACGATGATTGTTCAGTTTCCCCCTACTGCCTATCACGGTGGTCTTTATGATGGAACTGTATTTATATATGATATACATTATATTTATATAGTCTCTATGATTCCTTATTTTTTATTTACATCATACCATTATTCTTTCCATAATGTGTGAATATGATAGTTTCATTTGAGAAAATGTGGACTATTGCTCCCTGAAAGTGATATAACTCATTCATGCCATACAGGTAATTTATAAAGGATGGATTTAATGATATAATTTAATTTATATAAAATATAACATTTTAAAATAATTATAATAGTCCTATTTTTCATTTAGTTTTGATTTCATTAATATAAAAATAAAATTAAAGTAGTGTTCATGTGTACGTATGACCTACCATCTCTTTGAACAGTGCATTTCATTTCTTATTTCCAAATGTTATGTACTATTATAAATAAATATATATACTGGATATATATAAAATTTAGATCATGAATAATATTCTTGAGATAATGTAATTTTGACACATGGAAAAGTTTTAATTATAACAAGATCATTTTTAACTCATGTTCCAAACATCAACAAAATGACCGATATGAAATTGAATAATTATATGATTGTTATAAAAAGTTACAAATTGATATAAAAGGTATGATAAAATTGGAAAAAAATTTGAAGAAAATATAATTTAACATATTATTATTATTTAGGAATAGTAACGAATATACGTGACGCGTCAGGCTCAAGGTAAGGGAACCTTTCACAGTTATCTTTTAGTGAAAGAATTATTTTTATGTTATATATTTTAATTTCTATTATATTATGTTTGGATATGTTCTTCAATATCCTTATTTCTGTAAATTTTATTTCCAAATTATGATAGACCCTTTTACCTCTCATCAACTAATATTATGTATTTTTAAGTGACACCATTAGGCTTTTTAATTTTTGTTATTGAATTTCCAAACTCAATTTCCACTTGTTGGGTTTTACACATACATTGTTGATTATATTATGCCAAGATTATGTGTTGAATCACTGTTTATTTATTTATGTTTTAATTTACAATTCACTTTGTGTCGATATACTTTTTCAAAACATAATCACCCCATTGATAAATTCATACATCATTTATACGAACATTGTAGGGGAAATCATAACTCAATCTCCATCCATTGAGTTAAATATAAATATCATTGGTTTTGTTTTTCCGAGAATATGTGTAAATGACGTCTGATTTTTTATAGTTAATATCCACTTATATTGGGTGTATATATATTTTTCACACATAATTATGTCATTCATTTAACTTTTATCTAATGATATGACATTCTTAAGGGACTAGGTCTCAATTTTATTTCATTGATGAATATCTCGATATAGAGCACCTAATATCCAATAAGGTGTATATTATATTCTTTTGATATTTTATATCATGAATTTCTATATTGTCATTATTTTTAATGTTTCAATTCTTGTTATTCGTTAATTATTTTAATTCATGGTTTTCTCAAGTGTTGTGAGTCTCTTTAACTGAAACATCATTTCAAATATTTTAATGATTTATTATTCTAAATATTTCTCATTAATGTCCTAGTTTTAATAATGTCTTTAAGGATTTATTTATATTAACATATTTTTTTTAATCCATCCTCTCAAATTTATTTTAAAATTTCCCATGTGATATGGGACACTATGATTCAAATATCACTTTATTAAATGTTTTAAATAGTTTTGGAAATTGATATAATATTTCAATATATTGGATTGATTTATTATGATATATTTGTGAAATTTTGATAATGTCATTCTTTTATGTGTTATTATTATGTAATGGTACTTGGAAATTTGATTGGTGGTTACATGATAAACAAAATACTGGTGGTTCTGTGATAAACCAAGGATGAGTGAGAATGAGATAGCTCTCCAATAATTTGGGTATCGTGATGGAGGTAAACATCAATGTTTCTACTAAGAGATTTAATTAATATATTATTATGGGTATTCCAAATATAACACATTGTGTATTTATGATATCTATAATGTAGGTATATCATGGATTCTGCAATTTACCTTTTTGATTTATGATTTCAATGGGTTACTAATAAATATTATGATTTCATGAGTTGTGTAAAGATCCTATGTTTTATGAGTAAAAAATATGATTTCATTGATTTTTATTTATTCATGAACCCATGTTTTCTTTCTATGTTTTATATCATTTAACAATATTTTTAGGCTCATCCCATGTTTTTGAAATGTTTTTCACATGGTATAAGGAAGGGTAAGAAAAATGAATAATTCCAAAATATTTTTCTCAAGAAAACAATTCATTTTTTAATTAATGAGTTTTATTATTATGAAAAAATTATATATAGTAGATGTTCCAACTTTGTAACATTTGAGATATAATTTAGTAGTTAATGCCTAATTCTCTAAAACTCTAAACCTGAAAAGATCCTCAATGTGAATTATTGAATTAACTTAATATTATGTAAGGTTTAAGGCTTTGGATTTATAATTATTACATTTTTTTCGTGTTCAATGTAACTTGATTTGAAAACCCTTAACAATATCATTTCATAATTTTTATTCAATGAATATTTCTGTTATTTCATGACATTTTATTCATGTACTATGTCATGAATACCCCAAGCCCAACTCTTGAAGGATAGGGGATGGAAACTAGCATCAAATTTGACAACCTGCAAGTGGGAGGCATTTTCATAAGAACTTGTATGCACATACACACCGAACCACATCCCAAAACACCGAAAGGGGGAAACAAGTATCACTAAAACATGGATGAGTCCATGTACAACTGAATGTATCTGGGATAGAAAAAAAAACACAAAATATAAAAGAAAATTTCAAGTACAAAAATGAAACACTGATGGCCATCCGCATAAAACACCATCTGATCATCATAGTAGTGAAGAAAAAAAAATCCAAATAAGTATATCATGTCCACTTGGTCATATTAGACACCACATGGTCCTAGGAAACCAAGTCCCCCATCATATCATCTGTTAGTCCTGTCTCCCTGAGCACCCATGTCGAAACGTCGATTATCTACACAAGACACAAAAAGTATAGGAGAATCCCGTGAAGGGGTGAGTAACACAGTACTTAGTAGCGTCCCAAAAAAAATAATACCAAACAACAATTCCTCTATGTAAAGCACGAAACATAAGACAACTCACATCTGGTGCAATCTTGTTTAGTAACAGTTCCACCATCAGTCACATTGTCAAACACCACGGATGCTTTAGATCTCCTCCCCTGACAAGTATAGTGGAAATTCCATGTCATTAAGAAGGTCTTCCGATTAACCCAAAATTTATTAGTTATACCTCCTGATCACATAATGTGGCCTAAAAATCACAGAGTGGTGCTTCCCACTATTTTTGGACAACTAAGGTACTTCTACTCATCGCGTAACGTGTTCCTACAACGTCACAGATAAGTGATACCTAGCATGGGCCTACAAAGTTATAGAGGAGTGCTTTACACTGGTACAAGACATTGTAGTCCTTAGGTCCCAACCTGTAACAAGGTTTTGTACGTAGATCACTTGGTAGAACTTATCCATTATCTATTCATCACATCTAATATACCACTAAAGTCACTGAAAATAGTTCCCAAATATCTTCCTCTTCAAGAGAGACCCATTTCCACAAACGGCTCGCCAATCAGATGCGTGGTTTGGAAGATGCGTGTGTTTTAGTAACCATGGGACTAGTTGCGATGTGGCCCAGTTGGACTGCCTGATCCAACACGTCACAAGGGTCCCCCATACCCCAGTTCATTAAGACGGACTCAACCTAGATTAGTGCGGGTCGAGGTTGTTTTGTTCTGGCCAAGCCAGTGGGCTAGGCCCAACAGGCCTCGTTGGACCTGACCTGGTTGGCCGAGGGTCCAGCCCGCCGAGTCGCCTAATGACTCGGTCTAGTTTGGCCTGGCCTGATGGGGGCATGAGACTGGCCTACTGGTGTTGGACCATCCCTAATAGGTTTGGGTCCAGCCTACCGGCGCTGGCCCAGCCCACTGGTGCGGCCGAATCAGATGGGGGGCGCGACCTGCCATCTAAGGACATGTCGTGTTGTGCGGCCGGCAGTGTCGTCCGGCTGGGACATGGCATGGCTGCCACGTCCAGCTCCCCCATTTCCCCTTGAGAGTGGTTCCCTTCATCCAGCAATGGTAGATGTACCACGGCTTCTCCTGCCATCCGGATGGCCTAGACGCGGTCCATCCCTCCATGCGGCACCCCACCTGGAGATGTGTTCTCTAGTGTGTCGCTATGGTTGATGAGTCGCGGCTTCCCTTTCAATGAAACCCATCGGTGCAGTCTGCCTCCACCACTCAGCTGATAAGCTTGCCGCCACCACTGCCACCACTATTAGGGTGTTTAGCGGACCACCGAATGTGCACAGGTGGTCTGTTTTTTCGAGCGGTCTATGTCTGTGGTCTATGGGGAGTTCCCTCTTCACCGCAAGGCTTTCAAACCTGTCATTCCATCATTTTGAGGATATGGAAACCAATAAAACACATGAGGAGGTGCTCGATCCATGTTATTTTCACCCCAGGTACTCCTCATTACTAGTTTAAATATACAGGGAGGTTAGAGGAGTTTCTCTTCAATCATTCCATGCTAGGATTTGGACCCTAAATAAAATGACCCCAAGAATAAATCACCCTCCCACATAACACATGAAACATGGATCAACCTGTTCATGTGTTCATCCATATTTTTCATTTTTAGAAATGGATGTGGAAGAAAATCAAATGAAAAACCCCTACTTGTTAGTAGATCTGATGTTGCGACATTCATCATTGAGGAATTAAGACATTGACGTTGTTTCCAGGCTCCGATCTAAGAATTTCATCAAAGATGATGATGTTCCGCTATCTTTTTTCATTCATCGCTGGGGTGGATGTCCGTCGGAGGTTCACTAGGGAATCTTCCAAATTCTTAGTCCCCATTTCCCTAGCACGTCGAACTATAAATAGGAGCACGCCGCAATATTTCCACTATTATTCAACATTGCATCATTACGTTGTTTCATTTATTATAAAAAATTACTATTACACTTCATTAAAGCGTCGTTATTCTGTGAGTTAGCGATCCATTAATGACCCTCATTAATTCACATCTCTGATGACACATCCCTACCCCAAAGTGTTTTCATCTTCCACTCAACTATGAGAATGAGAATAAAATAATTATTTTAAATTATTTTATTATTTTTCATTAAAATTACAAAAAATATCTTTTTTGCTCGACTCTTTCCAGCCGAAGTTAAGTCATTTTGGTGTGACTCTCGTTGTTCTGAATTAAACGGTTCCCTCAAATTATTAATACGAGCTCTGGATCAAAATATAGAAAATGTTTCTCACACTTTTACTAAACATACCATATAAAATGTTAAAAAACTAGTTCTGAGCTCTATTTCTTATAACCACATGCCATCAAATTTTTTGGTCTCGAAATAGTTCCATAAATATAAGAAAAATAAAACAGAAATTTTGATATGTTAAATTCATCCCACTTAAGAGATTTGCATCCCCAAAATTGAAAAAAACCAACTAAGAAAAATATTGGGTGATTGTGCATGAATCTGAGCCTCCCTCTCCCATGTGCTATCTTGAAGATTCTCATGATTCCATCGGATGTGAACTAGAGAAACTGATCTCCCACATAGTACCCACTCTTGTTGATCCTCTGTCTCCACTACGAACTTCGAAAGTGTCACCTCATAGTCAATGTTCATCTCACTCCAGTCGATGATGTGTGATGGATCATGCATGTATCTTTTCAACTGACACACATGGGAAATGTCATGCACCTGGTGCATCTTTGGGGAAAGTCCTAGGCGGTACACCACCTCTCCAAAACTGGTCCGGATCTGAAAAAGTTAGATTAACCTCGGTGATATCTTGACTTCTCATACAAATATCTAAAATCTTCATCAGGGTGAGACCCGAAGAATCACATGATAGTATTCCTCAAACTCCAAGGGTCTTTGTATCCTATTTTCATAAGACTTCTTCCTACTCTATTTCATAATCATCTACTCCTAGATGATCTATAGCTTCTCGATGGTAGACCGAAAAAACTATAGACCCATGAGTTCCCACTCCCCTGGGTCTTTCCTGCATATGGGTAATCTGCAAGGCTACTCGTACAAGTCCTCAAATGGTGTCATGTTAACGGTTGAGTGATAGTTATTGTAGGATAAAAACTCTAGCAGGGGGAGGTGGTCCTCCCAACTATGAACATAGTCAAGGGTTCAAGCACAGAGCATATCCTCCAAGGTCTGTATAGTCTACATTGTTTAACCATATGTCTGGAGATGAAAAGATTTGTTCATGCATAATTGTGTCCTGAATGTATCTTGAAATCCCTTCCCCAATTGGGATGTAAACTGAGAATCACGATCCTAGATGATCATCTAAGGCACCTTATAGAGTCGCACTATCTCCTAGATGTAAAGGTGTCACAATCCCTCTAATGTTCCCTGCTCTCAAATGTGTAGGATGTGATCCTCCTTGGTGATTCGGTCAGTGATCACCCAAATAGAGTAATGACCTCTATACATGCGTGGTAACACCATCACAAAGTCCATCGAGATATCATCTCATTTCCACTATGGTACCTCAAGTGGGTGAGTCATTCATTTTGGAACTTACTGATCGGTCTTCACTTAATAACAAGTGAGTCATCGTGAATAAAACTCATCCACTGCTTTCTTCATCACCAGCCACCAATAACGAAACTGAAGGTCATACTACATCTTTTCTACACTAGGATGTACCACCAGATGGGAAGTATGTAACTCAATCAACACCTCCTAACATAACGTCATTGGAACTAAGGTTCACCCTTTAAAATGGATGATGTGTTCCCCACCTACAGAAAAACCATTAGGAACCCTTCTTGAGGATGTATGAGCTTGTTAGGCCTCGAAGTCAATATCCCCCATATGTGCCTCCACGACTCGGTATAACAGTGGGGGAGTAATAGTCATCGACTTGAGGTAAGCAGCTTCACAATCATCCATGAAGGATATATGAATTGCTACTAAATGTTCTATCACCTCACTCAACAGCTGCAACCCGGTCCTCCTACTGAGTGTATCAACCATGATGTATCCCATTATATGGTATAGACTATCTCAAAATCATAGTCCTAGAGGAAATCTATACATATCTGTCATCTCTAGTTTATGTGATTGTAGGAGATTATATACCTAACACTCTTGTGTTTGGATTAAATGGTGAACCGCTCACCAATCATGGATTGATGCCACATCATCAAAGCAGAGATCACTACTGCTAACTCTTGTTATTCAGTCGTGTAGTTATTCTCATGATCCCTCAACTATCATGATCCATAGGCAATCCCCAGTCACTCTTGTATCAGGACACAACTATGTCTGGTCACTGATGGGTTGTAGTAATCTATATACCCAATGCCCTCCTCTGGTAGTCTCAAGTTGGTAGCACTAGTCAGTCTCCACCTCATCTCTTGGAAACTCTGCTGGAATTTATCTGTCCACATAAAGGGTTTTCCCTTCTAGGTCAATGATGATAATATTTCTTCTACCTTGGAAAAGATAGGCACAAACCACTAATAGTAACCATCCAATCCCAAGAACTTCTGCACCTCAGTCACCCTCTTGGGTGGCTACCAAGAATGCACCACCCGTATCATCATGGGCTCTAATGCAACTACAGCCTCCAAGATGACGTGTCCTAGGAAATGGACCTCCAGAATCAAAAAATGACTCTTTGAGAGCTTACCATAATGTTGGATCTCTTAAAATGTATCTAGGACTATCCGCATATGCACAGCATGGTCATCCTCTGATGTTGAGTACACCAAGATGTGATCGATGAAGAAAATGATGAACTGGTCGATGTAGGGTTGGATGATCTAATTAATGAGGCCCATGAACAATGCTGGGTCATTGGTCATGCCAAAAGAATACACCAGGAACTTATAGTGTTCATACCATCACATGAAGGCTACCTTCTCTACATCCTCATCCCATACCCAATTCTGGTGATATCCTGATCTATGTTCTATCTTTGAGAACCACTTTGCTTCATTTAGTTGGTCTAAGAGGTCATCAATTCTTGGTTGTGGTACTTTTACATCTGGGAGACCTGTTTTAGGTGCTGAAAGTACACACACAACATCAAACTCTCATCTTCCTTTTTTGTAAAAAACATCAGGGCTACCCATGGTGAAACACTGGGACTTATGAACCCATTAATCTACAATTCCTCCATTTGTAACCTCATCCCACGATGAATTGTGGGATCTATTCGATATATCGGTGTGGATATCGATGTCTTCCCAGGTTAAAATTCGATATAGAATTATACTTCTCTACGAGGAGGTATCCCTGTAACCTCATCAGGAAAAACACCATCATACTCGTCCACTACTACAGGAAAGTTTTGACTTCACTCTTCCACTGCACTGATGGTGAGGCTTGAAAACTGGGAAGTAATCAGCTACACAATCCTCTGAGAGAGTATGTCCTATATTGGAAGTGTTTTCTTCTTTCCAGTGAAGGAAAACCTAGTCCCATATCTGCGAACAGACCTGGTTGTATTCCTAAAACATTTGATCTGAGAAGGGACAATAGAAAACCAGTACTAGTCCAGGATGACGTCGTAAGGCCTCGACGTTTCTACTAGAAGATCTCAGTTAAAGATATCGCCTCCTATAATATGATCAAACATCCAAAACTAGTGTTTAATCATCAAATACCCTCTCATAAATGTATATATCCATAAGGATTGAGCCAACAGCTCCACCAGAATCTCTGAGCTCTGAACAACAGTCGTGGAAAAGAACGAGTGACTAGAACCTATGTCGATAAGTTGTGCATCTAGGCTGTATAAAATACAGATCATACCTAATATCATCTCTGGAACACCATGGTAATAAGACCCTGCTTCCTAGAGCTGAGATCACCCCTATCTTTTGGCTCTCTGAGGTCAGGTTAGACCACCTGGGGTGGGGTGGTAACACTTCGACCCGTCGCCCACCACTTACCGCTTGGCCAGATCCCCCTCCACATCTGCCACCCTATGGACCTCTTCGATTGAACCATTATCGCAGCCTCAGTAGACCCTTAACTATATGTTTTTCATCTATAGTAAGGGTCATACCATCATGTTTCATGTGTCTCTACCCACTGCATGAGTAGCGAAGACTGGCCCCCGACTGACTCACTCTGGCCAGGGAGAATTGCACTGCTGACCCTGAGTCTTAGGGTCAACCTCTGAATGACCTGGCCCTCTTGAGCCCATGCGTCTGATGTTTTCTTCCTAACAATGACCCTTCTACCTGGGGTATTCTTGAAGACCTATCTCTTGTTCCCTTCTCCTCCACAAACATCTCAATCATTAGGGCTCACTCCATCACCTCGGCCTGGGTAGGGATGCTAAGAGACACCATTGAAGCCCTTATCTCCCACCTAAGTCATTATTCAAAGGCTCGATCCCTGATGAAAAAGTCTCTCACTATATCTGTGGAGTATTGGGAAAGCTCTGTGAACCTTGCTGAGTACTCGGAAACCATCATGTTGTCCTACTATAGGGGAAAATTTCATGGATGCACACATAGCACAAAGTCAAGGGTAAATAATACTCCCAGAAAATCCTCTTGACGTTAACCCATGTGAGGGTCACCTCATCATGAGTCTGGACAGTCAAACTCCACCATATCCTTCCTGATCCCTGTATAAGGCTCTCTGCCAAGACCACCATCTAGCCAGGTGGTGTCCCCACAATGTAGAAGACCCATGTCATAGCCTCCATCTATTCCTCAACGACCTGAGGATTCATATCTCCCCTAAACCAGGGGGTATTTGTCTCTTAAACACATGGAGGTAAATGAGCCTATGAACATCATCTTCCAGAATCGTTGACAGTAGAGGCTGACCATTAGGTGGTGGTATCCCTACTGCACCACCTTGTGGGGCCATCTCAATAACTGGTCCCTGAATGGATGCCTCGTCACTGGGAGGGCTTTATTTTCGTATCAGGATAATGGCTAGTATCCCATGTCGCGGAATCCTAAGATAGATCAAGATGTAAAACAGATAGATGGTTATAATTGGTGAGATGAATCTTATTCAAAAAAAGGAAGCACTTATGAAACCAGTGTTTTCATTTATTGAGTCAAAAACAGAATTCATGGTCCTGGTGTATGGATATGTTGGTCGCCGCACTAACAGTAGACTCCCATTCTCTAAAAGTCTAATTTTAAAAACATAACATTGTTGCACCAAAACAAAACAACTGACTCTTAGTCTTTGTGGTAGGACTGATTTCCCTTTGATACCACTTTTTCAAAACCCATCCCCCGGGGCATGTTCTGTGAGAACCCCATGCCTGCCTACCAAATGTTAAGGGTTGGAAACAAGCACCGAAGGCATCAACCTGCATGTGGAAGGAATAATCATGATTACCTATACGTACATATACATCCAAACATATCCCAACAATCTGAAAGTGGGAAACAAGTACCAATAAAACAAGGTTGAGATAATGTACAACTAAATGTAAGTAGGCTATAATACAAACCAAACATAGAATAGATAACAACAAGTATAAAAAGAAAACTCTAATGCATATCCACTGAAAACCCCACCTAATTGGTACAGTAGTCAAGCTATTGGAAGATGAAGTAGTATGGCATGTCTGCCTGACCCTACTGAACCAATCTAGTCCTTGGAATCTAATTCCACCATCGTATAATCTCTCAATCAGTCTCCCTGACCACCCCTATCAAAATTTCGGTGGTCTTCACCAGACATAACACATGCGAGCGAAGCCCGTACAGGGGTGAGTAACACAATTCTCAGTAGGGACCCCAAAATCAAAAGGAAATATCACACAAAAATTTTCTAAAATGAGATCACATAACACTAGCAGATCATACCACATATATTCTAGGGTAGTAACAACAGCATCATCAAACACCTCAGCAGCTGGAGAATTCTGCCAATAACGGGTATAATGGCCATTCCAAGTCCCGAAGAGGGACTTCCCACTAACCTTCACAGTAAAAAGGGTACTCCTCGTTAGAGGCTTAAAGACAGGGGAGGTTAGTAGAGTTTCTATTCAATCATTCCATGCCAGGATTTTTACCTCAAACAAAATAACCCCAAGAATAAATCACCCTCACACATAACGCAAGAATCATGGATCAACCTATTTGTGGGTTTATCGGGGATCATAATTTTTATAAAAGGATAGGGAAGAACATAAAATGAAAAACCCTTACTTCTTATGATGTTTGATACCACAACATTTGTCCTTGAGGGATTAAAACAACTACATTACTTCGATACTTCGATCTTCGAAAGGCATTAAAGATGATGAAGTTCAGCCAGTGTTCGTTGTTATTCACTAGGGTGGAAGTACATCAGAGGTTCGCTAGAGAATCCTCCAAATTTTTATTCCGTATTTCCCTAGTGCGTCGAACTATAAATAGGAGCATGATGCAGCGTTTCCATTTTGATTTGACACTACATCATTAAGATATTTCATTTATGAAACAAATTTGTTGTTACGTGTCGCTAAAGCATCGTTACGCTTCTTGTTAATGAGCCATTAACATGACTCGTTAATGCGCATTGTCATTTCCCCCCTCGCTAACCTGCACTGTCATCATCCGCCACTCAATTGTCAGAAATAAAATAAAATAATTCTTTTAAATTATTTTATTATTTTTCCTCAAAATTCAAAAATATGACTTTTCTGATCGGCCTTTTCCAACCCAAGTTAAGTCATTTCTAGGAATATCACAACATTCGGAATTGAACGGTGCCTCTTAATTTTTTATCCAGCACCGGTTCAAATGATAGATGATTTTCTTGCATGTTTATTGAACGTATTATTATAAAAGTTCAAAAACCATTTTCGGGATCTCTAGGCCTCATAACAATTTTCCGTCAAATTTTACGATCTCTAAATAATTCTATATTAAAAATTACTATGAAATTCTAAGACATTAAATTTTACATATATATAATATCATAATAATATAGTTTATTGAAATAAAAATATACAAATATGTAATCTAGAACATGTTATGTAAATATGGTTGAGGTCTAACAAATTTATTCATGTTTTATATAAATAAAAACATTCAAGACCACTATGTGTGGGATTTTAGAATCTAATTGATTCCATGAGCTAGTTTTTATAGGGAACCCAATATCTATAAATCAGTAACGTACAAAATAATATTTAGTACATTTTCATTGACCATGGTTCCATCCACTATTTTACATTTAATATCATCTTTCGATATATCATACCTTTCATGTAACACTTATTCATGATAATGTCACATTAAACATCTATTTTTTAGATAGAAACCATGGACTCATTTTATTTTTTAACATAGCATCCATAGTGACATGCATAAGAGCTTAACCATGTTGAAGTTACATTGTAATCTTATTTAAAAAATATAAATCTATTTATGGATTATCTTTCACATTAAAATTATTCTATATTTTGTTAACATGTATATATAATTTCCCATATTGGATGTGAATGATTCTAAATTTTATATTAGAATCCTTAAATTTTCTTCCATTGAACTTTACGTTTTCTAGGAAATATCTCATTATCTGAGTGGTGGACGATTCCATTTATCTATGATAGAAAATTATCTTATATGTAAATATTATTTTATATTAATTCAGTAATTACATTTAATGATAATTCTTTAAAAATATTATGACCCAATACATCATATCCATATAGTAAGACATGAACAATATTTAATGATCCAGTTTGGGTGTTTAACTCCCAAATTTTATATTTTGTTGGAGAATCATCAACACTACAATAGTTGTGATTCATTGTTATTTTAATATATAACCATAAATTCATATCTATAATTTGGTTATATAGTACTCTATTCCTCTAGAATACAAAACTTTTCGTCATCCAATCATGTTCAGCATAATTAAAACACCAAATACATGGTAACCAAGGGAAATCTAGGGGATCCTAAAATAATCATAAAATTACACATCATGAAAGTCCATAATCCAAAATATATTTATTCTCTAAATAATATAATCATATGGTTCCTAATATATGAATTAAACTACTTGATTGAAATACCTGGTTTCTTGCATGTTTTTTATTGGAATAAATTTTACACTTCTCAACATGTAAATATACATCATATGAATAAAAAATTCATAACTATTATATCATATATAATCATGAACTTTTATTTTCTTATTCCCATTTATGTATAGATTCTTATAAGTATTTATTTTGGAAATCATTATTCCAATAACCATTTTAATTTTTCCCCACCACATTAATGGTTAAATTTTACAAAATACACATGTCTATATTTATCACCAAAAAATATAATTCAGGTAAATTATTTAATATCAATTTTCACCATATTATTGAGTTTCAGGTATTATTTATGTAAAGGAATATAGATTTACGAGATCAAAAAACATGACATAAGTATTCTGATAGAAACAGACAACCAACCCAATTCTAATTTCTTTCTTAAGCATGTATCCAGGAATGTTGACGGTCAAACCTATAGTTCATCTTCTTGAGGAGCATTTTTTTAGGATAGAAATCAATAAATGTAATGAATAACATGAAATATGAACATATTATTCTCAAAAATAAATTATCAATCACATAACTCAAATTTGAAATTGATTTCATGTATGATGATAACTTGATTTATTGACATCAATAATTTCCTGATATGAAATTCTCTATCATAGGTGTAATGTACCTATAAAATATAAAATTTATTGATTTATTATATAAAAACTATATAACATTGAATTAAATAATAGATAACCATTAAATAAACCAATAACACTAATTTTTAGACATGTGATAAATATTAATGAAAAAATTTGTAAATAAATTATTATTTTAAACCATTTTTTATTATTTCTTGTCTGAAATTATATACATTACATTATATTGAATATAAATTATCTATAAGATTTCAAATATGAATTATTTCATACTACTAAATTTATTTATTTTTCTTTTAAAATATATTATATATTTTTGAATTATAAACAATTTATAATTCAATATACAATATGTAAACATTTTGCATTATCCAAATATCATATACATATTTCATATTTAATATTTTATCATATGAATGTTATTTTATTTATTTCAAAGTAAAAATATCTAAATACATCACATGTTATTTGATCAATTTTAAATTTATTAATTTTGAACTATATATTAATATCATAGAAATTTAACAAATATATAAAAAAAATATTTTCAAAAACAAGAAATAGTCATTAACTATTCATAAATAAATACTAATAATAAAAAAAATTTAAAATTAAAATAATTTTAATATTTCATATTAATTTTTACATCAACACTTTATATTGAAATTTAAATTAATTTTATAAGTTATTTCACCAATTAAAAACATTTTATAATTCAATACATAATAAATAAATTTTTTATGTAAAATTAATATGATATAATGCCCCGACCCCAATTACCCATAGTCGGTGCATTTTTATAATACAGTAGAATGATACAAGGAAATCATGTCTTGAAAGACCGTTTAGTTTAGCAGTTTGGGAAATATATTACATACATCAACTTTACATTACAATTTCAAACATAAAATACATCATAGATAGTTCTTTGAGAATCCCATTATTCCCTTTTATCTTAACCTTACATATCAATCATAATACTCTTCTTGGAAATCATGGATAAATAAATATAAGAAATGGGTGAGCTCAGATGCTTAGTAAGGGTAAACAATTTAGTGGAATATAACATACACAATAGGCATGGTGAATAATTTAAAACACACGCCTTTACAAATAATAAACATGAACACTTTACTACAGAAATATTAGCTGACTAAATAATTACATAATAAAACATAGTCATGGGTATTCTACAAGTCGAATAACCACATGAACCATCAATATTATTTTTGTAATGAGGGAATGTATAATTCCAGACATTCTGAAACATTTAGTCAAGGCCTCGGCCAAGACGTCTAAAAATGATTAAGGCCTCGACCAAAACCATAAATCAAATTGGGAAAATCCTTGGCCAATTCCATATCTAATTGTCTCATGATACCTACTTATGAATTGAGGAGCTATAGAGAGCTCCACCCGTCACTTACAATTTCCATTACATTCTTCATATGAAAAGGATGAAACATAACATAGACATTTGTATTAGTACTAGCATAAGAAATTTCAATACTTTAACCACAAACTGTGAATGGTATAAAAATAACACATCCATAGTCAAAAATATCAAAAAAAATTATATGAAATATGGAAGATTTTTATCATAATAAATCAACTTCAAATATGTTTAAAATTCATCAAATGATGTTGACATAGATGAAATGAAAACTATTTGAAAGAAATACCTCTTTCTATTTTGAAATCATTTAAAAGTCACATAATCATAATAGAAAAGATTTATTTTGAAAATATTCATATAATATTTTAATGGATGCTTCAATGATGCTATAATAGAGGAAAATAGCTTCAACCACCAAATAAGTTAATAAAAAGACATTCTTACCTTAATTTTGTCGAAAAAGTCCTACGGTACCTTGTTTAGAAAATGACAAAAATATTCCTTTCAAACCATTTTATAAAAATTCAAAGAATGGTATAAATTAAATTAACCCATATTCTAGTAAACATCACAAATGTTAAGAAATACATTTTTAAGAAACGTGTATGTGGATGATAAAGAGGTCCCAGTAGATACTTACGAAAAAACAACCTCAGATAATAAAGAGATTGTGAAATTAACCCTTACCTTGTATTATTCCTTGGACGATGGTACATTAACTTCATGTATAATAGTTAAATAATTTTTATTATATTATACAAGAACCATATACATAGATAGGTTATCATATATGATCTTCTAATATTTCTTTGTTAATAATATTTTAGTATTATCGTCGTTTCAGGTGTTAACTGATTCGTTTTCCTTTATATGTTTTGTTACATAATATGTGTTTGTCATGGATATGATGTATTTGATTCATATAAAGAATTATATTATGTTCTTTAACATTATTTTTAATCATCAAATGAAAATTATTCTTTAATGGTTACAATGGGAAAATGAATCTCATCGCGTCCGTGGAGATGGTAATCCGTACGTACATACGAGCGACAATATCATTCTTTTGATATAAAAATAATATTTAAATAGATAGTATATCATATATACATAATCATTAACATGTTATATTTATTATTTATATCAATTATACATCATTATTAGATTCATCCAAAAAATAATAACAACTACACCATGATGTGGAGACGTTAAGCCGTACGTACACACGTATGGTGACTTTTCCATTAATATGATGGATAGAATAATGAATAAAATTGTACCATTTTTATAATACCATAAAATTATATAGAAGATACTGGATTTATTATTTTATAATGGAAAAAACAATGAAATAATAAGTGGAAGAAGAAAAGAACTTGAAATGCGTGATGATATATTTACCTCTTCTTCGGGATATTCCTTTTGATTTGATCAAAAGGGATACTTAGGTCGGCTTTCTGACCAAATTAAGACATATAAGATAAAAATAGTATAGTTTAGAGGATATTTGGGCAGGCGTTGGTTGATCCAAATTGCTTTAGAGATGTGAATTTGGGAGAAGAAGAAGTTCCATTTTATAAGAGGGGTGAGGGTCACTTTAGAAAAAGATTAAAATATTAATTTATTATACAATAATATTCGGTTTATAATGGATCATAATGAATTTATATCGACTCTAGGTGGTTATGGGTCAACATTATTTCAACCAATAGGTTTTATACTTGTTTAAGTTACCTTTTTAACCATATCTTCTATATTTAACTCTTAGTTAAATAGTTTAACTTTTACCATGTCTTCTTGTATTGTTACACTATATGGTTAATAAAATTAATATAAACAACCAAGAGATTCTAAAGTGGTTCATTAATGACATATATAATATTATTTATGCCCTTTCTCCAAACCTTATATTTTTTGGAATATTATATAAACCAATAATATTTAAAAATAAATTAATGTCAAATTTGACGCTATTTGGTATTTTATTTTTTGTGAAAGTCATAATAACCTTATCTATTAGAAAACAATTTATCTAATAAACCCAAACATGTCATATTAACTTATAAAATTAGTGGAATTCATGAGAAGTCTTAATTTACTTTTATTTGGGTATTTATAACATCAATTATTTTAATATAAAATAAATAAGGTAATTACTGTATCATCATTATGTCATACATAAATTAAATTATTTAATGTCTAAAAATTATAAATAAAATACCATTATGTAGGAAATAATTTTATATTTCAAATAAATATTCATAGTCAAATTTATCTTATGTATAACACTATATTAAAAATGGTTCAGTTAATGAACATTGAATTTAACACTTTTAACTTTTCTTTAAAAATAATAATAATAAATGTCCTAATCTAATCCAAGTGGAAAAAAAGGATTATATTTTACTCTAATGTTTATTTTTGTTTAAATAAACTTATCCAATAGAATTATGACATGTGTTAGGGTAATTATTATATCATTTTACCCTTAATTACCCTATATATTTTTAACCATGGTTTATCCAAGTCAAAAGATACTATTCACCAAAAAATTATTTTCATCTTGTTAAACCAAATTTTACTTAGTGATGTTAAATGTGTCTTTTTGACTTTTTATATTCAACCCATAGAAGCGGTAAAATTATGTTTAATGAAAATTGTCAAATGCTCCTAGAAGTTGGTTAAAGATGATAAAAAGTTCAATAAAATTTTATATTTCTAAAATTCTTATAAAATGACTCTAATGAATTTAATTGAACATATATAGGTATTATGTATATATATTTGGCCTAAAATATAATAAATTAAAATAACTAATTACTAAATTAAAATTCGGTTTTAAACAATCACGTAGTGTTTTTCACTATTCATCAAAAAATGAATGTTTTCATAAAAATACAAAAAAATTACCCTAAGATAATTTTTATTATCTAAATTAAAAAATTAATTCTATTTTATCAAATACAGAATATATAATTCTCATTTATTAATTTAAAATTAATTCATGAGATCAAATAAAAAAAGTGAGTTTTTTAAAAATAATAACTATCAAAAGATTGAAACTTCTTTATGTTCAATTTCAAAATGAAATTACATACAGTGATGAAAATTGGATTAATTGGTAAAAATATAATCTAATTAGTATTAAAAACCTATTAAAAATATAATCTAACCGTGTAAATAAATTACATTAAAAGGCATTTTTGGATTAAAATACAGTATTTCTCACTATTCATTAAAAGGTGAACATTATCAGAAAAATACCAAAATTTCATTGAATGTTAATTTTTATGTCCCGATTCTGAAGAAGAATTTTATTTTATCAAATTTAATATATAAAAGTTTAAAATATTAGATATAAAAAGTGTTCTCTATTAAAAAGTGGTAAAATTGCATTTTTTTTGAAAAGTACTTCTTTTATTTGGAAAATTGAATTTGTACTTTTATTATGTCTAAGAAACAAATAATATGGATGTTATAATTATATAGAATATATAAAATTCATAATTTATTTAATAATATTCCTAACCGCTTTTGAATTTCTATTATGGTAAGTTGTGGTGCGCTTGAACTCAGTGTTGCGTGTACGGAAAGTTAATGAGTTACTTTGAAGAAATAACGTACTATGAAATATAAGGGTGTGACATTCTCCCCTCCTTCAATAAATTTTTTCCTCACAATTTAAAAATTATCTTCAAAACTAAAATTTTAAAAATAGAAATTACCTTTGTGGAAAACCCACATCGTAAATTGGGTTAATAAAATATAATCTTAATTAGGGGGAAAGAGAAATGAAAAAGTCGCCACCAAATTATGATATCGATTAAAATAGCATTGGATTCAATTAGAGACACATAATTGGAGGAAAATGTAAATATTTATATAGAATGATTGAGGTCATCAATCACAAACAAGTGTAAAATTGAGGGCCTTAAAGCCATCAATCTAAGATGATTTAAAATATCATCAGTTCATAAAAACAAAAGGTATTAGGATAACACATTTTTGGTTTAAAGATCCCTTACCTAATGATAATGAATTAATTTCCACATAGAATAAGAGTGAAAAAATATAGTTGACATGTACAATTCCATCCTTTAACTAATTTCTACCAAAAACTCATCTTTCACTCTAAAAGATAACATAACATAAAAATATTATATTAATCCTAATCGTATAGGTCTACAAAAAATTAATTTATAATTCATCTATCAGACCATTTTAAAAAATAAATTATAAAATCTAGTACATCACGTGGGCCAGTGGTAGGTGATGCACCCTTTTCGCCCTCCTGTTTTGGGTTCATGTCTCGCGGCCTTGCCAGACGTGACGGGTTGTCGCCCGACCTCCGTGTTTTTATTTTTATGACACTAAAAAAATAATATCAAGAAATTATTTAACCTTAAAATTATTATCCTATGTTAATCTTAATCGATTCCAGCCTTTAGAATTATCCAAAATACTTCTGTCCAAACTCATAGTCCAAAATTTATAACGAAGGTTAACCCAATGAAGTTCCTTTTTTACCACGTAATAACATGTGAAAACCTTCATCGTGTATTCTTATAAAATATTTTAACACTCTAAATTACCATAAAACCTTATTAATTACATTCATGCACCCATATTTTTTATAGACTACTGAATATACTCTTTCTTTCAAAAAAATTTGTAAACTTCAACAATGATGGAATATATATATCATTAATCAGTTTATAGTCTAGAATATCCAATATAATTTATACAAATCAAACATATTTTATTCCAAAATCACTTCCTCAATATTAGAACAATATTATGGTTTATCTTTCTCTCAAAAATATATTTTCCAAAAAAAATAACATCTAATTGAGTCACTTTTCTTAGTTCCACACAATCTCATGTCCTTAATGAAATAGTACTGCAGTACAATCCTTGTATACTCTATAATTCATATAAAAAGTACATCATTGGTATAATACTCAAATGAAATAATAATTTAATAAAAACATAATAAATCTAAACAATCCTCTTCATCTTAGGTATTATCAAAACATGATTATTATCAAATAGCAGTATTTGGGGTATATTCTTATGATTTTGAAATTGATTCGCATAGTTTCCCAACTCCTTGAAGATGAATAATTTTTCATTTGAGACTTTTTTTATACTAGAAATCATTTACTTGGTGTTCTTTTTCTATACACTTATGACAAACTCTCATTCCATTAATGCATTTACCAATGTGATTCTTTCAACAGTTATCATGTATGGGAAAATCTTTCTTCACCCTCTTCCCTTTATCCATATTTCACTATACCATACTTTTATTCTCTTGCATCCCTTAAAAGCCACAGGACTTTGAGAATTCATCAATTATCTTATTAATACATGATACTATTTCATCATATGATGAGAATACACGAGAGACTATTTCCATTCTAAATGATGGCTTAAGACTATGAATGATATGATCTTTCTTACCCTTTAAATCATGCAAATTGCTAGAGTTCTCATTCCTTCAATTGGGTGCCATTTCTAAATTACGACACATAATAGGTTAGATCATATCATACTGTATAATCCAAAAACTAGAAAAATTATCAACATTAATTGAACATTTTCACACATATAGTCTAATAATGATAAAAATGGTTTCTTTGCTGGATTATTTACTCATATTTCCTTCATAATTTTTTGTAAATAAATTATAAATTATCCTAAGCATATCCCCCAGGAGTGTCTTAACCAAGAGTGCTACAGGGCCCTTTGTCACGTAGCAGGATACCTTGGGTCAAGCCCGAAACTCCTTGTCAACATTTTCACTCCTAAGTACATTTGTGCCATAGCTGCCTCTTCCTGCTTGTATCCAGACAAGGATGTATTGCTTTTAAAACCCATATAATATTGACATTAAAAATATTTTTGGATTTTCTTATATTCTAATCATCAAAGTATATCTTAGGATAATGTTTCCTAATCAGAGTTTATCTAAATCTAGTTTTCAATGTTATTGCTAAACATCCTTTGATACCAATTGTAACGCCTTGACACCAGTTTCCCAGATTCGGTGCATTATTTTAATACATCGGCATGATACAAGAAAATCATGTCTGGAAAGACTGATCAGTTTAGCAATCTTGGAAATATATAACATACATCAACATCACATTACATTTTCAAACATAAAATACAACATAGATTGTTCTTTGAGAACACCATTATTCTCGTTTAGCTTAACCCCGTATATCAATCATAATACACATCTTGGATATCCTTGGATAATAAAATAGAAGAAAGGGGTGAGCTCAGATGCTTAGAAAGGGTAAACAATTTCATAGAAGATAACATAAACAATAAGCATGGTGAATAATTGAAAACTCATTCCTTTACAAATAATGAACATGAAAATTATATGGAAGAAATATTAGAGAGTTAATAATTCCATAATATAACATATCCATGGGTATTCGGCTAGTTGAATAACCACATGGACCATTAATATTATTTTCATAATGAGAGAATGTCTAATTCCAGACATTCTGAAACATTTTTTCAAGGACATGGCCAAGACGACTAAAAATTATTAGGGACTCATCCAAAACCACATATCAAATTGGGAAAGACCTCATCCAATTACACGTATAATTGTCTCATGAGACCTACTTATGCATCGATGAGCTATATCAGGCTATACCCATCACTTACTATGTCTAATACATTCCTCATATTAAAAGGATGAAACCTAACATAAAAATTTGTATTACAACTAGCATATGAAATGTCAATACTTTAACCATAAACTATTAATGGTATAAAAAGAAAACACCCATATTAAAACATATCAAAAGTCCTTAAATACAATATGGAAGATTTTTATCATAATAAATCAACTTCAAACAAGTTTAAAATGCATCAAAGGATGTTGGCATAGATGAAATGAAAACAGTTTGAAAGAAATTCCTCTTTCTATTTTGAAATCATTTAAAAGTCACATAATTATAAAAGAAAACATTTATTTTGAAAATATTCTTATAAGATTTTAAGGGAAGCTTTGACGATGTTATAATGGTGGAAAATAGCAGCAACTTCCGTATTAGTTTTAAAAAAGACATTCTTACCATAATTTTGTCGAAAAGGTCATAAGGTACCTTGTTTCGAAAATGATGGAAATATTCCTTTCAAAAAAATTAATAAAAAATAAAACTAGGGTATAAATGACTTTAGCCCATATTCTAGTAAGAAGTAAAAATGTTTTGAAATACATTTTTAAGAAATATAGATGAGGATGATAAAGAGGCCCAGTATATACTTACGTAAAAACAACCTCAGATAATAAAGAGATTGTGAAATTAACCTTTACTATGTAATTTTCCTTGGTATAGGGTATATTAACCTCCTTTATAATTTTTAAATCATTGTTATTAAATTATACAAGAACCATATATATAAATATGAGATCATATATGAAATTTTAATATTGCTTTGTTAATAATATTTTAGTATTATCGTCGTTTTGGGTGTTAACTGATTCATTTTTCTTTATATGATTTGTTACATAAGCTATGTTTTTTGTGGATAAAATGTATTTTATTAATATTCAGAATGATATTAGGTTCATAAAATTTATTTTTAATCATCAAATTAAATTATTCTTGAATTGTTGCGATGGGGAAATTAATCTCATCGCGTTTGTGGAGACGGTAATCCGTACGTATGCACGAGCGACAATATCATTATTTTTATGTTAAAATAACTTGTAAATAGATGGTATATCATATATAAAGAATCATTAACATGATATATTTATTATTTAAATCAATTATATATCATTATTATACCCATACGAAAAATAATAACAACTATACCACAACGTGGAGATGGTAAGACGTGCGTACGCACGTATGGAGACTTTTTCATTCACATAATGGATAGAATAATCAATATGGTTGTACCATTTTTATAATAAAGTCACTTTATATAAAAGATACTGGAGTTATTGTTTTATAATGGAAACAACAATGAAAGAAGAAGTGTAATAAGTAAAGAACTTGAAAGAGGTGATGATATATTTACCTCTTCTTTGGGTTCTTCCATTTGATTTGATCAAAAAAGATCCATATGACGGATTTATGACCAAAGTAAGGCCTCTAGTATGAATGTAGGATAGTTGAGAGGATATTAAAGCACGTTTTGCCTGAGCCAAATGGCTATGGTGGTGTGAATTTCAGAGAAAGAAATGTTCCCTTTTAAAAGAGGGGTGAGTGTCATTTTAGGAAGGGATTAAAATATTTATTTATTGTATATTCATGTTCGGTTTATAATGGTCCCAAATGAACTTATTTAGAGACATAGGTGGTTATTGGTTGAAATACTCTCAACCAATTGGTTTTATACAAGCTTAGGTTATAATTTTTACAATATCTTTTAGATTTAACTCTTAGTTAAATAATTTAACTTTTATTGTGTCTTCTTGTATTATTACACTCTATGGATAATAAAAATACTATAAACAACCAAAAGATACAAAATTAGTTCATTAATGACATATATAATATTATTTAATCCATATGGATGAACCTTGGATTTTTAGAAATATTATATCAACCAATAATATTGTATTTGTTTTAAAAATTAATTTATGTCAATTTTGACACTATTTGGTATTTTATTTTTGTGAAAGTTATATGAACCTTATAAATTGTAAAAAAATTATATAATCAACCATAAAATGTAATATTAACCTATAAAATTGTTTTAAGTCATCATATGTCTCAATTTACATTTATTTGGATATTTATAATATCAATTATTTTAATATTTCTTTAATAAGGTAATTTCTACATCATCATTGTGTGAAAAATAAATTAAATTATTCAATGAATAAAAATTATAAATTAAATACCATTATGTAGGAAATATTTTAATATTTATAATGAATATTTATAGTTGACTATATCTTATATATAACCTTATATTAAAATTGGTTTTGTTAATAAACATGGAAGTTAACACTTTTAACTCTTCTAGAAATAAAATAATAATAAATAACCTAATATAATCCAAGTGAACAAAAAGTATTATATTTTATTCCTAAGGTTTATTTTCGTCGAAATAAACTTATCCAATAGAATTATGACATGTGTTAGGGTAATTATAATATCATTTTTTCCCTGAATTACCCTATTTAATTTTAAGCATGGAAAATAAAAGTCAAAAGTTAATATTATCCCTAAATAATTTTCATCTTATAGAACAAAATTTTACTTACTGATGTTAACTGTGTCTCTCATATTTTTTATGTTCAACTCACAGAAGCGGTAAAATTATGGTTTATGCATATTTTCAAATGCTCCTATAATGTGGGTAAAAGACGGTAAAAAGATCAATAAAATTTTATATATCTAAACTTATTATAAAATTACTCCAATGAATTACATTTAAAATATATAGGTATTATGTATCTATTTTAACTATAAATAAATTAAATTTAAATTACTAATTACTTAAATAAATATTTGGTTTTAACAATAACCTAGTGTTTTCACTATTCATCAAAAATTGAATGTTTTCAGAAAAATACCAAAAAATCACCCTAAGATAATTTTGATATTATTAATTAGAAAATGATGTTCATTTTACCAATTTCAAGGCATATATGTTTAATATATTAATTTAAAATTAATTCCTGTTGTCAAAACAAAACTCATGTTTTTAAGAAATAATAACTATCAAAATATTGACACTAGTTTATGTTCAATTTCAATGTGAAATTACATACAATGACAAACATTGGATTAAATAGTAAAAATATAATCTATTTACACTTCAAAAACAATTAAAAATATAATCTATCCCTACAAATAAATTAGATTAAAAGGAAATTTTGGATTAAATTATAGTATTTCTCACTATTCATTAAAAAATGAACATTATCATCAAAATACCAAAATTTCATCCTATGTAGATTTTTATGTCCCAACTCTAAATAAGAATTTTATTTTGTCATATTGAATATATAAAAGTGTCAAATATTGGATTTAAAAATTGTTCATCATTAAAAGGTGGTAAAATTGCATTTTTTGGAAAAATAGTTCTTTTATCTGAAAATTGAATTTGTTATTATATTATGTCTAAGAAACGCATAATATTGATGTTAATATTATATTGAATATATAAAATTCATAATTTTGTTAATACTACACATAACTGCTTTTGAATGGTTAGTTGGGTAATACGTGGTGCGCTTGAACTCAGTGTTGCATGTAGCCCAAGTTGTTTAGTTACCTTGAAGAAATAATGAACTATAAAATCTTGTGGTGTTACATATGAAATACGATGAAATTTTAAAAGCACCTTAGTAATCCCCTATAATGAATAAAAAAATAAATTTTCATACCATAATGTACGTATTTCTATTTTTCAAATAGTATTTTAATTATTAACATTTAATCTTATAATTATTTTTTAATATAAATTTTTCATAAACATTTACTTGATTAAATACATGAATATTTATAACTAATTAATTTTTAAACAATATATATATTTAAATATTCCATGAATACATTGTTTTTATTTATAAATTTTTTAAAACCATATGTATTTGAAAATTTTTAATCATTTAGTAATTAAAATTTTATAGATTAATTTTTTTTAATTTTATATAAGTTTATTAAAATATAATTTAAATTATTTATAAAAAAAATTATAATATATCTAATTCAAATCTTAATTTAAATGTCATGATTAGAATAATTATTTTATTTATTTTCATAAATAAGATAAATAAATATTAACATTATCATTTATGAGAATGGTTAGTGAAGAAAATTTTATTAAGTATATATTATTAATGAAATCCCCCATTTTATAAACCATTTAATAAAAATGAAAAAAATAAATAATAAATGTAATTACTTTATTTATTTATAGAATATTATTTTTTCATGATTATTTTTAGGCTTTAAATATCTATTTTTACATTTTTTGTAATTTTTTTTGATTATATAATTATCTTATAGATTTTTCAAAGAAGACTATACTATAATACCAATGATGGGTTTTTATGATAATCATATGACCATATTCAGCAGATAAGAACCCAAACACAGGATAAGCTATGTTTAATAACAAAATAATAAATAAAACTATAAAAGAGAGTACCTAGAAAATCCCAATAGTATCATTCTTCTTTTCCATTTTTTTGAAATATTATTGATAAAAATCATAATGTAGTAAAAAATCACATTTCCTTTAATGTGGGATCAAGGGCCAATGGATCCATGATCGTCTAGTCTATATACCAAAATATTGATGTTGTGATAATACCTTTTTCATAGATGGTGATTAACAGAATAGGTAAAAGATAGATTTTGATACAAAAACCAAAAGTTTAATTCATCCTCATATATTGGAATATCTCATGGATCATCAAATCATATGTGCGTCATAATTTTGGTTTAAATCATCAACCATTTCCCATAAATTAATTTTAATCCATAAAAATATTCATAATGGTTTTTAGATGATAATAAAATTTTTCAGAAGAAATAAATATATTATATATATATATAATCCCATGTATATTTAATACATGTATAAATATAAATGCATCACATTCATGTATAAAATAAAAACATATTTTTATAATAACATATATCATATTTATTTGAAATTTAGTAATATCAAACAATTTATTTATTTATTTACCTTAAATCACAAGTATTATTTTTCATGTTTTCCTAGGTAAATAGTATAACCATAGAAATGTTTATGATAGTTCCACTATATTTAGTATTCATATGGAAATATAACGAGGATTAATCATGGAATTCCTAGTATGTTTTGAATAAAAACTACATTCTATAAAGAAAGTAGGAAGCAAATTACATTTTTATATCCACATAAATAGATATTGATGTGGATAATAACAATAATAGTCTATATAATTATTGAATAGTTAATATCATACATCAAAACCCTAGCCCTGACAGATTTTATAAAGACATTAAATAAATGTCAACAGAACTCACATTTTTATATTATAGTTTGACTCATGAGTCCTACAAATGAATTTAGCAGGAATAAAATTATAGACCCCACTAGAAATAAAAAATTTCCATCACGTTCGTTATATGGATATAGATAAACAATGAAATAATTAATGTCTCCAAAGAACCTCATATATTATAAAAAGTTAATAAATTTTCAGACTGAATTAAATATCAAATGTAAATAATCTATAAAGCATATAAGGGACTTGAAACCAAGTGTTTTTACATTATGATATATCTTGTTGGTTTCAATTTAACTTCCCAACACAAAATAAATAATTTAAATTTTTTGAAGTAAATTAAAATCAGTTTGTGTTTAAAATATTTTAAAATAATTATTTAAAAAATATATATATTTCTAATGTTTTCAAAATAAATATCAACCGTTTTATTTATACCTACTTATTTTTTTAAAATAATATCTAAATTTATAAAATATATTTCCATAAAAATTAAAACATAACACTTGAGGATTGTAATTATTGGTGTAAATAAATTATTATTCAAAATTTTTCATAAAAAAATTACTGAGATATATATCTACATAAATTAGAAATATAATATCAATAACCTGAATAATGAATAGTGAAGACTTGAAAAAGTTAAAAATTATATAATTCATTGAAGAATTTATTTTAATCTAAACATTATATTATCCTCCTTCCAGCCATGTGATGGAATCACGACATGCTAATGTAGTTTCGATTACATATAAATGAATGTATATATATAATTTCATCAAGCCCCTCCAATAACTTAACATCCAAGTATATTAATGTATTATTCTATATAAATATGATAAAAATACTATTTATGAGGTCAAATAAATTAATATAACTTTCTAATAGTGTTAATAGTGTAAATTACACATAAAAATCAAATACATAGTGTTATGAAATCATTTAATGAGTAAGAGGATTATAATTTCAATTTTAAATATTAGTTTTTTAAATAAATTATATCATAAATAATAATTTATTAAATTTATATTAATATTATTAATATTTTAAAATTCATTGTTATATACATATTCAATTTCAACAAAATTATATTTTTTGAAACTCTTAGAAATAAATGATTTATATTAAATAGATATTAATTAATTTTCACAATTCCTTAAAAATGAAAAAACTACATCATTTTCATGATTTTATCAACCTTGTCAAATTTTTTTCATCCCTTATTCAATACACTTGAAAAAATATCTTATAATTTCTTTAAGGAGTTTAGAATATATATGATAATATAAAAAAATAACTAAAAAGTATATATTGATTAATATTTTATGTCCACATCCATTTATTGATATCTTTCTCAAGTTAACATAGATAGTAAAGTCGTGATTTAATTAAAATAAATTATTATTATTTAAAACATTATAAATTTACAAAACAATTAAGAAATACACCCTTGATTAAAATATAATTTACTATTTCTATAAAATTAAAATTCACAATTATGACTGTAAACTCGAAATGTGCCAACAATAAACCTAAGGGAGAATAGTTTATCCAAAATATTTATTAGAACTGTTACTTTTTTAAAAAAATTTAGTTAATCTCCCCTCCTATTTTACAAAATATTATAATATATTAATTATACTTTCATTATCATATCATGGTTATAGTCACCATAATCGGGGGGACATTTTTTTATTCTAATTTATTGAAAAAAACTAGCCTATATGATCTCTTATAGATAATGATCCATTGCAATGAAATTAATGAAATAATGTTTAATGAAATTATAAAATAACATAGAATAACTCATATTGTAATTTTATTTATATCAATGAAATTTTATCCCTTGGTTTTAAATTATAAAAAGTATACCCTAATCCCCATTATTTTATAGAAATAATATTTGTATAAAAATCCATTCAATGAAATAGTATTAAGTGTATAAATATTAATAATATTCATCATATATATTTTAGTGCCAAAATTTTGTTCAATGTTGTTTGATCATTTATATTTTTTTAGAATTTTTATGGGTATTTCTTTACTAATCAATTGTTCATTTTTTTCAATAATACAGTGCTTCTCTAGATATGGGTTTGAAAAAAATGGGTTCATATTTAGAATTAATCTAGTAATTATATGTTCTATATAATGATTCCATAGTTACCCTAAAAAATAATTATTTATTTTTAATACTAATTATTGACCAAAAATACAATTCTTAAATAATTTTAATCTATAATAGCACAAAATATTTAAAAAAATTGGTAATTATACTATTCAAATTTTATTTAATATAAAAAATTATCATAAAAATAATAATAATTACATGTATTAAAATATTGTATGAATTTCCATTTTTTCTAGATGAAAGTATTTCAAAAATGATCAATGATATAATACATTCTTCAAGGGTAATTTTTTTTATCAAGATTGTGATAATTTATTTAAAATTAAAAATTTATTACATAACATAAATATATTCCATTAAGTTCCTTTTTTGGTTATTTTAGTAAAATATTGCGATTTATTAATCAATAAAATAATTTTTTTTAATCCATGATATAAAGAATATATAATCATAATATAAAACAAGGTCTGGATTGATTATTAGTATATTTTCTTTAAAAAAAGTCGTATAATATATATATTTTTTGTTTTCTATTTTTTTACATGGGATATTGTAATTTAAACATTATGAATATACCAATAGAAGTATTAACAAGCATATAAACTCAATACTGATCATAAATAACCCCACAACAATATTTTATATTATTAATACTTAAATATAAAACATTTTATACCAACATATAAAACTAGGTTTCTACAATTTCATTATATCCAATTTTCTTATTTACTTGCTGATTTATTTCTATGGGAAAATGTGATGAAGTATAGATTAAAACACATTTTATTTCAACAACATATCATATTACATCTTGAAATATCCATTATCACTAATGATATATAAAAATAAATTTCATCATCTTTCATATAAAAAACACACTATCTCAATCAAATCAATGTTAAATAACTTACATTTTAATGTTTTATAAAAAATTACTTAATTAAACCATTAAAATATTTTAGTTATCAACCCAAATTGATCAAAAAATAATAATTTTTATAATCTCAATGTAGTATACATAGTAGATCCTATGAAAAATTTATGTATTTATACATAAATCCCTTCCCAAAATTTAATTCAAACATTTTTACACTCTCTGTGATTAACATGGAGATGAATCTAAATGAAAATAATTTAATATTGCAATGAAAAAATGATTAATTATTATAAAATAAATTCCAAAAACTATAATCCACATGTTCCTTCATAATCTCATTATTCATATTTTAGAATTCATTCAGTATTTTCTTATGTACATTGAAATTTTCAACCTATTCAATTGAGTGAATAAATTGTGTCATGACATTTTGTGAAGTCTCTATTATATACTCCCTTATAATGGAGAGATTTTTGAAATATAGCATGAGTACCATTAATTATATAATGTCTATTAATTATTATGAATATATTATTAAAAAAATATTCCATTATTTTTATTGACTTTTAGAATATACATATTAAATCATAATTCACACCATATATAATTATCCAAGAAAAAATAATAAATCATTTGAAAACCCAAATAATAATAAAAATAAACATATAATCATAATGATATATTCATTTCTATATTCTTCTTTTTCATAAACACCTTCTCTGATGTCACTATATTATGATGGTTTTATGTTATCAATTAATATTGAATACTTTAAATAAAATTTCATATTTTTAACAAAATTAAATATCATTGTCTATATTATGAGGTACAAAAGAATAATATTATTTTGGCTTATTTATCTAATGTGGTGGATATAGATAACTAAGAAGTTTGAGTGAATTGTAAATAAATCATGGAGGAACCACCCATAGTGATGCTGATTAGTATTTTTTTTCTTTGAATTGTGTCATCATTTTGTTCAAATTATTTATATTAAAAAATTTTACTTCATTTTTATTTAAAATAAAAAAACACATTCATTTATTATATTTCTGAAAGATATCTTCCATATAATCTTGAATCATTTCATTTTCCCCATAATGTTCCACATTATATTTTTTCAACAATAACTAAAATATTATAATGATATATTATCTCCATATTTTTTTTCTATGTCATGTATTGGATAATTTGAATATTGCAATTTAATAACATTTTTTTCATTTGGATATTTTCAATATGTATCTAGAGTGTTGAATATTTCAATTAATTTTATTTCTATTGAAATATAAGGTAATTGGGGAAATATTTGAGCATTAATTGGGGAAGAATCATATATCTATTTTATAAAAAATCATAGGAAACTATTAGAGAGTTCATATATATTGAGTGGTAACCTTTTTTTGATAGAATATAAATGTCCATAGGTCTATCCATTAGGGTTTCATTTAAGATACACAATCTATATAATGATTATGAGGTTTCTAGTTTCTATGAAATGTTTACTAGTCATGTTTATTAGACATCATGTTATCTTAACATTTTCATTGTAATTTTTTAAGTATTTTGGGAAATCATACCTATTTTAAAAATAATTATCCAAAAATTATATACATTAATTATCTTTTAACTTATATTAGATTGTTTTCAATTGTGTCTAGGTGTATTAAACATCTGTGTGTGAATATGGACAGGATGTTTTTAGTAAATCATTAGCCCTATTATTTTTTTAAAGCTATTGAGTATTACATTCTCATAACTAAAAATTCATTATCTTTAAAGTTGTGTTTGGTTTTGTGGTATTCATATGATAGGTAAGGATTTATAATTTCAATCCTTATATAGATTGTTTATATATAATGGGTTGGTGACTTTGGCCTTCAATGGGTCTCCAATTCACTACATGATCATATTTTATTAATGATATATTTCGTTAATTTAATTATTTTTTAATAGTTTTACATAAAATTAGTCTATTAATTTAAGATAAGATTAATGTTATTACTCAATATGAGTCAATTATCTTAATTTAAAATTATATTTGAGTTTGTATTTATTGTTAAATAAAAAAACATTTTGTACAATTTAGTGTAAAAAATAAAATTTAAAGTTAATTGCTGCTATACGAAAAATATAATGTCAACTGTGCATTTTTTTACTAAATTATATTGTAAGAATATGTAAAGACCATAAAATTCAATAAAATTATTTATAATTATATGGAATTATTTTGAGGTTGTGAAATTTTACGGCACATGATTCTGAGGCTCGGAGAGCCCATAACGAATTATTGATTTTTTTAAGGTGCATTTAGTAAACAAGCGATCATGATTTTTTATCTTTTGAACTGGTGCTCGTATTTAAAATCTGAGGGAACCATTGAATTCTTAGCACCGAGATTCACTTAGGGGAAACATAACATCGGCCAGAAAGGTTCTGATGAAAAAGTTAAATTTTGGACTTTCTAGAAAAATAATAAAATAACTCTTTGAGTTATTTTAATCTTTTCTTAAACTATTGAGAGATGGTTGGTGGAACCACAGTGTGAGTACAAGCATTAAATGGGGCTCATTTAATAACTTGTTTCTTTTGATGTGTAACTTCAACACCCATTCACTTAATGGTTCATTAATTAAGGTTTATTAATTAACCAAATTAATAAACACAACGCAAGATCTTTTTCACTTTATTTTTTAAACCATTGGAGAACAGATGAATGACTGCATGAGAAATCTCTGATGAACATGCTAGATAAATCCTTCTCCAATGAAGAATTGAGAACAAACGTTGATCATTGGAAGATCTTATCCAGAGATCAACGATGGGTGACGAACTCCAATGAACGTGGAACGTCAAAAAATACGAAATTCCTCTCTCGATCTCAACATATTCAACATAATCCATGTAGGTTATTTCTTTTCTCTAAGTGTTTAATTATTCCTCTAACCTCATTCTTGAAAAAATACAATGAATGCTGATCAATCGTCTAATGGGTTAATCCATGACTCATTCGATCATGCGGGAGGTTGTCACAAGGATTTGATTTGGGGTTATTCATAATCTAGGTGATGATTACTGTCTTCTCGATGATAAAATGTTAACATAGTGGGCATAGACTAAATCAAACCATGCCCAGAACCTCTTTCGATCTTAGATGTTTTGCGTTCTCCATGGGCGACAGAGCAATATGGCGAAAGGCGATTTTGTCAGCTTTGTAGTAAATCTGGAGATCTGATAGTCCCGTAGGAATTGAGGGGATGAAAAATGGACCACTACATCATCTATAGTTGCATACTGAAGGTGCCATCGGGGAAGCACCATAGGTGTGGTGGAGTTGGAGACCGGCCCACACACGTCGCTTGGAAGAGGCGGCACCCACATGCCCCGCGTCCTGATGGCGGTGGCGATAGTGAAGGCATGGAACCTACCAGCGCCGCGTGAAGATGGAGCAGCCCACGTGGGCCATTCAGCTGGCCTAAAAAGTGTCAGCTCATGTCAATCATTATAAAGTGACGGGGTGGCGCCTACTGGCTTCGCCAGCTAGAAAATTTGAACGCCCCATGTTCCATCCAGCAAACATGCATGAACCATGTCGGCTGGGTTCCACATGTCGGACATGCCCCGCTAGGTGGACTGGTCCACTGGCGGGCCAAACCCACCACTAGGCCTGACCCATGTTCCCAATGGTCCAGCTGAGCTGGACGGTCGGGTTGGGTCGGTCCGCTCTGTTCGGACCTGACCCGCCATGTTTCACTAAAATGGCTATAACTCATAGAACTTGCATCCAATTGACGTTCCATCTATGTAATGAGGACCTTTTTGATAAGGATTACCTATTGAGAAACTCGACTTGAGTGTTGGTAGAAGATGGAGTATGACCCAATTGGATCAGACTCGAATCCAATTGAGCCCTATTTGTCTTTTTGCCTATATTTTACAGACCTAGTGTTCGCTTGACCTATCGTTTGTCACATTGGAACCCTTACAAAAAATTGGTCCTTTTGGTAACTTCTAATTTGGACTTTGGGGCGGTTAAAATATAATTGCTGTCTTGAAGATTGGATCCTCTGGAATCAAGAATGCTAATTGAGACTGTCTGATGCCTAATTGTGACGTGATGAATGAATATAGATACCATATCGGTTAGAAAATAGATATACTATATGTTTCATCACCTAGTGATCCAATGTGTATCATAACATAATAATCCTTTGTGGGTCAGCACATTTCAATCCTCTGTGGGTCAGCCCATAGAGATCCTCCATGGGTCAGCACCTAGAAATCCTCTGTAGGTCAGTACCTAGTGATCCTCTATGGGTCAGTACCTAGCAAGCTTCTATGGGTCAGCATCTAGAGACCCTGTGCAGACCAGCAAAAAATCTCATTGACAGAATAATATGACCTAGCTTTATGATTAATCATATTTAATTTTGTTCTTTAAGTTGTATACCTAGTGTGAGTTTTCTTTTACCTTGTGCAATGTGATTGAGATCATGCATTGTGGTTTTTACATTGTGGAATTATGAGAGGCCTTTAGGGGTATCGGTGTCCCTACTGAGTATTTTTATACTCACCCCTGCATGGGCTTCTCCCACACCTTGTTGTGTCTTGTGAAGTTTCCGAACAGCAAGACTGAGACTTTGGAGAGCCAGGGCTAGACGGTGCATCGAGGTGACCGATTTATGTGGTTATCCATGTTGATGAGTTGTACCGACCCTTCAGGTATAATACATGGAAGATGATATATAGATCTTTTTTTCCTTTTGTTGTACTAGTCTTTTAGTTGGGATTGTATACTAGTCCCTTTTACTTTTAGTAATTTCTTTTACTCTCACAGATGTTTTTTAGTGTTGGTTGCACTACTTCTTTTCAGTTCTATTTTTCTTGAGTGTAGTGTGCCCTGTCTTTGTGTGTATATTTTTAAATGAAATGTCTTCCTTGTTTGATTTTAACCTTTCCGGTGCTAGTCACAAGCCCCTGTCCTATGGAAGGTGGGCTTGGGGTAGTCACAGTACAGGCCACAGGGGACTAGTCATGACAAAGTGGTATCATAGGTTGGTATTTTATATCAGATGAAATAAGAATATACCATTTTTCAAAGGATCAATAGTGTTTAGTGTCTTTATTTTGGACATCAATTAATAGTTCCGGGTGTTGTTGTATTAGCCAACTAATCTATACACCAGGACCCTTAATTTTTTTCTGACTCAGTACACGAAAACAGTGATAGCATGTCTTTTTGAAATGTTTTTATTTCGATCCCTTTTTATTTATCTCATATGTTATAACTTATTAATCATGGTTTATATGTTTCTCTAAATGATTCCTCCATGAAGATAGCTTGACAGGATTCCATTGATAGATCACAGTGATATCCCACTAAGTGATGAGGCATTGGTGTTGGTCCCTCTTATAGGGATAGAAACTTCAGGTGGTGTACCAGTCGCACCACCCCCTGTAGGGAAGGATTTTCCAACAACCCCACTAGTAGAAAATTCACACCAACTGAATGTGTTTCACGATTTCAATAGATAGTGGCATTTTAGGTTTTGATGCGAGAAAGATCTGCATACTGCTGAGGACTGCATAGAGGATGTGGAATGAGTTTCTCTCTTGTTATAGACACTAGAAGATTAAATGGTGATCCTAGCCACTAGAAATTATCAATAACAACATGCATATGGAGGAGCATGACGCTCCAGACATAGGAAAAGACATATATTTCTGGGATGGACTTAGATAGACTTCTCAGGGGAGGAGTTTGTACCAGCGACTCTAGGCACTGTTCATATTCAAGAGCTATTTCACTTACAGTAGGGAAACCTAACAATGCTTTAGTACTGGATGTGATTTAATAAAACTCTCTCTCTCTACACCAGTAAAATAGTACGGGGCCCCTTATTCAGGGCCTGAATTTTTGTGCAAGGTCTCCTAAGGGAGACCAGAGCACCAATGAATTTTCTCAACATTTCGATGTCGGCTTGAGTCCTAGAGCGAGCCTACTGGTGAAGAGCTTCAAAGTCGAGCTAGTATAGGCATCAAGAGTTACTACTTGATGACATGCAGTTGAATCATCTGTAATAGGCCATAGGAAGATAACTTAGATACCCAAATAGGCTATACCTACTAGAGGACAACCCTAGGATGCATGGTCGGAGGTTCGAGGCTCGTGAGGTAGAGAAGGTCATATGAGGACTTGTGTTTTTTACTTTGGTTGGAGACATGAGGAACATGGCTCATGACTATCCGACTCTCCACATGAGTGACCAACAGGTAGTCGAGGGACCGCTGATACAATGACATAGGTTTGAGAAAGGAGGTCTATATGGTGGAAGACATGGAAGAGGAGCATCCCGTGCAGTAGCAGGTGGTGACTGTTTGAGGTACTACAACCACCACCTATAGGGGGTCCACACAACCCTCAAGGAGTAGGTGGATAGGGACGAACATAGATTTAGGCATCAGAGTCTTATAAAAATAGTGCTACAGAGATGATTTGATGTATTATCTGTGTTTACTCCACCCTAGTTACATTTCTTATACACACAGGTTCTAGTCACACTTTCATTTCCAGGACTCGCATTCGATGATCGTAGATTCTAGGGGAGTCATTGACTCGATCCTTATGATTAGGGACTCCTACATGAGTGTATTAAATGATTAATCACTAGTTCTGGTAGGGTGAGATTACTCTTTGAGGGGAGAGGTTCGGCTGGAAACTCCTAGTAGAATCGTTGAGGCCTTACGACACCATCATGGGTAGGAAATGATTATCCATGGTCAGTGCTAAGATAGACTGTTTTATATGAAAAGTGTGGTGTGTCCAATATGGTGGGACTGTTTTTTCATTCACCTGAGAGAACATAACCTTTGAAAACATGATGGACTTTCTCGGATGAGGGTGCAACATATCACTAATAAAATGGAAAGCCTCACCCACAGAGTAGGAGATGAGAGGAGTCCAAAATATCTTGTAGTGGTGGATCAGTATGAACATGCCTTTCCTGAGGATGTTCCAAGACTACCACCTCACAGAGAGGAGTAATTATACATCATCTTATAACCTTAGATGAGACTGATATATACACAAACATATAGTATGGATCTTGTAGAGCATCATGAGTTGATGGTACAGTTATAGTACATGCAATGGAATGGGTTTGTAAGACCAAGGGTTTCTCCAAGGGCAGTCCTGGTGTTGTTCGCAAAGAGGGAAGATGAGAGCTTGGGGAATTTCATAGACTATTGGTTCATGAATCAGGTGATCGTGAAGAAAAATTATCATCTTCTGAGGATTTATGATATCTTCGATCATGTGAAGGGAGCACAATGGATTTAAAAGAAAGTCCTCTAATCAAGATATCATTAGTTCTGGGTGTGGGATGAGGATGTACTGAAGGCAAAATTCATATTCCGATAAGTCCACTATGAGTTCTTGGTTGTTCCTTTTAGCATCACTAACATTGTTGCAATGTTCATTGGACTCATGAACAACTTCTTTAAAAATTACCTTGATCACTTTGTTGTGGTTTTCATTGACCATATCGTGGTGTAATCGGTGTCAGAGGAGGATCACACCACACATCTTCGGATAGTTTTGGATACACTCTGAGGGAACCAGTTTTATGGTAAGCTCTTGAAATGCGAGTTTTGGATACAGGAGGTCCACATTCTGGGACTCATTTTCATGGATCCAGGAATTTTAGTCGATCCATAGAAGATAGAGGCAATGCTTTCTTGGGAGGCACCCATGAGTATGACTGAGCTGCATAGTTTCCTGAGGTTGGTTGGGTACTACTGCTTATTTTTACTCAACTATTCCATAGTAGAAGAACCCTTGATATATTTTACAAAGAATTGACATCCATTCTTATGGGCTGAGAGGTGAAAGAAGATCTTTCAAGATCTCAAGAAGAGTCTGACAAGTGCACCCATCTTGAGGAAACCAGAAGAGGGCATTGGGTATGTATTCTACTCTGACACATCAATGAATGGACTGGGATGTGTATTAATGAAGGAGAAAGTGGTGATCACCTATGTCTCATGATAGCGGTGGAAACATGAGGAGTAAAATGTGACCAATGAACTGGACTTATGAATAGTGGAAATTGTGTTGAAGAAGTGGTAGAACTACTTGACGAGTGAACATTTTACTATCATCTCTAAAAACAAGAGTCTCAGTTATATTTTCTCACAGAAATACATGAACTTGAGACAATAGTGATGGTTAGAGTTCCTTTAGAACTATTACTTTGAAATAGTCTACACTCATAGGAAGGGAAATATAGTTGAAGATTCACTCAGTAGGAGGTTGGGTCTATCGATACTGAGTGAGGCATCATAGAAGGTTGCCGCATTGCAAATATCGTTCCTGGATAAGAATAGAAAAGAATACCACATGTGTATGACTATCACTACCCAAATAATTCATCATGTTCGGGAGGCACAGCTTGGGGAATTTGATTGCGAGGCCCGACATGCTATGATATCCTAAGGACATGCACCAAATGAATTTTGGATATGTGGGGAGAACATAATCTTTTTTAGAAGATGCACCATGTTAGTAGTGATGTTATGTGAGGAGTTATTTAGTGAGTTTCATACATCCCCTTTAGTGGTACATCCTAGGGAGAAAACGATATACAAGGACCTCCAATGTTAGTACAGGTCATCAGGGATGAAGAAAGAATTGGCAGAGTTTGATTTACAATACCTCCCTTGTTAGCAAGTGCAGGTCGAGCATCAGGTCCAATCAACCATAGAACAACCACTAGAGGTACTAGAATCGAAGTGAGATAGTATCTCAGAGGACTTTGTGACTAGGTTACCACACACATCGAGGGGCTATGACTCTCTCTGGGTGATCATCAACCGACTCACGAAGTCGGGCTATTTTCTACCCATTCAAAAGAAGGGATCAGTAGAGAGCTTAAGACACCTCTATGTTCAGAAGATTATATGACTTCACAGGATATCATTGATGATCATTTTAGATCATGAAGATTGTTTTACATCACGATTGTGGTAGGGATTAGATGAGGTGTTTGGGACTTATCAATGTTTGACAACTGCCTTTCACCCTTAGACAGATGGTCAGATAGAGCGGACCATACAGACACATGAGGACATGCATTATTATTGCGTCCTTCATTTTGGCAACAATTGGGAGGACCACATGCCTCTGGTGGTGTTTTCATAAAAATAATCTATCACTCCATGATCGGCATCGAACTAATTGAGTCTTTGTATGACTGACAATGCATATCTCTTCTATAATAGAATTGCCTAGAGGAGTTAGTACTTATGGGTCCAAAGTTGGTACATGCTACCAATGTAAAGGTATAGATCATCCATGAGTAGATGAAGACTTCATAGAGTAGGCATAAGTAATATTCCGATAGGAAACAAAGCCCCTTGGTGTTTTAGGAGGGAGACCATGTCTTCTTATAGGCCTCACCTCAACAGTGATTGTGGACAATGGCCATGGTGACAATCTATATCTGAGTTTCATCATAGCTTTCCATATTTTCAGTAGAGTGAGCGATGTGGTGTATCACCTAACTCTACCCCCACAGATGCGTCATGTACAAGATTTTTTCCACATGTCACAACTAAAGAGATATGTGCATGGCCCATCACATGTCATCGACTGGGGAGATCTGGACATTGATGATGGGGTGAATTTGGTAGAGATCCCTCTTGGGATATAGGATCAACATGTGTGGGTCCTTCATGGATGGTGGATTCCTCTGGTATGATCTCAGTGGTAGAACATGAATATCCAGGAGAGCACATGGGAGCGGGAGGCTCAGATTCATGCTCAGCACCCCGCATTTGTTTTCTTGGATTTTTTTTGTGGATTTTGGGGAGCAAAGTCCTAAGGTGGGGAGAATGTAATGAACCAGAAATTAAATAAAATTTTATTAATTATATTGAATTATTTAGAGATTGTGAAAATTAATGGCATGTGATTTTGAGTCCTGGAGATCCCAAAGATTATTATTTGAACTTTTTCTAATGTATGTCCAGTAAACGTGTGAGTGGGAATTTTTACCTTTTGAACTGGGGATTAGATTGAAAATATGATGGAACCATTGATTTTTTCGAGCCAAGATTTTCTAAAGAATCAGTTACCTTTGACTGGCATGGGTGAGAGAGAAATGTAAAATTATGGGGTTTCTGGGAAAATATTAAAATAACTCTTCGTGTTATTTTATTATTTTCTTCATAAATTGAGCAGCAGTTGGAGAAATTGCTGCCTAATGACAAGAATTACATGATGGTTATTTAATGAAAAGTTTTGTTTTTTGTGTAACCACTACAACTGTTTATTTAATGGTTCATTAATTTAGTATCATTAATGAGCCACATTAATGAACACAACCTCAAGATCAATTTTTTTTTATTCAAATTATTGGTGAATGGATGAATGACCGCAGGATAAAAGTATGAAGAACCTTCTAGAGAAATACCTCTCCAAAACAAAATGGAGAATGAACATTGATTGTTGGAGGATTTGATCTAGATATTGACCATCGATGACGAATTCTAATTAACGCGGAAATACATCAAATGCATAATTCCATTTTCATTCGTAATGGATTCATCCGAATCCATGTAGGGGATTTCTTTTCTCTAAGTTTTGAATGATTCTCCATACCTCATTCGTGAAAAAAATACAACGAACCTGGATCAATCGACTAACAGGTTGATCCACGAATCATTCGATCTTACGGGAGGTTATATAGAGGATTTGATTTAGGGTTATTATTAATTTATGTGATGATTATTATTATCCCCATGATAAATCGGTAATGCGGAGGGTGTGGGCCAATCCAAACAGGTCCTATACTTCCACTGATCTTAGATTTTGTGCCTTATTCATGTGCAGCCAAGGAACATGGAAGCATGGTGATTCTGTGGGCTTCATAGTGAAGGAAGAAACCTAAGAGGAATGTAGGTGAATATGAGATGATAAATGGACCACCAGAGCATATCTGGTTTCCCGCATAAGGTTTCATCGATGTAGAGGCCGGCCCACACAGACCATGGGGGGGAGGTGGCACCCATAGGTTCTATGGTTGCGATGAAGATGTAGAACATGTTGGTGCCACATGGAGATGGAGTGGCCCTCTCAAGCCGCTCAACTGGCGCACAAATGGATGGATTGTGTTGGCCATTACAGAGAGATAGGGTGACGCCTGGTGGAATAACCAAACACCATGCATCTCATTCAACAAACTAGCCTACACTACGTGGGTCGAGTTCCTCAGGTGGGTCACACCCCACTAGGTGGGTCGGGCCACCCGTAGGCCGGACCCGCCAGCCAGGCCGGACCCGCCATCCAGGCCAGACATGCACCGGCCTGACCAAACCTGCCACTGGGCCGGACCGAGGGCTTAAAGGACCAGTTGGGCCAGACCCACTCCAGACCCTCGGGCCAGGTTAGTTCAATCTAACCATGTTGGACCTATCATGGACCCGACCGGTACCATTTCAGTAAAATAGTTGTAACTCAAAGAAAATGAATCTGATTGACGAACTGTATACGACATGAGGACCCTTACAATGAGGCAAACCTTTTGTGAAACTCCTCTTGAGCTTTGGTAGAATATTGAGTATGGCCAGGATGGATCAATCATGAATCCAACTAGTCACTATTTACCTTTTTTCCTATATCATACAGATCAGACATCCGATTGAAGTGTCATCTTTCATGTTGGAACCCTTATGATAAATGGTCATTTTGGTAACTTATATGTGGGTCTTCGTGGCAGTTGAGATATGACTGGTTTATTGAGGAGGGTATCCTTCGGAATCAAGCATGTTAAGTGAGGGAATCCAATGCCTTTCTATGACATAAGGAAAGAATAGTTATCCTCTTTGAGTCAGCACTTAGATATCCTCTGTGGGTCAGCACCTAGTGATGCTATGTGGGTTATCACCTAATGATCATCCATGGGTCTATGCGTAGGGATCTTTCGTGGGTCTGCACCTAACAGTCCTTAGTGGTTCAGCACGTAGTGATCCTCTGTGGGTTAGCACCTAGTGATCCTATGTGGGTATGCACCTTGAAATCTTATGTGGGTCAGTGTCTAGTGACCTTGTGCGGACTAAAAGCAAATCCTCTCGATAGAATAAGATGATCTAGATTTATGACTAGTCATATTTATTTCTGTTCTTTAAGTTTTATACCTGGTGAGAGATTTCTTTTACATGGTGATTTGTGATTAAAATCCTGCTTTATTATTCTCCAATTGTGGTATGCTAAGAGACCATTCCGGGTCTTGGTGTCCCTACTGAGTATTGTTTTACTCACCCATGCATAGGCTTCACCCGCACCATGTTGTGTCATGTGCAGACGACGAATAGCTTGACTGAGACTTTGGAGAGCTCGGGCTAGAGGGTGCATAGAGATAACTAATTGATGTGATGAACCATGGTGATGAGTTGCACCGAACCTTTAGGTTGGATACTTGGAGAACTATATCCAAATATTGTTTTTACTTTTTATGTACTACTCTTTCTGTTGGGATTGTATACTGGCCCCTTTTACTATTAGTATTTACTTTTACTCTAAGTGGTCATTTTTAGTGATGGTTGTACTTCTCCTTTTCCATTGTGTTTTCCTTGTGAGCAGTGTGCCCTGTCTTTATGTATACAGGTTTAATGGGAATGACTTCCCTTTTTAGGTTTTTACATTCTAAAGCTAGTAACTATCCCCTAGCTGATGGAAGTCAGGATTGGGGTAGTCACAACATGATCCCTGGGGGATGGGTCGTGACAAAATTTGTTTGTAATTTCCATGTCTTTATAGAATATAATTAAAAAGTGTTTAATAAATATTATTTATGATTAAATGGGTTAAATATATGAAGTAACAATTAAATTTAATGAACATATTGAATTTTATAATGTAATGAAATAATTATACTATTTATTTATAAATCATTTATTGAGTTGTTTTCTTGGGAAAAATGATTATTAAAAAATTATAATAATTTTTTAATACCATTATCTGATTGCTGGGTAGAAATATTAATTTTACAAGTTATAACATGTTTGATTGGGTTAAAAATTATTTTATGTTGTGTTTACCAAATTCATTTTTGTTAAATATGGTTTATGTGATCAATATATATATGGGGTAAAAAAATAATAATTCAATTATAAATTTCATATAAATTGAGGTTTGTAGAAGAGATTAGTATTATAAATAGACATATATTAACAGATTGAGATTTAGGATTTCTAAAAATAAATTTCTAGTGAATCCCATTTGGCCACCTAATTGGTTAGTAAATGTTTTATTAAATCGTGGATATAAATAATTTCTTAAACTGAATGTATATAAGTTTATAATTATTGATTATTAGTCGAATGGTATATGATGAAAATGTATTAATAAAATTATTATATGATGAATCTAAGGGAATGTGAGTTGTTTTATTTTTTTTAGTGTTTAGGATAAGATAAACAATGGATTAGTGAGTTTTAAATGTTTTTTGTGCATTGAAGGAGTGATTATTCCTAAAAAATAATCAATTATGAAAAAAAATTCAATTACAGACATTGTCATGTTGGTAAATGGAATGATTATTTATTATGCATTAATTATTTTTTTTGAAAACTATATTTGTGAATGTGATGATTAAAAGTGAAATTTAATATGAATTTAAAATATAAGGATTTTATTATTATTATTAAAACCCATTTATATGAAACATGAGTATATTAAAAAATAATGGTTTAATATATTATATTTATTATGATTATGTGTTAATAAATGTGATTTATTGGGTAAATAGAATATAATTACTGTGTATTTAATTTTTGAATTTAATGTGTATTATTGGTCTATTATGTTTATAACTATATGCTTCTAAATTTACGAATAGTAAATGATATTTACGTAGAATTAATTAGGTTATATTCATTGTATGCTGTAATAAAATTGGTAAAAAAATATTAAATTACTATTATGAATTTTTGGAGAAACTATTGATTGAGTTTTTTTTTAGATTTTTATGAGAAGTATATTTTTTTTATTCTTATGTTATATTCAACATCAAATGAATCTTTCACTGGACACAACACTAGCTTGGCCTCCGTTACACGCAATCGCGACCTTCCTCGATAGCGTGTGTAGTATGCGATACCGGGTTTCACTAAACAACAATACATTGTTATAATATTGTTATGGACTAGCTGTTATGAATAGTATTAACTAAATTTTGAATTTTATAACATTACATTAATCTTACATATTTTCTAGAACATGGTATGAGAGAAAAATAAAATTTTTGGGTAAAATAAGTATTTTTAAAAAAATGCAGTTTTGCCAACTTTTGAGGGCACACCCACATTAATTATAGTTTTTGAAATGTTTATAAGTTCAGTTTGACAAAATAAAATTCTTCCTTGGAATCAGGATATAAAAATTTAATTTGGATAAATTTTTCATACTATTCTGATAACTTTCATATTTTCATGAATAGTAAAAACACGCTATATTTTAATTAAAAACAACTTTTTTCATCACAATAATTTATATGTTTAGATTATCTTTTTAATTAGTTTTAAAGTGAAATTATAATATATTTTTACCATTTAATCCAATGTTGGTCATTGGAATTATTTTCACATTGAATTTCAACATAAACAAGTGTCGATCTTTTGATAGTTATTGTTTCATAAAAACAGGCTATTTGTTTTGATAATGGGAATTAATTTTAAAATTATTTAATGCCACTTCTACATTTTGAATTTGGAAAAATAGAAATCAATTTTTAATTTGGAATATCAAATATATCTTAGGCTGAATTTTTGGTATATTTCTGAAAAACCTCAATTTTTTGATGAATAGTGAAACCACTTAGTGGTAGTAAAAAAAACTGACTCTATCATTTAAATGAAATTTTACCACTTCTGTGAATTGAATTTCAAAAATCTGACATACATGGTTCTTATCAAGAAGTAAAATGTGGTTCAATAAGATGAAAATAATTTTTTTTGAATAGTAACTTTTGACTTTTATTTACTGCGGTTAAAGGTAAATAGGGTAATTCAAGGTTAAAAATATATTATAATAAGTCAAAATTACGTTAAACCTTTTCCTAACCTTATTGGATGATTAGTGTCCGATCATGGGCATCCTTGGTTCTATTTTGGGATCCCATTGAGCCCCTTGGTAGTGATAATGACAATTTGGATTAATTAATTTAATATAAAGACAAAATTCACATTAACAAAACTCTTTTACTAATTAATTTTTATAAGGGGTTATATAAATTATTTTTTTGACAATAAATATTCATTGGAAATATAAAAAGATTTCCTACATAAAGGTGTTTTTTTTATAATTTTTAGACATCAAATAAATTAAATTATTTATGACACAATAATGATGCAGTATTTATCTCATTAATAAATGATTTAAATAAATAAGATTATAATGATTAAAATATAATCCAAAACATGTCCAATTCTGATTGGATGATTTTATTTCGACCATGATTCATCTTATCTTCATCTTTAATGATTTTTGGTCTTTTTGAAAGTGAAGAAATGTTTATAATAAAATAATATTTTCACACCTTCCAAAGGTGCCCCTCTCCTCCCTTATAAAAGGGAACCTCCTCCCTCTCCTCTTTACACAAAATTGAGCCTTAAATCTCGGCCAAACCATGCCCATTACTCTTCTCACCTCCCCTAGTAATATTTTAGAGGTCTTGTTCTTCTTCAAGGACCAACATAAGTACCCTAAGAGGAGGTTGCAAAGAGGCGTGTCGAAGAAGAGGTAATATTCGTTACCAATTCTTTGAAATTTATTTCTTATTCTACATCCTATTATTTAGTTGTTTCATTATGAAGTAATAACATCAGTATCGCTCATATACTGATATGATATTATAAATATTAAACAACCAAATTTCACCTTCTATCCATCGTACGGAAAAAGAAATCACCGCGCGTGCATACGTACGGAATACCGTCTCCACGCCGTGGTGTAATCTGTTTTCCACCGTCACCTTACTTGGATGGGTATAATGGTGTAAAGAATAACTATATATGATTATTGTAAAGTGATATTGATTCTTAAATAGTATAAATACACTTCATTACAATTCCACAATCATGGGAACGATATCATCGATCGTGCATGCGTACGGCCTACCGTCTCCACGATGTGATGCGACTCGTTCTACATGATCTTCTTTGAATAATGATTATATAAATGAATTTAATTAATAAAGATGATATATATTACACTAATAACATTCTGGAAATGAGGTATCTGAAACCTAAAAATAATAACAAGAATTTATTTTACAAAACATGCATAAGAACATAAAGTAATGAACACCCGAATAACAATTAGCAATGAAATATTATTAATAAGAAGATAAGAACATGACCATATATGATATCATAGCAATGAATATGATTCATTAATAATTTAATGACATTATTTAAATCATTATACAAGAGGTTCAGATACGTACGAAGCAAATCGGACCTAAGGTAAGGGAAAATATCGCAATCTCATTTTTATCCGAGATTGTTTGTACTTCAGAATTTATTGGGGAATATTTATCATCCACATCCATGTTTCCTCAATATGTAATATTATTTCTATCCTCCTAATTTTTTTTAAATTCCAATTGTATCCTCTGGTGAGTAAAATATTTGAAAGGAATATTTTTTCGTTTTTAGTACGAGGTACTTTTTGACTTTTCCGGCCAAAGTATGATAAGAATATTTTTTTTAACTTATACAGCATGAATGGATCCTTATGATTTCATAGAACATTATTTCCATGATTCTTTCTTTACATATTTTAAGGGTTATATTTAATCATCTTCATTAAGTTTAAAATTGTATGACATGTTAATAAAGGTAAAATATTTTTGAAGTAGAAATGATATTTTCCTCAAGAATGGAGTTCAAGTGTTTTATCAAAATTATTTTTCATCTAAGATAATATAGGGTTCTGTTTCTATCCATATTTTTACATTAAAGCCTGAATGGACCGAAGGCTCAGAGATTACATGGCTCGTAGGCTTTGGAGATTACATGACCCGATGGTCTTGGGAATTCAACCAGACTATCTACAAGGAACTTCCCCTCCCCAGCATCTACATCTTGATAGTAGATATCCACCTTTTCATGACCGTCTGGCTATGATTCCCATGAAAGAACAGGCTGGAACCGATGGCACAGCCATACCCTCTCATTCTGACAATCCATTTGGATCTGCTCTGGTGAGTGCACCTACTCTAAATCCTCTTCCAGAGCTAGTCCTTTTTTGTAGTGTGTCTGGGGCCTGCATTCATGTGTCCCAAAGGACTTGGGGTAAACCTAAGGCCTTAAGGTGGCCCGAATGCCTAAATAATCAACTATCCCGAAGGCCTTGGGTGGCCTGAAAGCCTTCCACGACCCAAGGTCCAAACCGGTGGCCCGAAGGCCCAGATGGATGAATAGTTTCTGCTACAACAGTACCGAACAATGCCTACTACAGTACCTGCTACAGTGCTACTACAGTAGCCCAGAAATATGCCTCCACCCAAATTTGATCTCGGGTCTCTTGGATGCACCTAGAGAGTCCTCACCGACTGGTATGCGGCTCTTGTGCCCTATTTTTACATTGATTTGATTATGATGGAATTAGTTTTATGATGTCCTTTTATCTTATATGGATTATGTTATGATGGCATGATGTTTAAGAATCCCATTTTTATTACATGGGTTATGCAATGATTTATGATTTTGTAGAAAACATAAGAATTGTTTCATTATGAGATGGCTGAGACCTATATCTCCCTCCAATGGATTGGGTAAAGATTTATATCTCATGAGATAGACATGGCTGGAATGGCATGTTAAACCAGTTCAGTGATATAGGACTAGAACGAGGAGTCAACTCGGTTCATAAATGGACTTTGTCCTCTATGATGGTCTTGGAAATGATTCTTGACTAATAAGAAATGATTTTCTATGATTATGTCTGTATGCCACAATGTTTCATGTTTTATGTTATGATTATTGGGATAACATTTCACTACTATGATTTATCCCATGTTATGATATTATGATCTCTTTTCTAGGTTAAGATTTTCAAAATTTTATGTTCTTATGAATATGATGTGATTGATATTTCTTTTGTTTACCCTACTAAGCATTTGATATCACCCTTTTGTTTGTTTTCTTTTACCCAGTTCTTGAAGAAGGGTATTAAGTAGGATATGCCAAAAGGGACTCTAGATATGATGAAATTAATGGGACACAATATAGATTCTTTATGAAACAGTTGTTTATGTTTCCCAGTTTATAAGGAAACTATACCTATATAGTCCTATTATGGTCTTGTTATATGCTGTAATAGGTATGATTCAATTCTGAATTAGTAACCATGTATGTAAAGTGTGGGTCGTTATATTTGGTATCGGAGGAAAGGTATAGTCAACCTTTGGAAACTAGGATGTGAAATCCTTAGTAAGAACTCTAAGTATATTTCTAAACATAGAACATAATATTAGTGTTTTAGAAATGTCCATGAAATGCCTATGATGAGACCTAAAGTGTAAAATTTAATTCTTGATTATGCGGTATTGCTATTATGATTGGTGTTTCTCACACTATGCTTCTTGGTTTTAGTCAATGGATGGAACCCAAAAGAACCGTGTTAATGCTGAATGTGACAGGAAATGCAATGATTGTCCCCCTGATCAACCAAACATTATGGGAGCTGGAATGCAAAATCTTGTAGCCATGCTCACACAAATTTCTCAAGCTATGAACCAAACATGACTTCCAAACGAGAAAAGGAGAAAAATTTTATTAAATCCTTCATGAGGAAGTTTCCACCCTCATTCAGCGGGTCTACTGATCCATTAGTGGTTGAACAATGGATCAGTACCACTGAAAAGATATTTTCAGTCCTGCAATGATTCTAAACATGATAAATTCATCTTAGCGGTTTATCATTTGGAAGGTGAAGCTGATCAATGGTGGAATATTATTAATAATATGAGGCAAAGGGATGAAATTGAGTTCATGGAATGGGATTATTTCATGAACTTATTTTTCAATAAGTACTTCACTCGTATTCTTCAAACAAAGATGGAGAAGGAGTTTCTTTAACTGAAGCAAAAGGATGATGAATCAGTTGGTATCTACAAAGAAAATTTCACAAGGATTTCAAGGTACGCTTCTGGGATTGTTATCCAACCTGAGAGTAAGATCAATCTATTCTTTAGTGGCTTAAAACCAAGTCGTCGAAGAGCATTAGCCATAAGGGACTTCAATAGCTACGAGGAAATTGTTCGATGTGCTCTCAAGGTTGAGATGGAGATTGGAGTAAGCCATCAGTCTTATGGGTGTGATAAGAAGAGGAAAATGGAATTCGAAGGGAAATATAATGACCACATTGAAAAGAAGAGGAGTTTTCCCTTATGATAAAAGTGTTTAAAGAAACATGGATGGAATTTTCTTAAAGGGACAATTAAATGTTTTAAGTGTGGAAAATAAGGTCATCGGGCAGTTGAATGTCGAAATAATGGGAAGAAAATGTCTAATGATGCGAACAAAGAAAGGGATACACAGAATGAACCTCCTACACTTCAATGTTTTCTGTGCAAGGAAATGGAGCATTATGCCAATCAATGCCCTAATCCAAGGGTTGATGATGATGATCGACGTCAACAAACTCTTAAGGCCAAAGACAAAGGAATGTCACATGCAATTTCTATCAGCGATGTAGAGTACGATAACGAAGTGGTGAAAGGTACACTTACCATCCACTCTAAAGTAGAAAATGTTTTATATGATTCTGGATCCACCCAATCATTTATTTCTGAATAATTTTCTAAGGGTATCATCATACTACCTCAATAATTGGATGTTTAGTTAGCAGTGACAACTTCTAATGGCACAACGGTTGCATTAAAAGTTTGTAATTCTTCTCCAACTGAAGTTTGTGGGAAAGTGATTCCTGAAAATCTTGTGATCCTTGCTATAGTGAAATTTTATATGAATCTTGGCATGCATTTGTTTTGTTTATACGGAACTCATATCAATTTCCAAATAAGGGAAATCACATTTAATATTCCAGATCAATCGTTGATCGTCTATCAATGCAAGGATGAACATAACCTTCTTTTGGAAATTTCTTCCATCTTATGGGTCTTTATTAAAATAAATGAAGGTTATTTATCTCAAATTGTTGGAGAGAAACTCATGATTAAAAATATTCCCATTGTATGGGAGTTTGATGATGTCTTTCCGGAGGAATTTCCGGTTCTTCCACCAAATCGTGATGTTGAGTTTTCAATAGAACTCATACCTGGTGATTTACCTATTTAAAAAACACCTTATAGAATGGCCCAAATTGAGTTGCAAGAATTAAAGAAGAAACTCGAAGAGAATCTTGATAAGGGATTCATACGCCCTAGTGCATCACCTTGGGGAGCATTTGTTCTATTTGTTAATAAGAAAGATGGATCAATGAGACTCTGCATTGATTATCGGGAACATAACAAGATAACTATCAAGAAAAAATATCCTCTCTGATGCATTGATGACTTATTAAACCAACTACGGGGAACTCAATAATTTTCCATGATTGATCTTCGTTCAGGGGATCATCAATTAAGGGTCAAAAATGGGATATACCAAAGACGTCTTTTCGTATAAGGTATGGTCACTAAGAATTTATAGTTATTACATTTGGTCTTAATAATGACCCTGCTATCTTCATGGATCTAATGAAAAGTGTCTTTAGAGACTATCTTGATCAGTTTGTGGTAGTCTTTATAGACGATATTCTTATCTATTCAAAGAGAAAGGAAGAACACGAAGATAACTTGAGAATTGTATTAAAGAACCTAAGAAAAGAGAAGCTTTATGTCAAATTTACCAAGTGTGAATTTTGGCTTCAAAAAGTATCATTTTTGTGTCATATAATCTCAAAAGAGGGTATATCTGTGGATCCAGCAAAAAGAGAGGTTATGAAAAGATGGTCGAGACCAACAACAGTAACTGAGAATCGAAGTTTTCTTGGATTGGCTCGATATTATCGATGGTTTGTGAAAGATTTTTCACGATTATCTAATCCACTCACCAGGTTGACTCGAAAAGGAGTTATGTTCGTGTGGATGGAGGAGTGTAAAGAGAATTTCAAGGAGTTGAAAATAAGGTTATCCAGTGCACCTGTGCTCACATTACCTTGTAGTGGAGAAAGGTTTGTGGTCTATTGTGATGCATCCAAGAAGGGATTGGGGTGTGTTCTAATGAAAAACGATATGGTGATAGCTCATGCCTCACGATAGTTGAAAATCCATGAGCAAAATTACCCAACTCATGATTTGGAGTTAGTTGCGGTAATCATTTCATTAAAGATTTGGAGGAATTATCTTTATGGTTAAAGGTGTGATATTTATACTGGTCATAAAAGTTTAAAGTATATTTTCACACAAGAGGAGATGAATATGTGTCAAATAAGATGGTCGGAGCTGATTAAGGATTACGACTTCTCAATTCATTACCACCCTGGGAAAGTAGACAAGGTGGCAGACGCATTAGGACAACAAGACCATGCTATCTTATCCACGATAAGGATCACAAAAGATAGAATATTTATGGATTTACAAAGGATAGATCTTGGAATTATAATGGAATGGGAAAATCTTATCTTTATAAAATGAATGTTCAACCATATATACATGTGAAGATTAAAGATGCACAAAAAGAAGATGTATAGTTACAAAAGAAGGTGAGAAATGTTCCAGAATTAAACCTTGGTTGTGATGGGATAATAAGGTTCAGGAATCGGGTTTGTGTTCTTCCCATCCCAGAATTAAAGAAGGATCTACTGGTTGAGGCTCATAGTTATTAATTCTCTATTCATCCTAGAAGCACGAAGATGTATAGGGACATGAAAGAGTACTTCTGGTGGGATGGCATGAAAATAGATGTTGTTGAATATGTCTCTCGATGCTTGGTTTTTTAGCATGTTAAAGCTGAGAGACAGAAGTCTAAGGGGATGTCACAACCATTACCCATACCAGAATGTAAATGGTAAAAACATCATTATGGACTTTGTCACTAGACTTCCTAAAACATACAGAGGCAATAATGCTATCTGGGTTATAGTTGATCATCTTATGAAGTCGGCACACTTCATTGCTATTAGAGAAGATTTCTCTCTGGATCAGCTTTACAGGATATATGTGAAAGAAGTGGTAAGAATGCATGGAGTACCAGTTTCCATTATTTCTGATCAGGATCTGAGGTATACCTCAAAGTTCGGGCGAAGTCTTCAGCATACTTTAGATACAGAGTTGAGTTTCAGCACTGCTTATCATCCTCAGACAGATGGTCAGTCTGAGAGAGCAATTCAAACTCTAAAATATATGTCAAGATCTTTCTCTATGGATTTCAAAGGTGTTTGATATTAACACCTACCTTTGGTGGAATTTTCATATAATAATATCTTTCACTACAGTATTTTTATGGCTCCTTATGAATCACTCTATGGAATGAAATGCAGGACTATAACATTCTGGGATGATGTTGGGAAAAGAAAGATATTAGGACCTGATCTTGTTGATGAGATGGAAGAAAAGGTCAGATCTATTCGACAACATATAAGAGTAGATCAGATTCGACAAAAAAGTTATGCCGACATCCAAAGAATAGTCCTTGAGTTTGAAGTGGGTGATAATTTTTTCTTATGAATATTTCCTTGAAATAGAGTAATGAGATTTAGAAAGAAGGGAATGTTGAGCCCTAGGTATATAGGTCTTTTCAAAATATTGGATCGTGCTGGGAAGGTAGCTTACCAATTGTCTCTTCCACCTAATCTCTCTCAAGTTCACTATGTGTTCCATGTATCTCTCCTGAAAAAGTACATACTCGTTCCTTCACATGTACTAAGATCAGAAGTTGTACCACTGGAGAAAGATCTTTCTTATGATGAACAGCCGATAGAGATTCTAGATCATAGCGAAAAAGTTCTACGGAACAAGACCACATTCATGGTGAATGTTTTATGGAGGAACCACCAATTAGAAGAAGCCTAATGAGAGCTTGAGGATATGATGAGGGAGAGGTATCCTCATCTTTTTGTTACGAAGTGACGAATTTCGAGGAAGAAATTCCTTTTAAGGGGGGTAGAATGTAACACCCCGTTATTTTATGAGAAGTATTTTTTTATGTATTATATTATACTCAACATTAAGGGAATATTTTACTTCACACAATATTATATTGTCTTGCGTTACACACAATCACGACCTTCCTTGATAGCTTGTGTAGTATGCAATACTAGCTTTCACTAAACAACGATATATTGTTATAATATTTTTATGGACTAGCCATTTTGAATTGTATTAACTAAATTTTTAATTTTATAACATTATTATTCATCTTACATATTTTTTAGAACATGGTATGAAAACAAAATAAATTTTTCGGGTAAAATAAGTAATTTTCCAAAAAATGCAGTTTTGCCACCTTCTGATGGAACACCCACTTTAAATATAGTTTTGACATGTTTATAAGTTCAATTTTACAAAATAAAATTATTCCTTTGAATCCAGATATAAAAATTTAATTTGGATAAATTTTTCATATTATTCTGATAACCTTCATATTTTAATGAATAGTACAGACACGCTATATTTTAATTAAAAATAACTTTTTTCATTGCAATAATTTATATGGTTAGATTATCATTTTAATTGGTTTTATAGTGTAATTAGAATATATTTTTACCATTTAATCCAATATTTCTCATTTGAATTAATTTTACTTTGAATTTGGACATAAACAAGTGTCGATCTTTTGATAGTTATTGTTTCTTAAAAACACGTTATTTGTTTTGATAATGGGAATTAATTTTAAAATTAATTAATTCCACTTGTATGTTTTGTATTTGAAAAAATAGACATCATTTTGGAATTCATAATATCAAATATAGATTAGGCTTAATTTTTGGTATTTTTCTGAAAAACTTCAATTTTGATGAATAGTGAAACCACTTAGTGGTAGTTAAAAAAACCGACTCGTTCATTTAAATGAAATTTCACCACTTCTGTGAATTGAATTTAAAAAATCCTACATACATATTTGTTATCAAGAAGTAGAATGTGGTTCAATAAGATGAAAATAATTTTTGGTGAATAGTAACTTTTTACTTTTATTTACTGCGGTTAAAGGTAAATAGGGTAATTAAAGGTTAAAAAAACATTATAATAATTCAAAATTACCTTAAAACTTGTCCTAAACTTATTGGATGAGTAGTGTCCGACCATGGTCATCTTTAGGTCTATTTTGGGACCCCATTGAGCCACTTTGTAGTGAAAATGACAATTTGGATTAATTAATTTAATGTAAAGACAAAATTGACATTAACAAAAAAAAATTAGTAATTAATTTTTATAATGGGTTATATAAATTATCTTTTCGACTATAAATATTCATTGGAATTATAAAAATATTTCCTAAATTTTGGTATTTTATTATAATATTTAGACATCAAATAAATTAAATTATTTATGACTCAATAATGATGCAGTATTTACCTTATTAATAAATGATTTAAATAAATAAGATTATAAGGATTAAAATTTTATCCAAAACATGTCCAATTCTGATTGGATGATTTTATTTCGACCATGAGTCATTTTATTTTCATCTTTAATTATTTTTGGACATTTTGAAACCGAATATATGTTTATAATAAAATAATATTTTCACACTTTCCAAAGGTGCCCCTATCCTCTCTTATAAAAGGTCACCTCCTCCCTCTGCTCTTTACACAACATTGAGCATTAAAGATCGTCCAACCCCTACCCATTACTACTCTCAACACCCCTAGTAGTATTCTAGAGTTCGTGGTCTTCTTCAAAGACCAATATTTGTGCCCTAAGAGGAGGTTTTCAAAGAGGCATGTCGAAGAAGAGGTAATATCCGTTACAGATTCTTTAAAATTTATTTATTCATATACTTCCTCTTCTTTATTTGTTTCATTATAAAGTAATAACATCAGTATCAGTCATATACAGATATTTTATTATAAATATGAAACAACCCTATTTCACGTTCTATCCATCCTACAAAAAATGAAATCACCGCGCATGCGTACGTACGGAATACTGTCTCCAAGCAGTGGTGTAATCTGTTTTCCACCACCACCTTACTTGGATGGGTATAACGGTGTAAAGAAAAACTATATATGATTACTGTAAATTGATATTTATTCTTAAATAGTATACATATACATCAATAAAATTCCACGATCATGGGAACAATATCATCACTCGTGCGTACGTACGGCTTACCGTCTCCGCGATGTGATGCGACTCATTCTACATGATATTCTTTGAATAATGATTATATAAATGAATTGAATGAATAAATATGATATATATTACACTAATAACATTTTTTAGTTGAGGTATCTATAACTTAAAAAGAATAAAAAGAATTTATTCGACAAAACAGGCATAAGAACATTAAGAAATGAACACCCGAATAACAAGTAGCAGTGAAATATTACTAATAAGAAGATAAGAACATGACCATATATGATATCATGACAATGAATATGATTCTGTAATAATTCAATGACATTATTTAAATCATTATACAGGAGGTTCGGATACATACGAATCAAATCAGACCTAAGGTAAGGGAAAATCTCACAATCTCATTTTTATCTGAGATTGTTTATACTTCAGAATTTACTGGGGAATATTTATCATCCACTTACAAGTTTCCTCAATATGTAATATTATTTCTATCCTCCTAAAAATTTTTAAATCAAATTTTACTCTTTGGTGAGTAAAAGATATGAAAGAAATATTTTGTCATTTTTAGTACGAGGTACTTTTTGACTTTTCCGGCCAATGTATTAGAAGAATCTTTTTTTAACTTATACTGCATGAATGGATTTTCATGATTTCATAGAACATTATTTCCATGATGCTTCCTTTACAATTTTTCAAGAATATTTTTAATCAACTTCTTTTAGTTTAAAATAGTATGACATGTTAAGAATGGTAAAATGTTTATGAAGTAGAAAATATATTTTCCTCAATAATGGAGTTCAAGTGTTTTATCAAAATTATTTTCCATCTAAGATAATATAGGGTTATCATTCTATCCCTATTTTTACATTGATTTTATTATTATAGAATTCATTTTATGATGTCCTTTTATCTTATATGGATTATGTTATGATGGAATGATGTTTAATAATCTCATTTTTATTACATTTGTTATGCTATAATTTATGATTTGGTGGCACACATAAGAATGGTTTCATTATGAGATGGGTGGGACCTATATCTCGCTATAATGAATTGCGTAAATATTTATATCTCATGAGATAGACATGGATGGAATGGAAAGTTAAACTGGTTCAGTGATACATGACTCGAACGAGGAGTGAAATCGGTTCAGAAATACACTTTGTCCGCTACGATAGTCTTGGCAATGAGTCCTGACTAATAAGAAATGTTTTTCTATGATTATGTGTGTATGAAACAATGTTTCATGTTTTATGTTATGATTATTCAGATTACATTTCACTACTATGATTTATCCCATGTTATGATATTATGATCTCTTTTGCAGGTTAAGATTTTCAAAATGTTATGTTCTTATGAATATGATGTGATTTATATTTCTCTTTTTTACCGTTACTGAGCATTTGAGCTAACCCTTTTGTATGTTTTCTTTTACCCAGGCCAGGAAGAAGGGTAGTATGTATGATATGCCAAAAGGGACTCTAGATATGATGAAATAAATCGGATACAATGTAGATGCTTTATGAACCAGTTGTTTATGTTTCCCATTTTCTAAAGACACTATACCTATACAGTCATATCATGGTTTTGTTATATGTTGTAATAAGTATTCTTCAATTCTGTAGTAATAACCATGTATGAAAAGTATGGGTTGTTATAATATGTTACCCATGAGTTTCTGTATTTCATATTTTTTTTATATGATAAAAAAATCCATGTGTTTGGTTAAAAAATTATGTTAATAACAGGTATATTATTCAAAATAGTTTGGACAACTAATGTAACTATTTATTAAAGGATTTATTTGTTCGATAAAATTAATTACACACTATTCTCAAAATAAAAAAAATTAACAAAATTATACAATGAAATTTTTAATAAAATAAAATAAACACTAATATGTGAAATAATAGAAATATTGTTCCTTCAACTAATAAATTATTAATAATTATTCATATTGGAAAATTTTATTTTATATAAAAATTACATTCATTAAAATATAAATTATTTCAAATATTAAATTTAAATATAATTTAATTTAATTTTAAAAAATGAATTATCATCTTAGACCACTTATCAGGAAAATTTTAATATTATGGATTTAATATTTTTTCTGATATGTTTTATTTGTTTAAAAAAAATACATTTTATTAATAAATATAATATTCGGGATTTTATCACTATGTTATCATATCCTAAATGTTAATGAAACCATATATGAAATAAAATATGTTATTATGGAATAAAATGATGTATTATAATATATTATTTTTGCTTCAAAATATTATTTCTGTCAAAAACCATGCGAGAGTGAAATATAACCTAACACCGGACCCAGCCTCTAGAATAGACTAAAGGGAATTCCCAATCCCAACAGGTTAGAAACAAGTTCCTTTGTTTGAGAAATACATCATGCGAATGATTTCACCAATTTATGCATTCATAATTTTTCTAAAAAATAATCATTACATTGTTGATTAATCATAACCAACATGATACAATAGTTTTTAGATTTGAAGGTTTACACATTATACCAAAACCCAAAGGAGATACTAGAAATATTGGAAAAAATGTCACTATCACAAAACCACACTGAAATAATAGGTGTGTTTAGGGTTAATTATCATGGAATAAAAAATAAAAAATATAATATTTGATAACCTTGAAAATGTGAATAGAATTGAATCATGGTTTCCCAAATTATGTGGAAAATTTCTGCCACTTACTATAAATGGGGGAAATTCTGCATAGTTATCATGGATAGTAAAAAATCCTTGTGATAACCATGTGATTATAAACTATCCAACATACAACTTGGCTATAGTATTACCAAGGAAAGGGTTCACAATTTTCCAAAATTTGTTCCACTTTCATTTTACCCATAATTTACATTTTCACCCAAAACTAAAAAGAAAATCCAAGAATAAATATAGGACAAAAAATTAATAGAAAAATACCTCAAAATGAAAACACAGATGTGAAAAATCTCTCCACCATGAAAACCTTACATCCCTAAAAATTCAAACATTTATTTTATTTGAGAATAAAAATATGTTTCCTTCTTCAAACAAATATTTATGCTCCCAAGATTCATTCTCACAATTTCCATGATTACAAATTACATGGACAAAATAAATAAACCTTTCATAAATCACATTCTCCAGAGAATCTATAATCAACACTAATCGCTCAAATATAGATAAATTGGGCTGCAACTCCAATGATTATCAATTCAACACATGAGATGGGTCTTAATTATAGCTTTTCAATTGGGAAACATGAATCACTTCCTGAATTAATGTCAATTGAGAAATAAAATACATCATATATTCCACATTAATGATCCACTAGAAAATATAAAATGTTTTAAAATACCTCTCTATTATATTTCCATGCTTTCCCAAATGATGATTACCCTTTTAGGGTTCCTCTTTCACAAACACTAATCACCCATAGAAAACTACAGATCAATGTGGATCTGATTTGAATAATATTTATATTAACTCTATGTTTTCCACAAATTATTCCCGATCAACATGACTTTATCAGATGTCACTTACACAAGGATCAGTCCCAACAATGAAGCCTCCCCAACCCCAATCCAACAAAAGGGTGACCGACACAACCACCCATAAAGAACCTTAGGATAATACATTCTAATAGAAGACTAGAAACCATTAATATATGAAAACTCAAACAATCTGAAATGGATATAAAAAGAACTACCTATGTCCAAAACACATTCTCATAGCACTTATTCTGAAATATTATTCACCAGATCATTATTACCATTCGTTTGAGGACGGTATGTCGCGCTCATCTTGATCTGTAACCCCATTTCCTTATAAAGGACATACCAAAAGTTAGCAGTGGAGCTAGGATCCCTATTAGAAAAAATATTTGAGGACACACCATGATTCCTCACTATCTCCTGAACATACAATAGATCATAATCACCCACCTTAGTTGAATCATTGATTGGAATAAAATGGGATGATTCGGTCAAGAGATAAATTACTACACGAATGGAACTTAATCCTTAATGTGTATGAGGTAATCTCACATTAAAGTCCATGGATTTATTTTGTAATATCTTTGTCAGAATGAATAGTGTATGAAGAAAACTAGAGGGCCTCCATTGCTCTGCATTCACATATTGCCATCTATAACAACACAATATGAAGTCATCTATATCCTACCTCGTACCTAAACACCAGAATCGTCGATGCACATCATAGTAAATCTTTGTAGAACCAAGATGAATGGACCACTATTAATAGTGGCTATCCTATATCACCACCTTCCTCATAGATAAGGGTACCACATAGATAACCCTGAAGCACAAAATCCCATTAGGAGACAATGAAAAATTAAATGTCATCTCCTCAACATGAAGGAACATCATAGACCGATGGAACAAATGTTTACAAGGCTTCTCCTACTAAGTCTACTCCATTAAACAATTCCGTTGGACACATGCTAAGAATTTACCTCAACTATGTACCTTGTTTTCCATGTGTATCTTAAAGAAGATACCCATGAAAGTCTTCTCATCATTGAAAAATGTCAAATCTTGTAATATAACTTTTCTACTCAATGATTTTTCCACAACATTACCTTATCCTAGGATATAATCTATATCAAAGTCAAATACCTAAAGGTACACCAACCAAAAACAATTACTTATATATAGATCTATTTGTGAGAACTTGTTGTATAAGATCATATTATTAAAATAAAAAAACAATTTCTCCAAAAAAAAATATAATAGCACCATGTCTTCAAGGCATGCATTACAACCTATAACTATAATTCATGGGTTTGGTACTTCTTTTCATGTTGTCTAGTATGGTCAAATCCATATTCCACCATAGGTTATTCTTCATATGCACACACCCAATACTCAAACATTGGGTATCAAAGAAATCCACATAACCCTTTCTATATTTTGGAATGGACAGAACAAGGGAGGTGTTCGACCTTCGCTATTTCTCCTCTAATGACGACTGAAACTAAGGGAACCATTAAAACTAAATCACATTCTGAGTCATCTCCATCGTGGATGAGTCTATATAGGAAAAAACCCTAATCAAACTGTTTTTAATACCCTGTAAGGCTAAAAAATCTTCTGATCTCAAACACATTCTTAGGATGTTCCCCTGACATAACTGCACTGATCTTATCAGGTTCACTGAAACCCCATGTTCTGATATCACATGACCCAAAAACATTAGTTACATGGTTTATAAGGTGAACTTATAAAACATGGCATATAAACAATGGTCCAAAATAGTTCCAAAAGGAATCCTCAAATGATCCTCATTCTCCTTGTCGTATTCGTAATAAACCATAATTTCATCTATACATACCACTACAACAAAGTCAATATACTGATATAACAGCCTATTAATAAGATCCATAATGACTTATTGGGAATTATTTAATCCAAAATGAATTAACATGAACTCATAATAGTCATACATACATTGGAAATTTGTTTTCTGAAAATCCTTCTCTCTGACTATGACTTGGTGATAACCAAAATGAAAGTTAGCTTTTTAGAACCACCTTTCTCGTTTATGAAAAAAAGATATGGCATCAATTTGGAGAATGGGATACTTTATCTTGATGGTAAATTATATGTGTTTCAATAATAAATAAAAAACGGGAGAGATCCATCAGTATTTTTTTCAAATATAATAGGGATATACTAAGGTTAGAGAACTGGGTGAATAAATCATTTGTATTCAATGTCTTCTAGATATCCCTTAAATTCCATCCACTCAGTTTGGGCCTTATGGTATGACATAATATATTTAGGAGCACTACCCTCATCCTCCATCATGAGCGACGATAACTGAAAAACTAGATTACCCAATTCTAGAAGTGGAGGTCTAGCATGACTAGATAGTGGATCCCATTCACCATGAATAAAATGGGTACTCCCAGCAGGTGCCACAATGATCACTCACCATCTACAATAATTGATGTGTTTTTGGATGCACATCATCCAATACATATCAATGATTACATCGAAGAGATTCATTTTTAAGACAATACAATCAAATTAGAGTTCAACCCCTAATATGTTGAGGTAATTAGATAGACACCTAACACCCTGATCTCACTTCCTTCCAAGAATCATTTTAACTCTATCACAAATGAAATATGATCAGATAGAAATTTTAAAAAAATAATTATGCAGGGATAAATGTAGGAATCAAAAGTACCATTATCGAATAAACAAATAGATATGAATATGCTACAAAATTGGTACCTTAAACCATAAAGGTCCTGCATCTGGTATTACTAGTATCTTTTCCACATCATGAAGATTCTTTGCCATAGTATTCCCCTAAGAATGACCACTAGCCTATGGTTCATACCTGAAAAGGAACAATCCAGACGATGGTCTATCCCTTCAATTATGAATGTTGAAATGTTAACCCACTGACCTAGATAGTATTGACTGGGATTTCAACCCTTTCTTTATCAATGATCCTACACCACTGTTATAAGGTAACTTCACTTTGTAAAGATGTAGCATGTTTCCTACAACTCTACATTAATGAAAATGTTTTGGTGTAGATTTTCATCCCATTAGGATGTACCCTACCTTCCCACACTGATAGAACATGACCAACCCGGCATTAGAATCCATAGACGAAGACAATGGAGAAGGATTTCCTGAACTACCATCTCATTTTTCACATTATAATCCATATTCTACATCTTCTCTAAAGATCATCCAATTCCAACTACTAACACAACTCTAGGTAACCCAAAAATTTCATTTTGATTGATCTCAACCATACATGCTTGATATACCTCTCCAATATGGGTCCCATAATAAACAAAAATACATAGGAATAAATCTCTCATCGTATCCCATTCTCAAACCACCAAGATTTCATTTTCTCTTTCGAATCAATCTTGGGTGAATACCACACTAGCTCATTGATGTAATTGGAATACTCCATCACTTTGAGTTCCCAATGTTTATGATCCAAAACTCTCAGTATATAGCATATCTTATCACCATGGGACAATGATTCCCATTGATAATTATCATTAATTTTTTCCAACTCATATACTCATTCTAACCTGTTTGAACCATTATGCCCCTCCATCTCTAATAGGGACCTTATAAAAAACAAACAAAATTTCACTTGAACCACATAGAGATTATTGTGGAATTTCCACATCCGATATATATTCTCAATACACTCATGTACTTCTAGTAGTTCCTCATTTCAATGAAATGTAAAAGTGTTGTTCTTAAGAAACTACTGATCAATGTCTTTCCCAGAATATAGTTCAGCTTCTCAAACCGAAGCAGGACCAGAACACACTACCTATCCCAAATTAGTTATAGCTTGAACCATATAATACATTAATATATATTCATTTGATGAGGGAGAAATATATTCCTCCACATCCTATGAGTGAACAATAATTATAGACAGAGACATTTTTCTACAACAATCAATAATAAAAAAGAAACCCATCAATACTATCATTCTAAAAATATTTATAAACAAAAAAAATATAAAACTCATCTAGAAATATAAACAAAATAAATATATTTTAATAAAAACCCACAAAACCCAAACACTCCACCCCAACCAAGTGTCCATGTATAGTATGTAGCATGTACATCTCAACAGGATGATAATTCAAAAAAAATCCCCAATTCCCATGGGGACTGAAGATCTATCATGAGGTGTGATGGCCCAAAACACTACTTCCAACTTAAACCTGGAGCCAAGAAAATCTGATCTCCAACCTATCATGAGTCATCCCATATAATTTATCCCAAAAAAATAATGACATATCCGATACCATTTTGTTAGGAACCAAACCAGAGTTCCATCAAACCTGACACCTGACCAAGCCTGTGGCATGGCCCGAATGGTGTTTCGAATCCTCACATGCTAGAAACAAGTGAATGTGTATGAAAAATTAAAAAAGGGTTCAGTTTAACCCATTTATACAATAAAATACAATTAATAAAATAAACCACCCTCTGATGAATTGTCATAACAAACATAATACAAAAAATTTCAGATTCAATGGTATATATATTATAGCCAATCCCAAAGGGGATACAACAAAAAGGAAACATCGAATGTATCCCAAAAACTACCATGAAATGTGAGAATCATCATCCTCAAGACACCTCTACAAACACCTAAATGGGAATCCTAGTAGTAACCCAAACCAACATTTTGATACATGTTTCCTTTACTTGAGTCTAGCATAAACAAGTCAACTTACACCAAAATTTGTACATAAGGAGTGATCCAAATAATAGTATTAATCCACCAAAATAGAATATATTCCACTCCAAAATGTTTTGTGATATATTAACATGCCTATTTTATAACACAAAATCTAATGACATTTTTATAGAAAACAATTTAAAGGAAAACATTTCAATTGGATACTGTTTTTAAAGGATCACCCCTCTTTTTTTCTTAATATATAACACAAATGAAAACATATAACTATTGACAATATATTATCACACAAGAGAACTATGTCACATGAATACTCTAAAGGCAATAGCTCAATGGGACTCTTGGTACATTGTATCTCGGTGAAACATGGTATAGAAACGACAACCAACAATTTTATCATGTGTGATCCGCGAATAGGGAACATACCACATAAAAAGTAGTCTTGAAACATCATTATAACTTAGTTAGGATTTTAATAATAAATATTTATATATTCATATGTGTAATTCCACTTCCATGTCAACTAGAAAAATTATACTAGAAGAATTTAGAATTTCTACTTGAGAATCACTAGAGTACTAGTCTTAGTCTTTCCACCTAGATACCTAGGTTCCCCCTTTGTGCTCAATTCCGACTTCACATTTCATAAGGATCAAAAAAATTCCGTACACATTCTAGTGAATATAAATATTCTAAATAAATAACCATTTCCAAAATCAATTCCACATTAAAAATCTAAACGCACACCAACACCGTTTTTTAACTTGTATCACACGAATTGAAAAATTTATTAAATCACATACAAAATTTATAAATCCCATTCAAGATACACAGTAAAATTTTCCACTTGATAAATAAAAATATACATTATATGAATAACTATCAAACTATAAGAACATTAAAAAGTTCCAAAAAGACATTTCACACCTTAAAAAAATTCACATAACACATCCAAGCATATTATAATAACAAAAAATGTTTAACCATGGAACCACCTATATCATGTGTAGAAAAATCAAGAAAATAATTATAAACCTCAACTTCACCTCATGAGAACCATATAAAGGCATGAACGGACCATAAAAATCATTATTGAACTCTAAAGACCATTATCCAACCCTTAAAAGGCCACCCCACTTTCTAGAAATATGAAACCACCAGAGAGAATAATAGAAACATTAGAAAAGATGAAGAGACCACTATATGAGGTACTTTCATGAAGAATTTGAGGAAAACCCCATATAAATTTCCATAAAAATGGAGGTAAAAGAAAAACCTAGTGCTAGGGGGAGTATATTAGGTTGAATAATCCTGAGTATTGTGGAATGATAGTGTTTACTGTTAAAATTTTTGGGAAGAAAAAAAGTTAACCCAATTTTTAATGACTAGGAAAAGTCGCATGGTTTACCGTCACGGTTTACTTAATTGTACGACATCTGTGATACCCTTAATGTCATATTATGACATTCCACACAATTATATCTCATGTTTTTTAAACCATTAATGAATAGATATATAATAGAATATCTAAAAACACCATTTGGATACACTGTTACCTGGCAAAGGGCGTACAGTTTTCCAAACCATGATCCAAGACTGTGCCACCTATTATTTTCCCAAATTGACCATTTTCACCCTAAAATCAAGGTACAATACAAGTCTTAATATAATACAAAAAATAAATAGAAATATAACTCAAAATAGAAACACATATGTGAAAAATACTAACATTTATTGAACTAAACTAAAAGGTTTGATCAGGATGAATTGTTATCAGTATTCTATTTAAACGAAACATTTTCAATGTGGGACTTATGTATTTATATCATTTAAATACTCTTATAATTAATTTAAATTATATTAATTAAATTTATTTTACTAATATTTATTAAAATTATACTTCTATGTTATATAAAAATTTAAATATGAAATACTTTTTTTTCCTAAAAAATGTTTTTACAAAAAGAAGTGTAATTATTATAAATTTAACTGTGTATAAAATAGTACACTTATTATGATAAAATGATTCTATAATTTACAATAATAATTTAATAATTAGTTATTTATCATTATTTTAGTTATCTATAAAAAAATTATTATTATTTTTTGAAAATATTATACCCAATAATCTAATTGTACAGAGTATTTTACTTTGGATAAAGTAGAAAAATCATGTTATAACATTATTTTCAAATAATAAATTGAGATGAATTTATACTATATCTTTTCCAGAAACCCAAATATTTCTTGTTTTATTTAAATGAACCTTGAATTGTGTTATGAAATTATTTAAAAATTGGCATCAAATTACAAAATATCCATTTCGTTTTCTTATAAAATTATATCACTACCACTCATCTAATAACACCCTGATATTTAATAATAAACTTGAAACTCCTACCAAATTTAATCTTCTTATTTTACCTAATAAGGACTAATTCTTATATGCACCAAATTTTTTATTATTTTCATATAGTCTTATGTATTCATTAAGTGGATGTCCATGGTAAAAACATAGGTATCACATATTTTTTAATAGTTCTTTCATATTATTTGATTTGAAAATATATCAAAAAACAATATAATAATATACTTATAAGTACTACTATGTTGGGATGGTATTATAATAACGGTATACAAAATATATATTATCTTCCATCTATAGATTACTAGAGTCATTATTAGTTCATTTTTATATATTACTACCTCTATGAAGCGATGCCTTATGAATTTCATAAGCAACCGTCATTTATGGTCTCAATGATGGTATGTTGAATTAATATTATTTATATAATTAAATTATGAATCTAAAATGATAAGAACTATCAATTTTTACCCCTCTCAGTCATTGAGTAACAAAAACACAAATATTGTGGTCCGATCTCTAATACCTTCATGAATGATCATGTTTTTTTGTCCTTCACATACATACATAGATTGGTCTATATTATATTCTATGGAGATATATGATATAAACATATATATATACATACTATATATCATTTATATGGTTCTTATTAAATTTAAAAAATACTTATTTTAATAAGGTAATCAGTCAGTATTGGAAAATAACCTAAATCCCATTCATTATCATTCCATTTTAATTTAAAAATTACTAAAACAGCCGTGAAATTCTATATAAAATTTTATTCCTTTAAAAAATATTAATTATATCACCAAAAATGTGTTTTAAATGATTATATTTTTGATAAAAAGGATGATCAAAACTATTTTTACATATCAAATTTAGAAAACAAAACAAAACTATTGGAACCCGATATTGAAAAGTGGTTTTCATTGAAATACATCCTTGACATGATATCATCAGATGAGGGTAAAAATGGATGTTTTTTCAAATAAATCATTCAATAAATTCTATATGAAGTATTTCTATATTGTGATGTCATTTCTACTAATCAATTCCACTACAATATTTATTTTTGTTGTGACTATTTTCATTAGAGGTTACCCATATCATTTTTTTGAAATTTTTGTAGATGAGATCATTATATATACCAAAGAATTTTATTTCATGATGAATACTTGGGAAATGTTTTTAAAATCCTGATTAATGAGATAATGTATTCCAAACATATAAAATTTCAGTCATAGAAAAAAAAGTATCACTCATGGATCATATCATCACAATCAATGGTATATCTATATATCCATAAATGTTTGAGGTTATTGAAAAATATATTAGACCAAAGACATTGACGAAAATAAATAATTATAATTAAATAATTGGATACTATTGATGTGTTGTAAGTAATTTATCATTTATATTAAACCCATTGACGTTGTTGATATGTAAATTAATTGAGTTCATATGGATAAATTAAAAAGTGTAAGGTTTCATGGATATCTCGGAATTGATTGTCGCTAAACTTATTCATTCGCTATCATGTTTTGATTTTGGTTTTTATACTTTATATTGATTAATTATTAAAAATCATGGGATATATTGTCCTGAAAATTGATAAGGTAATTTATTATTCCTTAAACAAATTAAAATCACATAAAAATTATCTAAATAGTGTCTTATAATTAGTGGAAGTGATATTTTCGTTGAAATTTTTGAATAAATATGTTTATGTAAACAACTGGGTTATATAAAATGATCACAATAGTATAGAAAATATCTTCACAGAGAATAAGTTCATCACACACAGAAGGAGCGGTTATAGACACTTAATGATTATGAATTTCTGATAAATATTCATCATATAAATGAAATTTTTTTATTGATACTCTAAGTAAAAATTTCACGCTACTATATCCATGATAAGGATTGAAAAAGTTCCAATACTCAAATATTTGTAGATGATTAATAATAAAGTCATGTTGTGATTAGATAAATCCTATCATAACTTGTGACTGGTCACCCAACCATTTATATTAATATAACATAATATTTTTAAGATTATGTAGACCTAGAGATTTATTTTTCAAATAATTTCGTATTCATATATATAATTATATAGTAATGATCTTTCGATCATGAAAATTTTTCACATGTCTACCAAAAAAAAAGAAGGTTTGTATTGATGATGCATATAGATAATCCTTCTCATTCGATCATGGAAAAAAATAATCATATATATATGAAGTAAAACATCTAGTAAGATACTATGAAGAGGACGATCAATGAGTTTATATCGGAATTTTTTATATATAATTAAGTTAAGGAAGAATGAAAAAAATCCAATAGTGAAGATACAAAAATTACCAATACCTATATAGAAATGGGAAACATCACCATGGAAAACATTATAGGACTCACCAAACCCTATAATGGTCCGACTTATATATAGTATGTTTCATATTTCTATTAAAATTTAGAACATTTTATATTCATCAATGATGTTTCCTCCTTAAAAAATCACAAATTAATATATCAGGTAAGTGTAAATAATTCATTGAGAACCACTATCTACTATATTTGATTAGGTTTTATGGTTTAAATAATTTATTTCGAGATTAACTTATAAATTGTTAGAGGTAGATTGTATATTTATCTTTTTATATCATCTATATACAAGTAGTTAGTATCAATGTAAAATTAAAACATAAGAGGATATACAGATATCATGTTCAATGTATTTCCATGGATGTTTTGACCAATACCTTCCCCTTATAGAATTAAAATATAAAAACCATTTATGTTAAATAATTTATTTGGAACCTTGTGAGGATATTTATCGGAAGATAAGTTGGACTCCACCATACTAGGATGATGTTGGATAGAGGTTGTTTATAGGTCCTTCCCATATTCAAGAAATGATAGAGACAGTTTAAACCGTTCTGTGGCATAAAAATGTAGTTCCAAATCGATATAAGTCTTATCAATATAACCATATACGAGATCTAGATATTAATTTTTATGTGATATATTTATTTAAACTCCTCCATGGAAGAAATTTATTAGATTTGGGAGAAAGGGGACGTTGATCCATATGTACATTAGTCCTTTTGACAATGACCAAGTTTATCACACACCACTCTCTCATCACCTCTCTCATGTTCATGATATCTTACATGTTTCATTTTTTAGGCTTTATATGTCAAATCGATAATATTTACTAATGTAAAATTCTATCAATCTAGAACATGACCTCTCTAGTGAAGAATATCTTATTGATATATTTATTTGGAGATATAAGGTATTACTGAACTAGAACTCTCGTCTAATAAATGTTTTATGTATAAAGAAATACTTTTTGGGAGGAAATGTGGGATACAAAGGATATAATGAGTGGAATATACCCTCAATTTTTTCACTCCTTATAATAAAATTTTAGGTATAAATTCATTATGGGGTCGGATAAATTATAACTACAGAACTGTTTTCTTTGTAAATAAATATCATGGTATATAGATTTTTATAGACACTTATTACACTATATATAAATAAAATTATATTTGAATGTTATTTCTCATAAATTAATAATAACCAATACAGATGTAAACTATTATATTCTAGTAGCTTTTATTGATAAATAAATGAAACATTTTAATAATAAAAATGTTATTTTTTATAAAATATGTATTCATTATAAAGTAATTTCATTTATATGTAAAATTTAAAATAAATAAAATTAAAAATTGATAATAAATATTCATTTTTAATCACTCTTGTGATATATTTATTTTAATGGAATTTTGACTTTTCTAAGGAAGGACAGATTTTTTAGTTGAAAAATAAGGATTTGGTGAAAGTTATAAAATTTCTCATATTATAAAAATATAATGGTTACATATATATTTATAAAAAAAAATTAATTTAATAATTATTTCTTTAATAATAATTTTCATTTTAATATATTTGTTATTCTTATAAATGCAAGGATTAGAATTCTAAAAACTAAATAAAAATATCATTTTAATAAAAAAATATTGTGTTCTATTTGAATGATGTATTTTGATGGTTATTGTTTAATTTTTCATTCCATTTATTCCTCATTGTTTTTTTATTTATAATACATCCATTTATATCATAAAAATAGTAATAATTATAAATTTATCATATATATATTTAAAATGTTGAAGAACCTCATTTTTTAAAATATTGTTTACACAATTATGTGTGTTTAATTCAAATTTCTATTTCCAAAATTTTTTATTTGGTATGATAAAATAATTATCAAATTTATAAATATAAGGTTCAATATATTTAATTAGTAAAATATTTTTATTATTAAATTAAATTAATTTCCATGGTTCAAAAAAGATACCCTAATAAAATTAAAATATAATAAAAAAATATTTTAATATTGCTCAAATGAAAAAAATATAGATTTTTTATATAGGTGAATATGATGAAGTTACACATTATCATGTCTCACAATACATATTTCCCACTTTTCTAACTTTTAAACATGAATATTGTCATAGAATTATTAAAAAATGATGAATAATGTACAAAGTTCCATTTCCCACCATTATAAAAAGATAACACCCCAACTATTTAAACAATACCCTCAAATGTTAATGTTTTGGTGAGAGATTGTCCAAATTTAATTTTCATGAGGTTCTCTACACGATCTAATTCCATTGATCACCACAAATTATTCACTCTACCTATATTTGTGAGACTTCATCGAAAAGTAGTTAAAGGTCTGAATCTAGGTAACACATCTTTCATAATGTTTCATTATTGTTGATTCATCTATAAAAACTATAAATATTGTATAATAACATCAAAATAATTAATATTTTGAATAGAAGTTATTATAAAAATGAAACAATATTTATATACTCTTTTCTATTTAATAAGAAAAAACAATAATATTCATTGTTGTGTGTGTCTGTGTATTACCACCTCTATAAAATGATACTTTTATTTATTCATCTCCACCCATCATGTGTGGTATAAATGATGGAATTGATGAAAAATAATTATTCATATATTTTTTAAATTCATAAATTATCTCGTATGGTCAACCTGCACCCCTAAAGTTCATTGACCAATATATACACTAATCATGCATTATGCATACTTCCACCACTGAGAACAAATTTTTTTTACATTACTTCACTTCAAACCCATAATGGTTTTAGTTTATATTTGATGATTATATATGATTTATATATATGTTTTTTTAATATATATCATTAGTATAATATTTTTATAAAAAAAATCCTAATGAATTTTATAAGGTAATTAGTCAACATCAACATATACCCACAAACTAGTGCAAATGTATATTTATATTCATGAAAAAATATAATGCTACATTTAAATAGTAATATAACAACCCAATTATTATAAAATATTTATTATCTAACAATCATTTTTTTATAAATATTGAAATTTTTTAGAAAAAGGATGATCGCCATCAATTTTACCGGCGTAGTTCACAATGATTATGATTAATTACTCCTGGTGTTGAAAATTCATCACAATAATCTAATAAATAATAAGAATTTATATAAATGATTATTATAAATTAAAATGTTTATTAATAAGAGTATAAAGTAGGTAAATGTGATTTGTATAATTATGATTTGTGAGTTTTTTAAACATCTAAAGAAATCAATTTAATTAAATGAGACTTGGTAACTAAAATTCATTTCATTATATGATAGAACATATTATTTGATACTTATTTTTTCAATTTGTTCTGATTAATGTGTTTTTTCCTTTTAATAAATATATTTTTAACCAATTATATTTCCATTAGCTATTTGTATCCCCAGTTCCTAAAAACAAATTATATATTTTCAATAAAAATAATCATTACATTTACATTCAGAAAAATGAATAAAAAATATATTTATGATTTTTTTCTTCTTATAATAAAATAATATTTACTAATAATGAGTTATTATTCATTATTAACAACATGTCACTTTTTAATTTTGTGATAAAATGGGGAGTTAATGTTTTTTTATCATATAATTTAATTTTGATGTGATTGTGGTATTTTAGAAATTCATATTCACCCAAGAGTTCTGTATGAAAATTCAATGATATTCTTTTGGATATTAAATAAACCCCATTTTAATTCCATGGATATGTTATATAGTTATTCGAATGTTTCCAAATATTAATTTTACTTTTATTGGTTATTTTATTGTACAATGATTGTTTTTAATATGTGGTACAATGTTGTTTGAATAATGAGTGGTGAGGGGTATATATCACCCTAGAATTAATTAGGTAAAATATTATACCTATTGAAGTAGATATTTTATTTGAATGAGTTATAAATTATGTAGGTTCATAATCTGTTTATCACTATTAAAAAATATACAAATTAATGGGTTGGATGGTAGACAAGGACATAATGAAAAGAAATACCATGTTCAATATTCTTTTTCACTCTTTATAAAGTTCCATGAACAATGTTACATGCTTCATGGTAGGTTTTTTTCATTACATAATAAAATTGATATCATTTTTGATTTTATCTCTATATTTCATGCTTATCATTAAATCGTATTTTTTATGTTATTTTAAATTATAATATTTTCCATATTAATAATTTTCAACATTTTTTTAAATATATCAACTATAGTCTTTGATATGATATCCTTTATTGATTAGTTGCGGTCACCACTTTTTATATTATCCCTTCCCAAGTATTTGAAGAGGATTATGTCTAATAGAGTTATTAGGAATGGATATATTTTATAGGATATTTTTATGACTTCTATAATATGTTATTTATTATTTCTTTTCCCTAAGAATAAACCACTATGAATTTTAGCTTTGAATCTATTTGTAGATGTAATAATTAATCCATGTAATTTGTGAATTACTTATATACATTTATCTTAGTAATCCTAAATATTTCACAGAGTAACTACACAATTAATGTGTTTTGAATAGATCAATTCTTATAAATATTATGAGTCATATTATCAATGAACGAATTCATTATTTTATAGGCCAATGTACTTCAATAGTAATTTATGTTTTTTGAAAAATAATTACATACAATAAATCCATTTATTAGTTTCATTATATATATATGAGTATAATGATAATATATATTTGTTTGGTATCATAGTTTCATACTAGAAATATATATTTACCCCTCCCTATATAGTCATATCTTGTAAATATATAGTTAAACATGTTTTCATGATCGTGTGGGTGACCCTGATTATCTTGAATTTCTACTCTAGAAACATTGTCATGATGCTCAAGAAGTCTTTGGTGTAAAATGATATTTTATTTATTATTAAATTTAAATTATATCAGTTATATTTCATTATATTAATTATTGGGATATGATAAATTATATATCCAATTATATGACATTAAAAAATTATTTACATTTTTTCTATATCTATAATAGTTATAGATTAATATATTTTTATTTTAATCTAATTTTATTTATATTATTATTATTATAATTTAATAGATGATATATGATTCTAGAAAATATATTAAGGGTCCCTTGATATTTGTTGGTAGCCTTTATTCATTAGAAAAAATATTTGTTCCCATATGAAATTTTTCCTTATTCGAATAGAAATTCTATGTAATGATGTTATATAGAGTTGAAATTTCACATTAATTTCATATAAAATTATTAATATTAACCATGAAATTATGGTTATGTTGTAACACCCTGAGCTTTCAAGATACCCTTCTCTTTCAATAATGCAATAGCTTGCATTGTACGCAAGTTCAAGATTCTAACACACATCAACCAATAAAAATAGCCATTATGAATAGTAATACCCACTTTTTGAAATTATATATATTTTATATTTCAAAATGGACTTCATTTTTGGATTCAGAATATCTAAATTAGCCTATGTTGAATTTTTGGTATTTTTCTGAGAACATCCAATTTTTTATGAATAGTGAAAAATACTTAAATACATCTTTTTTTAATCAAGATAATTTATAGTGATAAATAATACTATTGAGTGGTTTTAAAGTATAATTAGAATATATTTTTACCATCTTATCCAATGGTGGTCATTAGAATTCATTTCACTTTGAAATTGGATATAAACAATTGTCAATCTTTTGATATATATTGTTTCTTAAAAACATGCTATTTGTGGTGACAGCGATAATTAAGTGTAAAATTAATTAATGAAACTTATATGTTCGGAATTTTGTAAAAAAGAAATCATTTTTTAATTTGGAATATCAATTATAGCTTAGGGTGAAGTTTTGGCATTGTTTTGAAAAACATCAATTTTTGATGAATAGTGAAACCACTAAGTAGTAGTTAAAAAACTGATTTTTCATTTAAATGAAACATTACCACTTCTATGATTTGATTTTTAAAAATCCGACATACATGGTTGTCATTAGGAAGTAAAATGTGGTTCAATGGGATTAAAATATTTTCATGGTGAATAGAAACTTTTAAGTTTAATTAATCGCGATTAAAGGTAATTAATGAAATTTTAAGGTAAAGATAATGTTATAATAATATGAAATGACCATGACACTTATCCTACCATTATTGGATGAGTCATGGCTAACCATGAAAATCCATGTGTCAACTTGGGGACCCCATGGAGCCACATGGGTAAGAAAATGAAATTAATACCATTTTATTTAAAGTAAAAATAAAATTGTCAAAAACATGTGTTGTTTTACTAAAACAATTATTACATGGTGTTATATAAGTTATCCCTTCGACTATAAATATTCATTGGAAATATAAAAATATTTCCTACATCATTATATTTTTTTTATAATTTGTAGACATTAAATAAATTAAATTTTTTATGACACCATGATGATGCAGTGATTACCTCATTAATTAACGATTTAAATTAAATGGAAAGATAATGTAAAATATAAGGATTAAACATGTCTAAAACATATTGGATGGGAATATTTCGAACCCTTATCACCTTATCCTCTAAATATATCATTTTTTGACCTTTAGAATCTGAAATTAATTTCATAATAAAGTAACATTTCAATCTTTCCAAGAGTGACCCTCCTCTCTACTTATAAAAGGCCCCCAACTCTACCACTTTATTTACATCTTCAAGACTTTTTTCTCGCCCAAACTCTGCCAAAATACTCTCTAAACATCCCCCTCTTACTCCTAGAAGCCTCACTTTGGGCAGAAGTCTTCCCAAGGAAGCCTTTGGCTCAAATCCAAAAGTGTTACCAGATTATAAGGTAATGTCTTCCCTTATGTTCTTGTGTTTTATTTTTCTTCTCCAGCCATTTAAAATATTTTTATTCCATTATTTTGTAACAAAACCAGTATCTTAAATATACTATGATGTTTTTTTGAGAATTATTTGATTTAAACTTACACACACCTTTTTCTAATGGTTAAAGAATATACTATTTCTCTGGGTGGCGAATTACTGCCTCACGAAACGATGATTGTTCAAACGTCTTTTAACACCTCTCATGGTGGCCATTATGATGACACTGTTTTTTATATATGATATATATTATGTTTATGTTTTACTTAAGATTATGTATTTTTCATTTATGGCATACCTTTTTGGTTTCCATTATGGGTAAACGTGATATCTTCATTTTAGTAAGTGCGGACTACCGCCCCCTCAAAGTGATTTGAATCATTAGTTTCATATGTGGGATTTATAAAGGATGGAGTAAATGATATTATATATGATATTATACTGAAATTATAATATAACTTTATATCATTATGATTTCATTCCATTAAATACGAAATATAAATGAAAGTAGTGTTCATGCGTACGTATGGCTTACTGTCTCCATGAACGGTGCATTTCATTTATTTCCTCTAAATGTTATGTAATATTATAAATTCATGTATATACTAGATATATAGGATATATATGATATCTAAAAAGTGAATATAATTCTGGAGATAATGGATATTCTACCACATAATCAACTTGTAATTATATGAAGTTTATTGTTGACTCAAGTACCAAAGATCGACAAAACTACCGTTATTAACTTAAATGACTACATAATTTTCGTAACATTGTAATAAGTGATATAAAAGTAATGAAGAACTTTAAAAAGGATCCTAAGCATGTAGATATTAACTCTATTTTATTATTCAGGAGGTTAAAGAGCGGTCGAGTCAAGTCAGACACGAGGTAAGGGAACTTCTTAAACCAATTTCTGTTCATTGGGTTAATCTCCTAATTTCAAATTATTTCATGATATTATTATGTCATATCTTGTATTTGTACTTTAATTATGTGTACTTATAGTGAATACACATAATAGATCTATTTTATTTAAAAAAATGTTCTTTTTAAGGGAACTTCTTAACCCATTTTCTGTTCTTTGGGTTAATCTCCTACTTTCAAATTATGTCATGATATTATTATGTCCTATCTTGTATTTGTACTTTATTTATGTGTACTTATAGTGAATACACATAATAGATCTATTTTATTTAAAAAAATGATCTTTGTAAGGGAACTTCTTAACCCAATTTCTATTCTTTGGGTTAATCTCTTACTTTCAAATTATGTCATGATGTTATTATGTCCTATATTGTATTTTTTACATTCTTTATGTGTAATTATATTGAATAAACATAATAGATTTATTTCATTTAAAAAAATGATCTTTGTAAGTGAATTAGTCTCAATATCCATTCATTGAGGCATATTTTGTTTTATACACAAATTCCTTTTATACGGTGTATAAACCACTTTTACTTTTACATTTATTCAAATGGAATATTTTTATACGACGTTTTTTACTAAACGACAAAAAGGAATGATTTTCTTGTCGTACGTATGTGGCAACAACAACTTCTCTGCCGTCATGACCATTATTTGAGTTTTGGATTCCTCTACAAGGCGTAACTTTTTTTAAAATGAAAAATAAATAAAAAGATTTAATTTTATTTTATTTTGGTATTGAAAATGGTTTTGAAAGTGTTTTTTTATTATATCAATGTGTTGTACTGATATCTTGTGATTGAAATGTGGAAATGTTATGATTACTTTATGCATGTTTTCTGTGATAAGATTATGTTATGGTTTATGATATGTTTAAATGTGTTCATATGAGGAATGAATTAGACTTAATAAGTGACGGGTGGAGCCCGCTATAGCTCCTCGATGCATCGGTAGGTCTCATGAGACAAACTAGTGTCTTGGCACGAGGCCTTGACAAAATCTTATTTGTAGTCTTGGCCTGAGGCCTTGGCTACGTGGTTATGATAGTCTGGAATTATGCATTCCATCATTATGAATGTGGTTATTGATATTTCATGTGGTTATTGGACCAGTAGAATATCCATGTGAATATGTAAATGGCATTTTCTCATTTTAAATTTTCCATATTATGTTGAAGTTCAAGTTTAAAAAGATTTTGTTTTAGTTATACATATTCTTAAAAGTTTATGCTTATTTATGATAGCTTCCGCTATATTGTTATCATTTCTGAGCATATGAGCTCACCCATTTCAATGTTTTAATTTTTCCAGGATGTGAAAAAGTATTTTATGAATGACTTGCAGGGATAGTTGGAAGGGGATATGGGTGTGGACTATGGAGACCATGTTATTGTAGTTTTTCACTTTATGATATAATTTAATGTTTATGAATGTATCTAGTGTTTCCAAAGCTACTAAACTAATAGGTCTTTCAAGACTTGGTCTTTTGTTATCATGCCAATGGTACCCATTAATGCACCGGCTCTGCGTAACTAGGGTCGGGGCATTACAGTTTGTATCAGAGGCAGTTTAGTACTAACCTTGGACGCAAGATTTAGATAAACTCTGATTAGAGCACATATCCCAAAAATAGACTTTGAGGATTAGTATAGAAGAACTTCCTAGAATTTTGGTATTATAGAGATTTTATGAGTTTTCTGAGCAATACATCTGTGTCTGGATACGAGAAGGTAGAGGTGGATCTGGCACATATGTACCTAGGGGTAAAACCCGAAAACAACTCTTTGAGCTAGACTCAAATGGGAACTGGTGTACGACAATGGGCCTTGATGCACTCTTGGTTACGACACTCCCATGGGATATTCTTATGACAATCCTCATTTATTTACAAACCATTATAAATGGTTTATGAGTATATAATTCCTAAATGAAAACATATTTTATTATTATGGATTATATCCATAAACCATTCAATTTACATTAAGTATTTTACAAGTTTGGAATTATTCATTGCAATTCATAAACTAACCTAGTTTATGCCATTGTATAGAAATAGTGCCCAGTAGAAGGAATGTGGACTCCATCAATATGTATGATCCAAAGAGTAAGAAGTATCATATCTTTCACGGTATTAAGCCAACATTTAGAAGGGAAATAGTCTCCCATGTGTTCTCAACATATGACGAAATAGTATCATGTGTTAATAAGATAAGTAAAGAATTCTCTAAGTCATATAGATTTGAAAGGAAGAAAGAGAAGAAAAGGATAAAAGAGAGAATGATGGATAAAGGGACGAGGGAAAAGAAGAATTTTCCAATATGTGATAAATGTGGGAAGAAACACCTTGGAACTTGCCTGAAGTGAATGGGAGTTTGTTACAAGTTTGTAGAAAAAGGAAACCAAGTGCATGACTGCAAGGTTAAGAAAAATGTTTCCAATGTACAATGCTTCATCTTCAAGGAGTGGGGACACTACGCAAACCAATGTCCAAATCAACAGAGTATGCCCCAAATGATGTTAATGCATAATAATCAAGTTATGATACTACTATAGATGAGGAGGAATGATTAGAGTTCTTATGTTGTTATTAAATAATTTTGTCATTTGAGTGTTGTATCAATGATGTACTGTTTATAATATTTATGGAGTATATAATGATTGTACTGCAGTACTATTTCATCAATGACTTGAGATTGTGTGGAACCAAGAAAAGTGACTCCACAGCAGGTTAAATTTTTAGAAAATATATGGTTGAGAGAAATATAAACCATAATATGGTTCTGATACCGAGATAGTGATTTTGGAATAATACATGATTGATTTGGATAAATTATATTGGATATTCTTAACTTCCTTGAAACTGATTAATGATTTGTATAAATTTTTGGATATAAGGAGTATATCTAGTATTCTATATGGAACAAGGGATCATGAATGTAATAAATAAAGGTTTATGGTAATTCAGGATGTTGCAGTGTTTTAAAAGAATACATGATGAAGGTGTTCACATGTTGTTACATGAAAAAAAAAGATCTTCATTATATTTACCTTCCTTATAAAATTTTGACTGTGAGTTGGACAGAAGTATTTTGGATAACTATAAAGGTTGTAATGGATTAAGTTGAACCTTGGATAGTATTTTTTAAGGTTAAATCATTTCTGAAAATTATTTTTGGAATATTATAATACTATAGTTTTAGGAAAATGACAACTTGTAGGTCGGGGGATAACCCGTCGCGTCGGTCAAAGCTATAGGAATCGAACCCACGACCATAGTGCGACATGCCTTTATTAACTACCACTAGCATACAGGAAGTCCCTAGTTATTACAAAATAGTTTTCCTAATCTAAATGGTATGTGTTAATATTTTTAACCTTGTACGATTAGGATAAATATAATATTTTTGAGTTAAATTATCTTTTTGAGTGAAAGAAGGATTTGTGGTAGAAATTAGTTGAAGTTTGAAACTCTAATTGTCAAGCATATATATATATACCTATCTCTTATTATATGAATAAATTAATTCTTAAACATTAGTAAAGGGATATTAAATCAAAAAATGTGTTATCCTAATACCTAATACCTTATGTCTTGTTGAACTGATAATATTTTAAATCAACATAGACTGAAGGCTTTGAGGCCCTCAATTTTACACTTGTTTGGGATTGATGACCTCAATAACTCCCTATAAATATTTATGTTTTTCCTCCAATTATATGTCTCTAATTTCCACCAATGTTTTCTTTATTGAGATCATAATTTGGTGGTGACTTTTTCATTTCCCTTTCCCTATTATTAAGGCTAAATTTTATTAACCTTATTTTTGATGTGGGTTTTCCAAAAAGGTATTTTCTATTATCAACCTTTTATTTTCAAAGAAAAATTTCAAATTGCGCGGACGAAATTTATTGAAGGAGTGGAGAATGTAACACCCCGATCTTCCATGATACGCTTCTCTTTCAATAATGTAGTAGCTTGCATTGTAAGCAAGTTCGAGATTCTAACACACCGCAACCAATCAAAATAGCCATTATGAATAGTAATACCCACTTTTTGAAATTATATATATTTTATATTTCAAAATTGACTTCATTTTTGGATTCGGAATATCAAAATTATCCTATGTTGATTTTTTTTATTTTTTTGAGAACATCCAATTTTTTATGAATAGTGAAAAATACATAATATCAAATTTTTTTAATAAAAATAATTTATAGTGATAAATTATACTATTTAGTGGTTATAAAGTATAATTATAATATATTATTACCATTTTATCCAATGTTGGTCATTATAATTAAATTTACATTGAAATTGGACATAAACAATTGTCAATCTATTGATATATATATTGTTTCTTAAAAACATGTTATTTGTTGTGACAATAGGAATTAAGTATAAAATTCATTAATGCAACTTATATGTTTGGAATTTTTTAAAATAGACATCATTTTTGAATTCGTAATTTCAATTATATCTTAGGGTGAAATTTTGGCATTCATTTGAAAAACATCAATTTTTGATGAATAGTGAAACAACTAAGTGGTAGTTAAAAAACTGATTTTTCATTTAAATGAAACATTACCAATTTTGTGATTTGATTTTCAAAAATAATACATACATGGTTTTCATTAGGAAATAAATTTTTTTTCATTGGGATTAAAATATTTTTTTGTTGAATAGTAACTTTTATGTTTAATTAATCGTGATTAAAGATAATTAGTGAAATTTTAAGGTAAAGATAATGTTATAATAATATGAAATGACCTTGAAACTTTTATTACCCTTATTGTATGAGTCATGGCCGACCAAGAAAATCCATGGGTCAACTTGGGGACCCCATGGAGCCACTTGGGTAAGAAAATGACATTAATAACTTTTTATTTAAAGTAAAAATAAAATTGTCACAAACATGTGTTGTTTTACTACAACAATTATTACATGGAATTATATAAGTTAACCTTTAGACTATAAATATTCATTAGAAATATAAAAAGATTTCCTACATGATGATATTTTTTTTATAAATTTTAGACATTAAATAAATTAAATTTTTTATGACACCATGATGATGCAGTGATTACGTCATTAATTAATGATTTAAATAAAATGGAAAGATAATATTAAATCTAAGGCATACACTTGTCTAAAACCTATTGGATGGGAATATTTATAACTCTTATAACCTTATCCTAGAAATATATCGTTGTGGGACATTTAGAATCCGAAAACCATTTCATATTAAAGTAACATTTCAATCATTACAGGAGTGCCCCTCCTCTCCTCTTATAAAAGGCCCCCACCTCTACCACCTTATTCACACCATCAAGCAATTTTACTCGTCCAAACTCTATCCAAATACTCTCTCAACTTCCCTATCTTACTCCTAGAAGCCTCACTTTGGGAAGAAGTCTTCCCAAGGAAGCCTTTGGCTCAAATCAAAAAGAGTTACCTGATTTTAAGGTAATGTCTTCCCTTATGTTCTTGTGTTTTATTTTTCTTCTCCATCCCTTTAAAATCTTTTTATTACTTTATTTTGTAACAACACCAGTATCTTAAATATACTATGATGTTGTTTTGAGAAGTATTTTATTTACACTTACACACACCTTTGTCTAATGGTTAAAGAACATATTGTTTCTATGGGTGGCGAATTACTGCCTCACGAAACGATGATTGTTCAAACGTCTTTTAACACCTCTCATGGTGGCCATTATTATGACACTATTTTTTATATATGATATATATTATGTTTATGTTTTAATTAAGCTTATTTATTTTTCATTTATGGCATACCTTTATGGTTTCCATTATGGGTAAACGCGATATCTTCATTTTAGGAAGTGCGGACTACCGCCCCCTCAAAGTGATTTGAATCGTTAATTCCATATGTGGGATGTATAAAGGATGGAGTAAATGATATTATTTATGATATTATACTGGAATTATAATATACCTTTATATCATTATGATTTCATTCCATTAAATATGAAATAGAAATGAAAGTAGTGTTCATGCGTACGTACGGCTTACCGTCTCCATGAACGGTGAATTTCATTTCTTACCTCTAAATGTTATGTAATATTATAAATTCATGTATATACTGGATATATATGATATATATGATATCTAAATCATGAATATAATTTTGGAGATAATGGATATTCTACCACATAAACAACATGTAATTATAAGAAGTTTATTTTTGACTCAAGTACCAAAGATCGACAAAACGACCGTTATTAACTTAAATGACTACATAATTTTCGGAACATTGTAATAAGTGATATAAAAGGGATGATGAACTTGAGAAAGGTTTTTAAGAAATTAGAGATTAACTCTAGTTTATTATTCAGGAGGTTAAAGAGTGGTCGAGTCAAGTCGGGCATGAGGTAAGGGAACTTCTCAACCCAATTTCTGTTCTTTGGGTTAATCTCCTACTTTCATATTATTTCATTATATTATTATGTCATATCTTTTATTTGTAATTTCATTATGTGTACTTATAGTGAATACACATAATATATCTATTTTATTTAAAAAAATGTTCTTTGTAAGAGAACTTCTTAACCCAATTTATGTTCTTTGGGTTAATCTCCTACTTTCGAATTATGTCATGACATTATTATGTCCTACCTTGTATTTGTACTTTCTTTATGTGTACTTATAGTGAATTCACATAATAGATCTATTTTATTTAAAAAAATGATCTTTTTTAGGGAACTTCTTAACCGAATTTCTATTCTTTGGGTTAATCTCCTACTCTCAAATTTTGTCATGATGTTATTATGTCCTATATTATATTTGTACTTTCTTTATGTGTACTTATATTGAATACACATAATAGATTTATTTCATTTAAAAAAAATGATCTTTGTAAGGGAATTCATCTCAATCTCCATTCATTGAGGCATATTTTGTATTATACGCAAATTTCTTTTATACTGTGTATAAACCCCTTTGACTATTATATTTATTCAGAAGGAATCTTTTTATACAAAGCATTTTACTAAATGAAAAAAGGAATATTTTTCTTATCATACGTATGCTGCGACAACGACTTCTCTGCCTCTGTGACCATTATTTGAGTTTTGTCTTCCTCTACGAGTTATTACATTTTTTTAAAATGAAAAATAACTAAAATTTTTTAATTTTCTTTTATTTTGGTATTGAAAATGGTATTGAAAGTGTTTTTTTATTATATCATTGTGTTGTATTGATATATTGTGATTGAAATGTGGAACTGTTATGTTTTTTTATGCATGTTTTATGTGATACGATTATGATATGGTTTATGATATGTTTAAACATGTTCATATGATGAATGCATTGGAATTAATAATTGATGGGTGGTGCCCGCTATAGCTCCTCGATGCATCGGTAGGTCTCATGAGACAAACTATTGTCTTGGAAAGAGGCCTTGACAAAATATTTTTTGTAGTCTTGGACCGATTCCTTGGCTACGTGGTTATGATAGTCTGGCATTATGAATTCCATCATTATGAAAGTGTTTTTTGATATTTTATGTGGTTATTCGACAAGTAGAATATCCATGTGAATAAGTAAATGGAATTATCTCATTTTACATTTTCCATATTATGTTGAAGTTCAAGTTTAAAAGGCTTTTTTAGTTAAACATTATCTTAAATGTTTATTTTTATTTATGAAAGCTTCTGATATATTGTTATCCTTACTGAGCATCTAAGCTCATCCCTTTCAATGTTTTAATTTTTCCAGGATGTGAAGAAGTATTTTATGAATGACCTGCAGGGATAGTTGGAAGGGGATATGGGTGTGGACTATAGAGACCATGTTATTGTAGTTTTTCACTTTATGATATAATGTAACGTTTATGAATGTATCTAGTGTTTTCAGGGCTACTAAACTAATCGGTCTTTCGAGACTTGATCTCTTGTGATCATGCCAATGTTACACAATAACGCACCGACTCTAGGTAACTGGGGTCGGGGCATTACATATATTGTTTAGAATCATGTAAAATAAATTGAAGAATGGAATGAGATGAATTTCCATTATCTATTATAAAATCATTTCACTCAAATAAATTAATATATATTTATTATTGTGTATAATATAAAAATTCCATTAAGTTAGAAAATTTAGATTGTTTTCATTTAAATAGTGCATTTGATTATAATTTTATTATTAAGTACTGAGATAAAGTGTGGGTTTTTTATGACATGTTTTTTATTGAAATTTATATTCACATTTATAGGTTGACACCTCCTAATGTAAATCATTGGTATCATATTCTTAAATAAGCTAAAATATCGATCATATTTTTTTGGTAAGTTATGATTCATTAGTGTCGGTAATTATTTAATTTATTAGTATACTATAAATGTACATTTTTTTACTACCACTACCATATTCAGTTTTATTAATTCTATTAATAAAACTACCAAAAAATTTCCCCTTTTCATTATTTTTTGTTATATTCAATAGTATAAAATAATCATGGAAAAATAAAAAATATTTTAGTGAAATATGGGGTAATTGATGATGTTATATTCTTAGTTGGTAATTTCATGATCATCTCTCTTGAAAAACTAATTAGTAGTAATTTTATAAGAATTATTAATTTAATTGGATCATATAATGTTATACATTCTTTCATGATGTGGTTATATTATCCATTTGGTTACCTTTACAGAACTATTTACTAATCAAAATCACAATAGTTTGGAATATATAGAATAAGGGTGATATATACTAGTTATCATGAAATATCAATTGTATACATTCCAAATTTGGTTCCAAAATCTCTTAATGTGATACAATAAGAATTTATTCTAATTGGAAACATGATACTATAATAATTAGTGGAGTCACATATAAGGATACATAATATATTCCCCTAAATTTCACTTCCATTATTACCATTATGGGATATAAATTTTTCTTCCTCAATTCTCCACTGATATATTCCTATATAAAAATATATATAGACATTTGAGAATTTGGATACTTCCTATTTTTAATCTTATGATTCATGTAATATCATTTCTAGTACATGGTATATTTTTTCAATAGTGGAATGATTTGATATATATTGTATTATAATCCTTGTATTGAAGAGATATATGTCCAGTATAGGTCATAGGATATTGATTTTTGGATTTACAATATAGGATGGCTTGGTAATTCTGGTTGTGTTTGTTGGTGGATTTATAAGTTTATGTTTCCACCATTTTATTGGTACTTCAATATAAAAAAGAATTTTATTAAGATGAATATGGGATAATTATATCTTTTTTTATTATAAACTAACATTTATATGTTTATGTATTTATTTGGTGGGATATTGTGAATAGTAAAATAATATGTGTTTTTATAGGAAGATAATTGGAATCAATTAGATTAGGGAGAAAAAAATCATCATTCAATGATAAATTTATTAAATTATATAAGAGAGAATATTTAATTGGACCAGTTATAGATTTGTTTAGTAGAAAAAGACAAATTGATGAATAGGATGGAATAATTTAATCATATTAAAAAGATTGAAATATAAGAATCAAATGACTTTATTTAAATTTAAATAATATTCAACTATAGTGACACATGTATGGTTATTTATCTACAATGGTTTTTTAATTTATTTAACAATACTAAATGAAATGACTCATCCAATTATAAATTATTCTTTGGTTTTTTTGATATAATATGAAAAAATGAAATGGATATTAATATTTAAAGACTGGCTATTGGGCTATGTTTTTTGGTCACAAAAATTGTATAATGTTATATGTTAAAAATACAATTTTTTTTTTTTAATTAATTATGTATTTAGGATCATATTTCACATTGATTAATAATGATTGGTCATTAGAAAATATTATGTCATTTTATACACTACACTCATAAAATTATCATTTTAAATGGCATGGAAATTATAGTTTCCATTACCCGTCTAATATATAATCATCAAAGAATAAATATAATTTAATCTTGGGAGTAATTAGGGGAAATAATTTTCATATGTTTTTAATTTATTCTTCTTGTATAAAATTAATATTATCAATGTAGTTAATTGAAATTAGTTTTAAATTTAAAATGGATTATGGTGTGATTTGTAAGGTGAAACTTTTGATATGAAAAATGTCGCCCTAATTATTAGGGTTCGGGTTTGATGGATACCTCTACCCATATACAATGGATTACATGAATATAAATCTATTTTTAATATTCTATGGTTTATGATTAATATAAATGTTTTGGAATATAAAAAGTTTGACATAGAGAGGGTTGGATTATAGTGTGGGTTTATTTCTAATTGGTCTATAACGATATCATCCATAACTTCACAATGTAAAAAACCATTAACATTTTTGTGGGAGATTCATGGGTTTGATAAAATTTGATTTAGTAAAATGTTAGGTTATAGAGTGTAAGGTAATGTTTAGGACTATGAAATTATTTTAGAAAATGGTTTTTTATATAAAATGTGTTGTTCTCAGATTATCGGCTAAAATATTAATTTTTAATATATTCTCTTCACATAATGCATTAATATTTTTCCTAACAACATCATTTGATAAATAATGATTCATTATTTTATATAATGTTTTCTCATACAAAATTAACTTTTCCAATTCAGACATAAAAATAGTTAGAAATAAAAGAATACACTTGTGTGAAAATATTAAAAATTAAAACACCTTGTTGGCTTTTAAATATTTTCTAGTATTTCCTAATGATTAAATTTTTTTAAATTCAATAAATTTATGTAGATTGGGTAAGTCATTCAAAATTATAGGACACAAATCATCCTACATGATGGAGATAAATGTAGTAATTAAGCCAATTTTTAATTACATTAATATGTTATAATTGATTTATAGGAATCTCAACATAACCATGTGAATGAACCCAATGTTAGGTGAATGATCTCAACCACAACGACTTTGGATTTCACTAAAATCTATTCAGGTTTATATTACACACACTAAATAATAGATCATGTACATTCATTATGAAGGATAAATATAATGTTGAAGAGAGTTCCATCATAAAATAGGAGAGGGGGGTTTCAACTATTTAAGATGGTCTATTTATGGTAATTTTAATGAAAGAAATATAGGAAAACATAAAGATGAAAAAATTAATAATTGAAAACTTAATATTGTACATATTTTATAAAAAAATATTAAAATTACGAAGAATTAGATGAATAACCACTGGACACATGGTATTAGTATATTACATATTAGTTAATCCAAATGATTCTAAAAATAATAGCTAATACCATGGGTTATAGAGGGACCCAGCATTTTTTGACAGAAATATTACACCAGTTTTTAGATAAATAACACAATTATTTTATGAATCAAGAATCCAAAATATTTTTTTTGGAAAAATAAATAGATGAAATTTTAAAAATTTTAAAAATAAACATTGGTTTAAATCATTATGCTTTGTATATATAAAATATTAATTTTTTAGTACATATAGTCACGTGAGGATATGCATAAATGAATTGGGGGAGCTAAAATTTAAGAAATTTTAGTAATATGTGATATTTGTCATTAAAATAAAGGTGATCATAGTCATCACCATCAAATAATAAGCATGGTATCATCAGCATATTCATATGAAAAAACTTTTTATAATTGTAGGGAATTTTTTATATGCATAAAAATGAAACATTGATGCATAGTGGTAAAATACCACACATAGTTATAAACAATACAAGCATTATGTTCACAAGTAACATATGCACATCAATCATAACATCGTCATTTTGAATTAAGATATCATCATTTATAGGTGTAGTTCATAGAATATCATGTGGTATATAGAATTTCCAAATTCATTTGTGGACTATATAATCATAGGAGCACCCATCCAATAATAAATGCTTATAATCATTTATGCAACATTTAAGGATAACAATCATAGTCAAGAAATAATCCAATAAAGATAATGGATTTTAAAAAATATTTCACATACCATACTTACTGAATTGAGATTCATGATTCCCAAATTAATAAAGGATACCATACATTGTAATATATAATCATTTTTATCATTAAAATGAGAAAAAAATAAAGTGAATTCATGTAATGTTTTGAAAATTGATATATATTTTAAATTAGTAATTATATATTGGAAAGAATACATTTTAATATAATAGAAACCGGAATTTATTGAAATTAAAATGGAAATAAAATTTAGAGTAATTATTTTGGATATTAGTGGAACATTCATATGAAAACCAATGTGAAATAAGAGACAACCCAAAATAAAGAGAGTGGGTTAGATAATCCCCTTACTTTAATTCATTATTTATTTCATAGGTTTTAAGTCTCCAGATTTATAGTTATATGTTTATTAAAACATCAATATATAAGTGACTTATTTAAATTTTTATCACTATTTATAATTTATAATAATTTCATTCTATTTTATAATACTATTGGTTAAATGGAATAAATTTTGATACCCACTCTTCATTAATAAATACTTATTTTACTTCAATTTCAATTTTTTTTCCATGGTAATTTATAAATAATTAATATTAATATAATAATATTGATGTAAATGTATTTATACATTTATTTATCATAAATATATTATTATAACCATTTAATTTTTTTTTGATATGAATATAATTGGAAACATCATCATTGGTAGTTTACTGACCGTTAACGATATGTTTTCCAAATTATGGGAGAGATAATTATAATTTATAATTTTATTAAAAATTAAATTTTGAAACTATATAGAATAAATAAGGATAATTTTTACATTATTTAAAATTATTTAAATAAGGTTATAATTATAAATTTGGATGATATGATATTAATAAATAAATATGAAATAAATGGATGAAAGGATGTTACCACTTTCATAGGGTGGATCATTTTATAAGGAATATAAGATTGGAGTTTTATTACTCGGGAACGTACCTATATGTCCTAAGGGGAGTTTTGGAGATGATTTATTATAGGTTAGGATTTGGTATGTGTGGTAGGAGTGGGTTTCGAGTAAAGGGAGAGGGTTTTCTAATATTTGAGTAGATATGTATTTTAATAATAAAATACTGAATAAAATATTTCATCCTAGTTAAAATTGGAAATTATGATATTTTTAAGATAAATCATCATATATCAATAAAATATAATGCCTTGGGTACATTACAACACATTATAATTTGAATTGACTAGTTTATTATCAAGAAAAGTGAAATAATTAAAAAATAGTTTCTCCATGGAATACTTTTGAATTTGGAATGTGGAAAGTATTTTTTCATTTTTTGGAAAAACAATTATTGTATTTAAAAGTATCATTTATGAAATTAAAAGAATTCACAAGAAATATTTTCTATTAATTATTTCATAATTATTACATCACGAATTTTGTAATTAAAGATACACAAGTTATGGATTAAAAAATATATTTTTACTATTCACCAGACTATGGATGTATATCAAAAAAATTATCAAAAAATCCCTCATATAGTAATTATAAATACTAATTTCAGAAATGACATTCATTTTATAAAAATAATTTTATAAAATATGTCATTCTAATAGTCTGGTTACAAATTATTATTTCTAATGAAGTAAATTAAAATACAATATATTAAAGATGATCTTATATTTTCATTGAGTTTTGAATCATGATATTTTTTTTGTGGAATATTAGTATTAATATTTCATGAACATACTCCTTATTATTATTATTATTTATAAAACATTATTATATTAATGTTGAATTACAATTCCAACAGTCATGTTACAATTCCCAACGGTCAGTTTATTATTACTGATGATCATTTTAATATTTCAATGGTTACATTAGAATTACCCTAGTCAAATTTCCAACAATAAATACATCTTCTTTATTTGATTCACTAATTATTAAAATCAATTCCTGTCAATCCTATTCACTTACATTTTAAAACATTTGGATTGGTTTAATAATAATTCATTTAATTTCTATATGGTTTTTTATGGATGGGATGTTTCTAACCTATCTGGATGATCCAAATTTTCACATTATAGTTTTTATATTTAATTATTTTTACCTTTTTTATTTTTTGGAATATTAATTGATTTATTCATTGACTAATGTATTGATTTTCATTAATTAATTAATGTGTTGTTTATTTCTCTATTTGGCCTATGTGTATTATTAAAATATATCATAATATAACATAATATAACATTATATAACAAACAATTATTTTGGAATAAATTACCATTTAAAATGTCTGGGTTTTTACACTATTTCTCAATTTAGAAATTTATTCACTAAAATCTAAAACCATCTTCTCAATTTACAATATATGGGGTTATTCTATTTCATTTTTTGTCGGGTTCCCATGTCCCAACATCATTTTTGTTGTTCCACTACAACACTTTGACAAGGTGAGTTGTATTCCTGGGAAGAACATTATATCTATAGTCCATAATCTTCATTTGATTATTATCATATGATGTTCATTCTCCAATTGTACCACCTCCAGATTCGGTGCAATTGAGGTATAAGGTATATACTATATTGGGAGATATATTTGGAAAAATTTAGAACGTGAGATATATTTGGTAGAAATCAAAGCTGATATGACATTGAACCTATGTTATCAAGGATATTAAAGGGGTAAATTTTTATTTTTCTATCCATCCCATTATTTTTATACAATACGAACTCCCTCTGTTGTTTCATTCGAATTAAAACTTTGTATTAAACTCCATACTCTATGAAACTTCAATTATTTTTATATACATCATTTTATGTCTACGAGTATATTATTTATGTTGATGGACTAATTGGTTATTCAGTATTGTCTCTTGAAAAACGTCACTTCCATGTAGCTTCTTTTCACTGACATTATCCGAGCAAGTAGCAGTTCAACACCACATCCCATATAGAGCATCATATGGAGGAATCTGAATAAGTGGGTGGAAGTTTTTATTATACGGGAACTCAACAAAGGAGATATAATGATCCTTTCATCTAAAAAATTACAATTAGTATGATTTTTTTATATCCTATAGGGTTTTAATATTTATTTTAGACTGGCCATTAGATTTTTGGTGACAGACCGTATTGAATTTTAATTTAGTACTCCAATATTATTAATGATTTATCTAGAATTTATATACGGATCAATGGAACATGATTAATGGTTTCTTATATATCCCTTCACTTCCTTTACATATATCTTATCATGTTTTCCATGTGATAATTATTCCCAAATATTGATGAAGTTATATGTCATGTAGAGTCTACGCACCTTGCACCATATCAAATTACATCATAGAGATTTCATTTGGAGACCATTGGAATGGTACCTGGGGAAAGTTTCCCAATCCACGTGGGTAAGGGAAATGTTTTTATAAACCCATTGTACTTATATCAGTTATCATTAAATTGTGGTCAAACTAATAATCTTGAGATATACAAGAAAATATCTTTCTTCAAACACTCGCACACATTTGGTTTTGGTTGATCATAGTATATCATGGTACTTCTAGGATAGATGGATAAAGATGATCTATAGCCATTATCCATTATATCCTTATTTTTCATAGGTGATGAAGGAACATAATACCTTGTATAAAACTAAAAAATATATCATCATCGATGTGGAGATCATTAACCTCCTTTTCGATTACTATATTTACCTTTTTTTGAAGCTAAATATCATTACTTTATGACTCCTTGATATTGTAGTAGATATATGGTTGGGAAATAATTTTGGAATGATAGGTTTTATTATATGCAATTATGATTTCCAATACCATCCTTTATGTATCCATGATGATTTTATCAGTCTTAATCCAAACAATGGATAGTGTAGAAGGTCCATTTCTATTAATATTATCACCTACACTATTAACTATTCCCGTATAGATGTGAATAGAGTAATCATAGTAATTGATTTTCTCTTACCATTTTCATATATTCATGTTTACCTCATTATATGTGAACATATAATTTTGACTCTTTGAAACTATTTATATGATACATGTATCATCATACAGGTAGTGTCACCAAATTTTTAAGGAAACGATCATATCTTCTAGATCGATATAATGTTGTGTGTTTTTTTTTCTCATGGATTACTAGATGTTAGGATGAATAGACAATCATTTTCCAATAATAATGTGTTCACAACTCAATCCATTCTTTGAAGAATTAGGGTATATCGAAACACCTTCCCCTGGTAGGTAGTTTTAGTATATGAATCATGATTAGACTCTTCTAGATCTATATAATGATTTCCAATAATTCGTTAATATTTAATTACATTCCCCTTTTATTAGTTTACATAGTAAGTGGGATAGAAACTAACAAAAAATTTCTAAAAAATACATCAGTGGTACCATTTTATTAAAAGAAAAATAATTAATTATAGTACACTAGGGGGAATATTTAATTCACTAATTTTATTTTTCATTGATCGGTCCACAAAAAATTCATTCACATGTGATCTTTTACACCATGAGTTTGACATGTATTTATATAATATTTTCACTTTCTGATAATATCATAAATTTTTTTCTTGGTTAATGTCACTAAAACAATACATAGACACACTTCATGTTTTTATTTTCAATTGGATTTAATGAAAATAACATCTATTTTGTTGAATAATTTTTTTAATAACAGTTTATAAATAATATATTCATCCAATAAATGAAGAATATTGTGTAATTAGTTATTTTGAAGTGTGTCATAATGAATTCTCACTTCCAATACATTCTAAAAATTGTAGATTATGAATATCTTCCTTATTCAGCTTCAACCAATGATATCCCAAATGTAGAAGAATGGTTAAAAATTACTTATCTCGTCCTTGTTGTTCATTAGAGTAATCTATCCTATATATGTGATACTCTTTATGGTTATGTTATTGAGATCTTGTTAATCAATACATAACATCACTGATTCATTATTTTTCATTACAATTTGAACTATGTATCCCCAATGTGATGCACTAGGGTGTATGAACCCTTTTTCGGAACAATCTTGAATAAATTTATTTAAATCCTCTTGCTCAATTAAGGCCATCCTAAAGGATTATTTGAGGTAGGGGTTCATCAATGAATTAAAACTATTGAAATATCTATCTCATTATCTGGTAGAATTCCATAAAAATATTCAGTATATATATAATTTTTTTCCTAAATTGGAAATTTACTCATGGTTGAGTATTTCCTTTGGATCATCTAATTGGTTGAGGTATGCATATAAATTTTTTATCAACACCCACACAATTATGTATTTTCACATTGAGATTAAATATCTTACATCCATTGGTATAATATAGTGGGATAATATGAAATATGAAAATTGATTTTCTTTCAATAATAGTTGATGTGTCCTATCAATAGGGAAAAAAATCTCATCCCTGTATGTAATTTAATTACAGCAAGGGATGGATTATAAAATTATCCATAAGAATCAACCAATATATTCTAATAGGTTAATTGTCTAAACTTAGGATGTGATTATAACACTGAGAGGTGTTTTCATAAATTTCTATACATCATAGTACTAGGGAATTGATTAAATAAATCTAGAAATTATTTAAGATATGCTTTAATATATATAACTAAAATAATATTTATCATTTACCATTCACGGTTAAAAATTATGTGTAACATTTACTACATCATATTTATGCTTCACATTTTCATTACTGATGAAAAAATATATAATTTTATACATTTTAATTGATGTTTGTAGATGATAATTTTCTTCATGGACCTTATATTTATAACATTGTATTGGATACTTCTCTTAATCCATATAGATTAAGAAATATACCTAAGATATTGTATTAATATGTACTATCCATTAATCTAACATGTTGGTTGGATTATTCATGTCTCTTTGACATTCATGAACATAGTGACCTTCTCTCCCCCACTTAAATCATTTCCTCATCCCATAGAAGAAATTCCCAAGACTAATCTTCCCACATTTTGGATACATGGTGGTAGGATCCTCTTTCAAAATTTTTCATTTGACCCAAAATCATGAAGCATAATTCTTATTTTTTAATCTACATAAACATTGGAGCGTTTGTAAGAACCACGTTCTTATTCTTGAGGTATGAGTTTCTTCTTTTCATTTTTCTTTATTTTGTTTTGATAAAAAAAGGGAAATCTGTGAAAATCGAAAATTTATGTGTTCATGCCGTGTAATTTTGCACACACGCCGTGTACTTTGGCTATATGGTTGAGGATACAGGGCGTGTAGGCTTGGGTGTAAAAACTAACTACACGCCGTGTAGGTTTGTATACACGTCGTGTACTTTGGGTCTGTGGGATGAGAATAAATGGCGTGTAGTATTATCGAATATTAAGGGTGTAAAAACTATCTACGCATCAATTACATAGTAATACATGCCATGTAATCAGTCGACAGATGAATAGTGAGGTGGTGGAAACTAGCCGCCAGAGGAACGGTTAAAAAGGAAAGTACATGTTGTGTACTTGAGAGTGCATGCCGTGTAGTTATATTTTTTCATTAAAAATAGGTAGTAGCCTCCTCATTTGGTAGAGGAGGTAGAGAACTCACCAGGAGCCACAGGAGAGGAGGTCGAGACTTAGAGGAGCTCTCGATCGCGCACCGGGACTCCGATTCTTCCGTCGTCGATCTCATTTGAACCATGCTGGTAAGGTCTTCCTTCCTCTAGAATCATTCATTACAATTACATCCCTATGGGAAGTTATTTAGGTTTTAATGAGTAAACGTTTATCTTAGATCTATGTCATTATTAGTTCTTTCGAAAGGAACCTTTCACATATATCGATCAGAGGAGATTGAGGTAGGTGGTCTTGAGTTTATTTATAACTGTCGAGTTGATTTTGTGTATCGTTGTGTTACATACCCATTTTTGAGGTGTTGTATGGATGAGGCATTGACTATTGAGATACCTATAATTTCTTAGGTAATCTAATGAAAAAGTATAAACTGTTGTTTGGGATCGTTGCTTTGATCTAGGTCCACCCCGAGGGTGCGGTTCCTTTTTTTATCCATTTGGACAGGATACTCATGATTATGTCGGAATGATAGAAATTTTTGATTTTTTTTGAGAGGAAACACATATAAATTTCTTGTTTATGCATTGGGCTCAGCCTGGTTACCTGATTTTCATCTATTTAACCTGAGGGAAAACTTCTATTTAGCCCGAGGTCAAGGTTCTGTTTATCCAGAGGGCAAGGTTTTGATTAGCCTAAGGGAGAGGTTCTGTTTAACTTGAGGGCAAGGTTCTATTTAGCCTGAGGGAATGGTTTTATTTCACCCGAGGGAAATATCTCATATGCATGAGGGAAATATTCATACACTTGAGGGAAATAATCATTATACCTGAGGGCAGTCACCTGGCGGTTTCATTTCAGTTTTCCTGAGGGTGAGGATTTGCACGTCTGAGGACAATGTTTACTTGAATATTCCCTGTGGTGATTTCTTATGTTTTAACTTCCAAGCTAAATCAAAATCTTGTAATTGTTAAATAATTATTTTAATGACAATGTAATCGGTTGGAATAGTTACTTTTGAGTACTTCCTAGTTTACTGCATTTCATTATTTTACACTACTGTTGTACATTTTCACTAAAAGTTGGGAACAGGCCTTCAGTGGTTGCCTACTGGGATTTATTTTTCATACCCTGTTTGGGTCATGTCTTGGACCCCAACAGATTATATTGGTGAAAGTGTCGATAAGGGAAAACGTCCCTACACAGGTACATGATTGTTGCAGAGGAGTAGGAGAGCATGGGACCAAGCTTAGGCTTGCGATGCTGCTTTATTCCTGTTGCACTACATTGGTTTTGTTTGGTTGTACATTGTAAATTGTGATTTATTGTATCTGATTGTAGTGTATCATATTTTGAATACTTTCATAGAATCAGTGACATGTTGTGTCATCATATATATGATTGTTGGTTATCTTTTACTTTAGTTATGTTGTCTATTTCAGGTTTATATTTTTTACTACTTCTACTTTTTGATGTTTATATATTTTTCTGATGTGTTACACTTTGACAAATTAGGGCATAGTTTCCCCACTATCAGTCCTAGGCCCTCGCTGTTAGTCAGTAGCCTTAAGCATTTGGGTAAATGTGCTTGAGGTCATGTGTCCAACCGGGTTCTGGGCACCCATTGTGTGGTACCCGGACCCAGAACGTTACAGATTGGAATCAAAGGAGTTTCATTCTTTGACTTAAAGTTTGGAGCATATATCCAGGGATATGACATAATTGGTAATTGGTAATAAGTTATGCCCAGGAGTAGCTAACCCGTGTACAGGGAAAATCCAATCTACCACGTTTAATTGCAATTTTTCTAGTTTTGCAGTTTTACAATTGATTTGATTTTCACCATTGGGTGATGCACTTGTGGTGTGCTGTTTATATTTTATACATGGGTTGTATTTAGTTTCAACCCGATGAGATGAGGGTATGTCATCACATGAATCGTTTAGGAATGTGTTAGAATCACATGTCATACATAGTTTCCATGTCATGTAGGTGCATTAGAAATTGAATGTTGTTGTGATAGATGTTGTCCTAGACAAATAATGTTGTTGTGATAGAATCCTTGATAAAATACCTGATATTTGATAGGGTATTATTATGTAAGGTTAGTTAATTAATGCCAAACATTGGTTCGTGAGGATTATGTGCCCTCATCAACTAAAATTTGGTGGATCATCGACTTGTTTACCTTGTTATAACCTATATAATATGCCAATATTTGGTTTACGGGGAGTATGGGCCCTCACGGATCAGAATTTGACACTTTGGTGTTCGTTTCAGTGTTTTTCTAGACTCTAGAGTAGTTTCTAAGGCTTACTGTCCGAAAAAATCCAGAATACACGCCGTGTAGTTTTGACTACATTCCATGTACTCTTCTGTTCGATAAGAAATGAATTTTTTTTAAAGTACATACCATGTAGTCTCTAAATGTGTCCTCCCATGTAACTAACAACATGGATGAGTAAACTTTAAGATATACATGTCATGTCCGGATTAAACACACTATGTAGTCTGAACCAGGTATCAGACCGTGTAACTAACAACATGAGTCGGTGTTACCTCTTCTCATACACGTTGGGTCCATATGGTACATGCCATGTAGTGTGATCTGTGTATCCAACCATGTCAGGAACAACATGGGTCGATGAAGCTTGTCTAAAACATGTCATGTACCTGTGGGATACGTCGTGTAGTGTTGACTAGTGACAGACCATGTGGACTTGGTCATGTAGCTGGGTAGATGGGGTGGTGTACACTCCATGTGCGGGTGTAACACGCCGTGTACCAGGGGTTGAGACACACCCAGGCCAGCATCAGAACAAGACCATGTAATGGCTTAAGGTTACACGCTGTGTAGACCTTATACATGCCGTATAGTCTCTTTTTTTCAGTTCTTTTGGATCTTTCCCTTTTTCATTGGAACTCTTAAATAGAAAAAAGAAACCTCGACAGTAAATTAAACTATGGTGTGTGTTTGATTTGCAGAGTCATGCCCTAGAGACGACCACAAGTTGTTCACCAATAGAGTGATGATTATTATACTTCAGAGATGGTAGAACATGGGATACCTATGGATCCTCCAGCAGTGCTAGATGCGGCGCCAGCCGTTATACTAGAGGCAAGTGTGGAAGTGTAGTTCCGTGAAGGATTATTTCATTTCATGCAGACCTTACAGAGAGCACCGTCTGTTGCCACATCTATGGCAGAGCTGGGTTGTATATTCCTGCAGCAGCATCTTCCTACGTTTTCATGGGATGGAGGACCATATGTTGCGGAGTCATGGCTGGGTTCTATGCAGACAATCATCGAGAATATGGAGACTCCACCTTGGAGGAGGGTCAAGCTTTTTACTTACATGTTGTGTGATGCTTCCGAGAGATGGTGGGATGTTACCACCCAGACTGAGCATCACCGAGACATGGAATGAAAATATTTTCAGGAAGTCTTCTGTGAATTTTTCTTTACAGAGATGCTAAGGGATGTTTGAGTTCGAGAATTTATAAATCTGTGGCAGGGATCCATGTTAGTGATGGACTATTCTTCCCACTTCACTGAGCTATATCATTTTTCACTTGTTCTGGTGGGTTATGAGATGTTTAGGGCTAGACCTTTTGAGGATGGTCTTCGATATGACATCTTGGTTCTAGTGATTGTTTTTAAGTTGCCTATAGTGCATGATATTGTGAACCAGGTGTTGATTACAGAGAAGAACCTGCGGGAAGCTAGTGGTGCGGACCAGGGCGGTTCGACACCGGTCTCTGGTACAATTTCTACCGGCAAGAGGAAGAGGAAGATGAATTTATCTAATGGTGGTAGTACTAGCCAGAATAATTCTTCAGGTGGACAGATAGTGTGATACCAGTGTTGTAAAGAGGGTCACAAGAGACCATAGTGTCCACATGACCTAGTGGAGTGTCAAGCTTGTGGAATGATGGGTTGTTTTCAGCATTTTTGTAGGGAATGTTCACCAGTGATTAGTGATTGGGGTTCTGTGCTGACTCAACGTGCAGAAGCAGGGCCAGAAGCTTCTTACCAGTCAGATAATTAGAATATGTCACGACGTTCAGGTCGAGGTGGTGGTTGTGGCAATGGTAGATAGACACCAAGATCTCAGAGACAGCAGGGCGGGTCATCTTAGGGTATCCAGGCTGCGTCACAGGGCTACGGAACTGGGCATATATATGTAGTGCAACAGACCCAACCAGAGCAGGATATTGGACCGTCCACTATTAGAGGTACTATTCTAGTTGATTCTGTTTTATCTTCTGTAATTTTTTATACTGGTTCAACACATAGTTTTATATATGTTCCCATTGTGGAGATCATTGGGCTCTATGTTTCTTCTTCTTCAGATATCATGATGTTAGACACTCCGTTGGAAATTAGAATGGCAGGTTTGCATTAGTGCAAGGAGTTCCCCTTAGAGGTTGGTTGGTGTCACTTTCTATGGGACCTATATGTCTTAGAGATGACATCCTATGATTTCATTCTCAATATGGACTAGTTGGTACCTTTTGAGCCTTTGTAGATTGATAACGTCGCAGGGTGAGTTTCACATCACCATATGGTGGAGAGTATCTATACAAGGGTGAATGTGATGTCCATACGAGCAGAGCTGGACTCGAGCATCATGGGAAAGGTGGAGTGATAGCCTAGATTGTGATTTTATATCTAGATGACTGGGGAACTTGTCATAAGAATTTCCCTCCAGTGGTTAATCATTTCAGGGATGTCTTCCTGGATGACTTTTCAGTTCTACCTCTGAAGTAAGAGTTGGATTTCTCTATTGATCTTGTTCCAGGAGAAGCATAAGTGTCAATTCCTCTTTATAGGATGGATATTCCAGAATTAAAAGTGATCAAGAAGCAGTTGGAGGAGTTTCTAGAAATGGGTATCATCCAACCCAGTACTTCTCCTTGGGGTTCGCCTGTCCTGTTTGCGAAGAAGGTGGATGATACCCTCAAACATGCGTTGAATTATCAGAAACTGAACCAGTTGATGGTTAGGAACCGATATCCCTTACTAAGTATTGATGAATTTTTTTTTTCAACGGCAGGGAGCATGAGTGTTATCATATATTTACTTGATATTTGGATATCATCAGTTGTGCATTAGACCATAAAATATACCACTTATAGGATTTTGGAGCAGATATGGTCAATACGAGTACTTGGTCATGCTGTTCAGACTGACAAACGTTCCAAAAGTTTGTATGTATCTGATGAATCATGTCTTCCATCCATATCTAGATTATTTTATGGTAGTCTTCTTTGATGATATCTTATTGTACTGTCACACTCAACACAACCATGCAACCCATCTTGAGATCATACTGAGTACACTGAGAGAGCATCAGTTATATGCTAAGATCTCAAAGTGCCACTTTTGGATGGAAAAGATTCACTTTCTGGGTTGTTTTATCTCCGAAGCAGGAGTTGTAGTAGACACAGAGAAAGTGAGAGCAAGATTTTCCTGGGAGCATCCTATGAATGTGTTTGAAATACAGAGTTTCTTAGGGCTAGCTGGTTACTACAGGTGCTTTGTATAGAACTTATCCTGCTTAGCAGCACCGTTGAAGGGTTTGACTATGAAGGGTATGAAGTTCCTTTGGTTATAAGCTTGAAATACAACCTTTTAAGAGTTGAAGGGAAGGTTGACATCTGCACTAGTTCTGGTAATTTCAGAGTAAGGGAAGATCTATACAGTTTACTGTGATGCATCAGGTATTGGGCTGGGAGCAGTGTTGATGCAGGGTGATCATGTAGTTTCGTACGGGTCTCGACAGTTGAGGCCACATGAGAGGAATTACCCGACGCATGATCTCGAGTTGGCTGCAGTTGTTCAAGTGTTATGTTGTTGGAGACATTATATCTTGGTAGAACACTTTGTGGTGTTTACAGACCACAAAAGTCTTAAATACATCTTTACCCAGCGTGACTTGAATTTGAGATAGTGAAGGTTGGTTGAATACCAATAGTCCTTCGACTTCGAGCTTTCCTATATACATGGTAAAGTTAATGCAGTGGCTGATGCACGGAGTACGAGAACTCAGATACAGGTAGTGCAGGAGGCCAATGGTGAGTGGCAGCTTATGGCTTTGTTCTTTGAGACACATTTGGAGGTGCACAATAGTGAGGGGAGAACCTATCTTTCATCTTTATCTATGACTTCAACCCTCCAGGATAGAGTAAGGATTCTACAACTATCAAATTTAGAAGGCCTAGTTCTACGGGAGTCGGTGGAAAGTGAGGACCCTCTTCCGAGTTAGTTGATATACTCGATGACGAGGTACTGCGTATCCAAGGACGAGTGTGGGTTGCAGAAGATATACACGAGCAGTTGATGTGGGAATTTTATTCTTTAGCTTGGGTAGTACATCCTGGAGTTACCAAAACGTATCGTGACTTGAGATGTCAGTATTGGTGGCCAGGTATGAAATGAGAGGTAGTTGGTTTTGTTACGAGATGTTCCGCCTGTCATTAGATGAAGGTATAGCATCATAGGCCATCCAGACTGTTATAACAGTTACCCATTCTAGAGTGTAAATGGGATGATATCGCGATGGACTTCATGACCAGGTTGCTGCGGTCACCTCGAGGCAATGATGTCATCTAGGTCGTTATGGATAGACATACAAAGGTAGCTCACTTTTTTCCAATCAAGGAGACCTTCAGTGTGGACGAGATCAGGATGTTTTATATCCGAGAGGTAGTACATCTTCATGGGTTCCCTCTTTCTATCATTTTAGATAGTGATTCCAATTTTACATCTCATTTCTGGTAGAGTTTTCAGAGGGCACTGGGTACACCGGTGCTTCTGATCACATCTTACCACCCTCATACCAATGGCCAGTTAGAGTATACGATATAGGTGCAAGGGGACATGTTGCGTGCATGAATCCTGGACTTTGGGGGCTCTTGAGAGAATCACATACCCCTAGTTGAGTTTTCCTACAATAATAGCTTTCAAGAAACTATTGATATGGCACCTTACGAGGCTTTATATGGTAGGTCATGCTGATCACCATTGTTCTGGTTGGAGGCAGGTGAGGTAGCTTTACTAGAACGATGTCTTGTGCAGGAGACTTCAGAGAAAATCCAGGTGATTCCGAAGTGGATGGATACTGAACATTGTCCTCAGAAATCTTATGTTGATCACCACTGACGCCCCTTGGAGTTCGTGTTTGGGGATCAGGTTTTCTTGCGTGTTTCACCGAGGTTGAGACACAGGTGGATCAAGAGACAGCTTAAAATTTCACCGAGGAATGTAGGGCAATTTGGGATTTTGGAGAGATTCGGGTCGGTTGGCTATCTGTTGCAGTTACCATAGAGTTATCATGTCATGCACGACGTCTTCCACAAATCTTAGCTACATCATTATCATTCAGACCTATCTCACGTCTCTTAGCCCGAGGAGGTTTAACTTCTTGTTGATGCATCCATTGAGGAGCATCTGATTTGTATTTTTCATAAGAGCATGAAGGTACTCTGAGGCTAGTCATTTACTCTTATATGGGTGCTATGGAAGCATAGCCGAGTGCAGGACGAAACCTGGGAGCAGGAGACCGACGTACGTGCTTAGTGGCCAGAGTTGTTCTCAGCTTTTTCTTCCCCAAACATTGAAGGGAAATTCGGGGATGAATTGCTTTAAGGGGGGAAGTTTGTAAGAACCTGGTTCTTATTCATGTGGTAGGGGTTTCTTCTTTTCCTTTTTCCTTAAGTGGTTTTGAGAAAATAAGGGAAATTTGGGGAAGATCCCAAATTTATGGGTACACACGATGGAATTTGGCTATATGGATGAGAATACAGGGCGTGTAGGCTTGGGTGTAAAAACTAACTACACATCGTGTACTTTTGAATAAAAATTATGTACTTTGGTTGTGTGGGATGAGAATACATGGCGTGTAGGCTTGTCGGTGATTAAGGGTGTAAAAACTAACTACACGCCATGTACATAATAATACACTCCATGTAATTAGTCAGTAGATGAACAGTGAGGCGGTGGAAAGTAGTAGCCAGAGAAATAATTAAAAAGGAAATTACATGCCATGTATTATCAAGTACATTCCGTGTAGTTATTTGTTTTGTTAAAAAAAGGCAGTAGCCTTTTCATTCTACAGAGGAGGCAGAGAACTCACTAGGAGCCACGGGAGAGGAGGCTGGGACTTATAGGATCTCCTAATCATGCACCGTGACTCTGATTCTTCCGTCATCGATCTCGTTTGAATCGTGCGGGTAAGTTAATCCTTCTTCTTGAATCATTCCTTCCAATTATTCCCTAAAGAATGTTATTTTTGTTTTAGGGAGTAAATTTTTATCTCAAATATACGTCTTTTTTGGTTGTTTCATAAGGGGCCTTTCATATATATCGATTAGAGGAGATCGAGGTAAGCGGTCTTGTGTTTATTTCCCACTCTCGAGTTGACTTTTGTGTACCGTTTTTCTATGTTACCATGTTTGGGGTGTCTTATGGATGAGGAATTGACTATTGAGATACCTATAATTTCTTAGGTAATCTAATGAACAAGTATAAACTGCTATTTGGGATCGTTGCTTTGATCCAATGCCGCCCTGAGGGTGTGGTTCCCTTGTTTAGTCGTTTGGCCTGGATACCCATGGGTATGCTGTAATGATAGCATGTTTTGAGTATTCGTGAGAGGAAACATATATAAATTGCTTTCTTAGGCATTTGGATCAGCCTGTTTACCTAATTTTATTCTGTTTTTCCTGAGGGAAACATTCTGTTTAGTCTAAGGGAAAGGTTCTATTTAGCCTGAGGGAAAGGTTCTATTTAGCCTAAGGGAAATATTCTGTTTAGCCTGAGGTAAAGCTTTTATTAGCCTGAGGGAAAGGTTTTATTTCTCCTGAGGATAATATCTCATATGCCTGAGGGATATATTTGTACGCCTGAGGGAAATTTCGTTATGCCAGAGGAGAGTCACCATAGGGTTTCATTTTAGTTTTCCTGAGGATAAGGATTTGTATATTTGAGGACAATGTTTACTTGAATATTCACTCTGGTGATTTCTTATGTTGTATCTTCCAAGCTAAATCACGGGCTTGGAATTGTCAAATAATTATTTAAATGAAAATGTAACTGGTAAGAATAGTTACTTTTGATAACTTCTTAGTTTGCTGCACTTCATTAATGCACACTGTTCTTGCACATTTTTACGCTAGTTGGGCACGAGCCTTCAGTGGTTGCCTACTAAGATTTATTTCTCACACCCTATTTGGGTGATTTCTTGGATCCAAACAGATTATATTGTTTCAGGTGTCGATAAGGGAATGATTCACTATAGAGGTACATGATTGTTGCAGAGGAGTGGGAGAGCATGGAATCGATCTTAGGCTTGCGATGCTGCTACATTCATGTTGCACTGCTTTGTTTTTATTTGGTTGTACTTTGTACTTTGTGTTGTATTGTATCTAATTGTAGTGTATACTATTTTGGCTTCTTTCTTAGAATCAATGACGCATTTCATCGTCATATATATGATTTTTGGTTATCGTTTACTTTAGTTTTTTGTCCATTTCAGGTTTATATTGTTTACTGCTTCCACTATTTTATGTTTGTATTTTTTCCGCTACATTTCACTTTGACAAATGAGGTCATAGCTTACCCACTATCAGTCCTGGGCGCTCACTGATAGTCAGTAGCCTCTAGAATTTGGGTAAATATGCTTGAGGTCATGTGACCAACCGGGTTCGGGGCACCCGTTGTGTGGCGCCCAGACCCAGGACGTTACAGTGTTCTCCAAAATTCATCTGTATATTTCTGTCATATTAAACTAATTAGTCATAACTCAAAAATTATACGATTGATATTACCTTAATCTGTTGTGGATTTTAACAACTTGATAAAATATCAATTTTTTAACAACGACGTCTCCAGAGTGATATCATTCAATCATTATGAAGTATTAATCATAATCATTGAAAAATTGGACATCCATTACTTTTATCTCTAATATTTTTCTATCCATATTTGATTTAATATTTTTAGATAGATATTTATTAAGAAAAAAATTATTAATGAAATCCCACTCCATCTAATCCATTTCATCCATTGGCCTAATATTATTTATCGATTCCTTGAAATGACTTGCTTTAATATATGACTAATTGATGGAAAAATCAACATTCTCCTTTTAGTAATTGCGATCAATTTAAAAGATATTATACATTGGGATAACCGATTATTCCATAATAATTAGATTATAATATCCACTAATCATCAGTTTTCAGATCTTCAAAATGTTATCAGTGGCTAGTTGTCTATTTATGGGTGAAGGAGAACATTCTAAACGATTCAGGATATTATTCATAACCATATAAACGTGGGTAATAATATCTATAATGTTTTGAACAAAACGTACAATGGAATTGGGAATATCATTCATAAAATCATTTCATTTTCACACATCATAATTTTTGTACTAATATCTTGTAGTTCCCATAATTTTATTAAATAGACATGGTCAGAAAAAAACATAAGTCAAAAAAATATTTCATTCAATTTAGAAAATAAAATCGAAAGGTATATATTATTGGATCCCTTTGTTTATAATTTTTATAATATGATTAATATAGGATGATTTAAATATACAAAGACATATATTTATGGGGCTCACTAACATTTTGTTATCCAAATTCCCAAATTAAATTTACCTTCATATGTTACCAACTATAGTCATCCAACATATTCTAATATTCCTATTACTTAATTTTTATGATATATAATATAAAAATGTTACAAATTGAAAATCCAATGGTTCGGTGTACAGGGAAAATTAGGTTCATAAAAAAAATAAAAAAAGGAACTATTTTTTAAAATCATAATATATTATACTTCTAAAATCACATGTTCACCATAGTACATGTATTCACCTAAAGATATTCATCAATGAATGTGGGGGAAAAAATAAATGTATGATTTGGAATATGGTACATGAATCAATTGAACATGGTTGAAAATAGTCATCATCATTGTATCTTAAGAATAAGATCAAAATAACAAACATTAAAGAAATATTATATAAATTCATAGAATATAGAATATCTATATAAAGGAGGAATCTTGTCATAGTAGTAAAATACTACACATGGTTGTGTAAAAATAATTCCTCATGTTGATACTAAACATATGTTCAAAAATCATTAACTAAAAATTGTGAATAATAATGGAATCATGTTTGTGAGTAAAGAACATAATATTAAGAGATTCAATATATTAATTAATTAATTATATTACTAAATAATTTTTTCCCACGCATCACATTATAAAATGATGATAATAATGAATTCCACATAGAAGGTTAATATTCATTGTAATAAAATATCTCATGGAATGAAATGTGTCTCATAAAATATTTAACATATCATACTTTATGAAATTAACATTTGGGTTCCTAACTGAATATAGGAGATGAAACTTTGGAATAAATTTTCATTTTCATCTTCTCAAGGAGAATCAAAACAACGAGATTCCAAATATTTCATGGAAATTAAAGTATTTTGAAAATAAAAGAATTTGTAAATGCTATACTTAAATTTTTTAAGGGTAAAAACCATTTATATCCCCAAATTAAGAGGTAATGAATATTTAAGGTACATGATTTTGATATTAGGGAAACATTCATACCGAAATTAATGTAAAATATGAGATAACCCAAAAGATTTTTTCTAGTGTCTAGAATCCCATAATCATAATTCATGCATTATTTATGTAGTTGATTATCTAATAAATAATTAATGCAGGTTTATTAAAACACTGGATTGGAAGTAATTTTTTTTTCTATTTTTTCAATTTTTATATCTTAAATTCATTTATTTATAATATTTATTTCCACCAATTAAATGAAATTAAAATTAATATCTTGTTTTCTTTAAATAATTTATGTTTTTGATATATTTTAATTTATAATAATGTTCATTTATTCACATGTTGAATTTTTTCAAAAGATAAAAAAACATACTTATACATTTATATGTTGTAATAAATTTATTTTATGAATTGATAAGGTTGATGAGAAGAAAATTAATTGAGACATAATATTTGGATGTTAAATGGAAGTTAATGATAAATTATCTGAAATGGAATTGTGATATGTATAATATATCAGAAGGAATGGTGGAAATAAAAATTTTAAAAAATAGATGAAAAGAAACAACAACCCTTTTGAACTTGGTAAGAAAGGACCCACTAGGAGCCCGATGACCCAAGGGGATAAAACCCATTATAGAACATAGAAAAACTCCCATTCCAAGGACCCTAAGGCCCAAAAAAATCCTATTACAATGCAAATTCAACCTAATTTAATCATAAAACAATTACTCAATTCCATTTTGTTGCTGATGACCCATTGTTGAATCCACCTAGAAGAACATCATCGACGAGTTCCACAGCCCGCTTCTGATACCACTGTATGTTCATGAAAACAACTACATACCACCGTACTGAGTATCTTGGACCACCAAGACATTCAATGAGATCCATTTAGATTCTAGATAACCACTTGGTCAGTGACCCCACCATAGCTAAAGGTCACCGGTCGTCGCCCCTAGCCAATGGGAGTGAGATTGGTTATTTATAATTCTAAAGTGGAGTACTTTTAGAATAAAATATTGAATAAAAAATGTCCAAGTAAAATCTTTTAATAGTGATATTTTTGAAATAACGAATCATATATTAAAAAAATAAAATCTTTTTATTAATTTAAACTCCACTAAAATTAAAATTCAATAGATTATTAAAAATGAATGTGAAATATGAAAAAAATACTCTCTTAAAGAATTATTTTGACATTTGATTTTGGAATGTAATTTTTAGGTCTGTAAAAAAATTATTTTATTTACTCATTTATGAAATAAAATATTTTTTTGTAAAGAATAAATTTCTATAAATGATTTTAACATTTTTACATCATTATTGATGTAATTCATGATATAATGGATATGTAAAAAAAAAATTCACTATTTTGAAACATATTTATGTATTTAAAAAAAATAAAAAATCCCACTTTCAAAATCATGACATACAGATTTGAAAAATGAAATGTATTCTTCCATAATAATTTTTTAGGATATGTTATTTCATTTTTTTAATGTAAAATTTATAATTTGTTTCAATAAAAACATTAAATTTTAGTTTATTAACATTCTAATTGATGTTTAATTGAGTTTTTATTAGTGATATATAATTTTAAAATTTTGTTAAAATACATAAGATAACTTTAATTTCTATCACATTTTTTTATTTTGATAATTATTTTCTATTAAAATAGAAATGTTAATATTTCTAACGGTTAGGTTTCTATTTTCAATGGTTATGTTACAATTTAAATTTTCACCTTATAATTCCAACAATCACATTTCCTCCTATAAATACATTTACATTTCTTAATTCATCATTCATCTCATCTCCTATAATGTTTCTACATTTCCATTATCTATAATAATGACTAGATCAAAAATATTTTTTATTGTTCTATTTGTGGTAAGGATGATTCAAGTCGATATGGGTGATCCAAATTTTTCTATTATAGATTTTTCTTAGTTTTTGTCACCTTCTAATATTTTTTAAAATATGATTAGTAATTGAATAATGTTATGATTTTAATTACTTAATTTTTTCTATGTTACCGATGTTTTGAATACCTATATAATATAATAAAACATATAATTATTTTAGAAAATATTTTTATTAAAAAATATTGTGACTTTATAGGTCAACCATTATTAATAAAATAGTAACCAAATGCAATTTAAACTCTAAAAAATATTCCATTTCATCATTTTAATCAATTTATTTACTATTTAATATCTTCTAAAATTTTAATTTTAATTTTTGAATTTTTGTTACAAATAATTACCTATAAAATGTTAAATGTGTTGTTAATCATTACCCTTAATATTATACCTTAGTTGTTTTAGAACAAAAAAAATATTGTCATTTCATTGTAGATCTAGTACATAATTTTACATGCCTTTATATTGATTTCTCTATCAGTGTAATCATTTATTAATACTTACATATTGATAAATAATATAGTGTATAATACATTATATATTGTCCCATAAATATAATCTATAATGCGTTATAAATAATTTTTTTTGGTAAACAAAAAATGGGTTGAAATATTAATCACTAAAAACAAGAATAATATTGTAATATGATTAATATTTTTGTGTAAAAATATTATATTTTAATATAATTATAGAATATTAAATGGTTTTAACATTTAAAATTGAATAATATATAGGATTAATAACCAATTTTATAATAATTTTTTTGGTTTTGAATAGTCAATCATACTATACCAATCACACCAAAAAATGTAGAAATATATAGATATAGAAAATATATTATCCATTTTATCTGATTCAAAATCCTTTAAAATAACCTATGAATCCCCCACCTGAGATACAACACGTATAATTTACATGTAGAGAATAATTTACACCAATTATATATATATATATATATATAATCAACCCTAATTTTTAGATTTTGACAAACGCCATATATATTTATAAGATTATAATAAAATTATATCATTGTGTGTGTCTCTATGTGTGGGTTTTTTCTATATAAATAGGGTATCAAAAATCCAATAAAAATATTTACAATTAAACACTACGAAGAAAACAAAAAAAATAATCTATTCTTTTATTTATTGATAAATCCTACATAGTCAAAATTATTGATATTCTCACACCATGTTTCCTATAAAAAAGTTTCAACAATGTAATTAGAACATATGTCATGTCAATCAAATGGCAGTATAGAATTTTAAATAATTAATTGCATAAGTTATTTTTGAACTTTTTTATAGATAATTAAATACATTTCTCTATTGTTATACTCAAACTTTAACAAAGAACTTGAATTAAATTTTATCTCTTATTGACTATGAAATTCAATTAATGGTTATAATATCAGGCATTACCTATTGAAATAAATTAAAAACCAACATAATATTCTTTTATATCCATACAACATCACTAATATAATATGAGTTCCTCACTATATAAAATCTCTAACACATTGTGAATTACTTTATCCATTGGTTTTTATTCTATTTTCTTCACTAAATTATATATTAAAATTAATTTATAAAAAATATTGTCAAAAATTATAAAATGAAATTTTATTAATCATTATCCTCAAATAATCTAGATATTTTGAATAATATCAATGAAAATTTCTTCATTTTCCTATTATATATAATAGTCAAATTGATGATTATTTTTCCACTAATTTATAATTTTTTCCAATGTAATCAACATATTACTCATTAAAAAAATCATTTGACCCCATTAGTTTGTCAAAATTATAGGAATATTCTACATTATATTGTACAATATTCATTACTCATCTTATTTTCTATAATAATAAAAAACATCAAAAAAAATTCTAAGCATAAAACTACATAAAAAATATTGATAACTTTATATTAGTAAGAAATTCATTTACAATTGACTAATATAGATCCAATTTAATATTATATATATATCCAATACATGTTAATGATGTATAATTATTTTACCATTTTCAATATGTTTAATATGATATTCATTTTTGTTTATTTTTAGTATACTATTTTGTTGAAGAAAAGATGATTTACTTAAGTCATCTTATAAATGGAAAAGATAAATAGTTCTATAAAATTTTGATGATTTAGAATATATATTTTTACTTGAAGGTAAAATTTTATTGGATTATTTTGAATTAATTATAATTATTTTTTAGGTTGTATTATTTTTTTTAAAAATGATCCATGATTTTTGTAGAAGCACATATTCAATCTAAAATATGATGTTTTGTTAAGAAATTTTCTAATGGAATACCCCGAGAAAGGATGAATGGATGATTAAGGCTAAAAATTTAATATTATATTTAAAAGAAATAGTGTGAAATTAATATTATTTAAGGGTACATTAGAATGATGTGAGTTTATTAATCCTATTAGATGAATAGTGGAACAAAATGATTGATATATTTCATTCAAAGATTCATTTGGTAAAAAATATTAGACCAAAAGTAATAGTTGATATTTGGTGACATATTTATAACTAATTAAACATCATAAGGCCTTATATTAGTGATTCAATAAGAATACTGGAAGAATAACAATAATTTTGAGCAATGTGGAAAATTAAATGATGGTTTTCTAATCATAATATCAATTAGAAGCATGTTTATTCTATGGTTTAAATGATATTTTCTAAAGGTGTTCAATGGAATAATTTTTTCATTCTTGGTATAGATAAACATATTAGACATTTTATTCCTATAAATTCTACTAGACTGAATTTAGAAGATATATCTAATCTGAATTAGTTTTTTCATATATATTCCTCTATATAAAAATTGTGTGAAGAAGAATCTAACCTATAAATCAACATGATCATTTATAAAATTCATCATACACATGAATGGTTTTAGATTTATTATAAACGTGTTAAAAATGAATCAAATATGAGTTTATTAATTATTGAGTATATGATTACTAATAAAATCAAAAATTATAAGAAACAAGTGGATATTATTGGATATATATTTCCATGAGAAAAAATAAGATAGAGGATTATGAATGAAGTTAATAAAAACATTAGAGAAGAGGAATAAAATGTTGAGAAAATTAATTGGATATAAACATAAAAATATGTCACAAAAAGATGAATTAAATGGAATATTTTATGCTATTACATCAAATTACCATTTATAATCATTAATATCAGAATAGTTTTCTATGTAAATGAAATAGGTTGAAGAATTGTTCTTATGTCCTTCATCAATGGTTTTTGAACACTAATATTGTTCATATAATTCATAATGAACATTTATATGGTTAATAAAATAAATCAAGATATAAATTCTTCTGATAACTCATTATACAGAACAGTTAAAGATGATTTCTGATAATACATCAGACTATGTACTACTAGAAGGAGTATTTTTTATGAATATTTTTTGGATGATGTTTCCAAGATCATTATAATGTTTTTATAATTACATTAACTGTTCTAATGGTGTTTTAGTTGTTCAATAATTCAATATTCATGAAGGAAGGTTTTTCAATCAAGATAATATTTTAGGAATATTGATGATATCATTAATGCCTTGTTATAATGAATTTTCCCAAGGAAAATTATTCTTTAATCATATCATTTAAAATGTTTGAATTCTATTTGGAAATGACATATTTTAGTTGGAAAGTTAAATTTGTATAGTGAAATTCATGTTTCAGTTCAAGATTATTCATTATTATCTAGGGAAATGATGCATATACATATTATATTTTTCATATGTGATATGATTTGTCATGTTTTCTCATCTGTTTTGAGCATTGAAAAATTGATGTATCATATAAATCTAATTTCCATGAATATTGATTATAATTCACAATCTAATTGAAGTATTAGACAAAGTGGTTTTATATTAATCTATATTTACATGAAAATTTGGACATCTTTTTAATAAATATATATTACATATAAAAGATTAATATTCATTAAATAGAATTCAAATACATGAAATAACCCTAAAGATATAGTTTATATGGAATGGATACCTAAATATACGTTTTTAAATTATCTAAATAATCTTAAAATTATTTCCTCATTACTAAAAGCCTTTTTATAAAATCCATATCTAAATATTGTCCATATATCATTGGGAATAGCAAAAATAAAAAAATAGATTTCTTAGATTCTCATGGAGGGTAATCAATAGAAATTTCCATAATCCATTAATTTGAATATCATCATAATTAGTATGAGAACATTAGAATAACCCTTTTAAATCATAACCAGTAATTCATAAATCATAAACCTAATTCAAGGAAATAATAATCATAGTTTACAAGAAAAGAATTGTAAAGTGATTATAGACCATAATTGTAACGCCCCGACCCCAGCTACCCAGAGTCGGTGCATTAATTACATAACATTGGCATGATCACAAGAAAGATCAAATCTCGAAAGACCGATTGGTTTAGTAGCCTTGGAAACACTAGATATATTCATAAGTTTTACATTACATCATTAAACGAAAAACTACAACAACAACATATTGTCTCCATAATCCACACTCATATCCCCACATAATATCCCTGCAGGTCATTCATAACTTACTTCTTCACTTCCTGGGAAAAATAAAACATAGAAAAGGGGTGAGCTCAAATGCCCAGTAAGGATAACAATATAGCGGAAACTTTCATAAATAAGAATAAACTTTTAAGGCAATGTATAACTAAAACAAAAGCCTTTCAAACATGAACTTTCAACATGGTATGGCATAAATAAAATTAAATAATGCCATTTACTTATTCACATGGATATTCTACTAATCGAATAATCACATGCAAAAATCAATAACCACTTTCATAATGTTGGAATGCATAATGCCAGACTATCATAACCACATAGCCAAGGCCTCGTGCCAAGACTACAAATAAGATTTTGTCAAGGCCTTGTGCCAAGACACTAGTTTGTCTCATGAGACCAACCGATGCATCGAGGAGCTATAGCGGGCTCCACCCGTCACTTATTAAGTCCAATGCATTCCCATATGAAAAGGTTTAAACATAACATAAACATTCGTATTAAAACTAGCATACGAAATGTCAATACTTTCACAATAAACTATGAATGGTATAAAAATAGAACATCCACAGTCAAACATATCACAAAACCTTCAATACAATATAAAAGTTTTGTATCATAATAAATCAACTTCAAATAATCTTAAAATCCATCAAAGGATGTTGACATAGATGAAATCAAAATTCTTTTTAAAGAAATATCTCCTTTAATTTTGAAATCATTTAAGATCCATATAAAATAAGACATTTTCTTTGAAAATATTCTTATAAGCTTGTAAGGAAAGCTTGGATGATTTTATAACGGCGTAAAATAACCGCACCCGCCGTATAAGTTAAAAAAAACATTCTTACCTCAATTCTTGTCGAAAAGGTTAAAAAGCACCTTGTTTTGAAAACGACGGAAAGATTCCTTTATAAACCTCTTATAAAAATTCAAAAAAAGGTATAAATGACTTTAACCTATATTCTTGTAAATAGTAAAAATGTTTTGAAATACATTTTTAAGAAACATGGATGTGGATGATAAAGAGATCCCAGTAGATTATTACGTATAATACAACCTCGGATAATGAAGAGATTGTGAAATAACCCTTACCTTGTACTTTTCCTTGGTTGTGGTAGGTTAACCTCCTGTATAATGGTGAAATAATTGTTATTAAATTATACAAGAATCATATACATTAATATGATATCATATATGATCTTTTAATATTGATTTGATAATAATATCTTAGTATTATCGTTGTTTCGGGTGTTAACTTACTTGTTTTCTTTCATATGTTTTGTTACGTAAGACATGTTTGTAAAGGATAGGTTGTATATTATTCATATCCAGAATGATATCAAGTCCTTAAACATCATTTTTAAATCATAAAATGATAATTACGCTTTAATGGTTACGATGGAGAATGAATCTCATCGCGTTCGTGGAGACGGTAGTCCGTACGTACGCACGAGCGACAATATCATTCTTTTGATATTAAAATAATATATAAATGGATGGTATATCATATATACAGAATCATTAACATGTTATATTTATTATTTACATGAGTTACACATCATTATTATACCCATCCAAATAATATTATATTGAATAACAATTACACCACGACGTGGAGACGGTAAGCCGTACGTACGCACGTATGGTGACATGTTATTCAAAGGGTGGATAGAATACTGAATATGATTGTACCATATTTATAATAACATCACAGTATATGTGAGATACTGGATTTATTATTTCAGAATGGTAAGAACAAAGGAAGAAGAAGTGGAAGAAGAAATGAACTTAGAAAAGGGTGGTGAAATCATTACCTCTTCTTCGGGTTCTTCCTTTTGATTTGATCAAAAGGGCTCCTTAGGTTGGCTTTCTGATCAAAATAAGGCCTCTAGGTTGTATTGAGGGATGTTGGGAGAGTATTTGGGCAGAGTTTGGCCGAACCAAAAGGCTTTGAAGGTGTGAAGAAATGAGGAGGAGTGCCCTTTTATAAGAGGGGTGAGGGGCACCTTTGGAAAAGTTAGAAATATTAATTTATAATAAATTCATATTCGGTTTACAAAGGCTCCAAAGTTGACTATTCAAAGGATGAGGTGTGGATAGGTCGAAAACAACTCATCCAATAGAATTTAGACAGGTTTGGGTACTTATATTAACCTTATCTTTAAGTATTAACTCTAAGTTAATTAGTTTCACTTTTACAATGTCTCTTTGTATTTTTATATAATATGATTAATAAACTTACTATATACATCCAAGCGACCCCCAAGTGGTCCATTAATGAGGAACCTATCATAATATAAGTCTCTTGGCCGAACCTTAGATTTTTAGGAATTTAATATCAATTAATAATATAATATTTGTTTTAAGAACTCTTTTATGTCAATTTTGACACTATTCAATAGTTGATTTTTGTGAAACTCCTAACAGATTGATTACTTCGAAAAAAGTCAATTAAATCAATCCTAATATATCATATTATCATAGAGAATTAGTTTAATTCATTAAAAGTTTCATATTATAATTATTTGGGTATTTATAAGATCAATTATTTTTATTTTTCACTATTTTAGTAATTACTGCATCATCATTGTGTCATAAATAAAATAAATTATATAATGTCTAAAAATTATAAATAAAATATCATTATGTAGGAAATCGTTTTATCTTTCTAATGAATATTTATAATCGAAAATCCAACATGTATAACCCTATGTAAAAATTGTTCTTCTAAAAGATGTAAGCTTATGCCATTTTTATTTTTATTTTAACTTTATTAATATAAAGTGTCATTATCACTTACAAGTGGATCCATGGGGTCCCAAAATAGACCCAAAGATGCCCATGGTCGACCATGTATCAACCAATAGGGTTGAGACACGTTTTAGGGTAATTTAGTATTATTATAATATTATTTTTTTAACCCTTATTTACCGGATTTACCCTTAACCATGGTAAATAAAATATTTACCGCAGTAATTATTCAAAATGTCTAAAAATAAAAGTTACCTATTTACACAATTTGAACATCCTGATTCCAAATATGGAATCCATTTTTCTAAATTCAAAACACAGAAGTGGCAGAAATTAATTTAAAATTAATTCCCGCTGTCAAAACAAAAAGCGTGTTTTTAAGAGATAATAACTATCAAAAGATTGACACTTGTTTATGTTCGGTTTAATTGTAAAATTATGTCCAATGACCAAGATTATATTAAATGGTAAAAATATATTCTAAATATACTTTAAAACCACTCAAATTCACAATTTATCACTATTAATTATTTTGATTAAAAAAGTTGTTTTTAATTAAAATTTAGTAACTTTCACTATTCATCAAAATATGAAAGTTATCCGAAATGTACCAAAATTTCATCCTAGGCTAATTTTGATATTCCGAATCCAAAAATGAAGTCCATTTTGAAATATAGAATATATATGATTTCAAAAAGTAGGTATTACTATTCACAACAGCTAGTTTAATTAGTTGTGGTGTGTGTTAGAACTCGAGGTTGCGTACAACACACGCTATCGCATTATTCGAAGGGAAACGTACCGTAGAAGCTTGGGGTGTTACATTCTCCACTCCTTCAAATAATTGCGTCCTCGCAATTTCTAGGGTATTACTGCATAAAAAGACTCGGGTGGTTCTTCATCATAAGTTCCTCGGGTTCCCACGTTGCCTCTTCCATCTTATGATTTCTCCACAAAACTTTTACCAGACGCGTCGTCCGGTTTCTCAGTACTTGTCCTCTTGTATCAAGAATCCTGACGGGCTCTTCACAATAAGACAGATCCGGTTCCAGTTCTAATTCCTCATAGGTGAGTACATGCGTTGGGTCAGGCATGTATTTTCTCAACAGAGATACGTGGAACACATCGTGAACTTTGGAGAGACTTGGCGGCATTGCCAATCGGTAAGCTACAGCCCCAATTCGTTCTAGAATTTCGAAAGGTCCGATGTACCTGGGACTCAATTTACCTTTCTTACCAAAACGTATGACTCCCTTCCACGGAGATACCTTCAGGAAAACATGATCACCGACTTGAAATTCCAAATCCTTCCTTCGATTATCGGCATAGCTCTTCTGCCTACTTTGAGCTGCTTTGATGTGATTTTGGATTACCTTCACCTTTTCCACCGTTTCCTCCACCAGTTCTGGGCCTACAAGTTTTCTTTCACCAACGTCATCCCAACAGGTTGGTGTACGACATCTCTTTCCGTATAACGCTTCATATGGTGCCATTTGTATACTCGAATGGAAGCTATTGTTATAGGAAAATTCTACCAGAGGTAAATATTGATCCCACATACCCTGAAAATCAAGTGAGCAAGATCTCAACATGTCTTCTAAGGTCTGAATAGTCCGTTCTGATTGTCCGTCTGTCTGAGGGTGGTAAGCAGTGCTCAAATGAAGTTCAGTATCCAGGGATTTCTGAAGACTTTTCCAAAATCTTGTAGTAAAACGGGGATCACGATCAGAAACAATCGATAGGGGAACTCCGTGAAGTCTCACAACTTCATTAATGTATAGTCTTGCTAGACGTTCCAGGGGTAGATCTTCTCTTATAGCAAGAAAATGTGCTGACTTGGTAAGACGATCAACAATAACCCATATTGCATCGTTCCTTCTAGGAGTCTTTGGTAGCCCCATGACAAAGTCCATTGTAATATTGTCCCATTTCCACTCCGGTATGGGAAGCGGTTGCATGACTCCTCCAGGCTGTTGCCTTCCAGCTTTCACTTGTTGACAAACCATACATCTTGACACAAAATCAGCAATCTCCCTCTTCATGTTGTCCCACCAAAAATGTTCCTTCAAATCTCTATACATTTTGGTGCTCCCAGGGTGTATAGAGAAATTGGAACTATGAGCATCATCCAGCAATTCCCTTTTTAGATCAGGTATATTGGGAACACAAAGTCTCTTCCCGAATTTCAAAAGTCCATCTTCATACACAAAGTCTCTCAATCTCCCATCATTCACAGCTTTAATCTTCTTTTGGAATTCGTCATCATCGGTCTGAGAACTCTTAATCCTTTCTAGTAAAGATGGTTTGGCAACCATTTGAAAAAGCATTGATGTTTCACCTTCCCTGGTTATTCCCATGTCCATCTTCACTAGATCCATGAAAATTGTATCCCTTTCAATTCTCATCATGTTCAAAACTCCATGGTCTTTTCTGCTCAAAGCATCTGCCACCTTGTTTGCCTTCCCCGGGTGGTAGTGTATCGTACAATCATAATCCTTGAGTAATTCAAGCCATCTCCTTTGCCTCATGTTGAGTTCTTTTTGTGAGAAAATATACTTCAAACTCTTGTGATCAGTATAAATCTCACATTTTTCACCATAGAGGTAGTGCCTCCATATCTTCAAATCAAAGATCACAGCTGCTAACTCAAGATCATGAGTAGGATAGTTTTGTTCATGAATTTTCAACTGTCGTGATGCATAGGCAATAACTCTATCATTCTGCATAAGGACACAGCCAAGTCCTTTCTTCGATGCATCACTATAAATAACGAACCCATCATTCCCCGATGGTAGAGTCAATATAGGAGCATTGACTAATCTTCTCTTCAGTTCTTCGAAACATTCTTCACACTCTTTTGTCCAAACAAATTTAACCCCTTTACGTGTGAGCTTCGTTAATGGGTTAGCCAATCGGGCAAAATTCTGGACGAAACGTCGATAATAACCTGCCAAGCCAATAAAACTACGTACCTCAGTTATACTCGTAGGTGCTGGCCATTCTTGGATTTCCTTGGTCTTAGAAGGATCAACAGAGATTCCATCTTTAGAGACAATATGGCCAAGAAAAGAAATCTCCTGAAGCCAGAATTCACACTTGCTAAACTTTCCATATAATTCATGCCTCCTCAGAGTCTTCAAGATAATGCGCAAGTGATTTTCATGATCTTCGTAGGTTTTGGAGTATACCAAGATATCATCAATAAATACCACCACAAATTCATCGAGATACTCCTTGAAAACTCTATTCATCAGATCCATGAATACAGAGGGTGCATTAGTCAATCCAAACGGCATTACAGTAAACTCGTAATGCCCGTACCTGGTTCGAAATGCTGTCTTCGGAATGTCTTCCTTCTTTACACACAACTGATGGTATCCAGATCGAAGGTCAATCTTTGAAAAGTATTGAGCTACATGCAGTTGGTCAAATAAATCATCAATACGAGGTAGGGGATACTTGTTCTTTATCGTTATAGCATTGATCTCCCTGTAATCGATACATAACCTCATAGATCCATCTTTCTTTTTAACAAAAAGAACAGGGGCTCCCCATGGAGAAACACTAGGGCGAATAAATCCCTTATTACTCAATTCCTCTAGTTGTTTCTTTAGTTCGACTAGCTCTACATTGGCCATTCTATAAGGGGTCTTCGATATAGGCCTTGATCCAGGAATCAAATCAATAGAAAACTCAACTTCTCGTTCTGGAGGATGTCCAGGTAAATCTTCTGGAAATACATCTACAAATTCTTTCACAACAGGTACATCCTCTATTTGAACATTCCTTTCCTCACCGATAGTTACTTCATTCTCTTCCTCCCCAATAATTGAATTAAGTTGAGCTACTGGGGGTGGGTCTAAATAAGAATTAGGTGGTGACGATTCTGCTCTAAAAATAAGGTGCTCCTTATCATTATCATCATGAATCGTAACCTCTTTCTTCTTACAATAAATCTTCGCATCATAGTCCGAAAGCCAGTCCATACCGAGGATTATATCAAACTCAATCATAGGTATGACGATGAAATCAGCAGATAAAGAAAATTTATGTGCTCTAATGGGGACTGATTCACAAAACTTTGTTGCAACGATACTTCCCTTAGGAGTTTTAACTGACAACTCCCTTATTAAATCAAATTGGAAATATCTAATTTTCTTAGCAAACTGGGAATATATGAAACAATGCGATGATCCAGAATCAAATAATGCATTTGCTAAACTTGAGGAAACCATTAAATTACCTGCCACCACGTCTTTCGGAGCTTCTACCTCAGCAGTAGTGATAGCATAAGCCTGGCCTTGATCCCTTGGCCTTTTCTGAGGTAAGTTCTCCTGACGCTTAGGACATGCATTTGCATAATGCCCCATCTCCCTGCAATTGTAGCACTGAACATTGGTAGCTTCCTTCTTCCCCTTGCAATCATGAGCTTGGTGGCCTTTTTCACCACACTTGTAACAGACTCCCATTCCCTTCAGGCAAGCACCGGGGTGTTTCTTCCCGCACTTACCACAAGATGGATATTCAACCTTTCCCTTCTTCCCCTTATTTCCATTCCCAGATTGATCAGCAGGTCTCTTCTTCTCTTGCTTTGCTTTAAAGTCATAAGACTTAGAGAATTCCTTTTCGGTCTTGATAGCACATGAGACAATGTCTTCGTACGATGAAAAGGATTGTGAGACTAATGCTCGACAGAGAAATGGTTTTAACCCATCAAAGAAACGATCAATCTTACTTCTTGGGTTGCGAATATAATCACCAGCGTACCTCGCTAACCTTGTAAAGTTAGCCTCATACTTTGTGACATTATCATCCTCCTTTTGTCTCAGACTCAGAAATTGCCTTTCCATATCTGCACGATGGTCGCGAGGAAAGTATTTTTCTAAAAACAGATCTTTGAACTCCCTCCATTCCATGTTTGATACTTCATCATCTTCCTTCATGTTTTGAATCAATGACCACCATTGATCAGCATCTCCAGTGAGGCGGTAAACTGCCATGGTAACTTTTTCCCTTTCACTACTCCCCAAAGCCTGAAATATTTTCTCTAGGGAAAATATCCATTGCTCAGCTACTAAGGGATTTGTACTCCCATTGAACGTTGGTGGTTGTTGTCTCATGAATCGATCTAACATTGATCCTCCACGCTGCGGATCAGGGTGCTCCATACGGGTAAGGTTATTATTCATAACCTGAGTAAGTTGTCCCAGTACGGTGATTAGCTGATCAGCACCAGTTGCATCACAAGCCCCACTATAATTATCTTGAGCAGGAGGTCAATCCCTACATGGAGTGCGTGCATTGATACGGTTTCCATTTCTTCCACTAGGCTCCATTTCTAAACAATGTCATAAACTAGATCAGTTTATGAATCAAAATACATAATCCCATACTTATAAAACACTAAACATAAATTGAACTATCTATGGATATAATCCAGAATCATAAATATGTTTTCTTTGAGGAAGTATATACTCATAAACCCTTCATAATGATTTGTAAAGAAAGTGAGAGTTATCCTAAGCATATCCCCCAGGAGTGTCGTAACCAAGAGTGCAGCAAGGCCCGTTGTCGTGCACCAGTTCCCGTTCGAGTCTAGCTCAAAGCGGTGTTTTCGGGTTTTACCCCTAGGTACATCTGTGCCAGAGCCGCCTCTACCTGCTCGTATCCAGACAGGGATGTATTGCTCGGAAAACTCACAAAGTCTCTACAATACCAAAATTCTAGGAAGTTCTTCTATACTAATCCTCAAAGTTCATCTTAGGTCTATGTGCTCTAATCAGAGTTTATCTAAATCTAGTTTCCAAGGTTTGTACTAAACTTCCTCTGATACCAACTGTAACGCCCTGACCCCAGCTACCCAGAGTCGGTGCATTAATTACATAACATTGGCATGATCACAAGAAAGATCAAATCTCGAAAGACCGATTGGTTTAGTAGCCTTGGAAACACTAGATATATTCATAAGTTTTACATTACATCATTAAACGAAAAACTACTACAAAAACATATTGTCTCCATAATCCACACTCATATCCCCACATAATATCCCTGCAGGTCATTCATAACTTACTTCTTCACTTCCTGGGAAAAATAAAACATAGAAAAGGGGTGAGCTCAAATGCCCAGTAAGGATAACAATATAGCGGAAACTTTCATAAATAAGAATAAACTTTTAAGGCAATGTATAACTAAAACAAAAGCCTTTCAAACATGAACTTTCAACATGGTATGGCATAAATAAAATTAAATAATGCCATTTACTTATTCACATGGATATTCTACTAATCGAATAATCACATGCAAAAATCAATAACCACTTTCATAATGTTGGAATGCATAATGCCAGACTATCATAACCACATAGCCAAGGCCTCGTGCCAAGACTACAAATAAGATTTTGTCAAGGCCTTGTGCCAAGACACTAGTTTGTCTCATGAGACCTACCGATGCATCGAGGAGATATAGCGGGCTCCACCCGTCACTTATTAAGTCCAATGCATTCCCATATGAAAAGGTTTAAACATAACATAAACATTCGTATTAAAACTAGCATACGAAATGTCAATACTTTCACAATAAACTATGAATGGTATAAAAATAGCACATCCACAGTCAAACATATCACAAAACCTTCAATACAATATAAAAGTTTTGTATCATAATAAATCAACTTCAAATAATCTTAAAATCCATCAAAGGATGTTGACATAGATGAAATCAAAATTCTTTTTAAAGAAATATCTCCTTTAATTTTGAAATCATTTAAGATCCATATAAAATAAGACATTTTCTTTGAAAATATTCTTATAAGCTTGTAAGGAAAGCTTCGATGATTTTATAACGGCGTAAAATAACCGCACCCGCCGTATAAGTTAAAAAAAACATTCTTACCTCAATTCTGTCGAAAAGGTTAAAAAGCACCTTGTTTTGAAAACGACGGAAAGATTCCTTTATAAACCTCTTATAAAAATTCAAAAAAAGGTATAAATGACTTTAACCCATATTCTTGTAAATAGTAAAAATGTTTTGAAATACATTTTTAAGAAACATGGATGTGGATGATAAAGAGATCCCAGTAGATTATTACGTATAATACAACCTCGGATAATGAAGAGATTGTGAAATAACCCTTACCTTGTACTTTTCCTTGGTTGTGGTAGGTTAACCTCCTGTATAATGGTGAAATAATTGTTATTAAATTATACAAGAATCATATACATTAATATGATATCATATATGATCTTTTAATATTGATTTGATAATAATATCTTAGTATTATCGTTGTTTCGGGTGTTAACTTACTTGTTTTCTTTCATATGTTTTGTTACGTAAGACATGTTTGTAAAGGATAGGTTGTATATTATTCATATCCAGAATGATATCAAGTCCTTAAACATCATTTTTAAATCATAAAATGATAATTACGCTTTAATGGTTACGATGGAGAATGAATCTCATCGCGTTCGTGGAGACGGTAGTCCGTACGTACGCACGAGCGACAATATCATTCTTTTGATATTAAAATAATATATAAATGGATGGTATATCATATATACAGAATCATTAACATGTTATATTTATTATTTACATGAGTTACACATCATTATTATACCCATCCAAATAATATTATATTGAATAACAATTACACCACGACGTGGAGACGGTAAGCCGTACGTACGCACGTATGGTGACATGTTATTCAAAGGGTGGATAGAATACTGAATATGATTGTACCATATTTATAATAACATCACAGTATATGTGAGATACTGGAGTTATTATTTCAGAATGGTAAGAACAAAGGAAGAAGAAGTGGAAGAAGAAATGAACTTAGAAAAGGGTGGTGAAATCATTACCTCTTCTTCGGGTTCTTCCTTTTGATTTGATCAAAAGGGCTCCTTAGGTTGGCTTTCTGATAAAACTAAGGCCTCTAGGTTGTATTGAGGGATGTTGGGAGAGTATTTGGGCAGAGTTTGGCCGAACCAAAAGGCTTTGAAGGTGTGAAGAAATGAGAAGGAGGAGTGCCCTTTTATAAGAGGGGTGAGGGGCACCTTTGGAAAAGTTAGAAATATTAATTTATAATAAATTCATATTCGGTTTACAAAGGCTCCAAAGTTGACTATTCAAAGGATGAGGTGTGGATAGGTCGAAAACAACTCATCCAATAGAATTTAGACAGGTTTGGGTACTTATATTAACCTTATCTTTAAGTATTAACTCTAAGTTAATTAGTTTCACTTTTACAATGTCTCTTTGTATTTTTATATAATATGATTAATAGACTTACTATATACATCCAAGCGACCCCCAAGTGGTCCCTTAATGAGGAACCTATCATAATATAAGTCTCTTGGCCGAACCTTAGATTTTTAGGAATTTAATATCAATTAATAATATAATATTTGTTTTAAGAACTCTTTTATGTCAATTTTGACACTATTCAATAGTTGATTTTTGTGAAACTCCTAACAGATTGATTACTTCGAAAAAAGTCAATTAAATCAATCCTAATATATCATATTATCATATAAAATTAGTTTAATTCATTAAAAGTTTCATATTATAATTATTTGGGTATTTATAAGATCAATTATTTTTATTTTTCACTATTTTAGTAATTACTGCATCATCATTGTGTCATAAATAAAATAAATTATATAATGTCTAAAAATTATAAATAAAATATCATTATGTAGGAAATCTTTTTATCTTTCTAATGAATATTTATAATCGAAAATCCAACATGTATAACACTATGTAAAAATTGTTCTTCAAAAAGATGTAAGCTTATGCCATTTTTATTTTTATTTTAACTTTATTAATATAAAGTGTCATTATCACTTACAAGTGGATCCATGGGGTCCCAAAATAGACCCAAAGATGCCCATGGTCGACCATGTATCAACCAATAGGGTTGAGACACGTTTTAGGGTAATTTAGTATTATTATAATATTATTTTTTTTAACCCTTATTTACCGGATTTACCCTTAACCATGGTAAATAAAATATTTACCGCAGTAATTATTCAAAATGTCTAAAAATAAAAGTTACCTATTTACACAATTTGAACATCCTGATTCCAAATATGGAATCCATTTTTCTAAATTCAAAACACAGAAGTGGCAGAAATTAATTTAAAATTAATTCCCGCTGTCAAAACAAAAAGCGTGTTTTTAAGAGATAATAACTATCAAAAGATTGACACTTGTTTATGTTCGGTTTAATTGTAAAATTATGTCCAATGACCAAGATTATATTAAATGGTAAAAATATATTCTAAATATACTTTAAAACCACTCAAATTCACAATTTATTACTATTAAATATTTTGATTAAAAAAGCTTTTTTTAATTAAAATTTAGTAATTTTCACTATTCATCAAAATATGAAAGTTATCCGAAATGTACCAAAATTTCATCCTAGGCTAATTTTGATATTCCGAATCCAAAAATGAAGTCCATTTTGAAATATAGAATATATATGATTTCAAAAATTAGGTATTACTATTCACAACAGCTAGTTTAATTAGTTGTGGTGTGTGTTAGAACTCGAGGTTGCGTACAACACACGCTATCGCATTATTCGAAGGGAAACGTACCGTAAAAGCTTGGGGTGTTACAATAATACATGAAAACATCACATTAGTATAAGATCAATTCAATGAATAGTGGAATAATGTATGTCATAATCATAATCATAGAAATCATATGTTTAGGATTTCCACCATCTAAATAATAATATTTTAGGCTTTGAAAAAACACCCATGTAGCCAAATAGTTATTGAGATAACTCTTATGCACACACATTTTTATTGGGATATCCTCCCATGGGCCATTTGATGTCATATATCATTAATAATTACCATATTCATTGGAGAGATATGAAATTACGATCCTTCCAATAACATTATCATAAACCCATACATATTAATTCTATTATACCCTAAAAAATACCTAATTAAATTACATATTGAATGTATTATGGGTTTTATTGATATTTTAACAGCATCATAAACCATATATATTAATAGTAAATAAGTTATCATAGTTTTATATACCTGATGTTGAATTGGTTACATCAATGAATGTTATTATAGATGAAAAATTCATTTAAAGTATCACATGAGTATTTGCAAAAGAAAATAAGTTCTTCACATTAATATAACCTATTTCAAGTATATGAATTTAAAAACATTATGGAGTCAATTATATTTAATATGAAATATAGATAATATTTATGTAATCTTAAAATAATAATTTTGATATGATGATGGAAAATTTATTACATTCTATGTATGTGAAAACCATAATTCCATTCATACTTTTGATAAAATGTCTATAACACCCTCGTTCCAAATATTATAAACATCTTAATTTTAACCCACTTATCAAATATATATTACTAGAAATTTTGAATAAAATATAATAGAGTTATATTAAAAATTTATTAATAAAAATTATACAAAACATGGATAAGGGAGAAACTGGATTTCATAATGAAGAGATAAAAAATAAAATTTTCCCATTAAAACATAATTTTAGTCAAATGAATATTGAAAAATATGATAATGAAAGGAAAAAGTATAATAAATAAATTAACATTATAGATTAAAACTAAATTGATTTATTTAGAAAATATAAAATAATCTCATTCACAATAAATTCAATCATAATCCAACCTATATAAAATGAGGGTGAAACATAAATCTCTAGCTACTTTGGTAAAATTTTCATCAAATGACCCTTGAAAAATTAACATCAAAGGAAATATTAAATATGAGTATAATAATTTTATACATGAATTGAAATGTAATTTGTTTATATACAGATCATAATAAAATATAGCTGTGAAAAAAATATGTATGAAACTATGAAATTTGTGACATCAAAACCTTATAGTTTTGGTAATATATAAATATAAACCTCATGAAAGAGATAAATTTATATAGATTTTTAAATACTAAAAATATTCATGGGAACCATAATAAAAATAATTTATAGAATTTATTTACACAAAAAAAATTGTTCATTTGTGAATATTTCATATGTGTCACAGAATTAAATTCGAGACAATAAATATGTACCAGATATTCTACATGTATCGAAAGTTATGTAACCTCATCTTCATCAGTAAAATTATATTATATACATTCATAATGAAACATGTAATATTATATTATGAGTATTATGATCTCTAATTCATGTATATGGTTGTTTACATGTGAAATTTTTAACGATTGGTTATGCTAGAAGGCTCCAAGGATGTGAGGAAGAGATGAGAAGACGTTCCAATTTATAAGACATGAAATGGATCCTCTTGGGATTACATATGGTATAAAAATAATTTAAGTTTTTTTAGATTCATATATCTCCAAATTTAAATATTTTAAGGTTATTGTGATTATGATTCTATGTCCACTAATTAAATTTAATTTTGAACATTTTAGGTGATGTTTTCACCCTTATCTCTTTATTTTAACCCACTATTACTTATTTTTAAAATAAAAAAATATCATTTAGTTTAAATTAATTGAAATGAAAACATAATATAAATGATACCCATTAATGTAACATGGATGAAATTTAATATAAAATCATATTAACATATCCTAATATAGTACATTCTTGGTTTTTAATTCATTTAATAAAACAAATTTTATTATAAAATACCATTATACAATTTTTTTGGAAATACATGAAATATTATTTTATTATAATTTTGCTACCACTGTATAATGGGAATAAAATTATAAGTTCTCAAAAACTATTAGTATATAGTATTATTGATAATACGTAATAATATTTTATAGGATTTCATATCAATTTAGATCATATCTTTTAAATTAAAGCATTAGATGAATTTTTTTCTCTAAATGTGATTATTATTTATCAATAGAAATAAGGTATAATTTGACATATATGGTTATAATGAGCTCATTAATGGTGATGAGATAATTTTTTATGACATTTATAAGACAAATATTCATATTAAAATTTCATTATTCATTTTATATATAAAAATAAAATATTTTTAATCATAAAATATTATTAATGACATTTTAATAACTATTCATATAATTTGACATTAAAAGAAACATGAATACTACATAATTTGAATAAAACATTTTCAAACATCTATATTAATTTATATTTATCTTAAAAATTATTGAGACACATTAACTCAAACCATTTTTCATGAGTTTTAAAATCGTCAACATGTATTTATTGTTGTTTCCATGTGTACTTAACTAATGTTGTGTATTCATTAATTGTAATTAATTCACAATTTAAATTTTTTTAAAGAATTTAATAATATAATAATAAATTATGTATCAACATAATAATTATTTTTATATGATCATATTTTGTTTTTATCACTATCAAAATGTTTTTTGGATATAAAAATAAAGAAAACTACAATTTTTAACATCATATTTACATAAATTAGTATATAATTCAATTAAAATGAAAAATAGAAAAAAATTCTGAAATATAAGATTTATATATTATAATATTTGAACACCACCCAATAAAAATATTAAAGAAAATTATTACTGTTATTTGTAGTCTTTATTATATTATATTTTACCCTACCTACTTGATTTTCTCTTACCAATGTGAAAATATTAACTATGGTTACTATTAAAAATGAAAAAAAAATGGGAGAAATAAAAAAAATATGACCCTTATGATTCAAAGTATTAAAACCATGTTCATGATTAATTTTCTAGAAGTGGATGAGAATAATATTTTTATAATTATGTTATATTCAATGAGAATTTTGTTTTGCAACAAATGCATTTTAAGCCTAAAAATAAAAAACCAAAAAATGTATATTGTTGATTATTTTGATATTAAATATATATTATATAAGTACTAAATAATTGTTTCTTTTTAATTTAAAATTCAACTCACCATTATAATTTTAAATGAGATTGAAAAAAAAATAAAAAATCTCATGTTTTCATTATTAAATAAAAAATCAATACTAGTAGAAAAACCCCTAAATTTTACCAGATGAATGGTTGATATTTTAATTTAAAAAATAAAAATATTTTTTCAGAAAAATATTGAAATTTGAAAAAATTATTTAACATTTCTATGAAAAAATACAATAAAAAACTATTTTTTCAGAAAATAAAATTTTTGAAGCATTAGAAGACTTCACAGAATATTGAGTGAATATTTTAAAAAATAATTCATAATATTTTTACTAACTAGGAATATTTAACATATATTTTCTAGTTTAGTTTACCATATTCCTACACACCAATTCAATGGATAGTTCACACATATATAATAATGTGTTCATAATACATAACAACATTCATAAAGATTGATATTTTTTATTAATCATGTTATCAGGACTATTATTATTCTCGAATAATATTCAAGATAATAAATAAATTTATAGTAAGAATAATATGAATCAAAAAAAACATGTGGTCAATCATTGAAGTACAATGTGAATAGATTTTATATAAAAATAGAATTAGTAGAGATCCAAACATTCAAGTCGGATAAGATGAAAATATATAAGATGCACCAATATTAGTTCAAGGAGAATCTTATATAAATTATTGGTAGGATTGTATAATATGATAATTTTTCAAAAAACAATTACCAGATAGTGACCTATGAAATCAGAAAAATATAAACTAATGAGTGTTAAAGAAAATTTTAAGAAGAACAATACATGGATCTCTCTTAGAAAAGCAGTTATTTATTTTACATCTATGAAGAGGTAGAAAGTGGTTTGCATCACATTGAATAAAATAGAAAATATAAGAAGAGTTTCTCATAAGGTATTGTACAAGTAACATAAAAGGAATACGAATATTTAAACACTAAAACATTCAATTATGGTATCATTATTGGAAGAAATATTTAGATTTTTAGTGAACATAAAAAAGTAAAGGATGGTGTACTCTAGAATTATAAAAAACATTATATAATTTATTCTTGGAAAATTAATTCACTAATAATGGGAATAATGATTATCTATGTCTCCTCTTATAATGATTAGGGAGAAAACATTTGATCATTATTATTTTCTAGAAAAACCATTGTATATGATAAGTGATTATAGTGTAGAATTTTCTTACTAATCAACAAAAAAAAAAGAATGGAACATATACTATTATGGAGTAGTCAATATTGTATAAGAATAATGTTCTATATAATACATTTTTTTATATTTATGAATATTATAATTTAATAAGAACATGATAATTGAGTCGTAATAGGTCAAATAATAAATGGGAAAAATATTGTTAATTGGATTTAAGAGTCTATAACACTTATTTAACCTACCACTCAATTTTAATTATATTCTAAATTTTTTCACAAAATTTGAATCAAAGGGTTGTTTTCCACATTTATATTCTCAATATTTTAAATTATTTTATTTTAATGATTTTAGTTTACTGCAAATATTATAATAAACTACAGTGTTGATGAATGAATTAGTGTTTTAGATTAGAATTTAATTCATACCAAGAAAACTGTAAAAGGGAAAGATAAATAGAAAAGAAATCATTAGAATATATTTCTCATAATCTACGTGGTATGGGGAATTTTATTCTCTCCATGTGATGATAAAAAATAAGATATTATATTCAAAGAATGTGAGGAACATGTGTTTTAAATTGACATCAATTAGAATGAAAACATTACCACATTTTTGGAATTAATTATGTCCAGGGTTCATGAGGTGTATGAAAACTATTCTAAAAACTATTCTCTTGATAAATAATATAGAATAAGTGGTGATGATCTAAATTTTAAGTGTTAAGATATATCAGTTGTTATCTTAAAATATATTTTTTTGTTTAGTCTTTGAAAATGGATTTTTAATTTTTTGTTGTCATTTGATGCATGATAGAAGAAGTAACCTAGATAGAAGAATAAAAAATTAAAATAGAGAAGTTATTGCATTGAATGTTATATAATGTATAATTATCATAATACATTTTGGATTATTTGTGACAAGACTTATGTATATTTAATCATGTTAAACAAATTGATAACAAATTGGTAAAATTCATTAAAGACAATGTTCTAATTTTGAGGAATCCTGATTAAATGTTCCATAAACATGAATAGATACTAAAAAATAAATTTGGTTTAATGTATTTTCAATTATAATTTAATTCTAATATGATGAAACACCATTATTATTTTATATACTAAAAAAATATTATACATAAAGAAAAAAAATATAGTGTAGAAGTATGTTGAAGTGAAGGTGAGTATTGTTGAATATCCAAATAATTTCTTTAATATGGGGTGTCTATATAGGGAATTAAAATTATTAAATATATAAAAGGAACAAAGAGTGAAATTAAATAATTTGAGATAACATTTTTACATTGTAAAATTAAAAATAGGTGAATCATTTGTTAAAATACATCTATCATGTGATAGGAAAATAATTCTAATAAATAATGGTGTGTCATAAGATACATTACAATAAGTATGTACCATCCATAACCTATTATAATATATTTCTTTTTCTAATCATTAAAAAAATATTATGATTTAAAATATAATCATCACAATTATAGATGTATAAATTTGGTATGGATAATAATAATATTTTTATTCAGGATAGGAAAAGTAGTGAAGAACCTATCCCCCCTCAATGAAGATCCCATCAAGTGTTTATGAAAATTAAAAAACACCAAGGCCATTTTTCTAGAGATTACAGACCACATGAAGTTGATATTAAAATAACAAGGATTCTGAATAAATTTTTATGATTCATTATATTTTGTAATTTTTGTATTGGTTTTTATATCAGTCCTTGAAGTTATATATTAGAAATCAATACTATGTTATGGGGATTAGTGAGAGATATTAAGATAAAATATCTAAATATAAAGGATAAGTATTATCTAAAAAATAGATTTGGAAAGTACAATAATGTCTATGATGTTTGAAATAATGGTGGTCAAATGATTTCCATTCTATACACATGAATGTGATAAAATAAAACCAGAAAAGAAGACCATAGATAACTGTGATGAAAGAAGAAGAAATACTAGGATGTGGGTAAAAGTATTTTGAAAACAATAATTCTACATAGATTATATCGATAATAATTAATATAAAGTCTATAGACTAATGATCCTAGAAGATGAAGAATATCCTATATTCTAAATAAACAATCAAAAATAATGTAACATAGAAGAAGTCGTGTGGATAAAAAAAACTAATTCTAAAGTACCTAATGATGTTTTAGTTATATATCAATAATATTTAGTAAAATAAAGAAATATGGAATAGGTATTAGAATAATCTAGTTCCTAAGGAAGAGAAAGTATTCAAAAATAATATCACAAAATTCCTGAGTGGTTTTCAGAACTAGACAACCCCTATGTTAATGAAGTGTTTTATGAGAGATTAAAAAAATATGGTATTAAGGTAAACTGCTATTTAAATATTTTTCAATAAAAATTTGTTTTATCAAGAATAATATAGAATTCACTCATCATGATATCAAATAATAAGTATTTATCTATTAAAAAGGGTTATTGAAATATTGGGTTCCATGTTTCCATCAAATAAGAATTAATTCAGGTTAATATGTTTAACCATAAAGGGTGGTGTAAAAGGGGTACCCATGATGAAAATATTGTCCCAAACATGGTTTTCATATTAATAAATAATGAATAGGAACTATATTGATTTTCTATTATGAAGTATATATGTGTTAGTTATGATGGTAATTAAAGGTTATGTATGATCTTAGGGTGATAACATGAGATAGTGATGTTGTTCCTATCAACACATGATAAAAATGTGAAGAATATTCTATACAAGATTTATTTACATCTAGAATTCCTCAATTAATACATTCCTTAATGATGTTATGGAAATTTTATAACCACGTGAAAAGATCCAATTTTGTGTATCCTTAATATAGATACCCTGAATCATATATATCCACAAGAATAGTAATTAATAAGATTTGTATAATTATCATCACAAAGGAGATTCATACAAAAGGAAATACATTTTTATTTTCTTATCCATATTCTTAAAAAATAATAAAATTAATATACGGGGGGATACTATTTATTTAAACAATGGCATAATAATAGTGGAAGAATGATATCTTACTAATACTGGTTATCATATAACATTTTACATGGATTATGATAATATTTTTTTTGATGTTAGTGTATGTGTTTCATGTAGATTGATTTTACACCTTTTTATATAAAAATTTTTGTCTAAAACTTATAATATATATGCAATCCCGTTTATGAAATGATTTTCTATACTAATTTCTTGACATATAAAATTAAATTGGAATTAGACAACATTATTATCAATTCTAAATACTCATGTGTTTTATACATAGAACTGATCATGTAAAATTAATGTCGTATTGTTTATAAAACATAAAATAAGAAAAATTTGACATTTTTTTCCATGTATAATCTATTTTTTCAATAAGGGGGTAATATGTGAAATTATTTTCTAAAAATAATGTGAGATAAATATGACGGCGAATAATATATTTATAAATTCAATCTAATGATATTTTTATGGTTATCCAAAAAAAATAGAGAGGGGATAAGGAAGAGAAAATTTTTATCATGTGATATTTATTTTCAAAGCTTATCAATGAATTAGAATTTTTTCATTAACATCAATTATTAGAAGGATATTTTCAGAGATGTTTTGTTACAATATCAATTATTGATGAAGAAAAGAAAAAAATACCATGTCATGTTATATTTTATAGGATAAATGGTGTTATTTCATTTGAATGATATGGAATATATTGCTAACTATATAGTGAAAAATATCTTAATGATTTTGATTCACTTATTACTATTGATGGTATAGAAATAATTATTTTATAATGTTCATTCAAATTTGGGGATATAAATATATTAACAATAATATCATATATCATTAATTTTTTTGAAAATTTATTAAATTTAATATAAAAATACTAATGATGAAGTTTGAAATTATTGTATTAAGAAAACAAGAAATAATAAATATTTAACAATGTTAATATGGATATTTGACACATGTGAATGGATTTATTCGATCATTTTAATAACATAACCAAATTTTCAACTGGTTTCATTCATATAATTAATAGTTTAATAATATTTATTGAATTTTGGTGGTGTAATATAGAACGATTAAACAGAAGAATGACATGTGGATATATTTCATGCTACTGGTTAGATTATCAAAAGACACTTTGGAATGAAGGAAAATATAGATATTCCTTTTTGATATTTAATTTATATCACATAATTTCATATGTATGTTTTCAATATTTTTTCTAAATTTTTTAATAGGAAGATGTTTGTGAAAAATGGTAGAGATATTCTTAGCAGGAATTGGGTTTCTAACAATGCTATATGAATATTCTTAGATAATAGATAAGATAAGACAAATAACCTTTAATCAAGGTATCAATGAATAAGATTTTATTAGGAATAATTGTAAAATGAAATACATATGATGTTTTAAAAGATCATTTGAAAAATGTGGTTGTAATTTTAGTGGGAAATGATGTTAAAATGATTTAAATTTTAGTTTTAGTATAAGTAAATATAATTTCCCTATTAAATTCACTTTACAAATAAAATAATTGAATATCATTGGATAGATGTTTCTAAGATAGGGTACTAGAAACATGATTTTGAATTTTATTGTATCAGAAAATATATTTGGATAAGAGGAATTTTTTTGGAGCATCGTAGTGAAGTAATTGGATAGAATCAATAGGTATATGTTTTTGAGTAGTGGATTCATATAGATGATTCTGACATAAGTCATAAAATAAGGGATTACAAACCATGGAATCAAATAGTGGTATCCATGAAAATGAATCGGAAAAAACATTCAATTAAACAAAATTAATTTAATATTTCTCTAAACAACCATAATACAAGGAATACATAATGATATTTTTGATTTCAACAAATAGAACAAGATAGACAAAATTATATTAACTCATCAATTAGAGAAAGAATATAATATCTCTAATATTATATTATAATGTGTTCTACCATATAGAGGATTTGTTATGAAAATGTACTATAAAAAATCATGAGGTTCATTAATATTTTTAAAATGAATAAAAATGTGGTGATGATGATATAAGAATAAAAAATTCATGAATTTATTTTCATTATCAAAGAAACTATATCATGATTATTAATGATTTCAATGACAGTGATACTTAAAGATAATGTTCTAGGAAAATATATAGAGACTGGAATATTTTCATAGGATTGAATATCATTAAACAATTAATATTTTCATAGTGAAATTTTTAGTTCAAAATTATTATTTGAGTGAGAAAATCTCCGTGAGTGTCTATAGAAATTATTTTTTATGTAAATGGTAGTAGGTGAAATATTAATTTTTTTGAGTTGTTCCAAAAATTATTAGTAATGAAAGAATAATGTTATATAGTAAGGTTCCATCCATGATGCATTATATTGTTCCTCATATATGTTAATTTATTTGATATGGAGGTTATTAATGAATCCTGATGTATTAGACAAATTGGAATCATCCAATGGTGAAAAAATGTATTAGACACATCATTAAAGTATGAGACGAATAGTTATCATTGGAAAAATATTAGATTTATAATTCTAGATATAATGGTGGGATAAGAAAAACTAGTATAAATCATGATATTGTTAGATAAAATATATATCAGAAGGAAAATATCAAATAAAAAATGATATATGTGGATGAATTAGAAGTATATTTTCTGGGAAAATAATTAAAGAATCAAACAGATTCTTTTTGTAATGTAGACAACATTAAGTGTAAAATAAAAAAAATTAAATTTTTGAATGAATCAATTATCTAGTTATATCCTATGAAGAATATTAATTTTTGCATATTAAAATTAATTTTGGATAATAAGAAGATGACAAAGGAATGTATTGTACTATGCATGTATGATAAGAAAATAAATAATAAAGAAGCACTATTACATTCAACTGATCAAAAATTTAATGAAGGATTTCTTATTGTTCTAAAACCATATAGATCTTGAATACTGTCAAAAAATTCTATATATATTTAAATTAAAGATATATAGGATGACTATGTATTCACCTGTATAGGTATTAAAAAACAATTATATCTCCCCTCATAAATTTTAGGGAAACACACTAGGGCTCAATATTGTTTTATTAATAATCCATAATTTATTATATCCCATTATATTTGAGAAAATTTGTATTGGTCATCACTATAAATGACATGGATGAGATACACGATTTGATTAGTAAGAATTATTGAAATTCATTTTTCATAGATAAAATAGTTTAATGTATATGCACATTATAATTAAAGGGGAATTTGATATTTGATATCCGAACAACTATATGATGTAAGATGATAATTGATATTGATGGATTAAAAATTTGTTAAGAATTATTAAACCCACCACCTCTCAGTGTTTAGTATATCTAATAAATTACATTACAATTTTTTTCTATATATCATCAATTATAATCACTATGAAAAATTATATCATGAATAATTTGTTATGGTTGAAATTGTTCACAAATATTCATGATGTTCATCCAACCACATTTTTTGATATAACTTATTTTTAGGAGAGTAGAATATGTAATAAAAATTAACAATGTCTCAATTATTGATTTATTATTTTCTATGGTTGAATAATTATAATTTTAATATTATATATATTTAAACTCTTAAATTATCTAAATAAATTCTATTTTTTATCTGAATCCATAATTAGAAAATTTTAGAAAAAGAAATATGGAATTAAAATTATTATAAAATAATTGTTTTTTGAATTTATTATAAAATTTCGATATAAAAAACGTAAATTAAACTTATTTTTTAATCAAGGATTGATTAATTACAATTTATATATTTTAAATATAATAAAAATCTCCCAATTAATGTTTTTTGGATAAATACACCGGAAAATTTATTGGAATCAACGATAATGGTATAGTAGACCAATGTAGGAATTTGTTATGAGACCAACAATATTATATTACATGATAAATTTTTGGACCAAAAATCCTCTATTCTATATCACAATAAAGAGTATTTATGAGGTTATAAAATATTTAAACATCCCAAAAATTATAAATTAATGAAATTTAAATGTCATAAATGATATAATTTCATAAAGGCCACTTTATGTGGCTTGTCTGCGATGAAACTTGTGATATATAGAATAATAATAATGTTAAATCACTAAGAAAAATTAATAATAATTTTCCTTTAAAAAATAAAATATAAAATTGTATTTTAATAATGTATTATTAAACAATGAAATAGAATAAAGTGTTTTGTACTTACAAACTCAAAATCATATACGACTGAGAATAAAAATGGGATCACGCTTGGAAATCCATAAAATTGTTACATTAACTTGAACTAATATTATCTATCTAGTTTCATAATAGTTTGAACATCAATATTTATCCTAATATTTTTTGGTAAGGTAATTTGTTTTAATAAAATTATTTTTTTAAAGAAAAATATAAATGTAAGAATAGTTTTTATAAACTCTTTAATCTGCAACATAAACTTTAAAAGAGATTATATATTCTCTAGGATTTATTGGATCATTAATGACCAAATTGTTCATGAATATACCACATATGTAAGAATATTTTGCAAGGTTTGAATTCGGGGAATTATGTTTCCGGTTACCAATCTATCATATACTCGATATCATTATAAAAATTCATAGATTAGTCTCAAAGATATTATATTGAATAAGTTTTTGGAAAATTTTATGTGTTTCCCAATTACTTAAAGATTGCAATAAATTATGGGTTGTCGTACCCCAATATTATTTATATAGTGGTTTCCATAGTTGATGATTATAGAAAATCCCTAGATGGTTTTATAAATTTAATGTATTAATTAACTCTTCATTCATTAATCATTAATGACTGAGAAATGATCAAACAATATCATGATAATTTTTTTTAGGATTAATTAGAAGAATAAATATTTTATTTAGTGATGGTTTTCACACTTTTTCAACTCTGTTCATATAGTTATAAAAATAAAATTACTAGAATATAAAGAGAATGATTTTTTAAAATATGTATTGAAAATAATATTATCTATTAAAAATATAATAAACCATTTCTTGTATCCACATTTCCCTATTAAATATACTAAAAATTCAACATAACTCACTGGTTTAATTATAATAATAGAATAATATATGTAGAATCATATAAAACACATTATAATTGGCATTGGGTATGGATGAATTTTCTCTTATCAAGAAAATTTCAAATTTGTTTAATGATTAAACAATATTATATAGGCTCAACAATGTGGGGAGATTAAGGAAACATTTACACATGGGGGGTGAATTTGATAGAATTATTTATTACTAAGGATGTATGAAACATAATGTGGTAAAAATATTACATTATCTAAATTACTTTGTTATTCACAACCCCATGAATGATTAATTTTCAATTTAATTATCATGGAAATAATGAATATTATTCTCATATTAAACCATCTTTTATGGACAAAATCATGATGTTTATAAGAATTGGTTGCCTATTTGTTATATATGTATGGCCGAATCCACCTATATTTCCTATTCAACTAAAAAAATGAATCTATCCATAAAAATGTAAAAGATTGAATAAAATTATATTATATAGTGATAAAAACAATTACAGCCAAAAGGATTATCTTTTCTGGATTATGAAAGGAATGTAATCATTCCATAAATTTTTATAATTATCTCATTTTCGAGGAAGATAAATTTTCATCAATCCAATTGAATATTCTATTTGATTTTTTTTCATTATCATCAATGTTCTCACTAATAAGGAAATTTATACTTGATTTATGCATGAATGGGAATTGGATGTGAAAAAATTTAATGATATTTATTATCTATCAAGGAAAATAATACACATTTACTTTCTCAATCATCTTCTCATGGTGTTAAGTAATCATGAACATTTCACTCTTTAGATGATATTATATAATTGGTAAAAACATGATTCTTTTTTCTCTTAAGGATAAACCTAAAAAATAGTTCAAATCATAGAGGAAAATATCATGAATTTGGATTTTTTTAAGATAAGGATTGAAGGAATACAGTAAAGTGACAGGGGACTTGCTAAATAAATATTTAACCTTTAATAAAGATTGATAATTATAGTCATTAATGTATTATTTTTGAAATTAATGTTATATTATAAAATAAAAAATTGGGAGGTCCAATTAATATTTCCCATATTATGTTGTAAGACCCATTTTTTCTAGACATTTACCAAAACGGTTGGAGTTAGTTAGTTATGTTATGATGAATAAAATAGTATTAAAAAAAAATTAACATATTATGGATTTATATCATGGTAATAGAATATTAATTACGTAGAAAGATAATTTTGTTGGCCTCATTGCTACTAATAATAATTATTTTGATATTACATTCCATTAATTTTATTTAAATTTAAAATATTAAAATATTCTTGCTAGTGAAAAGTATCAAAAAGTATAAATAAATAATATAATTGCAAAACTGTTTTTAAAATATCTAATTAGAGGGGAAAAATTAAATAGGTGGAGAAATAAAGAATAGCGAACCTATTACTTAGATGGGTAGATTTATCCTAGGGACTTTGACAATTAATACTCATCAAATAAGCAGTAATTAATTCCTGATAACATTATTCATATTCAAATGATATTAATAAACCCATATATTAAAGAGGTATAAACTATCTATGAATGTGAATGTCTATCAGATATTCTTTAATAGTGTCCACTAGGATGTCATTAAGGATGCTATAGAAGATTAACATGTAAACTAAATTGTAAAAAATGATGTAAATAATCATTTTATATGTATTCAAGGATTTATATTTCACTTTATATATTAAAAAATTGAAAATTTCCAACCATGGTTCTTTGAACATACATTGAATAAGAAGGGTGTATTTTTTATGTCAACTTAAGATATTTTTTAGGAAAAAACTTTTGATACATTATTAATATTTTATTTTTTTATGATATAATTATCCTCTACAAATATGTTGATTTAAAAAGATATTGGGACAAGATATATGAACTTTTATATTATTGGATGACTATGGCATCTAAAGTAGTTAGTTAATGTTAATATTTTTTTCAATCCAAGTGGTTATTCAAAATTTCTTTTTCTATTACTCTGATTTGTATAAATATCTAAAAGATTATATAAATTTTTATCTAACATGAAATATTTTTTAACATGTTTCAATGTCTAATATATATGAAATTGGTCTGAATATAATAATTAAAAAACTTTTCAAAACACTAAATATTGTTATAAAAACTTATTATAACTTAGAAATTTAAGGTAATTAAATTTATAAGAATGATTTTAAAATTTTATAATTATAACTTCACAAAAGACCAATTTGTTATAATATCTTCAATTTTTCAATGTTAATCATTACCCATATGTTAATTTTGGACCAATAATTCATTAATCAAATCAACATCCCTAATAAATGTAAATTAATTAAGTTAAATATTATCATGTTATATCCTTTTCCTAAAATGTAATACAAATACATAAAATTATATGATATAACCTATAAAATTTGGTTTTACAACTTATTAGAAACTCTTGGCCAATAATTTAATAATAAATTTGGATATTTTTAATCTTAATCTGATACTTCTAATAAAAATTCTTTTAAAATTATGTATTAGATGAATTATTTTATACATTTAATTATACTATTAATTATCATCCCACTAAAGAGATTAAAATTTTATCATTGAAAAAAATTCATATCAATATGATTAAAACATAACCATAATGGAAATATAAATCAGAGAATAAATCATTTCATCAAAATAAATCATAACTATAATTGTACTAAAATAAAAACAGAATTCAAATAATAAGTATTAAATATATCCCAAAAAACTCCAACTGAATATTTTTACTATCAAAAAGTGAATATAATTTTTTATTATATAACAATCACAACATCCCCTATCCCTAAACTAAAAAAATATAAGATACAAAAACATTATCATAACCTTGATATGATGATTGTGAATCAAACATTTTAAACATCTTAACCTTATTATACAATTTAATGAAATATTTTCACCATATAGTTCTTTTAGATAAAATACATTATATTATGTACATGGAAATTTATCCATCAAAATAAATTTCATAATTATTTTTCAGAACAAATTTACTTGTATTTTTCATAATAATATATAAACTTATCAATTTAATATTTTTTAAAAATAACATTCAAATCATCATAATTGTGTATAAAATATAAATATAAAATTTAATATACTTTTTAAAAGGATTTTGGGTTCATGTGTACCATAAATAATCACCTTGATCATTTCAGGGTAAAAGTAATTTATATAAGTTTATATATTCACCGATGAATTTTTCATCACATATTTAAATGATAGAATTTAATTTTGGATATCATTTTATCCATTCCATCATAACTCTATTTTAATTTTCATTCAAATAAAGAAATTATCATGGATTATATATCCTGAAATCTATAGTTTATCCAAACTATAGTGAGGACACTTTAAAAATATATATAGTGTTTTCACACATATTTTTCTATAAAATTTCCATCTCTAATAATTTTAATATAATTTTCATACCATCATTAATAACATATATAATATGTTAGTAGATATCTCAATTACTCTAAGTATTCAGTCTTAAATTTATACCCCATTTTTAAGTTTCATAGAAACACAATAAAATCATATATTGATATTAATTTGAATATACTCAATCATATATTTTGTCCAAAGTTTATAACTTTTATAAAAGATTAATAACCACCAATGTTAGAATAAAATATACCACATATAAAAAATGATTTTCTATACATGAAAAAAATAACACAGAAGAAATCATTTATAAAATAATATATCTAATTAATTGTTCCAAAAAATAATTTAAATAATATTTTGATGAACAAAAATATATTTTCAAATTAATTTAGTGAAAACATTGGTTGAAAAAAAATGTTATTAGAAAATATAACTTTGTAATCTATCAATTAAGGATTTTGATTATGATGTTATTGATTCTTCCATTGGGGATGCTTATGATTCACATTATACTAAATCAAGTAAACCAAATTGTAGATTTTTTATCTATTTTTTGTAGTAAGAATAGTGTTTATTGTGTGACCAATATGATTTGTTGAATATTATATAAGAAATAATCTCTCATAGGGTTCCTTTTTATATATATACTGATTTTTCATCTAGGGATTTTTCACTGAATATTAAATATACAATTTTCCATGAATTTTATACATATGATGCATATATATCTCTCCAAACTATAAAATTAATTTAAATTTATAGTTTTTACATATAAATGAAAACTAATTAATAATTATCCTTAGAAAAACAATAAGTGAATTTTACATAGACAATATTGTGTAATTAAAAATTAGTTTCCTAGGACTTTGGAATGTCTCCATATCATTCATAAAAGATTTAGTTTATATACATTAAAATAATTAATCATATATCAATTTAATTATTTGATACAAATTTTTTTTTAAAATAACTTCCATTGAACCATCAATATATTATGGTTGATGCAAACATTTTTTAAAAAACAAAGTATTATTTCGTAGTTAATTGAGGTAAGAAATATGGTTAATCTGAATCTATTACATGGATAATTTTTCTATGAATAATTTTTAATATTATTTTATTACATAGTAAAAATAATACAACTTTATGAACACGTAATGCAGAATTACTTATCTATTTAGTAGGCATATCAAGCCATTGATACTTTTTATACACTCCAAAAATATTTCATTAAAACAATTTTTTGTATAAATTTCAAAGTTAAAAATAAAAGAAAATATTTAATTTTATTCAAATTATATAATAAACTAAAATAAATAAATAATATTATTTTTAATTAATAAAACTATAAATTAGTTAAATTTAAAACCAAAATAATATATTAAACAATAACATTAAAATTGGGACAGTTTAAGAAGTAGTTGAAATTTTCTTCTCACAATTTCTTCATTCATCCCACCACATAAACATTAGTTCTCCTATTCTATTATTGATAAAGAAAAATTGGGAAATTTGATAATGAATTCTCAATATAGGTACTACTAATTCAATTATTAAGAATATATTCTTCATCCATACTTGTGAATTTATTATTGGTGAACTATGGAGTTCAATATTTATTTTGCATTGATATTTTATTTGGTTATACTTAAATGAATAATGGGAAAGAATTTTCTCTAAGAATCGATAATGTGAAATGTCAAGGAAATGTAATTTGTTTTGATATTTTATTAAAAATATTGATTTCATTGATTTTAAGGAAATTATAATGAAAAAATTCCTCAATATTTTTATTAATGTTTTTGATTGTGACATATTTATTTACTCTATAATTCAATAATATCATGAACATCAACTATGGACCAATTTTTAACCATTATATTCATTATTTGTGGTTTTTAAATTTATCTAAATATAAAATATAACATCTCAAATTAGATATTTTTCATAATCTATTCACTAAATAATTAATTTTTAAAAATTCTATAAATTTATGAGCATACAACGATTAGTCCCAAAATAAAACATTAAAAAAAATCATATCTGAATTATAAAAATTAAAAAAATCAAATTATCATGGAAAAATTAATGACTATAATATCCACCAATTAATTTTAATAGTATAGGATTAAATTAATATAGTCCAATGTGTGATATTAAAGGTTTCATGGGTTGAATATGAGGCTACTAAATGAACCTCTTTTTATATTGATATTCAGAGTAAAAATATGTGTTACCTATATTTAATTTTCAATAAATACATTAATGTGAGTACTAATTCACAATGAAAATATTGTAGAATGTGTATCATGATATTTTAACATAGATTTCAGAAATCATCCAAATTTTGATTTAGAGTTGTTAGACGTTTCCCTTTCCATGAATACATCGCAATATTGTCTAGATTGATGGAGGTGTGATATATATAATAAAAAGTATGATTCAAATATATGTTGAAAAAAATAATTAAAATATTATGAAAAATTGTTATATAAACATTATGATTATAATGGTACCATTAATCATCATTCTGTATAGAATCACATGGTTAATAACGTATTAAATAGAATGAATCATAGTTTACTATATAAAAAATCATACATGATCAAATGAATGGTCAATAGATTGATTTAGGAATATGTATCATAAGTTAATATATTTCATCATATCATTCATATTTTTTCACTATTATTATATAAAATCAGTAATAGGAATTAGTGGGGATATACAAGAGAATGTAATATAATCAGTGTTCTTTAAAAACATATTTTTTCAACATTGAGTATTGGTAATGATAGATTCATATTCTTTGGGATATGACCATTTTTTCTATTAATTTTTTTTAAAATGAAGGATTTTTAAATATCAAAAATCAACCACCATTATACATCATTCAATCACTAAGATTCACTATGGTTAAAAATATCATTATTATTGGGACAATATGATGCTTTAGATAACCCAATAATTATTATTATTTTTCTATATTTTATAGTTAAATTTTATTAATTAATTCTTAATGGAACAATATAAATTCAACCCATTATATTTTAGATGGGAGATAATATGTTAATGGAATTTATCAGATGTCTCATGATTAATTTAGTGGCGAAATTATTTGTTGGTTGTTATGGGTTTTAAAAAACCTACCAATGACAATTTATTGGTAACAATATATATAATATTGTTAGGATAAAATGATATATATAAGTGAATTAGTGTGAAAAAAATTTACACTTATAAAAATTATTTGTATTCATGATCTAATGATCACATCAAACATTAAAATATTTTATGTAGAGATGTTAAAAAATACTTTTTATTACTTTTTAAATCACCCAGTAATATGAACAATCATAGTGGAATATATAAATTAAGTATGGTAAGTTAGGGTAATATTATCATATTTATCATGAATATTAGGATATAATCCATTTATTGATTTTTTTGTTAATAAATTATATTTTTAAATGTATCATCTATATTCATACTTATATTGTTCATATTGAATATAAATTCTGAACAACCATATTTTGTGATTATGTTATAAAAAATTAATTTTTGGATAATGGATTATTTATAACATAATATATAATTTAAATAAAATCATGTAAAACATTAACACATATAAAAAATTAAGAGTTATGTGGAAATGGAATGTTGAAACTTGAAATTTTAATTTTGTTATTTTTTTATTATAAAATATATTTTCATAGAAATTGATGAAGAGATTTTGGAAGGATAAGTTTTTTTTGAATTTAATATTTCAATCATTAAATATTATAGTGAACTAGATCATTATAATATTTTAAGATCATACCAGTTAAGAATTTATTTAAAATTGTTCCCTTGAGAAAAATCATTGAATGATTGTTTGTTATATTTGTTTTATGTTTTTTCTTTTTTATGAAAAAAAAAGTTAAAATATTTGTTATTACTACATCTTATTCTATTATTAATCCTTCATATAATGATAATATATCTCCAAGGAAATAAATATTATGATGTATCTCTAATAAGGAACCTCTATAAAGGTATGTTTTATTATAAGTGGTTATCTATAATAATACATATATTAATTTCACAATATATATTTATTAAATTTGTAATATGTGTTAGATATTTAATTTTATGTTATATAACATGATAAAAAAAATATATTTTTATATTTATATTGATATTATTTTTTTTAATTGGATGTTATTCATGTATCCTTTAATTTTAATTCCTATTATATGATCTCTTTTATAATTAGCTGATGATAATGTTATTGATACTTCATAGTACATGGAACAAATATTTATTTTAATTTTCCACTAATGATATAATTTTGAAATCATGATCCTCATGTGACATATACTTTAGAACCACTTATGCATCATCAAGACATTTTATGTAATAATATATTTTTTGAATAATTAAATGACAGATATATTATTTGTTCTGTGATATGGGCTTTAGAAAATAAAGTTATTTTTCACTTACTCTATATTAGTAAAACTGAAAACATTTTTACATGAACATATATAATGGGATCAAACTAACCCATTTATTAGTTATATTATAATTATTAGAGGGATTTATAATTACATCCAATTATGACAATGATAAATTAATAATAAATTTATGTTTTAAATTGATAAAATTATTTATCATATTTTTATAGATATTTTGGTGGGATTAGAATTCATAAACACATTAATTCAATAAAATGGGAATGGTTGTAAAAAAATATTTTACTTAGAATAAAAATATATTGGATTTTTTATCTATTCATAGTGTTTGATAATTTCATATTGTAGATTAACATGCTCAATCATAAATATATTTTCACTAATATTATTATATATAAATATGATTCATATATGAAAAAATATTAAATGTTTTATTACCAGTTATATAATTCAAACACTTATTAAATTTTAGAATTTTCATGTGTATAATATCTCAGATATATAGACAAAAAACTAACCAGTTAAGTTCCCAGTGTCCCTAACATTTTGTTCTATCACAGTTCTGAAAAAAGACTGTGTTTTATGAGAGGTATTGATAACAAATTTAATATAATTTTTTTTTCTCGCACCTATCAAATATTGGATCCACCCTCAGGATCATGTCACCTAATTGGGACCCAAAATCATTACTATAACTCTTAAAGAGACCTTGGACAACTAAAATTTATAAAAATATAGGAAAATTCGCATAATAATTATTTATTTGAGTCTCACTATCCATAGAAGTTATTTTATTTGGATCCACTAGAAAATGACCATATTTTGGGAATAATATCCTCAAAACCATACAAATGCATGATTCTTTATCATCTGCAGGTGATGTGGGATTTCCCATAAGAATATATCAAACCCTAGGGTCCTAAAATTAATTTTATAAAACTTATTGAGACAAAAATCTAATACCAAATAATGAATCTTACACCAAAAATCACAATGTTTTCCTCCATCGACCACACATAACCTCAAGGTTTGTTTCACAAGAGATACAGAGAAATGACATCAAAAATGAGATTTATTCAGTCCAAATGATAATGGATTTCATCATTATCATACTATGATGTTGTTTTATATTCCCCAAATATAATTTAATTCTCAAATGGGGTATCATCTAACCTATAACAACAACATTAACCTAGATATAATAGCACTTTTTAATATCCAAAGACTGTTTTACATCATTTATGAAAAGATCTAATCACCACATACATCATAGAAAAATTCAAGAAATAAAATAGGATACAGTATAATATAGGGGTTTGAATAATTTCATTGTAATTATATACTATGATATCAAGTATCCACATTTAAATTTTTAAGTAAAAAAATAACCGCTATCTAGATAACCAAGAGTAAATAAACATAACTCTTAAATATTTCTAAAAAAGTACCAAACCATTCTATAATAATAAAATATTAAATAAATTTAACTATTGTATAATGAAATTATTAGGATCACTCAGGGGAATAGAATGTAAATAAAAACATAAAATTAATCAAAATATAATGAAGACTTACAAATACTACAAAACTAGTCTCGATTCACGACTATGTACCATCATTAGCCCTCCATATATGATAAAAATACCATATGTGAAAAATAATTTCCGTTAAATTTTACTAACTTATATACTTAATGTCTATATAGGTACCATTTTTCACTTGATAATGGAGTGATTATGTCTTGAATGGACACCACCAATGGTGTCCAAAAATATCCAGTCATACAATGTGTGTGTTGATATTCTTTAATAAGTTAAAATATACATAATAAATAAATAACCAACCAATGAACCTTAATATCCATGGGTAGACATCATTTAAAAAATTTATGATTCGGTGATTATAAGTTTTCTCTTAAAATAATACATCATTAGAAAAGGGAAATAACACCTTATATTGAAACTTTTTAATAAATCTCATCTCTTATTGATGAATATCACTACGAAAATAAGTGTAATGACCATGAAATTTATGAAAAAATTCCCTTTCCTTTAATGTATTACGGATATAATAAACACTTTCACTCTTTTTATATTTTTATTGGGATTAAATGATGGTAAATTAATATTATTTTTGATAATATGGCTATTGAATAGTGATCACAAAACTGATATAAATATATGAATTTTAAAAACATATCTTTTTATCACAGACAAAGGAGAGGATGCCTCATCAAGTAGAAACAAAAAATATAAAGCTCATTTTTGGAGCTCTGAAAGGAGGTAGCACCATTATGATTTTCTCTTGTCCAAGCCCCAGCCAAGCTTCAACACATTAAGATTGAACTGAATTGCCTACAGAGGAAGTTCATGTTAATAAATATTACCATCTGGGTGATGTTATCTTAGCCACCTCAAGAGTCTATCACCAATGCACACCTAACCCTTATGTATTATGGGGGTGTTATAAGGTGTTATGTAACAATTTATTAGTTACTTATTATATAATCCATTTCGATAAATTAATTTTCTATTCTATAGATTCCTTTAAGGGAATAACCTTTCTTAAAAATTAATGAATTTGATAAATTGATTATACAGGTAAAAATGGTACTTTTGATAAATATTTAAAATATTATGTTAAACTAATACTTTATTAATAATATTATAAAAACTATTATTATAAATTATGGTTATATCAGTTCCTTATTTGTAAATGATTTTGAAATATTTTTGATAAGAGTTATATTTTTATAAGATAAAATAGAAAGAGTATTTTGGAAAATTTTATTTTCAGGAAATAAAGAAATTTTTAAATAATTAATATTTAAATTAAATATTATTATAAAATTACATTTATTAATAATAAATGATTATATAAAATTTTAAGTAAATTTTAATTTTTATTATAGTTGGAAAAATGTTTTTTTCAAAGCCGATGATTTTCCAATAAATGTATGTTTTCATTTAAAAAGTGAAAATTCACATATATAAAAAATTATTTATAGAAAATTATTATTATTTTTTTAATTAGGACGTTGAAATTATACCTCGGTGATTTTTACAGAATTATCTAAGACAATAAAATTTTATGATAAAAATTAAATGTCCTGTAAATAAAATATGTTTTCTATGACATCATAATGACCCCAAAATGATGTAATAAATACTATAATAGGAATTATAAGTCCAATATATCTTTTTCAACTAAAATAATTTAATATTATAATTTTTTACTAATTTTATAATTCCTTGGTGAATCCCCCAAAATGTATAATATATTTTATGATTTAAAATTCTTATCATTAATAATGTGACTCCCCTCCACATAAATAAGGATAATATTTTAATATGTTCATCCATTGTCCTTATAAAATAATTTCATCCACTCTTTATTGGAATAAACCATGGAAAACCCCGAAGAAGGTTTGTGGTTTTTAATATTTAATTATATAGAAGCCAAAACCTATGTTTCTGAAATATTAATGAATTCTCCTATCATTTCCTATATACACCCACCAATTCACCCATTACACACCCCTAAAACATTCTTGAGACTCATCCCAAATCTTCTATACACTCCCTAGAGTCCTCCCAAGGTGACACCAAGATCCTAATAATCCACTCCCAATCTGTTGGGATCAAACATTAAAGCAAGGATTTCCTTCCTTTCTCTTTTTAATCCGAGTTTCTGTATATTGTTACACCATTTTATTTTCAATCAAAAATGATGTGGAATGTTTTATCACCTCCCCCATACAAATATTGTTATATTTTTATTAAGTTAGAACTACTTCTATCTCATTAATACCACCCATTTACTCTTGTTAACATGACAAAATTTAATAATATTTATTCCATTTATCCACTTTTTTCATATTTCATTAATAGGTACACCTTCTATTTCCAAAATACATATTTTGGGACATGTATTTTTATGCCACCATAATATCCATTTCATGTGTATTTTTTTATTATCCCCTTTCTCTCTCATCAACCATTGTTTATTAATTTTTATGTCACATCATTAGGATGCCAAAATTGAGCCGCAATTTTCCATGCCAAAATCATCATCTAGTAAATATCATGCCCATTTCTCAATAAATGGTATTCACCTTTATTCATATACACTTCGTAATTATATAAATTTATGTAAGTATACAATATTCTGGTGTCATAGAATAAATGATGATGCTCAATGAATCCATGTTATATTATCTATGTATAACACTTAAGCATGAGAGTGAAATAATTATGAAGGGTGTTCCCTAATATCACTCTAATGCATTGGGTAATGTTTAGTTTCATGATACATCATGTTGAGATAGGGGATTACCTTATTCCATTTAGGATATTTGTCAACCATATTGGGATATGGGTTTACCTGATTCCATTAAGTTTATGATACAGTGTTTTAAGTTGTTTCCACATTTCCATGTTATGATAATCATGAAATATCAATCTTTTATATTCATGTTTCTCTTATACTATATTGAAAATCCTATTTCATATCATTTATTGTTTTCTTACTGTTATGACTTGTTTACTCCATTACTGGGATTTATATCTCACCATTTTCTTTTGTATGTTCTTAGTTTTTCCCTTTTAAAACTATGTACGGAGGAATGTTGTGGTCATATAATAGATATTAATAATAAAGATGTTTTATTTTAGGTATTAAGTGTAATGTATTGACATTAATCCCCTAGGACACAATAAATATTGTTCTTCTAGGTTATATTAATTGAAATTTTAGGTAATAAATCATTTTTATTTCTGAAATAATGATTACTGTTGTTATAGTTAGTATCAAAGGATATGATTAGTTTTTTTTAATTACGTTTAGATAACCCTAGTGAAAGAGAGATGGATAAGTCTATGTATAAGAAAATAATCATATAATTTTGTTGAATATAGAGTATTTTTTTATCAAGAAAATACATTTCTATCTAGACACAAACATTTAGAGGTGGCTCTGGAAAAGATTTATCTAGGGGTAATACTCAAAAACATCGGTTTTAGCTAGACTTAAAAGGGAACTAGTGCATCTCAATAGGCCTTACATCACTCTTTGTTCGAAACTCCTAGGGGATATGCTTCAGTAAATTCATAAAATTAGTATGAACAATTATAAAGGGAAAAAAATGCCCCTAAGAATATATGTTAGAAATTATATCATGGATAAAATATATCGAATATTTTAAATTCTTATGTTAAGGAGATAAATGTAATTTAAAAGTTTTCCCATTTTTAATTCTATTCCCATTTATTTTTTTAATAGATTAAAATGTTTTCCCCTAATTTTCTTTTCATTTTAGACAATGTTCAGTAATAGGAGGATTTAGGCTAAACATCTATGAGAAGATCAATTTGATTACTATTAAAATGTGATTCCAAATCCAATAACAGTAGAAATAACAAACATGGGTATGATACTCTCTCATATAAATATTGTTTTTAATTTAAACATGATTCAAGAGGAAATTCCATCCCTAATTGAAACAATAATTTGTAATTGAGAGCATCATGGCACAAAGGCCTCCTACATTCAATAGATCATCTGATCACTCTATTGTCGAAAAATGGATCAACTCAATTGAGAATATCTTCTTCATACATCAATGATCCAAACAAGATAAGTTTATTCTACATACATATCATATAGAGGGTGAAGCTGATAAATGGTGGACATTGATAAAAAAATATGAAGCCTGGGGATGAGATTGAGGTGATGTGATGGAATGATTTCTGGAAAATGTTTTTTCAATATATATTTTCCTCGAACCATATGACATATGATGGAATGAGACTTCCTTCCCTAATGAAAAAGGACTAATAATCAATCAGATCATACAGTGAATACATCACATGACTTTTAGGATACACCTTCGACTTTTTCATCTCCCTGAATGCAAGGATGACCTCTTCTTTGTTGTGATAAAACCTAGCCTATGAAAAGTCCTTGTGATCCGTGAAATTGATATCTAAGAAGAAATTGTCTGATGTGCCCTCAATGTCGAAATAGATATTGGTGAATATTAATATTATCATTGTAATAAGTAGTGGAAAGTAGAATTTAATTTTTTGGTCAGATGGATAAATCTAACGGTGCTATGAAATTCAAGCACCCCACTTTCCAAAGGTGCCAAAATAAGCACCCTAGAAATTTCCTAAAGATGGCGATGAAATGCTTTAGGTGTGGAAGAGAAGGGACCCTAGACAATGATTGGAGATAAGAGATACCCACCCATGTTATAGAGGAAAGGAAGACTCCAATTGAACCTCAACATGTTGATCATTGCAACATCTTCAAGGAACCAAGGAACCATACGAATTAGTGCCCCATGCTAAGGGTAATGGCAGTCAACCAATAACCACTAAGGCTGCAAGGGCGAGCATTTTCCATCATTACTAATATGGTAAAACCCATCAATGAGGTGATTATAATTACAATAGATTTTCATTCATTAAAAATAAATATACTTTTTGATTTAGGTTCTATTCATTGTTTTATATCACAAATGTTTCGTAGAAAAATCCAAACATCCCCACACCGAATAGAAGTAGAGATTTTAGTGAAAATGAAAAATGGGTTAATTGTTGTATCCCTTGAATATTACTCCTCCACTATCACAATTTTTGGATTTAACTTCTCAAAAAACATAATCATGCATTCCTTGGTGGAATTTTAAGAAATTATTGGCATGGATTGGATTTCCATATATAAATCCAACATAAATTATCAAGATAGGTAAATCACTGTCCATATGGTAAATTGACCACCAGTTATATAAAAGTTCATATAGAAGGAAAAATCTCCATCAGAACCATCATCCCAAGAAAGGATATTACTTAACTATGATTACATGTATCCTGATCATATGATTGAGTCTATGGAAGTAACTATCCTGAATGAAATTTTTATTTTGAGGAAATTCGCTGACGTGTTTCGTAATGAATTTTTTGGTCTTCCTTCTAGACGATATGTTTAATTATGAATTTATGTAATATCTAGGATATTTCAAATATCCAAGTCTCTGTATACAATGGATGTTGTGGATATTTAGGAGCTCAAGAAACAACTATAGGATAATATTGATAAAGGGTTTGTACACCAAAGTTCATCACCATGGGGTACATCATTCCTCTTCATCAAGAAGAAGGGTGGGTCAATAAACCTTTATAATGATTATCTTGAGATCAAAAAAACAATGATATAGAACAAGTATCAATTTCCATGAATTTATGACATGTTCAATCATGTACGTGGAGCACAATACATCTCCAAGGTGGATATATGGTCAGAATATTACCATATCTTGGTGATGAAGGAAGATATCCCCAAGACTGATTTTCGTACAATCTCACTAATGCTTTTGGAATCATCATGGATGTGATGAATAGAGTCTTTATATATTACTTTGAAAATTTTGTGGTAGTATTTATAGTATATATTATAATATACACCAAAACTAATGAGGGGAATGAAGAGAATCTAAGAACTATACTAGATACCTGGTGAAAAGAGAATCTCTATGAAAATTATAGCAAGTGTGAGTTCGGGTTGATAAAATTCTCATTCCTGGGTCATATAATCACAATTAAGGATATATATATTTAGATTCATCCAAGATAAATTCAATTTAGGGTTTTACAAGGCCAACATCAATGATAGATATATATAGATTCTATGGGTTAGCTGGATATTATCGCCGATTTGTGAGAAAATAATTGTGATTCTAAAACTGTATTTCTAGGAAAACTCAGAAGGGATTCATGTTTTCATAGAATGATAACTGTGAAGAGAGTTTCATTGAGTTGTGGGAGAGTTTTATCATGGCCCCTGTGCTCACACTACCCACAAGCAGGTATATGTTTTTAATCTTCAGTGATGATTTGTTAAAGGGCATGGGTTGTGTGTTGGTGCAGAATGAAAAATTCATCTCTTATGACTCAAGGTAGTTGAATGTTCATGATTGATTCTATTCCACACATTATCTAGAGATTTAAAATGTGATTTTTGAGTTGAAAATATGAAAGAACTATCTCTTTGGGGAAATGTGTGAAAATATAAGGATAAAAGAGTCAAATATATATTCATATAGAAAGAGATGAACATGCACCGACAAAATTGGTTTGCGCTAATCAAGGATTACGACTGCTAAATTAACTACCATCCAAGGAAAGAAAAAAAATTTCAAAAATCTCTAGGTAGAAACGTTCTGCCAACTATATTATTGAAATGAATTTAAAATCATCAAATATTCTTATATTTGGTGAATATGAACATGGGAATAATATATAAGGAAACATAATCAATAATTTCACAAATGATCCCTCATCCGTCTCTTTTGGAAAGGATAATGGATTCCCAAAAATATAATGTTGTAATTCAAAATAAATGTGGATGATATCAAAAAAGAGGAATCATCAGAGATCAATGTTAACGAATAAATAATTATGAGATTTTTTTCAATACAATGTGTTCCATCAAATCCAAATATAATTAATGAACATTCAGATGATACACATAGTTCAATTTTTTCTATCACCCATGAAATGAAAAGTTGTATTATGATCTATGAGAGTATTATTGGAAGGATTACATGAAGATGGAGATTTCCAAATATACATTAAAGTGATTGGTATGTCAGCGTGTGAAGGTTGAGAGTTATAAGTCTAAGTGGATGATGCATCCATTACCCATACTATCATGGAAATAGAAAATATCACCATGGACTTTGTTACTAGACATTAAAAGACATCTAAAGGAAGAAATGCTATCTTGGTTGTTGTGGATCATCTTACAAAGACTACCCACTTCATTACAATTTGATAGGATCTAACATTGGATCAAATGGCATGGATAAACATATGATAAGTTGTAAGGGTGTATGGTATACCTTTATTGTTTTTATATAATAGAGATATAATATTCACCTCTATGTTATGGAAAAGTCTCCAACATGCTTTGAATACTGATCAAAACATCAGTACAGCTTATCATCGTTAATTTGATGGTTAATTTGATAGGAATACAAACACTTGATGACATGTTTAGAACATGCACAATGGACATAAAAGAAGTATGTGGTCAACATCTTCCTCTAATTGAGTTCTCTCACAACAAAAATTTCCACTAAAGCATAGAAATGGCTCTTTATGAAGCCCTTTGTGGGAAGAGTTGAATAACAAGTTCATGTTGGCATGATGTCGGGGAACAAAAACTCCTAGTTCTAGAAATGGTCGATGAAATTGTAAAGATGGTTAAGACCATCCCACATCACATAAAAGATACTCATAGTCAACCAAGGTCTATGATTACAACCGTTAATGATACCTAGATATTGATTTTGGACATATGGTTTTCCTCTACATATCTCCCTGGAAGAGAGTGAAGAGATATGGGAAGAAAGGAATTTTTTTCCAAGGTACGTAGACCCTTTTGAGATCCTTGATCGTTTCAAAGAAGCAGCCTATCGACTAGAACTCTCATAAATCCTTTCTAAAGTACATGATTTATTGTAGGTATCACTCTTGAGGAAGTACATACTTAACCCATCACTGGTACCAAATCCATACGTGGTACCATTGGATATTTCCCTCTCATATAAAGAGAAGTCAGTGATGATCTTAGATCGTAGGGAAAATATTCATGGAAATAATATAATTACCTTAACCAAAGTGTTTTGGATAAACCTCAAATTTGAAGAAGAAACATGAGAACTATAGGATATGATCGTTCATATTTACCCTCATTAGTTTTAATGTGGGAGAAGAAATTTGAAGGTTAAAATTTCATAAGATGGGAAGCTTGTAATGACCCGATCATTTATGAATATAATTCCCTTTCATTTAATGTCTTATGGATATAGAAAACACATTCACTATTTTTTTTATTGTAATTGGGTTCAAATGGATGTAATGTATCATTAATTTTGATGATATAGGCATTGAGAATTAATCAATTTAAGATTTAAAAATCCTTTTGACAAACAGAATAAAGAGGAAGGCCTCATCCACTAGATTCAAGCCATACAAATCTCATTTTTTGGCGAATAGGAAAAAAGTAGCATCACTGGGCTTCTCTCTTCACTGAGCCCAAGTCGAGATTCAACATGTTATAATTGAGTGGAATCACTTCCAGGAGAAGTTCAAAATAATAGAGACTACCAACTGGGCGATGTTATCGGAGCCACCCCAAGAGTCTCTCACCATTGCACACATTATCCTTAGGTATTATACTGGTTTTATCAAGAGTTATGTAACAAGGTATTAGTTACGTACTATGTAATTAGTTTTTATAAATAAAATTCTTTTTCCATCAATTCTTTTATGGGAATAGTCATTCTTTAAAAAAAATGAATCTGTTAAATTTATTTTTTTAGTAAAAATGGTACATCTCATAAAACTATACATCATTGTATTAAACTAATATTTTTATTAATAATATTTTATAAAACATATAAATGATTAATATATCAATTCCTTATCATAAAATGATTAGGTAACCAGTTTAATAAAATTTATATTTTTATACAATAAAACCAAAAGTGTATTTTTAAATAATTTATTTCAAGAAATTAATGAATTTGTGAAATAATTAATATTTTAGAAAAATATAATTATTAAATAACTTTTATTAATTATTAATGAGTATATACTTTTTATGAATTTAAAGGTAATTTGTATTAATGTTTGATAACTATTTAGGTCAAAACCAATGAATTTCCAATAAATGTCAGTTTTCATATTAAAAGTGAAAATTCCAAAATTTAGAGAATTATTTAGATTAAATTAATATTATATTTGTAATCAGAGTATACAATTTATCCATTGGTGAATTTTTCATAGTTTTCTAATACAATAAACTTTTTGGGTAAAAATTAAATGTCATATAAATAAAATATTTGTTTAATAAAATCATATTGACCCCAAAAATATGTATTTAATATAATAATTGGTATTTTTGTCCCAATATATGTTTCCATATTATAAAATGAAATTTTATTTTTGTTTTACATATTTTATGCAACTATACTGAATAATCCAAAATATATAATATCTTGTATGATTATAAATTCATTTCATTAATAATGTGACTCACTTCCTCATCAGAAAGACTAATATTTTAATATGTTCATCCATTGGCCATATAAAATAATTTTTTACACTCCAATTGGGATAAAACCATGTTAAAACCCTATTTTATGTTTTTTGGATTTAAATATTTAATAATATAGATTTCAGATCATGTGTTCGTGAAATTTTAAGGAATCCCCCTCTCATTTCCTATATAAACCCACCCACGCACCTATTCCTTTCACTGAAACTTTATGAAGATCATAATAACACTTATATCATCTCTCTATATTCATCCCAAGGCACCCCCAATCTCCTAATAATCATCTCCCAAACCATTGGGAATGCACATCCATGTAAGGGTTTCCTTCCCTTTTGCTTTTTATCCATGCTTCCGAATAATGTTACACCATTTATTTTGAAATAAAAATGATGGGGTAGGCCTTCACACATTCACCATACTGACCTTATTATGTTTTAATGATGGTATACCTCTTTCCCTCTCATTAGTCACGCTTTTGTACACCTATAACCATGCCGAAATTTTGTAAGAGTTATTTCATTTCCTCTCGGTCTTCAAGATTATTTTTTATGTTACACCTTCTATTTCCAAGTTCATTATGTTGAAAAATGTATTTATATGACCCCATTAATTTTCATTTCATTTATGTTTGATTAGATACCCCTTTATCTCCCATCAAACATTTTTTATTAATTTTTATGTCATGTCGTTAGGCTACCGAAATTGCACCGTGATTTTTTATTCCAAAATCATCATGTAGTGAATAACATGCCCATTTCACTATCACGGGTATTCACCATTATGTACATATAATTATTAATTATATACATTCATTTATGTATTATGAATTACTTTATCAACATATAAATTATCATGTTTAATTATTCGATGTTATATGATCTATGTGTCACACTTGAGCATGAGATTGAAATGATTTTGAATGGTGCACCCTGATAGAATTACAATGCACTGGGTAATGTTTAGTATCATGATATGTCATGTTGGTACATGGATTTATCCAATTACATTATGTTTATGATGCATTGTTTTATACTGTTTCCACATTTCCCAGTTATGATAATCATGTTATATCCTACCTTTATGTTCATGTTTCTCTTGTGCTCCATTGATATGCCTATTGCTAACATGTATTGTATTATTCATGTTATTCCTTTTTTACTCTATTACATGGAATTATATCTCACCATTTTCTTATGTATGTCGTCAGTTTATCCCATTAAATTCTATGTACAAAGTAATGGTGTGGTCATGTAAAAGAAGTTTTAAATAAAGATGTTGTATTTTATGTCTTAAGTTTTATGTAATGATCGTAATCCCCAAAGGCCCTGGACCTCTAGATCTCTTGGGTAGTATTAAGTGAATTATTTCTATAATAATTCATATTTAATTATGAAATATAGTGTAGTATTATGATAATTATCATCTCAATATCACAACCTATATTGTATAATAACCCTTACCTCAACATAAGTGGGAATAATATGCCACCCATAACCATCTTTTCAATCTTGTATCCTCCAATGAATAGTTTCCCTCTATGGAACCATTATTATAATATCATTATATATGGTGTAATAGCACCTAAAAAAGAAATTCACATATAAAATTAAACACCATACCCAAATGAATTATGATTTAGAAATCAAATATCACAATTAATAAATTAAAAGGAAAATATGTCAAAAAATTTTATCAAGGGTTAACAACTTAATATTCATTTCAAGAGGTTATGACCCACCTAACCAAAGAACCACATTCTTGTTCACCTTGTGTATATCCTATCTATATCACTTTTTATACACATTCCCTTAATAGTGAATCTATTTTTTCTTATAAATCTAGTATCTTATTGAGGTCCTCCATTAGATTATCTCCCACATTTCCAATCTCAATATTTCTTGGAACCCATCACATAGAATCTAAATATTGTGTATTTAAATATTATAAAAGACATATAATATCTATAATAACATAAATTTTAAATGTAATAGAGTTTTATATAATTTAACTGATATTTAGGTCAATCATAGAACATGTTAATGTAACAAACATATGAAAATAGATCAAGATAAGAAATTAGAGATATATTTGAAAAAATCTACATCATACTAGTGCAAACAAATCTGTAGAATATTTGAAAATGAAATTTTCTAAAATGAACTATATCTAAAGAATAAAAAAAATTGAAAAATAGTTAAATAATTGAAATAAAAACATATAATTAAAAAATAATAAAATATGATGAAATGTTAACTGGTAATTATAGTCTCTATTATAGCTATCTGTAAGATAAAAAACACTCAAAACGTGTGAATAATGTAAGAAACCCAACATTGGAAGAGTTGTGACCATGAAATGGTGGATAAATTTTTGAATGATGCCATAAATGTTTATAAATCATTTATTATCCATTAATATTAAAACAAATTGTTAAATACTATTATTTAAAAATAATATGAGTCATGGTTCAAAGAATATTCTCATCAATAATAGTTTGATGAACCATTTCTGTTTCTACGTGGATTATACTACAATCATCAAAACATGGTTCTGATCCACATAGAAGAATCATCAATCTTTTACTTAATATTTCCATAGAATATCACTCCCCCTTAAAATATAAATCACCTACTTTATATGATCTACAATTTGACACACTTACCATGATACACTTTATAAACATACTTTGTTTTGTGAAAATAAAAACAGGTAGAATTTTCCTGATGAAATATACATAATAATTTCTATACATTATAATATTACTACATAATAAATTCCTCTTGATAAAATTTATTAACCACCATGGTTTGATTACATCAACCATGGTCTTACTAGTATCAATTTTTAACTTTCAAAAAGGAAAACATAATAGATAAATATGAAATTGTAATCATCATGTAAATGTGACCCTATACTTCATTTGATCACATCACTCCTCAAAAATTAAATAGATTATTTTTGGATGTATTTATAAATAATTATTTATGACGCATCATGATTATTTTTAACATGTCCCCATAAAGTAAGGCCCATATATAAGGGTATTCAACTATATCATTTCATAAGAATTTTAGTGAATCATGATTAGTTAATAAAATATATTTTTCCAAATTTTCACCAAGCACAATTTTTCCTCTACCGATTATGCCTTAAAGGACCACATATAAATATTTCTTAAATCATGTTGCAAATTATTGTCCATAATCTTATTCTAAAATCTAGAAAAAATGATGTGGATGACCTATACAACCCAAAAAAAATATTAATTACATAGATACCTAAGCTTTTAAACGTAATTATATAGGTTGGTATATTAACACAACCTAGGATGTTATATCTACTCTACCATATATCTTATAATAAATGATCATTTCTCCCAGGAGTCTTATGGACTCATTAGGGAAATATTCTTTCCCCCATTCCAGCTTTTTTTATTTTCCCTCTCATATATCTTCATCAAAATATAAATGATACCACTAAAATATTTTTAGAGGACAAAAATTAGATTTTTATTTGTGTCTATTAAATCATAAATACAAATTTTATAATTATTAAATGAAAAATCATATTTGGGATTGATATTATTAGTACAGATTAGATGATAAGGGTTGGGTGGATATCACTAAAGTTATTCCACATAAAATACAATGTTAAAAAAAATATTATGGAATGTCTAACCAAAATGATTTTATAATCATCCTTAATATATTCAAGAATGAACTCATGAACATATTATACTATTTCCCTGGATTTTATATATGAATATATATCCATCATAGTGATACCTACAATATTACAAGATTATGCAACTAGAACTCCAAAGGATGCCCTTTACCGATTAGTATGTGAACTCTTCAAAATATAAAAGGTAACAAACTACTTCTTTTTCATCCGAATATATTCCATTTTCTTTTATTTGAATATGTTATTTTTTACAATTAACTCATAGGCCTCCATCCATTATATTTTCAATCAATATGGATTGATAAAAATAAAGGTAAAGGTAGATGTCTGAATCTATGCTCTATACAAATTTTATTAGTTTATTAGTATAAGTATGATATAGATCCTCATTGAATACCCTATATAGTATATAAAAACCAATTATTTTCATAATATCTAGAATATAATTTTAAAATTCTCTTTTACCCAATGATTATATGAAGTACTAGGATGAACATACATGTTAATAACCTTATATAACTCTTCCTAGATATGCAATGTAAAATGTTCATCATAATCTAAAATGATAATTAAATATTATAAATTAAGAAATTTTATATTATATAATTATTTTTACATATCTAATAAATATAAAAAATTTCTTATATTGGATGAAATATAAAAACTGTTAGTAATATGTTCATACAAACCTGATTTGCATCATTGTCTTGAGGAATACTTAGAAAACCCATCCAAATATAATATTTATATCATTGTACATCTACATTGAATTGTATAATGGATTAATAATTCTATTAGGTGGTTTTTTCTTGGTCTTAACCCACTAACGGGTAGTAAACTATTTGATTAAACATTCAATGTTATTCCTTGTCCGAAATTCTACTTTATTCGTAGAATATCATTTTAAATCACAGAATTTCCTAGGTGAGAACCCCAAATAAAAAAACTGAGTTCCCTAAAATATCATCATTAAATCTTGGTGGGACTACATTATGACCTCAATCATAAAGTATCAAATCAATATCAATGAATAAATCTTGTGTAAACTCTCTACTATTTAAATATTCACTCATCACCCAATTGAATTAATAAGATATATAAGTATCAATTGTTTTGTCCATATATGGTTATGTTATATACAAATACCCAAAGGGTCACATTATTTTAATAATTATGAAAATATATTTTCTTCTTATAAAAATGGGAAATCATATTCTCCCAACATTTAAACTCAATCTATACATCCTCTTTACTCTTACTATTTAGTAAACTTGCAATGGTGTTCCCCTTCATAAGAAAAATATCAATGGTAAGGACAATATATATCCCTACTTAAAACTATGAGACAAAATCTATAAATAAATTATGAAACTATTTTATTTCTGGATTAAATATACCTCAGGTATCAGTAGGTCATCTCAAATAACACTAACAATTTTGGTTCTGATCCCACCCTATTAGTGAAGATTGTGACCCACATATCCTACATTCATATCACCACTTCAAAAATTAATATAAAAATTGCCTCTATAGAAATAAAATTTCTCTCATTAATGATTGTTGTCGATATGGGTTAATTATCATTTTATCCATTTAATTCAAAATATCACATCAAAATAATCCATCTCCAACATAAATAAATACCAAAATAATCTCTAATGTCTTAAAACTATGGTGATACCTGAATCTTATAAATATTATTTGATTAAACACATAGATTTTTATGGATAAAAATAACCACATGTTAAATGTCAATTGATATCCCGAATACATAAAAAAACAATGATGATATTATAGAATGTGATATACCAATTTTAGATAATTAATGTTACAAAGTGGAAAATAAAAAATTCAAAAAATAGATTTAGTATCTAGATTTGTATAAGTTGGATCCATTATGTATAACATGACAAAAACATGGCCCGGAAATCAAACATGACTCTAGGAGTAGTTTATTTCCATTTATAATGTTTCCTTTTCCAATGGGAACTCCATCCACTATAATGACCTGAATATAATTTGTAAATACAGTTACCACCATATTTTGGAAAATCTAAACTAGATCCTTAACCATTCACAAATCTGGATCCCCTACTAATAACAACCAACAAATAACACATACAATACTAGTTATGGTTTCACATCCTCCCATATAATTGACACTAATATTAAGACATCCTTTGTTTTTTGATAAGTAGTGAATATGTTTGATAGCATACATGATACACTACATCTTATTAAAATCTAAAATAAATATTATCTATTAAAGGATACATTTATAATATAGTCATTTAAATTTAGATAATGACTAGTATTAATTGAATTATGGAAATATTATATACACATGTATATGTTATTATTTGGTGACAAATTATTTATAAATGAATGTAAAAACGTTTTTAAAATATAAGGAAATATTATTATGAAAAACAATTTAAACATCAATATGTGTGTTTTACAAATAATAAAATATCTTTTTTTATTAAATGAAATAAAGAAATATATTTAATATTTTCAATGTATTGTTTATAATTAATATAATATGTAATTTATACAAGATATTGTGTGTGATGTGTAGTTTCAGGTAGTGTTTTATTATCATAATGGAATATTGGTTAGTGCTTTAGTGATCTGTTTTCCTATGGAAGGGGTGATTTTTTGTGTTCTATGATGCTTCCTATATGGGCCTAGGATGTGTCTTGATGTAGAGGAGAGTAGCAATCTAAAATGGTTATTTGATGTTACACCCCCATGAGCATAACTATAACACCCATGATCTAAATTAAGTAGTGGTCATGTTTTCATAGATGTTTTGGAGACATTATCTTACTTGGGATCACTTTTTGGTCTTCACAAATCACAAGAGTTTGAAATATATATTTTTGTAGTGAGATCGTAACATGAGACATAGGAGGTGGATGGAGTTTATTTAATACTATGATTTAGTGATCTCTTACACCTCGGGAAAGGGTAATTTTTTTGATGATTCCGTGAGAAAAAATTATTAGATGGACGTTATTCCAGAATCGGAATATGCTTGGAAGGAGATAGAGGAGTTATCAACCTTTCACTTTGATGTGGTATTGGATGGTGGTAGAGGTTGTTTGATCCAAAAGATGGAACAATCTTATCTAATGCGATTTTTGGAGGAGTATTAGTGTGGAGACATAGAGGAAGAGGTGAAGTGTGATCATGTTGGTCATGGTGATGCTTCGAAGTGATGGTCGAACGGTGGTTAGAAAACTATTTTTATCCATGGAATCCTATTTGTTCAAGTGGTGATGCATGGGGGAGTCTTACATGAGATTCATATATCACACTTAGTAGTAAACCAAGGAGTTTATGAGATATAATGAGGCTTGAGGATGTAATTTGGGTAGCCCAAGATGAAATTGGAAGTGGGGGAGTTTTTGGAGAAGATCTTAGTGTGCCAAAAGGTGAAGGGTGAGCACCATGTTCCCGATGGTGTATTTCTTCTATTAGAAGTACTTGAGTGTAAGTGGGATGAAATATCAATGGATTTTATCATAGGGATACATAGAGATCTAATATGTTATGAATATATCTGGGAGTAGCTGATCAGTTTAAGAAACAAGACAACTTCTCAGTGATTAAGGAGTCAGGCGTAGTATATGAATTAGCAATGTGGTATGTGTATTATGTGGTATGATGTCATGGAGTTCTGTGATCCATTTTCTCGGATTGGGAATCATGTTTTACCTCAGGAGTACATAGGGGTTTGCAATATGATTTTGGAACCCAGTTATGCCATATCACTACCTTCCACCCTCAGAAAGATGGGAAGATAAAATGAACTATCAAGGTGTTGTAGGTTATGATGCGAGCATGCTAATGGGATTTGGGGGTCTTGGGTGTGATAATTATCAATATTCAAATTTTCTTATAATAATATCTATCACTATTCCATTCGAATTAATCCATTATCTTATTTGTATGGAAGACTGTGTCATTCACCATTGTGCTGGGAAGTGGTTGGGGAGACATTTTTTCTTCATCCCGAGGTAGTGTAGAGAACAAAATATAAGGTTCATCTTGTCTGAGAGAGGATGAATTTAGTTCTGGACTAACAAAATTCATATTCTAATCACTGGAATAGGGGCCTAGAGTTTGAGGTTGGGGACCCCATGTTCTTGAAGTTTTACCCTCGATGTGGACAGTAGAGGTTTGTTAGATGGATTAATATTAATCCCGGTTTCATCGAACCCTTAAAAATGTTTGAGTGATTGGGAAAGGATCTACAACATCTTCCACATCTCTAAAATTCATCCGTATCAGCATGATAACTCCCATGTCCTTGATTGGGGAGAGTCGGATATCTATGTTGGTGTGATGTATCTGGAGCCGATAGTAGATATATATGATTATTTAGAGAAGGTGTTGTGTAGAAGGACCATTCATTTTATTCTCATGTTGTGGAGTCATGTTGGCATGGAGGAGAGTAATTCAGATATGTAAACATAGATGTGTTCACAATACCTAGAGTTTTTTTTAGTTTTTCCTTGTTTTATTTTTCCTTAAGAGGTGATTCTTTAAACGAGTTTTATAGGTGATGATTGGTTTTCCCCTAGGTTGGGATTTTTGTGGCTCAATGTGTGATAAAGACATGACATGTGAAAAATGGAAGACCTAGTTCCTATTTTTGATGCATTAAATATGATGCAATTAAACCAATGCAGGTGAGTTTGTGCTGTAAAGAGAAAATATAATTTTTACATGGAGGAAATGTTTCTCTAATTCATGTGACTGATATTTCATGGTAAGTTTCATATTTTTGGGTGTTTCATAGTTTTTTAGGTTATAAAATGTTAGAGGATGTGTTATTGGATGTAGATATTTCCACCATAGCTTTCAAACAACACAGGGTGGTTTATCTTATAATTTTAATGGGTTTGGTTTTTAGTGATGTTCCATGTGTAGAGATATCCTTCATAGGTATCTATAGGGGTGGTCATTCAGATCTATCTTCATTCCGAGCTTTGTTTTGGATTCTCTAGGGAGAGAATAATTTGAGATGTATCTAATGTAACAGTTTGTGTCTTTTTGGTCTATTTAATTGTGAGTTTTTTTTGGTAGAAGTGCTTAGAGGAGGATCAGAGGGAGTTTGACTATGTTTATTTTTTAAAATATAGATTCAAAAAGGTTACACATCCTGTAGTATTATTTTAGGGCATGACGTATGGTTTTACGTCTTTTCCTGCAATGCTTCACGATTTGCAGACTTTTACACTATGTGTAATATGGATTCACATCTTGAAATACTTTGGGGTATGAAAAATAATATTAAAATCAAGAGGCAACTAGTTTTTTTGTCATAAGTGGAAAAATAGGTATTATATTCCATTAAAGGGGATTACATGTCATGTTATACCTCGATTTTGTAATGTTTTAAAACATTTTTGCCACTCATGTTTTCACAAATCCTACTACTACATCCATCTCCCTCATTCCGGATGAACCTTATGTTCCCTAAAGAGTTATAAAAACCCTCTTCCTTCAAATTTGATCTGTTGATCTCAGTGATAGTTCATTTGTGATCTGTGGTGATCCAATTTATGTTCCCCCTTTATATTTCTAGCAGTCTCCCTCATTTTGGTCTCATTTTATTCTATATGTCATCATCTTGAAATGGTGTGTGCTTATTTGTGATTCCTAATGGGGTCTCTTTCATTTTTTATTACTGTAGTGATGTCGTAACATCCTCATATGGATGTTGTTATTATAGGATAGGTAACTAGAGTACAATTACGTGATTAATTCGCCTGTGAAGAACTTTTACAACCCTTCTAGGTATGATTTACCTTGATTATCATTTTTTGTGAAACATGAGGGAGGTGTATTTCTTTTATCACCCTTGGATTATAGATCTGAATAATTAATCAATGATAAAGAACTGGATAACTAAATTGGAAAGTAAAAATGTGGTTTTTTGTCATGTTTTTTATAGACATGATATGTATTGTAATGTTGTGATAATACATCCTGAGCACCCCAATGAAAATGGTGTCTACTATTGTATTTGTTTATGCACTAAATAGATTTAATGTTGTTTGGTTCATGTTGAAAACATATATATGGAAATCTTTAAACCATGTACAACTAGATAATATATGTATGAACTAGGATTACATAGTATTTTTAATTACCCATGAATTAGCAAGTGAAATAAAATAAGAAATGCCTTGCTAAATCATGAATTATGCTATGATTTGTAATATTGGGAAATGGGTCGTGTGGGATAACCATGTTTGTATATTTCTAACCAATAATAGATGGTTTTTCGATGTTGGTATGTGCAGGTTGTCTGTAGTTTTTTATGAGGTATGGTTGTGAATCATGAGTACATGTTGTGGGTTGGTGTGGGTGGTGTTGTGGATGACCATGTAGACTATACATCAACATGTATATATAATGGATTCTGTAGTTGATATATTGATTGTTTTTTAATGGATGGTCCCTTTTGTGAAGTGTGGTTGTGATCATGTTGTGATATGGTGTGTTTTTGGTTGTGTTTTAGAGTTATGGACTTGTTTAGGTTGGTATGGATAATTCAACCGAAGTTTCATCATGTTTGTCTTTTTTCATTTTATGTGTTATGTGGTGTGCTTGGTATTTACCCAGATATTAATGGAATAGATAATAAATAATTGATTAATAATGTTTGGTACTGGAATGGTTTGGTTTGGTTAATGGAATCGTTAAGTATTCTAAAAATTAATAATGGTAATGTATAATTAAATTGTAATGGAATATGAATTACGGTTGTATTTTATTGAGTGGAGTTGTGAATTTAAAGGTAGAATCATAGTTAGAAGTGATGATAGATGGTTCATTAATTGATAACCCAGAGGATGGGAATGTGTTGTTGGTATCATATATGTATACACTTGTATTTTACTTGTGATTTCAACATGCACCGCACACAAGTTGAGAACTATGTGCTGAACACCCCAATCATCAAAAGGGAGGGAGTGTTTATCAAACCCCATGGTGGGAGGATGTAATGTTGGCCATCAGTTTTTTCCTACTCCCTCCTCTTGGTAGTGATAGCCTTGGATTCTTCGGGCACATTGTGGTTTGGGGGGCCCAAGTGTGTGTGGGATAGTTGTGTTTTCCCAAGTGTCTCTTGGATTAGATGTGTTGTGATTTCCTAGGTGTTTTATGGATATGATGTTGAATGTGTCCCATGTGTCTTAGTGCGGGATGAGATGTGGTGTGAGGTACAGGTGTGTGTGGGAGGTATTTGATAAGCTTCATTTATAAATCTGACAGAACTAGTTGTGAGGCCCAGGTGTGTGCAGGCAGGATGTGATATGCTTCATTTTCCCATCTGATGGGACAGGTTGTGAGGCCCAAGTGTGTGTGGGCGAGTTGTGATGTATTACTATCAGAAGAGGTTGGAGCATGAGGATTTATTTCATTAGGAAAGAGTGGATAAACTAGTTTTAAGTGGTGTAGGGTACCAAAATCATATATGTTCATAAAATATTAGGTTACGTGACATGCATTACTTGATGAGTGTGCCTTGGTTATGTGAGGAAGGTTAGTATACATTCTTAGGTGTTGTTGGTTCTATTATTTAATCATGGGAGAATTAGAATGCTTCTCTCACTTGTGAATGAGAGACTTGGGTTTTTTTACTGAGTATACCTATATTCTCACTCTTCATATATAAAAAATATGTTCTAGTTTTTAGAAGTATTATATGGACTGTACTAGACATTAGTAGCTCATTTCTTCACAGTTGTTCTGTCGCTGCCTATCTTAACTTTTGGTACGTTAGAGATTTATTTAATTTGTAATAGTATTATTTTAAACATACATTTTTTTCAATTTTTTATTTAATTTATATATGTATGGGAAGAGTTTTTAGTTTCATACATCTTATCACCTGATATTTTTTTCTATATAAAAGGGTAATGCCTCCAATTTTGGGAGACTTTTATACCCTTGGTGCTAGTCGCCACTCTATGGCTTACTAGAGGCCAGACTCTTGGGTCATCTTATTCATTTATTCATTTCCATCATAGGAGGGTTATATTCGGTGGTAAGGTTCATGAAATTATTATAGAAATCCTATTAAGAACCATGGCAACTTAATTTTATAGAATCACATATTAAAACAAAATTATTAAAATATATTCAGGTATTTATGAACATTTACAATAATAGGTATATCTATTTTATTTTTCTATATTCATGATGATTATGATATAAACCACGTTTTACCTTTTTTTAGATATGTTTCTATATTTATGGTTGTAAATTAACAACTATAGTCAATGTATGGAAAATACGTCCATAAAAGTTAATAAAAATTGTGTTAGAAATTAGTAGATCCAAAGCTTATTTGAGAACATGACTTACGTTATGAAAAGTAACCATGCATATATAGATCAATATACTATTAATAATATGATTCAACTATATTGGATTGATTCATATGACAGATTCCTTTATCTATTAATGGAACAACTAATGCATTATTTGTTTAATAAGAGATTAAGTGCCTTGAAATGATATTTCTTAAATGGGATATAATTAAAGAGAAATAGATATTTTTAGAATGAATTCTCTTAAGGAAAATATTGATCAATATTTTTAAATAATCCAAAAACCAAAATAGGTGTAATAATTTTAATATATAGAGAATTTTTAAAGTGACACTCTATGATAAAAACATTCCACAACACTATAGAGATGATATTGAATGAAAATTCATTATTTTAAATCAGAAAGAAGAGGAATATATTGTAGAGTATGTTTCAATAACCTGATTTTTAATTCCTTATATTGAAAACATTTGTAATCTAGAATTCATGATTGGCTATTTATTTTCAGGTTTAAATCCTAGTTCCCAATGGGATCCATTTATTCTACCATTTTCATCATAAGATGATATAGAATCATGTTTTATAAGTAATTATATATAATTTTATATGGATAATATGATATTGGTAAATAAGGAAAAGAATATTTCAATTTAGTATATTTAATTCTTAAATTGTTAAATTATGAATAATGGGATGATGTGATTTACAAAATATTAAAATTGTGGAAAATCAACTTTTTACAATCTTAATGTGAATTTTGGGTTTTTTGAACTGTGCATAATAGAGTCATAAGTATCATAAATATAAAAGAATTAATGAAATTATTTTTATCTAGTTCATTAACAAAAATAGATAAGTCATTATTCAAACCAATGTCTCAATCATTAAGGGGTTTATCCAAAGAATATTTCCTTGAAAAAACAAACATCTTATTTGATCACTATAGCTGAGTTGTTATATCCAAATGATGTTAGGGAAGTTACTTTGATGATAAAATAAAATTTATCTAAATCATTATTTGAAATTGGGTCTTTAAACAGTTCTATATCTTCAATATTTTCTTTGAAATTTTTATATTTCAGCAGTACCTTATTGAAAATCATTTAAATCGATACATCTAGTGACAATATTTGGGAAACAAGGATGTGTCAGTCAATCACCATTTTGACAAATAGATTTTTTTTTCAATGTCGATAATTATTCATATGGATGAATTTTTTATAAACCTTTGTATGGATTGAGCATCAAAATATATTCATTTTTACAACCATATGTAATTTACTATTTAATATGGGGATCTGCAATACCATGTCATCTTAGAAAAAGTTATATGATCTATATCTTGTATGGATCAACATCTACTAGATCTTAATAACGAAATTATTTGAATAATATTTCTGTATAACCTATAAATGGGAATTTTATTCTTAAAATATATAATTAAAAAATATTTTTAATTATATTTGTGTGTTTCCAAAAAAACTACATTAAAATCCTCACGGGAGTGATGTTGATTTTCAATAAACCTTAACCAGGATGTATAATTGATGTCTAAGTCTCCCTAAATGATATAAAATTTATAATTAGTGGAACCAAAGAAGAAAATTATGTAACCATGTGATAATTTATTTATACACCCAAGTTTCTCACTATTGGAATTTTCTATTCTTTATCATAAAATGAAGGATGGATTCAAAAGATTGTGAATTTTTTATTGGGAATATAATTCCATAACCAAGGTAAAAAAGTATCACATACCTTAAAATAATGATTATTTCAATCAACTATATGGAGATAAATTTTTTTGATATGATTTATTTTTTATCTGAGTATCTTCAACTATGAGTAAATAATGGAGATTTTCCAATGATTGAATTTCAAGGAATTTATATACATTAATAATATACAAAAATTCACTATGGATTGACTAATTCATCCTATAATATTTTCAATTTGATGAGAAATGTATTAAAGTATAATAAAAACAATTTCATTTTATTATTTACTGAAGAACACCTGAAATACATCAAATGATTAACTAAGCATGAAAATCAATTTTAAACCATTTTTATCACTATTATAGAAAAGGAGAAGTATAAAAAACATATAATAAGTGATTTTTTTAATTTAATAAATTTTATTCATTATCTATAAGGTATTAATTTTTTATATATAGATATGTGTCAATGAACTGGATTTTTAAATTCCATTACTTAAAATGATATAGTTATTTTTTAGGAATCGATGAAGTTAGTGGTTTATGAATATAATTCTACAAATGAAGAACTTTAGTTGGAAACTATTATCTTTTTGTGGATGACATAGAGAGATTACCATCATTATTAAAATTATTAAATACATTCATACCAAAGTAAAATAAAATACATATTCCCATTGAATAACATATATTGTGGTGATGGAGATGGAATTACGACTTCACCTATTTTTATTTATCAATAAACTATTACCACGAGAAGGAAAATAACGTGGGTGATGCATTGTGTTGGAATGATCCTATAGTTTTTAATAAAATAATGATTAAGATAGAATCAATATTCATATATTTAGTAATGTTTTATAATGGAATCATTATTGGTGTTTAAACATCCCATCCATTTAAAAATATTTCCAATCCCTTTTTATAGGATAAAATTTAATGTTTTCGACTAGATTATACGAATTTTAAAAATGAAATCAATGTTGAAAATTATGAGAAGTTGGATGAATTCTTTTGAGAAGATGGTATATTGAAATTTGTAAAATGGTTATATTCTAAATTTTTTCTTAAAGTCAAACGCTTATTATTAGATGAATATCATATCTCTAATTTTTCTATTCACCTAGGTAGCAATAAAGTGTATTTTGATTTTAAGGAACATTATGGGTGGGATAATTTTGAAATAAGAAAATTTCAGATGTTGGTTAATGATGTATGGTTTTTCAATAGTAAATGATTGAATTTAAAAACAATAAATGATTTATGAAACCTAAAACTCATCATATGTGTAAATAAGATGATATTATTAAAACAGTTGCCTTAATATTTTCGAAATAATCCATGTTATAATTATTTCATGTTAGACAATTTGGATCACTCGTCCAAATCTACACATTTTACTGCTATATACGAAGATCTACCTCTTGATCTCCACACACATGTCTATATTAATGAATTTTTTAGGCAATAATTTATAACTATGATTATCATATTTGATGATGAATGATAGTTTATATTGAAGTTATAAAAAATTAATAAGAATTCTCTTGATATTCAACAATATATTAGCGCTTATTATCATTACATGAAAAATTGAAAGAACAAAAGGATTATTTAATTTTTATATGTCATGATGAGGTCATGATAAATTGAAATTTTGGGTCCGTATAAATTTTTTTATAATTTGATGATTTTTTTGAATAATATCCTCCGTTTTACCAATATAATGTCACCATATGAATATTTTTATGGGAAAATATCAACTATTCAAAATTTTTTGATGGATTTGGTGAAAGACTTATTTTAGGGTGAAAACATTTTTTAGGAGACAATAATAAATATTATAACTATTCAAATTCATGTTAAAAAATCTCAAAGTTTTCATAAATTATATGGAAATAACTAAAGAAATTATCTAAAATTTCATTTTGGGGATATGGTTTTTGTAAAATAATCTTCATGGATATTTTTTATATTTTTTGAGATGAATGGGAGAAAATGTCCCCAGTAAATTATCCCTTTTAAAATTCAATTGGAAGTTAGATTAGGGGATTACATTTTTTCAATAACACATATCCTCTCTAATGATAGTGAGGATTTCAATTTGTTATAAAATTACATGACCAACCTAACAGATATTCTCATAAATAAATTGAAAATTGAATCATACATTATCTTATTATGATTATCATATCAAGATTATTAACACTAAATTGCGAGTGTGGTCTAATCGATGGTCACAATTATTGAATGTACATTGGATAAAAATAAAATAAAGGAGGTATTGTTAGAAGTTTTATATGTTAGGAAGAAGTAATTCACCGAAATAATCATGTGGTGGAAATCTATATAGAGGTATGAATACATGTTTTAATAATATAATAATGTAACAATTATGATTCAATTAAATAATGTTAGGATTTCATTCAAATGTAACTATATTTGAATTAACCTAGTTTTATTCTAAAATATGATATATAATGTCATTAAAACATAAATTAACAGATTATATAAATTTAATTTGTTTAATTTAATTCCATTTTCTAATTTATCATATTAAAAATATGTTATGTTTATTTTTTATGGTATTTTAGACATATTTTACTTTTTTCTACAAGTTAAAAATACAAATTTTATAAAAACAATCTTATTTTTGAAATTATAATGACATATGAATAAAATGAAAGTATATTTATAAAGTTTTATATGAAAAATATAATTTTAATAAAAAATATATAACATATAAAAATTTAATTTTGAACATATATTTAAATCATAAACATTTCATAAATTTCTGTAAATGTTTATGTTCTAATAAAATTAGATTTTGATTATCTCACAGAATTATGTATTTTCAACGTAAAAATTAGTTTTGGATTAGTAATAATGAAAAATAAGACTCATTTTATATAATATTATTAATTTAATCTCATTATAATCAACACTATAATTGAATTTTCAATAAAATCATTTTCTATCTTGTAATTTTCGTATTTATAAAAAAAAATTATTTGCATGAAAATAATATTAATTAATCACTTTATTCGGCATCATGGTTTATAATTATTGAATATATGATTTTTATTATTATTTATTATTAATATTTATTATTTCATTTTCTTCATGTGTTTTCCCATTTTCCCTATGTTTGTTTTGTAGAAAATAATATTTAGGGACCCGTTAGTTGGGGCGTATCAGTGGTACAAGGTTAGAGGAAACTATGAACCCACCTACAAGAAACTATGCTCAAATGACATTTAAACTATCTATTCCATGATTATTTCAACATGGATGAGCCCCCTTAAAACTGTGTTGTATATATTCTCTAGGATAAAGGTGACTACATAGTTGCTGGAGGGTTTGGGAAAACACATGGTCTAACAATAATGGATATCTAGGTCATTAAATATTGGTGATTTTCCCTTCTACCCTCTATACGTTTTAACTCAGACAACCACTAATTCTATCTATTAAGTACTTTCTTCCCTAGGATCATCCACCTCAAATTATCATCCCCCATGTAATTCAATTTTTTTGGATTATGAATTGTATCATAAAAGAATCATCAACTATGCCTCTTTCCTTTCAATTTCATCTCTATTCAAGGGTTTTTCTTCCTCCTTCATAGATTTTAAATTTTATAGTGGATTAATGGACTTAATATGGGTTGAATCCTATTTTTTGGGTAAAATTTATATTTTTCTTCATCAATCATGACTTTATATAATTTTATTAAGGTACGATTGTTGTACTCCACTGGATTATATATAATTACAATATTAAGGTAGGTGTATCCATCCATTTACATTTTTAAATGATTTTTAGTGTGCATTTTCATAATTTTGAATTTTTTCTATAGAACATGTGTGTGGTTTGAAATTTGTTTTAAAAAAAATTAGATGCGTATTTGTTGGATGTTGAGTTGTGAAATGGAAATTATTGGATTTATTATCTTTATTTCAAGTTGTGATTATAAATTATTCTTATGAATTGTGTAATTGGTGTGAATAATTCTATAAAATGTTTTCTTTTTGGAAATTCACATGATAATTTATTTACCAATGAAAAGTGATGGATTTCCATGTGTGTTCATATTTCGTGATGTGTGTATGTGGAAGTGGTGTTCTGTGTGACATGTGAAATTAAAATTGATCTCAATGGTAATATTAGGAATCTAGGTGTGAAAAAATGGACTAGTATGCTTATTGGATCCGCAGTGCCTTGGAATAACTCTCTCTATAAGGATTGAAGACACAACACTGATTAAACATTTCGTTGATTATAGACCACTAGCCCTTGGGATTGATTCCCCTCTATTGGATAATGCATGATGACATTGTGGGATATAGTATTTATAACATCTTCACCATGATACATGGTTTCTAGTATCCCACTAGGGATATTATCATTATGGATTTCTAGTGACATGGTTCTCTCTTATGATGGGGTGGTTTTCCTCTGTATACGATGCACCATAATCATATGTTAAATTTCATTTCGTTCTTCATTGAATTTTTTACCCTAAAAATTAATTTACTGAAAAATACAAGGTGATTGTTATTTGAATGTTTTGGAATGGAATCATTCATTTGGGTAGAATCCTATTAGGTTTTGGCTCACACCCTATATACACCATTTGATGTTTGTATACTTTTTTATGCATGAACCAGGTAAAGGAATAAAGTATCATTGGGGTGGTGGTGGATCCAGTTTCTTACATTCCTCCCCTACTATTGTTTGTGAAGGTATATTGACGACGATTTCCCTCTCACTGCTGAGAGGTTTGGACTTTTTGACTTTTTTCGTATCCTCCCATCTGGGAATTTTTAGTTTTTGTATAATGTTATAAAATTTTTAATTTGAATTGAAGTATATTTTTTGTTATGGATATTGGTCATGTTATCATTAATTATAGTTTTTTGTTTTATATCATTGCTAAAATTATTCTAAAATATATTATTTGATACTCACTCACTAGTTGTCCACTGGTGTGGATATGTAATGCCATTCAATCCATTCCATGTGCATGTTTGGCTGTCAGGTTGGATCAAACCCGAAATTGATTCATGAAGAAAATTTTTTTTGAGTGAGTTTATTATTTTCATTGTATCGTGACATTTGGGATAGTGTGGATATAATATAGCTAGGATTGTCGAGGATTTTCGTTATGTTTTCAAGTGTGGTATCGTGCAAACACAACTCATTAAAGACATTAGGATGCCATGGTATTTTGGTATGTTCATTAGAATTCTCATCTATGTGATACATATAGCCGTTAGACTATGCATGGACCCCAGATGGGTGCGAAGTGGTGTGGCTGGTTGTTTTGATGGATGTGGTTTTGTTTTGATATTTGGATGTGTTTGAGAATTTTGGTTGCTACTAAAATTTTTAGAATGGGGATATTGATGTATTTTCTTTGTGGTTTTTGTTGGTTGTACAAAGTGAATCCCTCAATACCTTTTATTCAAATATGAGAAGTGTTTGGGGAGATTTATCCCACTCCAATTGATGACATACTGGTGGATTTAGTTGTTTTAACTCACCAATATTTGGGCTAGGGAGTGGTATATAGTCATGCTAATGTTTTAGAAGCTGAACATGTATCCAGAAATAATAAACCTCATGTGTTCCTCAAGAATAATACTCCTTCCTTTAGAGGTAGTAATGATCCACATGAGGTATAGGAGCATCTTGATATGATTGAGGGGATGATTGGGTTTGATGAAAAACAATAGGCAGTGAAGCTGAAAGGCTATTCATTATTATCGGAATGTACCAATTGGAGTTGGTGGGAAAAATTTCAAACATGGAATCATGATTATATGTATTGAAATAATTTCAAGGATGTATCCAATTAGATGTATTTCTCTGAGACCATTTCATTCTCCATGATTCGGAAGTTTTTTTATCTTCACCTAGGGGATCAAGCTATAATTGAGTATGCTAATTACATTGGGGAGTTGGTTTGGATTTCACCTAGAGTGGTTTCTAAGTTTTATCTAAATCTTGGAAAGTTTGAAATGGAGTTATGGCCAAGTATTTGAACCCGACTAAACCTTTTTTAGTTATGAACCTGTTCAAATGTGGTTGATAGGGATTTTATGGTAGAGATTCATCATAGTAAAATGCCTAGTTTCTTTAGGTCCATGTTAGATGTGGGCCATTGTGGTTTTAGTTAATTTGAGAAAAAGAGGAAATATGAATATATGGTGAAGAGGGTCAGAGGTAACTCATACAATCCTTCCTAGTCGTTACAACTATTGTGACAGATTATAGAGTTGTTTTATGACACTAGTGTGGAAAGTTTCATCATGTGTGGTCTGTATGTTCTGCTCTGCAAATACCATGTCATTGTTTTAGTACCATCAGACATATGTCAACGTTTTTCAAGGTTGTGATCCCATATTTGAGTGGTCCAGGTCCCAAAACATTCAGGGGGATGACAGCCCAATTGGTACTATCTATGATGGCGGGTTCCCAGACTAGTGTTCCAAGTTGTAGGGTTCGATATTCTATTGGTCAGAGTCATGTCATGGAAAATTCATTGTCTAGTGGTCATTCCTAGTATTAGGCATAGATGAGGAATCTTCATGTCCTAGATTAGGAACCAGTGTAATATTTTGATGGAACTATGATAGTTAGAGGTTTCATTTTTATTGTGTCATCCATTGTTGTTTAATTTTTGATATTCATGTGTTTATTTAGTTTTCTTTTATATTATACTGGATTCGTTGAATTTTTCAACCAATTGTCTTTCCTATATGGTGGATTTAGTGATTCTTCTTGGTAGGATGTGAGAATAAAAATGGGATCACGCTTGGAAATCCATAAAATTGTTACATTAACTTGAACTAATATTATCTATCTAGTTTCATAATAGTTTGAACATCAATATTTATCCTAATATTTTTTGATAAGGTAAATTGTTTTAATAAAATTATTTTTTTAAAGAAAAATATAAATGTAAGAATAGTTTTTATAAACTCTTTAATCTGCAACATAAACTTTAAAAGATATTATATATTCTCTAGGATTTGTTGGATCATTAATGACCAAATTGTTCATGAATATACCACATATGTAAGAATATTTTGCAAGGTTTTAATTCGGGGAATTATGTTTCCGGTTACCAATCTATCATATACTCGATATCATTATAAAAATTCATAGATTAGTCTCAAAGATATTATATTGAATTAGTTTTTGGAAAATTTTATGTGTTTCCCAATTACTTAAAGATTGAAATAAATTATGGGTTGTCGTACCCCAATATTATTTATATAGTGGTTTCCATAGTTGATGATTATAGAAAATCCCTAGATGGTTTTATAAATTTAATGTATTAATTAACTCTTCATTCATTAATCATTAATGACTGAGAAATGATCAAACAATATCATGATAATTTTTTTTAGGATTAATTAGAAGAATAAATATTTTATTTAGTGATGGTTTTCTCACTTTTTCAACTCTGTTCATATAGTTATAAAAATAAAATTACTAGAATATAAAGAGAATGATTTTTTAAAATATGTATTGAAAATAATATTATCTATTAAAAATATAATAAACCATTTCTTGTATCCACATTTCCCTATTAAATATACTAAAAATTCAACATAACTCACTGGTTTAATTATAATAATAGAAGAATATATGTAGAATCATATAAAACACATTATAATTGGCATTGGGTATGGATGCATTTTCTCTTATCAAGAAAATTTCAAATTTGTTTAATGATGAAACAATATTATATAGGCTCAACAATGTGGGGAGATTAAGGAAACATTTACACATGGGGGATGAATTTGATAGAATTATTTATTACTAAGGATGTATGAAACATAATGTGGTAAAAATATTACATTATCTAAATTACTTTGTTATTCACAACCCCATGAATGATTAATTTTCAATTTAATTATCATGGAAATAATGAATATTATTCTCATATTAAACCATCTTTTATGGACAAAATCATGATGTTTATAAGAATTGGTTGCCTATTTGTTATATATGTATGGCCGAATCCACATATATTTCCTATTCAACTAAAAAAATGAATCTATCCATAAAAATGTAAAAGATTGAATAAAACTATATTATATAGTGATAAAAACAATTACATCCAAAAGGATTATCTTTTCTGGATTATGAAAGGAATGTAATCATTCCATAAATTTTTATAATTATCTCATTTTCGAGGAAGATAAATTTTCATCAACCCAATTGAATATTCTATTTGATTTTTTTTCATTATCATCAATGTTCTCACTAATAAGGAAATTTATACTTGATTTATGCATGAATGGGAATTGGATGTGAAAAAATTTAATGATATTTATTATCTATCAAGGAAAATAATACACATTTACTTTCTCAATCATCTTCTCATGGTGTAAAGTAATCATGAACATTTCACTCTTTAGATGATATTATATAATTGGTAAAAACATGATTCTTTTTTCTCTTAAGGATAAACCTAAAAAATAGTTCAAATCATAGAGGAAAATATCATGAATTTGGATTTTTTTAAGATAAGGATTGAAGGAATACAGTAAAGTGACAGGGGACTTGCTAAATAAATATTTAACCTTTAATAAATATTGATAATTATAGTCATTAATGTATTATTTTTGAAATTAATGTTATATTAGAAAATAAAAAATTGGGAGGTCCAATTAATATTTCCCATATTATGTTGTAAGACCCATTTTTTCTAGACATTTACCAAAACGGTTGGAGTTAGTTAGTTATGTTATGATGAATAAAAAAGTATTAAATAAAAATTAACATATTATGGATTTATTTCATGGTAATAGAATATTAATTACGTAGAAAGATAATTTTGTTGGCCTCATTGCTACTAATAATAATTATTTTGATATTACATTCCATTAATTTTATTTAAATTTAAAATATTAAAATATTCTTGCTAGTGAAAAGTATCAAAAAGTATAAATAAATAATATAATTGCAAAACTGTTTTTAAAATATCTAATTAGAGGGGAAAAATTAAATAGGTGGAGAAATAAAGAATAGCGAACCTATTATCTAGATGGGTAGATTTATCCTAGGGACTTTGACAATTAATACTCATAAAATAAGCAGTAATTAATTCCTGATAACATTATTCATATTCAAATGATATTAATAAACCCATATATTAAAGAGGTATAAATTATCTATGAATGTGAATGTCTATCAGATATTCTTTAATAGTGTCCACTAGGATGTCATTAAGGATGCTATAGAAGTTTAACATGTAAACTAAATTGTAAAAAATGATGTAAATAATCATTTTATATGTATTCAAGGATTTATATTTCACTTTATATATTTAAAAATGGAAAATTTCCAACCATGGTTCTTTGAACATACATTGAATAAGAAGGGTGTATTTTTTATGTCAACTTAAGATATTTTTTAGGAAAAAACTTTTGATACATTATTAATATTTTATTTTTTTATGATATAATTATGCTCTACAAATATGTTGATTTAAAAAGATATTGGGACAAGATATATGAACATTTATATTATTGGATGACTATGGCATCTAAAGTAGTTAGTTAATGTTAATATTTTTTTCAATCCAAGTGGTTATTCAAAATTTCTTTTTCTATTACTCTGATTTGTATAAATATCTAAAAGATTATATAAATTTTTATCTAACATGAAATATTGTTTAACATGTTTCAATGTGTAATATATATGAAATTGGTCTGAATATAATAATTAAAAAACTTTTCAAAACACTAAATATTGTTATAAAAACTTATTATAACTTAGAAATTTAAGGTAATAAAATTTATAAGAATGATTTTAAAATTTTATAATTATAACTTCACAAAAGACCAATTTGTTATAATATCTTCAATTTTTCAATGTTAATCATTACCCATATGTTAATTTTGGACCAATAATTCATTAATCAAATCAACATCCCTAATAAATGTAAATTAATTAAGTTAAATATTATCATGTTATATCCTTTTCCTAAAATGTAATACAAATACATAAAATTATATGATATAACCTATAAAATTTGGTTTTACAACTTATTAGAAACTCTTGGCCAATAATTTAATAATAAATTTGGATATTTTTAATCTTAATCTGATACTTCTAATAAAAATTCTTTTAAAATTATGTATTAGATGAATAATTTTATACATTTCATTATACTATTAATTATCATCTCACTAAAGAGATTAAAATTTTATCATTGAAAAAAATTCATATCAATATGATTAAAACATAACCATAATGGAAATATAAATCAGAAAATAAATCATTTCATCAAAATAAATCATAACTATAATTGTACTAAAATAAAAACATAATTCAAATAATAAGTATTAAATATATCCCAAAAAACTCCAACTGAATATTTTTACTATCAAAAAGTGAATATAATTTTTTATTATATAACAATCACTACATCCCCTATCCCTAAACTAAAAAAATATAAGATACAAAAACATTATCATAACCTTGATATGATGATTGTGAATCAAACATTTTAAACATCTTAACCTTATTATACAATTTAATGAAATATTTTCACCATATAGTTCTTTTAGATAAAATAAATTATATTATGTACATGGAAATTTATCCATCAAAATAAATTTCATAATTATTTTTCAGAACAAATTTACTTGTATTTTTCATAATAATATATAAACTTATCAATATAATATTTTTTAAAAATAACATTCAAATCATCATAATTGTGTATAAAATATAAATATAAAATTTAATATACTTTTTAAAAGGATTTTGGGTTCATGTGTACCATAAATAATCACCTTGATCATTTCAGGGTAAAAGTAATTTATATAAGTTTATATATTCACCGATGAATTTTTCATCACATATTTAAATGATACAATTTAATTTTGGATATCATTTTATCCATTCCATCATAACTCTATTTTATTTTTCATTCAAATAAAGAAATTATCATGGATTATATATCCTGAAATCTATAGTTTATCCAAACTATAGTGAGGACACTTTAAAAATATATATAGTGTTTTCACACATATTTTTCTATAAAATTTCCATCTCTAATAATTTTAATATAATCTTCATACCATCATTAATAACATATATAATATGTTAGTAGATATCTCAATTACTCTAAGTATTCAGTCTTAAATTTATACCCCATTTTTAAGTTTCATAGAAACACAATAAAATCATATATTGATATTAATTTGAATATACTCAATCATATATTTTTTCCAAAGTTTATAACTTTTATAAAAGATTAATAACCACCAATGTTAGAATAAAATATACCACATATAAAAAATGATTTTCTATACATGAAAAAAATAACACAGAAGAAATCATTTATAAAATAATATATCTAATTAATTGTTCCAAAAAATAATTTAAATAATATTTTGATGAACAAAAATATATTTTCAAATTAATTTAGTGAAAACATTGGTTGAAAAAAAATGTTATTAGAAAATATAACTTTGTAATCTATCAATTAAGGATTTTGATTATGATGTTATTGATTCTTCCATTGGGGATGCTTATGATTCACATTATACTAAATCAAGTAAACCAAATTGTAGATTTTTTATCTATTTTTTGTAGTAAGAATAGTGTTTATTGTGTGACCATTATGATTTGTTGAATATTATATAAGAAATAATCTCTCATAGGGTTCCTTTTTATATATATACTGATTTTTTATCTAGGGATTTTTCACTGAATATTAAATATAAAATTTTCCATGAATTTTATACATATGATGCATATATATCTCTCCAAACTATAAAATTAATTTAAATTTATAGTTTTTACATATAAATGAAAACTAATTAATAATTATCCTTAGAAAAACAATAAGTGAATTTTACATAGACAATATTGTGTAATTAAAAATTAGTTTCCTAGGACTTTGGAATGTCTCCATATCATTCATAAAAGAATTAGTTTATATACATTAAAATAATTAATCATATATCAATTTAATTATTTGATACAAATTTTTTTTTAAAATAACATCCATTGAACCATCAATATATTATGGTTGATGCAAACATTTTTTAAAAAACAAAGTATTATTTCGTAGTTAATTGAGGTAAGAAATATGGTTAATCTGAATCTATTACATGGATAATTTTTCTATGAATAATTTTTATTATTATTTTATTACATAGTAATAATAATACAACTTTATGAACACGTAATTCAGAATTACTTATCTATTTAGTAGGCATATCAAGCCATTGATACTTTTTATACACTCCAAAAATATTTCATAAAAACAATTTTTTGTATAAATTTCAAAGTTAAAAATAAAAGAAAATATTTAATTTTATTCAAGTTATATAATAAACTAAAATAAATAAATAATATTATTTTTAATTAATAAAACTATAAATTAGTTAAATTTAAAACCAAAATAATATATTAAACAATAACATTAAAATTGGGACAGTTTAAGAAGTAGTTGAAATTTTCTTCTCACAATTTCTTCATTCATCCCACCACATAAACATTAGTTCTCCTATTCTATTATTGATAAAGAAAAATTGGGAAATTTGATAATGAATTCTCAATATAGGTACTACTAATTCAATTATTAAGAATATATTCTTCATCCATACTTGTGAATTTATTATTGGTGAACTATGGAGTTCAATATTTATTTTGCATTGATATTTTATTTGGTTATACTTAAATGAATAATGGGAAAGAATTTTCTCTAAGAATCGATAATGTGAAATGTCAAGGAAATGTAATTTGTTTTGATATTTTATTAAAAATATTGATTTCATTGATTTTAAGGAAATTATAATGAAAAAATTCCTCAATATTTTTATTAATGTTTTTGATTGTGACATATTTATTTACTCTATAATTCAATAATATCATGAACATCAACTATGGACCAATTTTTAACCATTATATTCATTATTTGTGGTTTTTAAATTTATCTAAATATAAAATATAACATCTCAAATTAGATATTTTTCATAATCTATTCACTAAATAATTAATTTTTAAAAATTCTATAAATTTATGAGCATACAACGATTAGTCCCAAAATAAAACATTAAAAAAAATCATATCTGAATTATAAAAATTAAAAAAATCAAATTATCATGGAAAAATTAATGACTATAATATCCACCAATTAATTTTAATAGGATAGGATTAAATTAATATAGTCCAATGTGTGATATTAAAAGTTTCATGGGTTGAATATGAGGCTACTAAATGAACCTATTTTTATATTGATATTCAGAGTAAAAATATGTGTTACCTATATTTAATTTTCAATAAATACATTAATGTGAGTACTAATTCACAATGAAAATATTGTAGAATGTGTATCATGATATTTTAACATAGATTTCAGAAATCATCCAAATTTTGATTTAGAGTTGTTAGACGTTTCCCTTTCCATGAAGAAATCGCAATATTGTCTAGATTGATGGAGGTGTGATATATATAATAAAAAGTATGATTCAAATATATGTTGAAAAAAATAATTAAAATATTATGAAAAATTGTTATATAAACATTATGATTATAATGGTACCATTAATCATCATTTTGTATAGAATCACATGGTTAATAACGTATTAAATAGAATGAATCATAGTTTACTATATAAAAAATCATACATGATCAAATGAATGGTCAATAGATTGATTTAGGAATATGTATCATAAGTTAATATATTTCATCATATCATTCATATTTTTTCACTATTATTATATAAAATCAGTAATAGGAATTAGTGGGGATATACAAGAGAATGTAATATAATTAGTGTTCTTTAAAAACATATTTTTTCAACATTGAGTATTGGTAATGATAGATTCATATTCTTTGGGATATGACCATTTTTTCTATTAATTTTTTTTAAAATGAAGGATTTTTAAATATCAAAAATCAACCACCATTATACATCATTCAATCACTAAGATTCACTATGGTTAAAAATATCATTATTATTGGGACAATATGATGCTTTAGATAACCCAATAATTATTATTATTATTCTATATTTTATAGTTAAATTTTATTAATTAATTCTTAATGGAACAATATAAATTCAACCCATTATATTTTAGATGGGAGATAATATGTTAATGGAATTTATCAGATGTCTCATGATTAATTTAGTGGCGAAATTATTTGTTGGTTGTTATGGGTTTTAAAAAACCTACCAATGACAATTTATAGGTAACAATATATATAATATTGTTAGGATAAAATGATATATATAAGTGAATTAGTGTGAAAAAAATTTACACTTATAAAAATTATTTGTATTCATGATCTAATGATCACATCAAACATTAAAATATTTTATGTAGAGATGTTAAAAAATAATTTTTATTACTTTTTAAATCACCCAGTAATATGAACAATCATAGTGGAATATATAAATTAAGTATGGTAAGTTAAAGTAATACTATCATATTTATCATGAATATTAGGATATAATCCTTTTATTGATTTTTTTGTTAATAAATTATATTTTTAAATCTATCATCTATATTCATACTTATATTGTTCATATTGAATATAAATTCTGAACAACCATATTTTGTGATTATGTTATAAAAAATTAATTTTTGGATAATGGATTATTTATAACATAATATATAATTTAAATAAAATCATGTAAAACATTAACACATATAAAAAATTAAGAGTTATGTGGAAATGGAATGTTGAAACTTGAAATTTTAATTTTGTTATTTTGTTCTTATAATATATATTTTCATAGAAATTGATGAAGAGATTTTGGAAGGATAATTTTTTTTTGAATTTAATATTTCAATCATTAAATATTATAGTTAACTAGATCATTATAATATTTTAAGATCATACCAGTTAAGAATTTATTTAAAATTGTTCCCTTGAGAAAAATCATTGAATGATTGTTTGTTATATTTGTTTTATGTTTTTTCTTTTTTATGAAAAAAAAGTTAAAATATTTGTTATTACTACATCTTATTCTATTATTAATCCTTCATATAATGATAATATATCTCCAAGGAAATAAATATTATGATGTATCTCTAATAAGGAACCTCTATAAAGGTATGTTTTATTATAAGTGGTTATCTATACTAATACATATATTAATTTCACAATATATATTTATTAAATTTGTAATATGTGTTAGATATTTAATTTTATGTTATATAACATAATAAAAAAAATATATTTTTATATTTATATTGATATTTTTTTTAATTGGATGTTATTCATGTATCCTTTAATTTTAATTCCTATTATATGATCTCTTTTATAATTAGCCGATGATAATGTTATTGATACTTCATAGTACATGGAACAAATATTTATTTTAATTTTCCACTAATGATATAATTTTGAAATCATGATCCTCATGTGACATATACATTAGAACCACTTATGCATTATCAAGACATTTTATGTAATAATATATTTTTTGAATAATTAAATGACAGATATATTATTTGTTCTGTGATATGGGCTTTAGAAAATAAAGTTATTTTTCACTTACTCTATATTAGTAAAACTGAAAACATTTTTACATGAACATATATAATGGGATCAAACTAACCCATTTATTAGTTATATTATAATTATTAGAGGGATTTATAATTACATCCAATTATGACAATCATAAATTAATAATAAATTTATGTTTTAAATTGATAAAATTATTTATCATATTTTTATAGATATTTTGGTGGGATTAGAATTCATAAACACATTAATTCAATAAAATGGGAATGGTTGTAAAAAAATATTTTACTTAGAATAATAATATATTGGATTTTTTATCTATTCATAGTGTTTGATAATTTCATATTGTAGATTAACATGCACAATAATAAATATATTTTCACTAATATTATTATATATAAATATGCTTCATATATGAAAAAATATTAAATGTTTTATTACCAGTTATATAATTCAAACACTTATTAAATTTTAGAATTTTCATGTGTATAATATCTCAGATATATAGACAAAAAACTAACCAGTTAAGTTCCCAGTGTCCCTAACATTTTGTTCTATCACAGTTCTGAAAAAAGACTGTGTTTTATGAGAGGTATTGATAACAAATTTAATATAATTTTTTTTCTCGCACCTATCAAATATTGGATCCACCCTCAGGATCATGTCACCTCATTGGGACCCAAAATCATTACTATAACTCTTAAAGAGACCTTGGACAACTAAAATTTATAAAAATATAGGAAAATTCGCATAATAATTATTTATTTGAGTCTCACTATCCATAAAAGTTATTTTATTTGGATCCACTAGAAAATGACCATATTTTGGGAATAATATCCTCAAAACCATACAAATGCATGATTCTTTATCATCTGCAGGTGATGTGGGATTTCCCATAAGAATATATCAAACACTAGGGTCCTAAAATTAATTTTATAAAACTTATCGAGACAAAAATCTAATACCAAATAATGAATCTTACACCAAAAATCACAATGTTTCCCTCCATCGACCACACATAACCTCAAGGTTTGTTTCACAAGAGATACAGAGAAATGACATCAAAAATGAGATTTATTCAGTCCAAATGATAATGGATTTCATCATTATCATACTATGATGTTGTTTTATATTCCCCAAATATAATTTAATTCTCAAATGGGGTATCATCTAACCTATAACAACAACATTAACCTAGATATAATAGCACTTTTTAATTTCCAAAGACTGTTTTACATCATTTATGAAAAGATCTAGTCACCACATACATCATAGAAAAATTCAAGAAATAAAATAGGATACAGTATAATATAGGGGTTTGAATAATTTCATTGTAATTCTATACTATTATATCAAGTATCCACATTTAAATTTTTAAGTAAAAAAATAACCGCTATCTAGATAACCAAGAGTAAATAAACATAACTCTTAAATATTTCTAAAAAAGTACCAAACCATTCTATAATAATAAAATATTAAATAAATATAACTATTGTATAATGAAATTATTAGGATCACTCAGGGGAATAGAATGTAAATAAAAACATAAAATTAATCAAAATATAATGAAGACTTACAAATACTACAAAACTAGTCTCGATTCACGACTATGTACCATCATTAGCCCTCCATATATGATAAAAATACTATATGTGAAAAATAATTTCCTTTAAATTTTACTAACTTATATACTTAATGTCTATATAGGTACCATTTTTCACTTGATAATGGAGTGATTATGTCTTGAATGGACACCACCAATGGTGTCCAAAAATATCCAGTCATACAATGTGTGTGTTGATATTCTCTAATAAGTTAAAATATACATAATAAATAAATAACCAACCAATGAACCTTAATATCCATGGGTAGACATCATTTAAAAAATTTATGATTCGGTGATTATAAGTTTTCTCTTAAAATAATAAATCATTAGAAAAGGGAAATAACACCTTATATTGAAACTTTTTAATAAATCTCATCTCTTATTGATGAATATCACTACGAAAATAAGTGTAATGACCATGAAATTTATGAAAAAATTCCCCTTCCTTTAATGTATTACGGATATAATAAACACTTTCACTCTTTTTATATTTTTATTGGGTTTAAATGATGGTAAATTAATATTATTTTTGATAATATGACTATTGAATAGTGATCACAAAACTGATATAAATATATGAATTTTAAAAACATATCTTTTTATCATAGACAAAGGAGAGGATGCCTCATCAAGTAGAAACTAAAAATATAAAGCTCATTTTTGGAGCTCTGAAAGGAGGTAGCACAATTATGATTTTCTCTTGTCCAAGCCCCAGCCAAGCTTCAACACATTAAGATTGAACTGAATTGCCTACAGAGGAAGTTCATGTTAATAAATATTACCATCTGGGTGATGTTATCTTAGCCACCTCAAGAGTCTATCACCAATGCACACCTAACCCTTATGTATTATGGGGGTGTTATAAGGTGTTATGTAACAATTTATTAGTTACTTATTATATGATCCATTTCGATAAATTAATTTTCTATTCTATAGATTCCTTTAAGGGAATAACCTTTCTTAACAATTAATGAATTTGATAAATTGATTATACAGGTAAAAATGGTACTTTTGATAAATATTTAAAATATTATGTTAAACTAATACTTTATTAATAATATTATAAAAACTATTATTATAAATTATGGTTATATCAGTTACTTATTTGTAAATGATTTTGAAATATTTTTGATAAGAGTTATATTTTTATAAGATAAAATTGAAAGATTATTTTGGAAAATTTTATTTTCAGGAAATAAAGAAATTTTTAAATAATTAATATTTAAATTAAATATTATTATAAAATTACATTTATTAATAATAAATGATTATATAAAATTTTAAGTAAATTTTAATTTTTATTATAGTTGGAAAAATGTTTTTTTCAAAGCCGATGATTTTCCAATAAATGTATGTTTTCATTTAAAAAGTGAAAATTCACATATATAGAAAATTATTTATAGAAAATTATTATTATTTTTTTAATTAGGACGTTGAAATTATACCTCGGTGATTTTTACAGAATTATCTAAGACAATAAAATTTTATGATAAAAATTAAATGTCCTGTAAATAAAATATGTTTTCTATGACATCATAATGACCCCAAAATGATGTAATAAATACTATAATAGGAATTATAAGTCCAATATATCTTTTTCAACTAAAATAATTTAATATTATAATTTTTTACTAATTTTATAATTCCTTGGTGAATCCCCCAAAATGTATAATATATTTTATGATTTAAAATTCTTATCATTAATAATGTGACTCCCCTCCACATAAATAAGGATAATATTTTAATATGTTCATCCATTGTCCTTATAAAATAATTTCATCTACTCTTTATTGGAATAAACCATGGAAAACCCCGAAGAAGGTTTGTGGTTTTTAATATTTAATTATATAGAAGCCAAAACCTATGTTTCTGAAATATTAATGAATTCTCCTATCATTTCCTATATACACCCACCAATTCACCCATTACACACCCCTAAAACTTTCTTGAGACTCATCCCAAATCTTCTTATACACTCCCTAGAGTCCTCCCAAGGTGACACCAAGATCCTAATATTCCACTCCCAATCTGTTGGGATCAAACAATAAAGCAAGGATTTCCTTCCTTTCTCTTTTTAATCCGAGTTTCTGTATATTGTTACACCATTTTATTTTCAATCAAAAATGATGTGGAATGTTTTATCACCTCCCCCATACAAATATTGTTATATTTTTATTAAGTTAGAACTACTTCTCTCTCATTAATACCACCCATTTACTCTTGTTAACATGCCAAAATTTAATAATATTTATTCCATTTATCCACTTTTTTCATATTTCATTAATAGGTACACCATCTATTTCCAAATTACATATTTTGGGACATGTATTTTTATGCCACCATAATATCCATTTCATGTGTATTTTTTTATTATCCCCTTTCTCTCTCATCAACCATTGTTTATTAATTTTTATGTCACATCATTAGGATGCCAAAATTGAGCCGCAATTTTCCATGCCAAAATCATCATCTAGTAAATATCATGCCCATTTCTCAATAAATGGTATTCACCTTTATTCATATACACTTCGTAATTATATAAATTTATGTAAGTATACAATATTCTGGTGTCATAGAATAAATGATGATGCTCAATGAATCCATGTTATATTATCTATGTATCACACTTAAGCATGAGAGTGAAATAATTATGAAGGGTGTTCCCTAATAGCACTCTAATGCATTGGGTAATGTTTAGTTTCATGATACATCATGTTGAGATAGGGGATTACCTTATTCCATTTAGGATATTTGTCAACCATATTGGGATATGGGTTTACCTGATTCCATTATGTTTATGATACAGTGTTTTAAGTTGTTTCCACATTTCCATGTTATGATAATCATGAAATATAAATCTTTTATATTCATGTTTCTCTTATACTATGTTGAAAATCCTATTTCATATCATTTATTGTTTTCTTACTGTTATGACTTGTTTACTCCATTACTGGGATTTATATCTCACCATTTTCTTTTGTATGTTCTTAGTTTTTCCCTTTTAAAACTATGTACGGAGGAATGTTGTGGTCATATAATAGATATTAATAATAAAGATGTTTTATTTTAGGTATTAAGTGTAATGTATTGACATTAATCCCCTAGGACACAATAAATCTTGTTCTTCTAGGTTATATTAATTGAAATTTTAGGTAATAAATCATTTTTATTTCTGAAATAATGATTACTGTTGTTATAGTTAGTATCAAAGGATAGGATTAGTTTTTTTTAATTACGTTTAGATAACCCTAGTGAAAGAGAGATGGATAAGTCTATGTATAAGAAAATAATCGTATAATTTTGTTGAATATATAGTATTTTTTTATCAAGAAAATACATTTCTATCTAGACACAAACATTTAGAGGTGGCTCTGGAAAAGATTTATCTAGGGGTAATACTCAAAAACATCGGTTTTATCTAGACTTAAAAGGGAACTAGTGCATCTCAATAGGCCTTACATCACTCTTGGTTCGAAACTCCTAGGGGATATGCTTCAGTAAATTCATAAAATTAGTATGAAAAATTATAAAGGGAAAAAATGCCCCTAAGAATATATGTTAGAAATTATATCATGGATAAAATATATCGAATATTTTAAATTCTTATGTTAAGTAGATAAATGTAATTTAAAAGTTTTCCCATTTTTCATTCTATTCCCATTTATGTTTTTAATAGATTAAAATGTTTTCCCCTAATTTTCTTTTCATTTTAGACAATGTTCAGTAATAGGAGGATTTAGGCTAAACATCTATGAGAAGATCAATTTGATTACTATTAAAATGTGATTCCAAATCCAATAAGAGTATAAATAACAAACATGGGTATGATACTCTCTCATATAAATATTGTTTTTAATTTAAACATGATTCAAGAGGAAATTCCATCCCTAATTGAAACAATAAGTTGTAATTGAGAGCATCATGGCACAAAGGCCTCCTACATTCAATAGATCATCTGATCACTCTATTGTCGAAAAATGGATCAACTCAATTGAGAATATCTTCTTCATACATCAATGATCCAAACAAGATAAGTTTATTCTACATACATATCATATAGAGGGTGAAGCTGATAAATGGTGGACATTGATAAAAAATATGAAGCATGGGGATGAGATTGAGGTGATGTGATGGAATGATTTCTGGAAAATGTTTTTTCAATATATATTTTCCTCGAACCATATGACATATGATGGAATGAGACTTCCTTCCCTAATGAAAAAGGACTAATAATCAATCAGATCATACAGTGAATACATCACATGACTTTTAGGATACACCTTCGACTTTTTCATCTCCCTGAATGCAAGGATGACCTCTTCTTTGTTGTGATAAAACCTAGCCTATGAAAGGTCCTTGTGATCCGTGAAATTGATATCTAAGAAGAAATTGTCTGATGTGCCCTCAAAGTCGAAATAGATATTGGTGAATATTAATATTATCATTGTAATAAGTAGTGGAAAGTAGAATTTAATTTTTTGGTCAGATGGATAAATCTAACGGTGCTATGAAATTCAAGCACCCCACTTTCCAAAGGTTCCAAAATAAGCACCCTAGAAATTTCCTAAAGATGGCGATGAAATGCTTTTGGTGTGGAAGAGAAGGGACCCTAGACAATGATTGGAGATAAGAGATACCCACCCATGTTATAGAGGAAAGGAAGACTCCAATTGAACCTCAACATGTTGATCATTGCAACATCTTCAAGGAACCAAGGAACCATACGAATTAGTGCCCCATGCTAAGGGTAATGGGAGTCAACCAATAACCTCTAAGGCTGCAAGGGCGAGCATTTTCCATCATTACTAATATGGTAAAACCCATCAATGAGGTGATTATAATTACAATAGATTTTCATTCATTAAAAATAAATATACTTTTTGATTTAGGTTCTATTCATTGTTTTATATCACAAATGTTTCGTAGAAAAATCCAAACATCCCCACACCGAATGGAAGTAGAGATTTTAGTGAAAATGAAAAATGGGATAATTGTTGTATCCCTTGAATATTACTCCTCCACTATCACAATTTTTGGATTTAACTTCTCAAAAAACATAATCATACATTCCTTGGTGGAATTTTAAGAAATTATTGGCATGGATTGGATTTCCATATATAAATCCAACATAAATTATCAAGATAGGTAAATCACTGTCCATATGGTAAATTGACCACCAGTTATATAAAAGTTCATATAGAAGGAAAAATCTCCATCAGAACCATCATCCCAAGAAAGGATATTACTTAACTATGATTACATGTATCCTGATCATATGATTGAGTCTATGGAAGTAACTATCCTGAATGAAATTTTTATTTTGAGGAAATTCGCTGACGTGTTTCGTAATGAATTTTTTGGTCTTCCTTCTAGACGATATTTTAATTATGAATTTATGTAATATCTAGGATATTTCAAATATCCAAGTCTCTGTATACAATGGATGTTGTGGATATTGAGGAGCTCAAGAAACAACTATAGGATAATATTGATAAAGGGTTTGTACACCAAAGTTCATCACCATGGGGTACATCATTCCTCTTCATCAAGAAGAAGGGTGGGTCAATAAACCTTTATAATGATTATCTTGAGATCAAAAAAACAATGATATAGAACAAGTATCAATTTCCATGAATTTATGACATGTTCAATCATGTACGTGGAGCACAATACATCTCCAAGGTGGATATATGGTCAGAATATTACTATATCTTGGTGATGAAGGAAGATATCCCCAAGACTGATTTTCGTACAATCTCACTAATGCTTTTGGAATCATCATGGATGTGATGAATAGAGTCTTTATATATTACTTTGAAAATTTTGTGGTAGTATTTATAGTATATATTATAATATACACCAAAACTAATGAGGGTAATGAAGAGAATCTAAGAACTATACTAGATACCTGGTGAAAAGAGAATCTCTATGAAAATTATAGCAAGTGTGAGTTCTGGTTGATAAAATTCTCATTCCTGGGTCATATAATCACAATTAAGGATATATATATTTAGATTCATCCAAGATAAATTCAATTTAGGGTTTTATAAGGCCAACATCAGTGATAGATATATATAGATTCTATGGGTTAGCTGGATATTATCGTCGATTTGTGAGAAAATAATTGTGATTCTAAAACAGTATTTCTAGGAAAACTCAGAAGGGATTCATGTTTTCATAGAATGATAACTGTGAAGAGAGTTTCATTGAGTTGTGGGAGAGTTTTATCATGGCCCCTGTGCTCACACTACCCACAAGCAGGTATATGTTTTTAATCTTCAGTGATGATTTGTTAAAGGGCATGGGTTGTGTGTTGGTGCAGAATGAAAAATTCATCTCTTATGACTCAAGGTAGTTGAATGTTCATGATTGATTCTATTCCACACATTATCTAGAGATGTAAAATGTGATTTTTGAGTTGAAAATATGAAAGAACTATCTCTTTGGGGAAATGTGTGAAAATATAAGGATAAAAGAGTCAAATATATATTCATATAAAAAGAGATGAACATGCACCGACAAAATTGGTTTGCGCTAATCAAGGATTACGACTGCTAAATTAACTACCATCCAAGGAAAGAAAACAAATTTCAAAAATCTCTAGGTAGAAACGTTCTGCCAACTATATTATTGAAATGAATTTAAAATCATCAAATATTCTTATATTTGGTGCATATGAACATGGGAATAATATATAAGGAAACATAATCAATAATTTCACAAATGATCCCTCATCCGTCTCTTTTGGAAAGGATAATGGATTCCCAAAAATATAATGTTGTAATTCAAAATAAATGTGGATGATATCAAAAAAGAGGAATCATTAGAGATCAATGTTAACGAATAAAGAATTATGAGATTTTTTTCAATACAATGTGTTCCATCAAATCCAAATATAATTAATGAACATTCAGATGATACACATAGTTCAATTTTTTCTCTCACCCATGAAATGAAAAGTTGTATTATGTTCTATGAGAGTATTATTGGAAGGATTACATGAAGATGGAGATTTCCAAATATACATTAAAGTGATTGGTATGTCAGTGTGTGAAGGTTGAGAGTTAGAAGTCTAAGTGGATGATGCATCCATTACCCATACTAACATGGAAATAGAAAATATCACCATGGACTTTGTTACTAGACATTAAAAGACATCTAAAGGAAGAAATGCTATCTTGGTTGTTGTGGATCATCTTACAAAGACTACCCACTTCATTACAATTTGATAGGATCTAACATTGGATCAAATGGCATGGATAAACATATGATAAGTTGTAAGGGTGTATGGTATACCTTTATTGTTTTTATATAATAGAGATATAATATTCACCTCTATGTTATGGAAAAGTCTCCAACATGCTTTGAATACTGATCAAAACATCAGTACAGCTTATCATCGTCAATTTGATGGTTAATTTGATAGGAATACAAACACTTGATGACATGTTTAGAACATGCACAATGGACATCAAAGAAGGATGTGGTCAACATCTTCCTCTAATTGAGTTCTCTCACAAAAAAAATTTCCACTAAAGCATAGAAATGGCTCTTTATGAAGCCCTTTGTGGGAAGAGTTGAATAACAAGTTCATGTTGGCATGATGTTGAGGAACAAAAACTCCTAGTTCTAGAAATGGTCGATGAAATTGTATAGATGGTTAAGACCATACCACATCACATAAAAGATACTCATAGTCAACCAAGGTCTATGATTACAACCGTTAATGATACCTAGATATTGATTTTGGACATATGGTTTTCCTCTGCATATCTCCCTGGAAGAGAGTGAAGAGATATGGGAAGAAAGGAATTGTTTTTCCAAGGTACGTAGACCCTTTTGAGATCCTTGATCGTTTCGAAGAAGCAGCCTATCGACTAGAACTCTCATAAATCCTTTCTAAAGTACATGATGTATTGTAGGTATCACTCTTGAGGAAGTACATACTTAACCCATCACTAGTACCAAATCCATACGTGGTACCATTGGATATTTCCCTCTCATATAAAGAGAAGTCAGTGATGATCTTAGATCGTAAGGAAAATATTCATGGAAATAATATAATTACCTTCACCAAAGTGTTTTGGATAAACCTCAAATTTGAAGAAGAAACATGAGAACTATAGGATATGATCGTTCATATTTACCCTCATTAGTTTTAATGTGGGAGAAGAAATTTGAAGGTTAAAATTTCATAAGATGGGAAGCTTGTAATGACCCGATCATTTATGAATATAATTCCCTTTCATTTAATGTCTTATGGATATAGAAAACACATTCACTATTTTTTTATTGTAATTGGGTTCAAATGGATGTAATGTATCATTAATTTTGATGATATATGCATTGAGAATTAATCAATTTAAGATTTAAAAATCATTTTGACAAACAGAATAAAGAGGAAGGCCTCATCCACTAGATTCAAGCCATACAAATCTCATTTTTTGGGGAATAGGAAAAAAGTAGCATCACTGGGCTTCTCTCTTCACTGAGCCCAAGTCGAGATTCAACATGTTATAATTGAGTGGAGTCACTTCCGGGAGAAGTTCAAAATAATAGAGACTACCAACTGGGCGATGTTATCGGAGCCACCCCAAGAGTCTCTCACCATTGCACACATTATCCTTAGGTATTATACTGGTTTTATCAAGAGTTATGTAACAAGGTATTAGTTACGTACTATGTAATTACTTTTTATAAATAAAATTCTTTTTCCATCAATTCTTTTATGGGAATAGTCTTTCTTTAAAAATAATGAATCTGTTAAATTTATTTTTTTAGTAAAAATGGTACATCTGATAAAACTATACATCATTGTATTAAACTAATATTTTTATTAATAATATTTTATAAAACATATAAATGATGAATATATCAATTCCTTATCATAAAATTATTAGGTAATCAGTTTAATAAAATTTATATTTTTATACAATAAAACCAAAAGTGTATTTTTAAATAATTTATTTTAAGAAATTAATGAATTTTTGAAATAATTAATATTTTAGAAAAATATAATTATTAAATAACTTTTATTAATTATTAATGAGTATATACTTTTTATGAATTTAAAGGTAATTTGTATTAATGTTTGATAACTATTTAGGTCAAAACTAATGAATTTCCAATAAATGTCAGTTTTCATATTAAAAGTGAAAATTCCAAAATTTAGAGAATTATTTAGATTAAATTAATATTATATTTGTAATCAGAGTATACAATTTATCCATTGGTGAATTTTTCATAATTTTCTTATACAGTAAACTTTTTGGGTAAAAATTAAATGTAATATAAATAAAATATTTAATTAATAAAATCATATTGACCCCAAAAATATGTATTTAATATAATAATTGGTATTTTTGTCCCAATATATGTTTCCATATTAAAAAATGAAATTTTATTTTTGTTTTACATATTTTATACAACTATACTGAATAATCCAAAATATATAATATCTTGTATGATTATAAATTCATTTCATTAATAATGTGACTCACTTCCTCATCAGAAAGACTAATATATTAATATGTTCATCCATTGGCCATATAAAATAATTTTTTACACTCCAATTGGGATAAAACCATGGTAAAACCCTATTGTATGTTTTTTGGATTTAAATATTTAATTATATAGATTTCAGATCATGTGTTCGTGAAATTTTAAGGAATCCCCCTCTCATTTCCTATATAAACCCACCCACGCACCTATTCCTTTCACTCAAACTTTATGAAGATCATAATAACACTTATATCATCTCTCTATATTCATCCCAAGGCACCCCCAATCTCCTAATAATCATCTCCCAAACCATTGGGAATGCACATCCATGTAAGGGTTTCCTTCCCTTTTGCTTTTTATCCATGCTTTCGAATAATGTTACACCATTTATTTTGAAATAAAAATGATGGGGTAGGCCTTCACACATTCACCATACTGACCTTATTATGTTTTAATGATGGTATACCTCTTTCCCTCTCATTAGTCACGCTTTTGTACACCTATAACCATGCCGAAATTTTGTAAGAGTTATTTCATTTCCTCTCGGTCTTCAAGATTATTTTTTATGTTACACCTTCTATTTCCAAGTTCATTATGTTAGAAAATGTATTTATATGACCCCATTAATTTTCTTTTCATTTATGTTTGATTAGATACCCCTTTATCTCCCATCAACCATTTTTTATTAATTTTTATGTCATGTCGTTAGGCTACCGAAATTGCACCGTGATTTTTCATTCCAAAATCATCATGTAGTGAATAACATGCCCATTTCACTATCAGGGGTATTCACCATTATGTACATATAATTATTCATTATATACATTCATTTATGTATTATGAATTACTTTATCAACATATAAATTATCATGTTTAATTATTCGATGTTATATGATCTATGTGTCACACTTGAGCATGAGATTGAAATGATTTTGAATGGTGCACCCTGATAGAATTACAATGCACTGGGTAATGTTTAGTATCATGATATGTCATGTTGGTACATGGATTTATCCAATTACATTATGTTTATGATGCATTGTTTTATACTGTTTCCACATTTCCCAGTTATGATAATCATGTTATATCCTACCTTTATGTTCATGTTTCTCTTGTGCTCCATTGATATGCCTATTGCTAACATGTATTGTATTATTCATGTTATTCCTTTTTTACTCTATTACATGGAATTATATCTCACCATTTTCTTATGTATGTCGTCAGTTTATCCCATTAAATTCTATGTACAAAGTAATGGTGTGGTCATGTAAAAGAAGTTTTAAATAAAGATGTTGTATTTTATGTCTTAAGTGTCATGTAATGATCGTAATCCCCAAAGTCCCTGGACCTCTAGATCTCTTGGGTAGTATTAAGTGAATTTTTTCTATAATAATTCATATTTAATTATGAAATATAGTGTAGTATTATGATAAATATCATCTCAATATCACAACCTATGTTGTATAATAACCCTTACCTCAACATAAGTGGGAATAATATGCCACCCATAACCATCTTTTCAATCTTGTCTCCTCCAATGAATAATTTCCCTCTATGGAACCATTATTATAATATCATTATATATGGTGTAATAGCACCTAAAAAAGAAATTCACATATAAAATTAAACACCATACCCAAATGAATTATGATTTAGAAATCCAATATCACAATTAATAAATTAAAAGGAAAATATGTCAAAAAAATTTATCAAGGGTTAACAACTTAATATTCATTTCAAGAGGTTATGACCCACCTAACCAAAGAACCACATTCTTGTTCACCTTGTGTATATCCTATCTATATCACTTTTATACACATTCCCTTAATAGTGAATCTATTTTTTCTTATAAATCTAGTATCTTATTGAGGTCCTCCATTAGATTATCTCCCACATTTCCAATCTCAATATTTCTTGGAACCCATCACATAGAATCTAAATATTGTGTATTTAAATATTATAAAAGACATATAATATCTATAATAACATAAATTTTAAATGTAATAGAGTTTTATATAATTTAACTGATATTTAGGTCAATCATAGAACATGTTAATGTAACAAACATATGAAAATAGATCAAGATAAGAAATTAGAGATATATTAGAAAAAATCTACATCATACTAGTGCAAACATATCTGTAGAATATTTGAAAATGAAATTTTCTAAAATGAACTATATCTAAAGAATAAAAAAAATTGAAAAATAGTTAAATAATTGAAATAAAAACATATAATTAAAAAATAATAAAATATGATGAAATGTTAACTGGTAATTATAGTCTCTATTATAGCTATCTGTAAGATAAAAAACACTCAAACCGTGTGAATAATGTAAGAAACCCAACATTGGAAGAGTTGTGACCATGAAATGGTGGAGAAATTTTTGAATGATGCCATAAATGTTTATAAATCATTTATTATCCATTAATATTAAAACAAATTGTTAAATACTATTATTTAAAAATAATATGAGTCATGGTTCAAAGAATATTCTCATCAATAATAGTTTGATGAACCATTTCTGTTTCTACGTGGATTATACTACTATCATCAAAACATTGTTCCGATCCACATAGAAGAATCATCAATCTTTTACTTAATGTTGCCATAGAATATCACTCCCCCTTAAAATATAAATCACCTACTTTATATGATCTACAATTTGACACACTTACCATGATACACTTTATAAACATACTTTGTTTTGTGAAAATAAAAACAGGTAGAATTTTCCTGATGAAATATACATAATAATTTCTATACATTATAATATTACTACATAATAAATTCCTCTTGATAAAATTTATTAACCACCAGGGTTTGATTACATCAACCATGGTGTTACTAGTATCAATTTTTAACTTTCAAAAAGGAAAACATAATAGATAAATATGAAATTGTAATCATCATGTAATTGTGACCCTATACTTCATTTGATCACATCACTCCTCAAAAATTAAATAGATTATTTTTGGATGTATTTATAAATAATTATTTCTGACGCATCATGATTATTTTTAACATGTCCCCATAAAGTAAGGCCCATATATAAGGATATTCAACTATATCATTTCATAAGAATTTTAGTGAATCATGATTAGTTAATAAAATATATTTTTCCAAATTTTCACCAAGCACAATTTTTCCTCTACCGATTATGCCTTAAAGGACCACATATAAATATTTCTTAAATCATGTTGCAAATTATTGGCCTTAATCTTATTCCAAAATCTAGAAAAAATGACGTGGATGACCTATACCACCCAAAAAAATATTAATTACATAGATACCTAAGCTTTTAAACGTAATTATATAGGTTGGTATATTAACACAACCTAGGATGTTATATCTACTCTACCATATATCTTATAATAAATGATCATTTCTCCCAGGAGTCTTATGGACTCATTAGGGAAATATTCTTTCCCCCATTCCAGCTTTTTTTATTTTCCCTCTCATATATCTTCATCAAAATATAAATGATACCACTAAAATATTTATAGAGGACAAAAATTAGATTTTTATTTATGTCTATTAAATCATAAATACAAATTTTATAATTATTAAATGAAAAATCATATTTGGGATTGATATTATTAGTACAGATTAGATGATAAGGGTTGGGTGGATATCACTAAAGCTATGCCACATAAAATACAATGTTAAAAAAAATATTATGGAATGTCTAACCAAAATGATTTTATAATCATCCTTAATATATTCAAGAATGAACTCATGAACATATTATACTATTTCCCTGGATTTTATATATGAATATATATCCATCATAGTGATACCTACAATATTACAAGATTATGCAACTAGAACTCCAAAGGATGCCCTTTACCGATTAGTATGTGAACTCTTCAAAATATAAAAGGTAACAAACTACTTCTTTTTCATCCGAATATATTCCATTTTCTTTTATTTGAATATGTTATTTTTTACAATTAACTCATAGACCTCCATCCATTATATTTTCAATCAATATGGATTGATAAAAATAAAGGTAAAGGTAGATGTCTGAATCTATGCTCCATACAAATTTTATTAGTTTATTAGTATAAGTATGATATAGATCCTCATTGAATCCCCTATATAGTATATAAAAACCAATTATTTTCATAATATCTAGAATATAATTTTAAAATTCTCTTGTACCCAATGATTATATGATGTACTAGGATAAACATACATGTTAATAACCTTATATAACTCTTCCTAGATATGCAATGTAAAATGTTCATCATAATCTAAAATGATAATTAAATATTATAAATTATGAAATTTTATATCATATAATTATTTTTACATATCTAATAAATATAAAAAATTTCTCATATTGGTTGAAATATAAAAAGTGTTAGTAATATGTTCATACAAACCTGATTTGCATCATTGTCTTGAGGAATACTTAGAAAATCCATCCAAATATAATATTTATATCATTGTACATCTACATTGAATTGTATAATGGATTAATAATTCTATTAGGTGGTTTTTTCTTGGTCTTAACCCACTAACAGGTAGTTAACTATTTGATTAAACATTCAATGTTATTCCTTGTCCGAAATTCTACTTTATTCGTAGAATATCATTTTAAATCACAGAATTTCCTAGGTGAGAACCCCAAATAAAAAAACCGAGTTCCCTAAAATATCATCATTAAATCTTGGTGGGACTACATTATGACCTCAATCACAAAGTATCAAATCAATATCAATGAATAAATCTTGTGTAAACTCTCTACTATTTAAATATTCACTCATCACCCAATTGAATTAATAAGATATATAAGTATCAATTGTTTTGTCCATATATGGTTATGTTATATACAAATACCCAAAGGGTCACATTATTTTAATAATTATGAAAATATATTTTCTTCTTATAAAAATGGGAAATCATATTCTCCCAACATTTAAACTCAATCTATACATCCTCTTTACTCTTACTATTTAGTAAACTTGCAATGGTGTTCCCCTTCATAAGAAAAATATCAATGGTAAGGACAATATATATCCCTACTTAAAACTATGAGACAAAATCTATAAATAAATTATGAAACTATTTTATTTCTGGATTAAATATACCTCAGGTAGCAGTAGGTCATCTCAAATAACACTAACAATTTTGGTTCTGATCCCACCCTATTAGTGAAGATTGTGACCCACATATCCAACATTCATATCACCACTTCAAAAATTAATATAAAAATTGCCTCTATAGAAATAAAATTTCTCTTATTAATGATTGTTGTCGATATGGGTTAATTATCATTTTATCCATTTAATTCAAAATATCACATCAAAATAATCCATCTCAAACATAAATAAATACCAAAATAATCTCTAATGTCTTAAAACTATGGTGATACCTGAATCTTATAAATATTATTTGATTAAACACATAGATTTTTATGGATAAAAATAACCACATGTTAAATGTGAATTGATAACCCGAATACATAAAAAAATGATGATATTATAGAATGTGATATACCAATTTTAGATAATTAATGTTACAAAGTGGAAAATAAAAAATACGAAAAATAGATTTAGTATCTAGATTTGTATAAGTTGGATCCTTTATGTATAACATGACAAAAACATGGCCCGGAAATCAAACATGACTCTAGGAGTAGTTTATTTCCATTTATAATGTTTCCTTTTCCAATGGGAACTCCATCCACTATAATGACCTGAATATAATTTGTAAATACAGTTACCACCATATTTTGGAAAATCTAAACTAGATCCTTAACCATTCACAAATCTGGATCCCCTACTAATAACAACCAACAAATAACACATACAATACTAGTTATGGTTTCACATCCTCCTATATAATTGACACTAATATTAAGACATCCTTTGTTTTTTGAGAAGTAGTGAATATGTTTGATAGCATACATGATACACTACATCTTATTAAAATCTAAAATAAATATTATCTATTAAAGGATACATTTATAATATAGTCATTTAAATTTAGAGAATGACTAGTATTAATTTAATTATGGAAATATTATATACACATGTATATGTTATTATTTGGTGACAAATTATTTATAAATGAATGTAAAAACGTTTTTAAAATATAAGGAAATATTATTATGAAAAACAATTTAAACATCAATATGTGTTTTTTACAAATAATAAAATATCTTTTTTTATTAAATGAAATAAAGAAATATATTTAATATTTTCAATGTATTGTTTATAATTAATATAATATGTAATTTATACAAGATATTGTGTGTGATGTGTAGTTTCAGGTAGTGTTTTATTATCATAATGGAATATTGGTTAGTGCTTTAGTGATCTGTTTTCCTAAGGAAGGGGTGATTTTTTGTGTTCTATGATGCTTCCTATATGGGCCTAGGATGTGTCTTGATGTAGAGGAGAGTAGCAATCTAAAATGGTTATTTGATGTTACACCCCCTTGATCATAACTATATCACCCATGATCTGAATTAAGTAGTGGTCATGTTTGCATAGATGTTTTGGAGACATTATCTTACTTGGGATCACTTTTTGGTCTTCACAAATCACAACAGTTTGAAATATATATTTTTGTAGTGAGATCGTAACATGAGACATAGGAGGTGGATGGAGTTTATTTAATACTATGATTTAGTGATCTCTTACACCTCGGGAAAGGGTAATTTTTTTGATGATTCCTTGAGAAAAAATTATTAGATGGACGTTATTCAAGAATCGGAATATGCTTGGAAGGAGATAGAGGAGTTATCATCCTTTCACTTTGATGTGGTATTAGATGGTGGTAGAGGTTGTTTCATCCAAAAGATGGAACAGTCTTATCTAATGCGATTTTTGGAGGAGTATTAGTGTGGAGACATAGAGGAAGAGGTGAAGTGTGATCATGTTGGTCATGGTGATGCTTCGAAGTGATGGTCGAACGGTGGTTAGAAAACTATTTTTATCCATGGAATCATATTTGTTCAAGTGGTGATGCATGGGGGAGTCTTACATGAGTTTCATATATCACACTTAGTAGTAAACCAAGGAGTTTCTGAGATATAATGAGGCTTGAGGATGTAATTTGGGTAGCCCAAGATGAAATTGGAAGTGGGGGAGTTTTTGGAGAAGATCTTAGTGTGCCAAAAGGTGAAGGGTGAGCACCATGTTCCCGATGGTGTATTTCATCTATTAGAAGTACTTGAGTTTAAGTGGGATGAAATATCAATGGATTTTATCATAGGGATACATAGAGATCTAATATGTTATGAATATATCTGGGAGTAGCTGATCAGTTTAAGAAACAAGACAACTTCTCAGTGATTAAGGAGTCAGGCGTAGTATATGAATTAGCAATGTGGTATGTGTATTATGTGGTATGATGTCATGGAGTTCTGTGATCCATTTTCTCGGATTGGGAATCATGTTTTACCTCAGGAGTACATAGGGGTTTGCAATATGATTTTGGAACCCAGTTATGCCATATCACTACCTTCCACCCTCAGAAAGATGGGAAGATAAAATGAACTATCAAGGTGTTGTAGGTTATGATGCGAGCATGCTAATGGGATTTGGGGGTCTTGGGTGTGATAATTATCAATATTCAAATTTTCTTATAATAATATCTATCACTATTCCATTCGAATTAATCCATTATCTTATTTGTATGGAAGACTGTGTCATTCACCATTGTGCTGGGAAGTGGTTGGGGAGACATTTTTTCTTCATCCCGAGGTAGTGTAGAGAACAAAATATAAGGTTCATCTTGTCTGAGAGAGGATGAATTTAGTTCTGGACTAACAGAATTCATATTCTAATCACTGGAATAGGGGCCTAGAGTTTGAGGTTGGGGACCCCATGTTCTTGAAGTTTTACCCTCGATGTGGACAGTAGAGGTTTGTTAGATGGATTAATATTAATCCCGGTTTCATCGAACCCTTAAAAATGTTTGAGTGATTGGGAAAGGATCTACAACATCTTCCACATATCTAAAATTCATCCGTATCAGCATGATAACTCCCATGTCCTTGATTGGGGAGAGTTGGATATCTATGTTGGTGTGATGTATCTGGAGCCGATAGTAGATATATATGATTATTTAGAGAAGGTGTTGTGTAGAAGGACCATTCATTTTATTCTCATGTTGTGGAGTCATGTTGGCATGGAGGAGAGTAATTCAGATATGTAAACATAGATGTGTTCACAATACCTAGAGTTTTTTTTAGTTTTTCCTTGTTTTATTTTTCCTTAAGAGGTGATTCTTTAAACGAGTTTTATAGGTGATGATTGGTTTTCCCCTAGGTTGGGATTTTTGTGGCTCAATGTGTGATAAAGACATGACATGTGAAAAATGGAAGACCTAGTTCCTATTTTTGATGCATTAAATACGATGCAATTAAACCAATGCAGGTGAGTTTGTGCTGTATAGAGAAAATATAATTTTTACATGGAGGAAATGTTTCTCTAATTCATGTGACTGATATTTCATGGTAAGTTTCATATTTTTGGGTGTTTCATAGTTGTTTAGGTTATAAAATGTTAGAGGATGTGTTATTGGATGTAGATATTTCCACCATAGCTTTCAAACAACACAGGGTGGTTTATCTTATAATTTTAATGGGTTTGGTTTTTAGTGATGTTCCATGTGTAGAGATATCCTTCATAGGTATCTATAGGGGTGGTCATTCAGATCTATCTTCATTCCGAGCTTTGTTTTGGATTCTCTAGGGAGAGAATAATTTGAGATGTATCTAATGTAACAGTTTGTGTCTTTTTGGTCTATTGAATTGTGAGTTTTTTTGGTAGAAGTGCTTAGAGGAGGATCAGAGGGAGTTTGACTATGTTTATTTTTTAAAATATAGATTCACAAAGGTTACACATCCTGTAGTATTATTTTAGGTAATGACGTATGGTTTTACGTCTTTTCCTGCAAAGCTTCACGATTTGCAGACTTTTACACTATGTGTAATATGGATTCACATCTTGAAATACTTTGGGGGTATGAAAAATAATATTAAAAGCAAGAGGCAACTAGTTTTTTGTCATAAGTGGAAAAATAGGTATTATATTCCATTAAAGGGGATTACATGTCATGTTATACCTCGATTTTGTAATGTTTTAAAACATTTTAGCCACTCATGTTTTCACAAATCCTACTACTACATCCATCTCCCTCATTCCGGATGAACCTTATGTTCCCTAAAGAGTTATAAAAACCCTCTTCCTTCAAATTTGATCAGTTGATCTCAGTGATAGTTCATTTGTGATCTGTGGTGATCCAAGTTATGTTCCCCCTTTATATTTCTAGCAGTCTCCCTCATTTTGGTCTCATTTTATTCTATATGTCATCATCTTGAAATGGTGTGTGCTTATTTGTGATTCCTAATGGGGTCTCTTTCGTTTTTTATTACTGTAGTGATGTCGTAACATCCTCATATGGATGTTGTTATTATAGGATAGGTAACTAGAGTACAATTACGTGATTAATTCGCCTGTGAAGAACTTTTACAACCCTTCTAGGTATGATTTACATTGATTATCATTTTTTGTGAAACATGAGGGAGGGGTATTTCTTTTATCACCCTTGGATTATAGATCTGAATAATTAATCAATGATAAAGAACTGGATAACTAAACTGGAAAGTAAAAATGTGGTTTTTTGTCATGTTTTTTATAGACATGATATGTATTGTAATGTTGTGATAATACATCCTGAGCACCCCAATGAAAATGGTGTCTACTATTGTATTTGTTTATGCACTAAACAGATTTAATGTTGTTTGGTTCATGTTGAAAACATATATATGAAAATCTTCAAACCATGTACAACTAGATAATATATGTATGAACTAGGATTACATAGTATTTTTAATTACCCATGAATTAGAAAGTGAAATAAAATAAGAAATGCCTTGCTAAATCATGAATTATGCTATGATTTGTAATATTGGGAAATGGGTCGTGTGGGATAACCATGTTTGTATATTTCTAACCAATAATAGATGGTTTTTCGATGTTGGTATGTGCAGGTTGTCTGTAGTTTTTTATGAGGTATGGTTGTGAATCATGAGTACATGTTGTGGGTTGGTGTGGGTGGTGTTGTGGATGACCATGTAGACTATACATCAACATGTATATATAATGGATTCTGTAGTTGAGATATTGTTTGTTTTTTAATGGATGGTCCCTTTTGTGAAGTGGGGTTGTGATCATGTTGTGATATGGTGTGTTTTTGGTTTTGTTTTAGAGTTATGGACTTGTTTAGGTTGGTATGGATAATTCAACCGAAGTTTCATCATGTTTGTCTTTTTTCGTTTTATGTGTTATGTGGTGTGCTTGGTATTTACCCAGATATTAATGGAATAGATAATAAATAATTGATTAATAATGTTTGGTACTGGAATGGTTTGGTTTGGTTAATGGAATCTTTAAGTATTCTAAAAATTAATAATGGTAATGTATAATTAAATTGTAATGGAATATGAATTACGGTTGTATTTTATTGAGTGGAGTTGTGCATTTAGAGGTAGAATCATAGTTAGAAGTGATGATAGATGGTTCATTAATTGATAACCCAGAGGATGGGAATGTGTTGTTGGTATCATATATGTATACACTTGTATTTTACTTGTGATTTCAACATGCACCGCACACAAGTTGAGAACTATGTGCTGAACACCCCAATCATCAAAAGGGAGGGAGTGTTTATCAAACCCCATGGTGGGAGGATGTAATGTTGGCCATCAGTTTTTTCCTACTCCCTCCTCTTGGTAGTGATAGCATTGGATTCTTCGGGCACATTGTGGTTTGGGGGGCCCAAGTTTGTGTGGGAGAGTTGTGTTTTCCCAAGTGTCTCTTGGATTAGATGTGTTGTGATTTCCTAGGTGTTTTATGGATATGATGTTGAATGTGTCCCATGTGTCTTAGTGCGGGATGAGATGTGGTGTGAGGTACAGGTGTGTGTGGGAGGTATTTGATAAGCTTCATTTATAAATCTGACAGAACTAGTTGTGAGGCCCAGGTGTGTGCAGGCAGGATGTGATATGCTTCATTTTCCCATGTGATGGGGCAGGTTGTGAGGCCCAAGTGTGTGTGGGCGAGTTGTGATGTATTACTATCAGAAGAGGTTGGAGCATGAGGATTTATTTCATTAGGAAAGAGTGGATAAACTAGTTTTAAGTGGTGTAGGGTACCAAAATCATATATTTTCATAAAATATTAGGTTACGTGACATGCATTACTTGATGAGTGTGCCTTGGTTATGTGAGGAAGGTTAGTATACATTCTTAGGTGTTGTTGGTTCTATTATTTAATCATGGGAGAATTAGAATGCTTCTCTCACTTGTGAATGAGAGACTTGGGTTTTTTTACTGAGTATACCTATATTCTCACTCTTCATATATAAAAACTATGTTCTAGTTTTTAGAAGTATTATATGGACTGTACTAGACATTAGTAGCTCATTTCTTCACAGTTGTTCTGTCGCTGCCTATCTTAACTTTTGGTACGTTAGTGATTTATTTAATTTGTAATAGTATTATTTTAAACATACATTTTTTTCAATTTTTTATTTAATTTATATATGTATGGGAAGAGTTTTTAGTTTCATACATCTTATCACCTGATATTTTTTTCTATATAAAAGGGTAATGCCTCCAATTTTGGGAGACTTTTATACCCTTGGTGCTAGTCGCCACTCTATGGCTTACTAGAGGCCAGACTCTTGGGTCATCTTATTCATTTATTCATTTCCATCATAGGAGGGTTATATTCGGCGGTAAAGTTCATGAAATTATTATAGAAATCCTATTAAGAACCATGGCAACTTAATTTTATAGAATCACATATTAAAACAAAATTATTAAAATATATTCAGGTATTTATGAACATTTACAATAATAGGTATATCTATTTTATTTTTCTATATTCATGATGATTATGATATAAACCACGTTTTACCTATTTTTAGATATGTTTCTATATTTATGGTTGTAAATTAACAACTATAGTCAATGTATGGATAATACGTCCATAAAAGTTAATAAAAATTGTGTTAGAAATTAGTAGATCCAAAGCTTATTTGAGAACATGACTTACGTTATGAAAAGTAACCATGCATATATAGATCAATATACTATTAATAATATGATTCAACTATATTGGATTGATTCATATGGCAGATTCCTTTATCTATTAATGGAACAACTAATGCATTATTTGTTTAATAAGAGATTAAGTGCCTTGAAATGATATTTCTTAAATGGGATATAATTAAAGAGAGATAGATATTTTTAGAATGAATTCTCTTAAGGGAAATATTGATCAGTATTTTTAAATAATCCAAAAACCAAAATAGGTGTAATAATTTTAATATATAGAGAATTTTTGAAGTGACACTCTATGATAAAAACATTCCACAACACTATAGAGATGATATTGAATGAAAATTCATTATTTTAAATCAGAAAGAAGAGGAATATATTGTAGAGTATGTTTCAATAACCTGATTTTTAATTCCTTATATTGAAAACATTTGTAATCTAGAATTCATGATTGGCTATTTATTTTCAGGTTTAAATCCTAGTTCCCAATGGGATCCATTTATTCTACCATTTTCATCATAAGATGATATAGAATCATGTTTTATAAGTAATTATATATAATTTTATAAGGATAATATTATATTGGTAAATAAGGAAAAGAATATTTCAATTTAGTATATTTAATTCTTAAATTGTTAAATTATGAATAATGGGATGATGTGATTTACAAAATATTAAAATTGTGGAAAATCAACTTTTTACAATCTTAATGTGAATTTTGGGTTTTTTGAACTGTGCATAATAGAGTCATAAGTATCATAAATATAAAAGAATTAATGAAATTATTTTTATCTAGTTCATTAACAAAAATAGATAAGTCATTATTCAAACCAATGTCTCAATCATTAAGGGGTTTATCCAAAGAATATTTCCTTGAAAAAACAAACATCTTATTTGATCACTATAGCTGAGTTGTTATATCCAAATGATGTTAGGGAAGTTACTTTGATGATAAAATAAAATTTATCTAAATCATTATTTGAAATTGGATCTTTAAACAGTTCTATATCTTCAATATTTTCTTTGAAATTTTTATATTTCAGCAGTACCTTATTGAAAATGATTTAAATCGATACATCTAGTGACAATATTTGGGAAACAAGGATGTGTCAGTCAATCACCATTTTGACAAATAGATTTTTTTTTTCAATGTCGACAATTATTCATATGGATGAATTTTTTATAAACCTTTGTATGGATTGAGCATCAAAATATATTCATTTTTACAACCATATGTAATTTACTATTTAATATGGGGATCTGCAATACCATGTCATCATAGAAAAAGATATATGATCTATATCTTGTATGGATCAACATCTACTAGATCTTAATAACGAAATTATTTGAATAATATTTCTGTATAACCTATAAATGGGAATTTTATTCTTAAAATATATAATTAAAAAATATTTTGAATTATATTTGTGTGTTTCCAAAAAAACTACATTAAAATCCTCATGGGAGTGATGTTGATTTTCAATAAACCTTAACCAGGATGTATAATTGATGTCTAAGTCTCCCTAAATGATATAAAATTTATAATTAGTGGAACCAAAGAAGAAAATTATGTAACCTTGTGATAATTTATTTATACACCCAAGTTTCTCACTATTGGGATTTTCTATTCTTTATCATAAAATGAAGGATGGATTCAAAAGATTGTGAATTTTTTATTGGGAATATAATTCCATAACCAAGGTAAAAAAGTATCACATACCTTAAAATGATGATTATTTCAATCAACTATATGGAGATAATTTTTTTGATATGATTTATTTTTTATCTGAGTATCTTCAACTATGAGTAAATAATGGAGATTTTCCTATGATTTAATTTCAAGGAATTTATATACATTAATAATATACAAAAATTCACTATGGATTGACTAATTCATCCTATAATATTTTCAATTTGATGAGAAATGTATTAAAGTATAATAAAAACAATTTCATTTTATTATTTACTGAAGAACACCTGAAATACATCAAACGATTAACTAAGCATGAAAATCAATTTTAAACCATTTCTATCACTATTATAGAAAAGGAGCAGTATAAAAAACATATAATAAGTGATTTTTTGAATTTAATAAATTTTATTCTTTATCTATAAGGTATTAATTTTTTATATATAGATATGTGTCAAAGAATTGGATTTTTAAATTCCATTACTTAAAATGATATAGTTATTTTTTAGGAATCGATGAAGTTAGTGGTTTATGAATATAATTCTATAAATGAAGAACTTTAGTCGGAAACTATTATCTTTTTGTGGATGACATAGAGAGATTACCATCATTATTAAAATTATTAAATACATTCATACCAAAGTAAAATAAAATACATATTCCCATTGAATAACATATATTGTGGTGATGGATATGGAATTACGATTTCACCTATTTTTATTTATCAATAAACTATTACCACGAGAAGGAAAATAACGTGGGTGATGCATTGTGTTGGAATGATCCTATAGTTTTTAATAAAATAATGATTAAGATAGAATCAATATTCATATATTTAGTAATGTTTTATAATGGAATCATTATTGGTGTTTAAACATCCCATCCATTTAAAAATATTTCCAATCCCTTTTTATAGGATAAAATTTAATGTTTTCGACTAGATTATACGAATTTTCAAAATGAAATCAATGTTGAAAATTATGAGAAGTTGGATGAATTCTTTTGAGAAGATGGTATATTGAAATTTGTAAAATGGTTATATTCTAAATTTTTTCTTAAAGTCAAACGCTTATTATTAGATGAATATCATATCTCTAATTTTTCTATTCACCTAGGTAGCAATAAAGTGTATTTTGATTTTAAGGAACATTATGGGTGGGATAATTTTGAAATAAGAATATTTCAGATGTTGGTTAATGATGTATGGTTTTTCAATAGTAAATGATTGAATTTAAAAACAATAAATGATTTATGAAACCTAAAACTCATCATATGTGTAAATAAGATGATATTATTAAAACAGTTGCCTTAATATTTTCGAAATAATCCATGTTATAATTATTTCATGTTAGACAATTTGGATCACTCGTCCAAATCTACACATTTTACTGCTATATACGAAGATCTACCACTTGATCTCCACACACATGTCTATATTAATGAATTTTTAGGCAATAATTTATAACTATGATTATCATATTTGATGATGAATGATAGTTTATATTGAAGTTATAAAAAATTAATAAGAATTCTCTTGATATTCAATAATATCTTACCGCTTATTATCATTACATGAAAAATTGAAAGAACAAAAGGATTATTTAATTTTTATATGTCATGATGAGGTCATGATAAATTGAAATTTTGGGTCCGTATAAAAAATTTTATAATTTGATGATTTTTTTGAATAATATCCTCCGTTTTACCAATATAATGTCACCATATGAATATTTTTATGGGAAAATATCAACTATTCAAAATTTTTTGATGGATTTGGTGAAAGACTTATTTTAGGGTGAAAACATTTTTTAGGAGACAATAATAAATGTTATAACTATTCAAATTCATGTTAAAAAATATCAAAGATTTCATAAATTATATGGAAATAACTAAAGAAATTATCTAAAATTTCATTTTGGGGATATGGTTTTTGTAAAATAATCTTCATGGATATTTTTTATATTTTTTGAGATGAATGGGAGAAAATGTCCCCAGTAAATTATCCATTTTAAAATTCAATTGGAAGTTAGATTAGGGGATTACATTTTTTCAATAACACATATCCTCTCTAATGATAGTGAGGATTTCAATTTTTTATAAAATTACATGACCAACCTAACAAATATTCTCATAAATAAATTGAAAATTGAATCATACATTATCTTATTATGATTATCATATCAAGATTATTAACACCAAATAGTGAGTGTGGTCTAATCGATGGTCACAATTATTGAATGTAAATTGGATAAAAATAAAATAAAGGAGGTATTGTTAGAAGTTTTATATGTTAGGAAGAAGTAATTCACCGAAATAATCATGTGGTGGAAATCTATATAGAGGTATGAATACATGTTTTAATAATATAATAATGTAACAATTATGATTCAATTAAATAATGTTAGGATTTCATTCAAATGTAACTATATTTGAATTAACCTAGTTTTATTCTAAAATATGATATATAATGTCATTAAAACATAAATTAACAGATTATATAAATTTAATTTGTTTAATTTAATTCCATTTTCTAATTTATCATATTAAAAATATGTTATGTTTATTTTTTATGGTATTTTAGACATATTTTACTTTTTTCTACAAGTTAAAAATACAAATTTTATAAAAACAATCTTATTTTTGAAATTATAATGACATATGAATAAAATGAAAGTATATTTATAAAGTTTTATATGAAAAATATAATTTTAATAAAAAATATATAACAGATAAAAATTTAATTTTTAACATATATTTAAATCATAAACATTTCATAAATTTCTGTAAATGATTATGTTCTAATAAAATTAGTTTTTGATTATCTCACAGAATTATGTATTTTCAACGTAAAAATTAGTTTTGGATTAGTAATAATGAAAAATAAGACTCATTTTATATAATATTATTAATTTAATCTCATTATAATCAACACTATAATTGAATTTTCTATAAAATCATTTTCTATCTTGTAATTTTCGTATTTATAAAAAAAAATTATTTGCATGAAAATAATATTAATTAATCACTTTATTCTGCATCATGGTTTATAATTATTGCATCTATGATTTTTATTATTATTTATTATTAATATTTATTATTTCATTTTCTTCATGTGTTTTCCCATTTTCCCTATGTTTGTTTTGTAGAAAATAATATTTAGGGACCCGTTAGTTGGGGCGTATCAGTGGTACATGGTTAGAGGAAACTATGAACCCACCTACAAGAAACTATGCTCAAAAGACATTTAAACTATCTATTCCATGATTATTTCAACATGGATGAGCCCCCTTAAAACTGTGTTGTATATATTCTCTAGGATAAAGGTGACTACATAGTTGCTGGAGGGTTTGGGAAAACACATGGTCTAACAATAATGGATATCTAGGTCATTAAATAATGGTGATTTTCCGTTCTACCCTCTATACGTTTTAACTTAGACAACCACTAATTCTATCTATAAAGTACTTTCTTCCCTAGGATCATCCACCTCAAATTATCATCCCCCATGTAATTCAATTTTTTTTGGATTATGAATTGTATCATCAAAGAATCATCAACTATGCCTCTTTCTTTTCAATTTCATCTCTATTCAAGGGTTTTTCTTCCTCCTTCATAGATTTTAAATTTTATAGTGGATTAATGGACTTAATATGGGTTGAATCCTATTTTTTGGGTAAAATTTATATTTTTCTTCATCAATCATGACTTTATATAATTTTATTAAGGTACGATTGTTGTACTCCACTGGATTATATATAATTACAAGATTAAGGTAGGTGTATCCATCCATTTACATTATTAAATGATTTTTAGTGTTCATTTTCATAATTTTGAATTTTTGCTATAGAACATGTGTGTGGTTTGAAATGTGTTTTAAAAAAAATTAGATGCGTATTGGTTGGATGTTGAGTTGTGAAATGGAAATTATTGGATTTATTATCTTTATTTCAAGTTGTGATTATAAATTATTCTTATGAATTGTGTAATTGGTGTGAATAATTCTATAAAATGTTTTCTTTTTGTAAGTTCACATGATAATTTATTTACCTATGAAAAGTGATGGATTTCCATGTGTGTTCATATTTCCTGATGTGTGTATGTGGAAGTGGTGTTCTGTGTGACATGTGAAATTAAAATTCATCTCAATGGTAATATTAGGAATCTAGGTGTGAAAAAATGGACTAGTATGCTTGTTGGATCCGCAGTGCCTTGGAATAACTCTCTCTATAAGGATTGAAGACACAACACTGATTAAACATTTCGTTGATTATAGACCACTAGCCCTTGGGAGTGATTCCCCTCTATTGGATAATGCATGATGACATTGTGGGTTATAGTATTTATAACATCTTCACCATGATACATGGTTTCTAGTATCCCACTAGGGATATTATCATTATGGATTTCTAGTGACATGGTTCTCTCTTATGATGGGGTGGTTTTCCTCTGTATACAATGCACCATAATCGTATGTTAAATTTCATTTCGTTCTTCATTGAATTTTTTACCCTAAAAATTAATTTACTGAAAAATACAAGGTGATTGTTATTTGAATGTTTTGGAATGGAATCATTCATTTGGGTAGAATCCTATTAGGTTTTGGCTCACACCCTATATACACCATTTGATGTTTGTATACTTTTTTATGCATGACCCAGGTAAAGGAATAAAGTATCGTTGGGGTGGTGGTGGATCCAGTTTCTTACATTCCTCCCCTACTATTGTTTGTGGAGGTATATTGACGGTGATTTCCCTCTCACTGCTGAGAGGTTTGGACTTTTTGACTTTTTTCGTATCCTCCCATCTGGGAATTTTTAGTTTTTGTATAATGTTGTAAATTTTTTAATTTGAATTGAAGTATATTTTTTGTTATGGATATTGATCATGTTATCATTAATTATAGTTTTTTGTTTCATATCATTGCTAAAATTATTCTAAAAATATATTATTTGATACTCACTCACTAGTTGTCCACTGGTGTGGATATGTAATGCCATTCAATCCATTCCATGTGCCTGTTTGGCTGTCAGGTTGGATCAAACCCGAAATTGATTCATGACGAAAATTTTTTTAGAGTGAGTTTATTATTTTCATTGTATCGTGACATTTGGGATAGTGTGGATATAATATAGCTAGGATTGTCGAGGATTTTCATTATGTTTTCAAGTGTGGTATCATGCAAACACAACTCATTAAAGACATTAGTATGCCATGGTATTTTGGTATGTTCATTAGAATTCTCATCTATGTGATACATATAGCCGTTAGACTATGCATGGACCCCAGATGGGTGCGAAGTGGTGTGGCTGGTTGTTTTGATGGATGTGGTTTTGTTTTGATATTTGGATGTGTTTGAGAATTTTGGTTGCTACTAAAATTTTTAGAATGGGGATATTGATGTATTTTCTTTGTGGTTTTTGTTGGTTTTACAAAGTGAATCCCTCAATACCTTTTATTCAAATATGAGAAGAGTTTGGGGAGAGTTATCCCACTCCAATTGATGACATACTGGTGGATTTAGTTGTTTTAACTCACCAATATTTGGGCTAGGGAGTGGTATATAGTCATGCTAATGTTTTAGAAGCTGAACATGTATCCAGAAATAATAAACCTCATGTGTTCCTCAAGAATAATACTCCTTCATTTAGAGGTAGTAATGATCCACATGAGGTATAGGAGCATCTTGATATGATTGAGGGGATGATTGGGTTTGATGAAAAACAATAGGCAGTGAAGCTGAAAGGCTATTCATTATTATCGGAATGTACCAATTGGAGTTAGTGGGAAAAATTTCAAACATGGAATCATGATTATATGTATTGAAATAATTTCAAGGATGTATCCAATTAGATGTATTTCTCTGAGACCATTTCATTCTCCTTGATTCGGATGTTTTTTTATCTTCACCTAGGGGATCAAGCTATAATTGAGTATGCTAATTACATTGGGGAGTTGGTTTGGTTTTCACCTAGAGTGGTTTCTAAGTTTTATCTAAATCTTGGAATGTTTGAAATGGAGTTATGGCCAAGTATTTGAACCCGACTAAACCTTTTTTAGTTATGAACCTGTTCAAATGTGGTTGATAGGGATTTTATGGTAGAGATTCATCATAGTAAAATGCCTAGTTTCTTTAGGTCCATGTTAGATGTGGGCCATTGTGGTTTTAGTTAATTTGAGAAAAAGAGGAAATATGAATATATGGTGAAGAGGGTCAGAGGTAACTCATACAATCCTTCCTAGTCGTTACAACTATTGTGACAGATTATAGAGTTGTTTTATGACACTAGTGTGGAAAGTTTCATCATGTGTGGTCTGTATGTTCTGCTCTGCAAATACCATGTCATTGTTTTAGTACCATCAGACATATGTCAAGGTTTTTCAAGGTAGTGATCCCATATTTGAGTGTTCCAGGTCCCAAAACATTCAGGGGGATGACAGCCCAATTGGTACTATCTATGATGGCGGGTTCCTAGACTAGTGTTCCAAGTTGTAGGGTTCGATATTCTATTGGTCAGAGTCATGTCATGGAAAATTCATTGTCTAGTGGTCATTCCTAGTATTAGTCATAGATGAGGAATCTTCATGTCCTAGATTAGGAACCAGTGTAATATTATGATGGAACTGTGATAGTTAGAGGTTTCATTTTTATTGTGTCATCCATTGTTGTTTAATTTTTGATATTCATGTGTTTATTTAGTTTTCTTTTATATTATACTGGATTCGTTGAATTTTTCAACCAATTGTCTTTCCTATATGGTGGATTTAGTGATTCTTCTTGGTAGGATGTGAGAATATGGTTTTGGGTGTGTCTCTTGTGTTCTCTCTTTGTTAGGTGTGGAGCCAGAATGGGATTTTTTAGTTTTAGAGATGGACCTAATTTATATGATCTTCTTGGTACAGATTCTGGTGGTCATTAATCAGTACCGATATCAGGCCTGGTCACTCTCCTACCTGCTTGTCACTAGTTCGGTTTATAGTTCGATTACGCATCTAGATCACGGACAAGAGTTGATACTCGCCAACCTGGAAATCACCTTCAGTTGGTTATTCAGGGAAAGGATCTGGAAGTAATCGACCTAAGCCCCGGTGCTCGATGCGGGTCGTTTCCTTGCCTTCTCCTTTTCCCAAAAGTAGTGGAAGCTTGAGTGGTAGGGTCTTGACTGATGTGTGATTGGGCCCCTCGCAGCTCAACCATCTATTTTCGGATTTATTGAGGAGGTGGTGGAAGGATGATTTATGGTGTTGGGCATACTGGCGCAATCTGATCGATTTCAGCAGTGTCCATCGCTCCATCCAGTTGGCTATTATAGTGAATGGATTGGGGATAAAAGGCCAATACATCCATATAGGTGAGGAAAAACCAAACCTATTGATTGTCCCTCCTACATCGGGAGCATGCACAGGAATCCCGGACATTGAGGGGTAGGACCATAGCCGTGACGAGGAAATATATGGATTGGAACCTATGATTTTCGGTGCACATCTATTGTAATAATCAGTGAGTGAGCTTCATGGAATCAGATAAAAGTACCTAGGTTTTTCATGGTGAATGGGATCCAAGATCAAGATGCACTAGACCTCCACTTCCAGAGTTGGGTAGTAATTATTTTCAAATCATTTCACTCATAATATAATATGATTGTGGTATTCTTTAGAATGGATTGCCTCCTATAGATGATTCTTTTCTAGAGTTATTTTTAGAACGCAACTCAGGTTTTCGTACAATGTTTGATTTGGATTTTACCATTAACTTTTCATTGAGAACACAGACAATATACCTTCCATCATACCATATATCCCCAACTAGTTTGTGGAATTTATGGTGCATCTAGAATATTTGGAATCCAAATGATTTACTCCCTGGGTAATCTCACCCTATGCCTTCCTTCTAATGTTTTTTAAGATGTTTGATGGATATCTATGAGTATGTATTGATTACTAAAAGATAAATATGTTAACGATAAAGGAAAAGTGACTCTTTCATAGAATTGAAGAAATTCCTGATCATATTAAGTGGTGAGGAGGTGTTATATGATCAAATTGGGTTATAGGATTCACTAGGTCAGAGTTAGAGAGTATAGTGTTTCGAAAATGGATTTCTAATGAAGATATATAAATTTTGAGTACTTTTCCTTGAATTCTTGATTAATGAATGATACAGAAGTCTTTATATATCTTATGAGATGAGTGGTACAATAGTATATTGAATTAATTTGGTGGTATTTTTGGATAATATACCAATTTATTCTAGGAATTATGTAGATCATGAGTATCATGTGCAGATTCTATAGGGAAAACATCAAGCTCATTACCTCTATACTATGATTTTCAAGTGCAGCTTCATGATCTGGGAGGTCATGTTTCTTGTTCACGTGATCTATGAGTATGGTGTTTTGATAGAACCTATTAAGATTACTGTTTTGATGTCATGGGAGATACTGATTTTTTTTTTTGGGTTCATGATATTTTTTGGAATTAGTGGGTATTATAGGTGGGTTTGGGGGATTGTTCTATGATTGATTCATCTATGATAGTGCTTACCCAGACATTGGGTAATGATTGGGTGGATCCCATACAGACATTTGTCCATTGAGGAGCTTAAGAGGTAGTAGACCACTATCATTGATATGATCATTCTTGAATCTAGAAAGTGATTCATATTCTACCGTGATGCTTAATGTTAATGTCATTGGTGTGTGCTAATATAGGATTACCATGTGGTAGCGTATGGATCACTCCAACTTTGATCATATGATATGAATTACCACAACTATGTCATGGAATTAGTGGTAGAGATTCATTCCTTGATGACATGGAATCGTTATCTCTCTGGATAAATTTTTTGGTCTCTTATAATCATAATCGTGTTGCCAACCTTTTTCCAAGAAATAACTAAATTTGAGGTTGTATCATTAGGATATGTACTTTCACGGGTTTAGTTATGATATCATGTATATCCCTAGAAAAGGTCTTCTAGTATTTGATTATTTGTGCAAGAAAGTTCAAGTTCACTCTTAAAATTATTCCATAGATGAGTGAAACCTGATGGGGCTTTTTTCATTGACTCATATGAAGACCAAGGAGAAATGTGGAGGTGTGTTATTGGCCAGTGAAGATATGAGGCCTTCCATTCTTGTGTTAATTCATCTAGATCAGACATGTGAGGATTTTTTCTATCCTTAAATGACCTTCCTAAATAGTGGGTGGTTCCGAGTGGGTGCTCATTATATCCCAAGGGGGTTTGGTTCCTAGAGGATCTCTCCATGTTTCCATTTCCATAATTGAAGTTGGTTATTTAAGATATCCACCTTTCTGAGTGGGAATTTAATCTTGGTACCACCATGGTGTTTTATGATGTACGTAATTTGTTCTTATTACTGTGTATGAGATGAGACGTAGCGGACATTGTATCGTGTTGTTATACATGTTATAAGGTTAATGAAGATCAGTATAGATAGTCATCTTTCCTTCAGACCTTACCCATTCCAATATAGAAATGTGATAAATAAATAATGTACTACATCATTATCTATACTCACAAACACCAACGGTATAATCCTATTTGGGTCGTTGTCATCCATCTGAACAACTCAACCAATTTTATTCCAATCAATGATTAATCCATGGTGGATGAATTTCAAATATTGTACGTTCAGAAGATATGAAGGCTTTATGGTATTCTATAGGATATCGTTTTGGATAGAGAATTCTATTTTATCTCACATAATTGGGTAGGACATCATAAGGAAATGAGTTCATAGATCAATTAGTATATGATATTCCATACTCAAATGGATAGTCAGACAAAGCATTTGAATCAATACATGTAAGACATTATCTAGTAATGTTTTTTGGAATCTGGAGGATTGAGGTATATCCATTTTGGGATGGTTGAATTTTCCTATAATAAAATTAATCTATAATCAATAATTATGTAAACCTTTAATGGTTTTAATGGTTAATTAGGTTGGTCCCCTTTATACAGGAAAATGGTTGGTGAAACCTCATTTTTGTGACTGATCCTTTTGTGGTGTACATCTTTACATGTCAAGTATAATTAGGAATTAGTTTTTGACAGTTTATAGAAACCATATAACTTATTCCTATCATAGGCATTGATCCATTGAATTATCCATTGGTTATTGGATGTTTTTTAATTTTTCAAATTGATTGGGTTACTCTTACACTATTATGCAAGAGAAGCTAACACAAAGGCATGTTGGGCCTTTTTCATATTATCGATTGGATAAGTAAGTTGGAATACCAGTTAGATATTACAACTCTTATGATGTTTGTACATGATGTTTTCAACATATCTCAGTAGAATAAGTATAATCTGGATCCCACTCATATGTAGAATTGGGATGAATTGGAATCATATTTTATGTGATGGAGAGGCCAATACAGATTGTGGATTTCTATGGGAATATACTATTAAAGTGATCTATAGAATTTGTCTCAATCATTTTAAATCATTATAATGATTATCATTATATATATTAGTGATGTTTTTTGGTTGGGGAGTATTATCATTTACTATTCAATGATCAAAAATTGAGTTGACATTTCTAGGACAGAATGATTTCATGGTGGTGATAATTTTCAAATCTATGATTTTTATTTTGGTGTATTATTAGCTATCATTGGTATTTTTTTATTCCATTTGTTTTCATGAAGTTTTTTGAGAAAATGGATTTTTAAAAACCATCAGAAGGTGGTTTTTGACAAGCATATTCAACAAATTAGCATGTAATCCACTTTTCATTTTATTTCTTCTTTCTTATAGGCTTCTTCTTCCTCCCTCTTTGAGTTTTTCTTTTTCAATGGAATTATTGACTTATTTAGGATTCAATAATTTGTTTTTGGTTTAAATAACGATTTTTATGTATCAATAATTTCTTTATAGGTTTTATTTGAGGCGTGGTTATGGTTTTACAATAGATTTTATAATATACTAAGCTTGAGGTAGGTGATCCTTTGCATTATCATTATTAGATGATTTTAATGTTCATTCCTTTCCACATAAGCGTGTTCTTTGAAATTTGTTTATATTTTGAAATTAATTTTCAGAATTTTCTAAGATACATATGTCTTAAAAGGTGTTTTTTCAATTGAAATGGTTGGATTTAATTATTTTTTTCATTGAGTTATTCTAAATCAGTTTTATTAATTTTGAAAGTGGTGTGAAGCATGCTAAAAATGGTAATAGTGTGTGTGTGCATGTGTCATGAGTTTACCAATGAAAAATGATTGCATTCCATGTGTGTAAATATGTTTTGATGATTTTATGTGAATATATTGAAATATGTTACATACGAAATGGAAATTGATTGCAAAGTGAATTTGACGTATCTATGTTGTTTGAATATATATATTATGTTAGTTTGATATGTTGGGCCGAGTTCATGTTCCCTCTATCTGGATCTTTCATACAAAACATACTAAACATGATAGGGATTGTATACCACTAAATTAAGGGATGTATTGATATCTAGTGTCATCTGAACAAGGACATTGTGGGTTATGGTTTTTATACCATGTTTCATCGAAAAATGACAACCTAGGATCCCACTGGCGATGTAAGAACCCAGATCTTCATTTCAGGTATGTTTTTCCTTTATCTGGAGTTTTTAAGAAAAATGAAATTTCTGGAAATTTTCAATGTACACGCCGTGTACGTTCTGAGTACACGCCGTGTACTCTTCTCTACCTCGTAGCCGTGTCCTGGCCGTGCTCGGGCCACAAACATGGTGTGTAGGGGCGACGTGGAGGCTGTTTTTAGTGGAGTACGGAAAAACCCACTACACGCCGTGTACTTTAAAAATACACGTCATGTAATTTTTTCACTAAACAGATCAGGGTCGCGCCTCATCACACTATTCATCTTCTTCTAGGTCTGTTTTGTCCATGTGCGACCTGTGCGGTCGAATCTTCGATGAGCTCCCGCCTCTCCGTCTGTTCTCCGATTCGAACATGGTTGATTGCGTTGGAAGTGCAACGGTGAGCTCTCTCTTCTACTTTAGACTTGTTCCATGATTCCACCTCATTTTAGAGTTATCGTGGGTTGATAATTTTGTGTGTTTTCTCAGCTCTATGATGTTATAAGGGGAATCAATCGTCGTGGTTTAAGTATATCGATCTCCTAGGATCGAGGTAGGTGGTTTGTGCCTTTCTGTTGAAATTCGATGAGTATTTTGTGAAAATTCAACAAATTTCCTTAGGCGGGGAATTGTGGGTTTTCTTGTTTTTCCCCTGCTGCTTACCTTCTTTTCTTGATTTTTGTAGTAGAGGTTTATGCTTGTAAGTAGAGTAATTTTTTGTGCTCAGTTTGCCTTGCCATGCATGTTTTACTTTTTGGCGTTTGCCGGTTGCCATGCCTAGTTGTAGGATAGTGGAACTGTTTCTTATTTATTGTTGTTGAGACTTAGATTGATAGCCAAGAAGTTCTTGAGGTTTACTTGGACGATGTACGTGCGCTGAGCATGTTTATTTTTTACACAGGACTGTGAGTACCTAGTGTAGTAGGCCACAAAAAGAATAGATGTAAGGGCTTCTCTAGAGTGTCTTTTACTACGATGCAAGACCACATGGGGAATTGACGATGAGTGCTTCCCCATAGAGTCTGTAATTTCTCGACGTGGGCCACAGGGGGAATGAGAAGTTTAGTGCTTCCCCAGAGAGCCTTTAGTACAATACGAGACTATAGGGGTAATTGACGGTGAGTGCTTCCTCAGAGAGTCTATTAATTTCATAGCAGAACCAGAGGGGTGAGACTGTGTGTGCATCGTAGAGGGTTGCTAATAATTATATTTTGAACCATAGAAGTTAGGATGTGAGATCCACCCAGATGGTTGCCTGTTATTTCTCGTTGTTGGCTATTTACTTGTGTATTTTGTTTGATAGAACTGTGGATTGAAGTTGCTTGTGCTTTCCTGTTAACTTCTTCTTGTTTTCTTAGTGCCATGTATTCATTGACTGTTAGGCACAAATCATTGTGTGATTTCCTACTAGGATTTTATCTCACACCCAGTTTGGGCCATGCTTTTGGGCCCAAGCAGTCTTTGTTGCTGCAGGTATAGATAAGGGCAAGCACCCTTCTACTTCGGGTTCTTGATTGCACTAGATCTGGAGAGCATAGGACCGAGACGTGGCTCGTGATGCTGAGGAGTTTATTTTGTTTTCCTTTGAACATTGTTTTTCAATTGTACTTCAACACGTTGGTTTTTCTGATGTTTTCCTTAGACATATGTACCATGTTGCATCATCATTAGTTTATACATTGCTTCCACTGTTCAGTTCAGTTATTGTATGTTGTTTATTGTTTCACTATTATGTCTGGTTGTTTTTATGCTGCATACTTTATCAAATGAGGGCATAGTTTCCCCACCAACTCACCAAGGCCCTCATTGCTAGTCGGTAGCCTCTGACATTTGGGGAAATGCGATTGAGGTCATGTGGCGAACCGGGTATGAGGCACCAGTGGAGGGGCTCTGGACTTGGGTCATTACAAAGTGGTATCAGAGCAGTTCTTTTCTCTTGCTTTACTATTTGGAGACTTTAGCTAGGGATAGGATGAACTTGGTACTTGGTATTGAGTTGTTCTCGGGTGTAGCTAACCCGTGTATAGGGAAAATCCATACTACCTCGTTAATTGCAGTTCTGGTTTTGAGATTTTATGGTTGATCTGATTTCACCTATAGTGAATCACATGACTTGTGCTATTATTGTTTTGATATTTCGGTTCTATTTCTGTCGAAACCCGATGAGATAAGGGTATTCCATCTCATGCATTATATAGTAACTTGGAGAAATAACATGGCATGCATTCTTCCAATGCCATCTAGGGTGCATTAGCAATTGCATGCTATTGTGATAGACTTCGTGTAGATTATGCATGCTGTCGTGATAGATTCTTAATATAATCCCTTATGTTATGTTAGAGAGATGTTCGTTTTCCCTTGTATGTGACTGTAGGAGGTTCCAAGATTTGATTTTCAGGGAGTATAGGCCCTCACAGATCGTAATTTGGCACCTCTTTGCCTTGTTTTTAGTGTTTCTGTAATTCTGTGCAGTTTCTGAGCTACTGCGCAGAAAAACCCAGAATACATGGAGTGTAATTTTTGGAGACAGGCCGTGTAGTTATTAGGTCGTGTCACTAACAATGTGAGAAGAACACATTATCATGAAAGTAACTTCAGGAACACGCTATGTACGGTAGGTACATGCCGTGTAAGTTCGAAGCCATATACCCGGCCGTGTCACTGAAAACACGGGTCAGGGAAGCTCGGGTAGAACACGTCGTGTCCATAGGGAACACGTCGTGTAGTCCTATCTAGGTACCCGGTCATGTCACAGACAACACGGGCTGGTGTTACTTTCCTTTCCACATTACATGTTTGTTCGGAACACGTCGTGTAGTCTTGTTCAGGTACCTGGTTGTGTCACGAACAACAAGGGGCGGTGTCACCTTGCCTATACACGCTGTGTTTGTTCGGAGCATGTCGTGTAAGGTTCAGCCGTCTTGTTTAACATTACGGGCCGCCGAAGCTTTCTCCACTACACGTTGTGTCCGCAAGGAACACGTCGTGTAGTCTCTGTTTAAGAAAACCATGTGGGTCATCTGTGAAAGAGACTCGGGAAGGGGAATCATTTTTAGGTACACACTGTGTGTTGGGGTAAACACGCCATGTATTTGAGGTGTTACATGACTTATAGGGCAGGAGCACACGCCCATGTCAGTGGCATAAGAAGACACGCCTTGTAGTTTTTATACACGTTGTGTAGTCATGTTTTGTAAACTTGTGTGTTTTCCTTCCCCTATTTCCGTTTTGTACTCTTGTGTTCTATGTCCTTGTTTTCATGATCTAAGGCATTCTTTTTATCTTTCAGATCTATTCCTCCGAGATGTCCTCTGGTCGTACGTCTGTTGTCAGGCAGTGATCAGACGCTAGACAGGACTGATCAAGGACTTCCTGTCGATCCTTCAGTCGGGCCAGCCTTGGCACCGGCTGTTATACCAGTTGCAGGAACTGATGTGTAGTTCAGGGAAGGTTTTATGAGGATGATGTAGACCTTCCATGGAGTGCTTCCTCCTACCACGACTATGGCAGACTTGATGCGAGTTTTCGAGCAGCATCATCCTCCTACTTTCTCAAGGGAAGGAGGACCAAAGGCGGTAGAGTCATGGCTGGAATTCATGCTGACTATCTTCGAGCATCTGGATATGCCTCCAGAGAGGTGGGTTAGGCTCTCCACCAACATGCTACGAGACTCCACCAAGAGGTTTTGGGACGTGATCTCACAGGCGGTTCATTAGCAGGCTATGGCTTGGGAGGAGTTCCAACGCATGTTCTACGACTACTTCTACCAGGAGACCCTGAGGGCCGACTGAGCCCGGGAGTTCATGAGCTTAAAGCAGGGTACTCTTTCTGTCATGGATTATTCCTCTCGCTTCAACGAGCTGCAGTGTTTCACACCCCTCTGGGATGGAATTAGGGTGTTCTTAGAAAGGATGTTTGAGGATTGTCTCAGGAGGGAGATCTGCTCGTAGGTAAACATCTTCCAGCTGACTTCCATCACTTCCATCGTCAACAAGGCACTGATTTCGGAGTGTAATCTGAGAGACTTTGGAGCTGTAAACCAGTGTGGTTCTGTTTCAAGACCTATTTTACCTCCAAATGGCAGCAAGAAGCACCATAGGGAGTCTACGCGCTGTGATCCGAGGAAGCGTGATGAATCATCAAGCGGCCAGGTGACATACTAACATTGTGGTCGGACAGGGCACACGATTCCGTAGTTCCAGAGGGACCCCATGGAGTTCCGATATTACGGCAAGATGGGTCACCTTTAGCGTTTCTTCCAGGTTTTCTCACCAACAGCTGGTGACTGGGGTTCTTCCATGACTCCTCGCTCCGGAGCAGCACCACCAGTTTATCCCCAATCGAGGAACTGGATTTCTTTCGGCCGTTCGGGCCGAGGTGGAGTTCGAGGTCATGGCAGTCAGCCACCATTCCCTCAGCATCAATAAGGTGGATCAGCTCTGAGTGGTCATCCAGGGGCACAGGGCTGCGGTGCAGGCCAGTATTTCATCGTGGAGCAGACTTATCTGGAGCAGGACGCCGTCCCTTCTACAGTTTGAGGTACGATTTTAGTAGCCTCAGTTTTATCTTCAAATACTTTTGATACTGATTCTACACATAATTTTATATCTGTTGCGGTTGTAGAGAGAGTTTAGATCTGTGTCTTCTCTTCTGCCGACTCATTGACACTAGAAACACCTTTGGGGAAGAATACATCTAGTGTACGCCAGTGTAGAGAGTGCCCTCTCGTGGTTTCAGGGTATCGTTTCATATGGTATAGCTACATCCTAGAAATTACGGGCTATGATTTCATCCTCAAGATGGACTGGTTGGTTCCCTTCCAGGCCTTTTTCAACTGTTATTTCCATAGAGTGAGTTTTGTTTCACCAGATGGTGAGTCTTTTCTTCATAGAGGCGAATGGGACGTTCGGGCGAGTCGAGCAGGACTCGAGCATCATGGGCTAGAAAAGGTGAATGTACAGATTGCTAGTCTTTATCTGGATGATCAGGGGACTCCACAGTTGGACTTTCCTCCAATGGTGGATCGATTCAGGGATGTCTTTCCAGAGGACTTTTTAGGTTTGCCTCCAGAGCATGAGGTAGACTTCTCTATTGAGCTTGTGCTAGGAGTGGCGCCGGTGTCCATTCCTCCCAATAGAATGGACACACCTGGTTTCCAGGAGCTCAAGAAGGAGTTGGAGGAGTTTTAGGAAAAGGGTATTATCCGAACCAGTAATTCTCTTTGGGGTTCACCTGTCCTGTTTGCGAAGAAGGAATACGGTACCCTATGGGTTTGTGTGGACTATCGGAAGCTGAACCAGTTGACGGTCAAGAACTGATATCCCTTGTCGAGAATCGTTGACCTCTTCGATCAGCTTTGAGGAGCTCGGGTGTTCTTGAAGATCGATTTGAGGTCTGGTTATCCTCGGTTGTATGTTAGACCATTAGATATACCTCTGATGGCCTTCAAGAGCAGGTATGGTCTATACGAGTATACAGTCATGTCGTTCGGTCTCACGAATGCACTAGCAGTTTCCATGGCACTAATGAAGCGAGAGTTCCATCCTTATTTGGACTCCTTCTTCATGGTCTTTGTGGATGATATCTTGGTGTACTCTCTCACTCGACACGATCATGCCACCCATCTTGAGAACGTTCTGAGTACACTGAGGGAGCATCGACTGTATGCTAAACTCTCGAAGTGTCACTTATGGATGAATCAGATTCACTTCGTGGGTCACGTCATCTCAGAGGAAGGAGTATCTGTGGACCCAGAGAAAGTGAGTGTTGAAGTTTCCTTGGAGCAGCCGAAGAATGTATTTTAGGTACAGAGCTTCCTAGGGCTGGCTAGATACTACAGACGCTTCATTCATGACTTTTCTCGTCTATCTGCACCTTTGACATGTCTGACCAAGAAGGGTTCAATGTTCTTATGGTCATATTCTTGTGAGTAAGCCTTTTAAGAGATGAAAGGTAGGTTGATATCAGCACTGATACTAGTCTTTCTAGAGCCAAGAAAGAGCTACACTGTTTACTATGATGCTTCAGGTATCGGGCTGGGAGTTGTGCTTATGCAGGGAGATGGAGTCGTTGCATATGGGTCTCGGCAGTTGAGGCTAAATGAGAGGAACTACCCGACGCATGATCCGGAGTTGGCAGATGTTGTCCATGCCCTACGTTGTTGAAGACACTACCTGCGGGGAGAGCACTTTTTGGTCTTCACCGACCATAAGAGTATCAAGTATATCTTCACTCAGCATGATCTGAATCTGAGGCAGTGTAGTTGGGTCGAGTATCATCAGTTGTTTGATTTTGAGCTTGCTTATACGCCAGGAAAGGGAAACACAATGGCTGATGTGTTGAGCAGGAGAACTCAGGTTCAGGTGGTTCAGGAGGCCAGTAGTGAGTGGAAGCTGATGGATCTGTTCTTTGAGATGCATCTGGAGGTACATGACAGACAGGGACATAATTTCCTTTCTTCTGTAGTTGTTACCTCTACACTTTTTGATCGTGTACGAATGAGGCAGTTATCAGACACAGAAGGCCTAGTCCTGCGGGAGAGTGTGTAAGGAGAGGAACCTCTTCTTGGATGGACAGTGGACAAGGATGAGATCATGCGTTTCCAGGGACGCGTATGGGTTCCATAAGACATAAGCGAGGAGATGATGCGGGAGTTTCATTCCTATGTTTGGGCAGTTCATCCTGGAATCAACAAGATGTATCGGGATCTTCATCTCCAGTACTGGTGTCCAGGTATGAAGAAAGATGTTGATGGTTTCGTCTTGTGGTGTTCTACTTGTTAGCAGGTGAAGGTAGAGCACCATCGACCAGCATGCCATTTACAGCAATTACCCATTCCAGAGTGGAAGTGGAACGATGTTGTGATGGACTTCGTGACTGGTTTTCCGAGATCGCCTGGGGGAAACTATGTTGTTCGGGTTGTCGTCGACAGGCTCATGATGGTTGCCCACTTCTTGTAGATTAAGGATACCTTCAGTGTCGAAAAATATGGGATGACTTTACATCCGAGAGATCGTTCATCTGCATGGAGTTCCACACTCCATTGTTTCAGACAAGGATGTGCGCTTTACTTCTCGGTTCTGGAAAGGAGTTTAGAAGGCTTTGGGTACACAGGTACTTTTGAGTACAGCATACCACCCCCAGACTGATGTCCAGTCCAAGCGCATGATCCAGGTGCTTTAGGATATTCTTCAAGCATGCATCATAGACTTTGTAGGTTCTTGGGAGAATCATATTCCTCTGGTGAAGTTCGCCTACAACAAAATTTTAAAGGCGACCATTCAGATGGCACCATATGAGGCTTTGTATGGTAGGCCATGTCGATCACCCTTATACTATCTGGAGGCAGGATAGGTAGCTTTGCTGGGACCTCGTCTTGTTAAGGAGACATTAGAGCATATAGAGGGGATTTGGAAGAGGATGGATACAGCACAGTCTCGACAGAACTCTTATGCTGATCAGTGGAGATGACCTCTGGAGTTCGAGGTCAGGGGTCAGGATTTCATGCATGTCGCACTGAGGTTGGGACATAAGAGTATTCGGAGACATGGTATGCTTTCACCGCATTACGTCGGGCCATTTGAGCTCTTGGAGAGAGTGGGGCCGGTCGCCTATCGGTTTTAGCTACCACAGAGGTATCGGTCTATGCACGACGTCTTCCATGTCTCTCAGCTCCGATTCTACTTTTCATACTCGTCTCATGTCTTTAAACATGAGGAGGTTGAGCTTGAAGCAGATGAGTCGTTTGAGGAGCATCCTATCCGGATTTTCGATCGTAGTATGAAGGTTCTCCGCGGGCGGTCTGTTCCTCTGGTACAGGTGCTATGGAATCACGGGCAAGTATAAAATGAGACTTGGGAAAGGGAGGACAATGTACAATCTCAGTGGCCAGAGATGTTTGTGGTTTCTTCTTCTACGCCACATTAGGGAAATTCGGGGATGAATTTCTTTAAGTGGGTATGTTTTTGAGAACCTGGATCTTTGTTTCAGGTATGTTTTTCCTTTTTCTGGAGTTTTTAATAAAAATGAACTTTCTGGAAATTTTAGAAGTACACGGCGTGTACTTTCTGAGTACACGTCGTGTACTCTTCTCCGACACAAAGTCGTGTTCCGACCGTTCCCGGGACACATACACGGTGCGTAGGGGTGATGTGGAGTTAGTTTTTAGTAGAGTACGGAAAAACCCACTACACGCCGTGTACTTTAGAAATACACAGCATGTACTTTTTTTAACTAAACAGAACGGGGTCGCACCTTATCCCAATATTCATATTCTTCAAGGTCTGGTTCGTCCGAGAACAACTCGTACGACCGAATCTTCGACGAGCTCCCGCCTCTCCATCTGTTCTCCGATTCGAACATGGTTGATTGCATTGGAAGTGCAGCGGTGAGCTCTCTCTTCTGCTTTAGTAGTGTTCCATCATTCCTCTACGTATTAGAGTTATCGTGGGTTGAGTATTTTGTGCGTTTTCTCAGATATACAACGTTCTAAGGGGAATCAATCATCGTGGATCAAGTATATCTATCTCCTTGGATCGATTTAGGTGGTTTGTGCCTTTCTGTTGAATGTCGATGAGTATTTTGTGAAAATTCCAAAAATTCCCTTGGTTGGGGAATTGTGGGTTTCCTTTTTTTCCCCTGCTGTTTACCTACTTTTCTTTTTTTTCTATAGTAGAGGTCTATGCTTCTAAGTAGAGTATTTTGTTTTGTGCTCAGGTTTCCTTTCCATGCTTGTTTTACATTTTGGCGTTTTCCAATTTCCATGATTAGTTTTAGGATAGTGGAACTGTTGATTATTTATTGCTATTGAGCCTTAGATTGATAGCCAAGTAGTTCTTGAGGTTTACTTGGACGATGTACGCGCGCTGAGCATGTTTATTTTTCACACAAGACTGTGAGTACTTAGTGTAGTAGACCACAGGGAGAATAGACGTAAGGGCTTCTCCAGAGTGTCTTTTAATGCAATGCAAGACCACAGGGGGAACTGATGATGAGTTCTTCCCTAGAGAGTCTATAGTTCCTTGACGTGGGCCATATGAGGAATGACACGTTGAGTGCTTCCCTAGAGAGCCTTGAGTACAATACGAGACTATAGGGGGAATTGACGGTGAGTGCTTTCTCAGAGAGTCTATTAATTTCATAGATGAACCAGAGGGGTGAGACTGTGTGTGCCTTCTAGAGGTTTGATAATACTTATAGGTTGAACCATAGGGTTTAGGCTGTGAGATCTACCTAGAGGGTTACCTGTTCCTTCTTTTTGATGGCTGTTTACTTGTGTACTTTGTTGGTTAGAACTGCAGATTGTAGCTGCTTGGGATTTCATGTTTACTGCTTCTTGTTTTGTTACTGCCATGTATTCATTGACTATTAGGCACAAATAGTTGGGTGATTTCTTACTGGTATTGTATCTCACATCATGTTTGGTCCATGCTTTTGGGCTCAATAAGACTTTTTTGTTGCAGGTATAGATAATGGCAAGCGCCCTTCTACTTCAGGTTCTTGATTGCACTGGATCTGGAGAGCATGGGACCAAGCCGTGGCTCGCGATGAAGAGGAGTTTATTTTTGTTTTCCTTTGCACTTTTTTCAGTTGTACTTACGTACGTTGGTTATGTTGCTACTTTCCATAGAAATATATACCATATTGCGTCATCATTAGTTTATCCATTTCTTTCGCTGTTCAGTTCAGCTGTTGTATACTGTTTATTGTTTCACTATTGTGTCTGGTTGTTTTTCTGGTGCATACATTGCCGAATGAGGGCATAGTTTTACCACCAACTCACCAAGGCCGTCGTTGCTAGTCGGAAGCCTCTGGTGTTTGGGGAAATGCGCTTGAGTTCATATGGTGAACCAGGTACAAGGCACCAGTGGAGGGGCTCCAGACTCGGGTCGTTACAGGCGATAGTAACATTAGTGATTTATGATGATGTGGTCCTCTATTGTGATGTGTTTCATGACTTCAGTACATGGTGGACCATACTATTTTATTAAATTGAATGTCCTTTTTTGAAAATATATTTGCTAAAAATGATATTATTAATTTTTTTTGAAATTATTTCTTAAAAAATCCATAGTGATTTTTGTTTTAATGTTACCACATAAAATTATTAATTTGGGTGGTATCTTTCTGGGATATGACTTCAACCATGTGTACATTGATGTGTGGATATAGACATTGTTATGAATGACCGAGGTCATGAAATGATGTATATAGGTGGTGGTGGTGGATATGGTTTCTAGCATTCCTCTTGTGTATTTGTTTGTGGAGGTATCATGAGGGTGTTGACCCTCCCTTTTCATAGAGATTTTTGGATTACGTCTAGTTGGTTCTGCACAAATTTTGTTATTTTTGGATTTGGTTAATGTTTAAAAAAAATTGAATTATTGTGTCATTTTTGGTTATGGATATTGATGAAGGAGGGAATCAGTATCATTTAGTTTTTTTTTGTTATTATGGGTTAAATCATTATTCTTTATACACATGATCTTGTTTCCATCCCATGGGGATTGGAAACACTAATTAGGCCATCCCACAAGAAGTGTCGGGTGTCGAGTTGGATGGATTCATAAACATAATCATATATAATGTATTATAAATTTGGAATTATCAAAATTAATATTAGGTAGTAATGTAAACTAATTTTTTTCCAAATGATTCTAAACAATACTAAATATTTTTTACATAGTGTAAAGGTAAAATGTTTTGGATTGATTTAAAATAAGGGGTTATCGATTCAAAATAACCCAAATAACATTACTAACCCACATCGGAAGTTCATGTTTCATCCATGAACTTATCATATTAGATTTAATGAAAATTTTATTCCACTTTCACATTAAAATGACCTCATATTATTAAAATATATTATATAATTACACATGTGTACCTCCCCTCACATATAAAATTGGAAACATTCTTATCCATTATTAACCTAAATTAATCCCTATAACATCACCTACCCATAAAAATAATGCATATAATCTCCCTTCCCATCTTTATTCAACTTCTACTAAAACTATGTGATCATTCTATGAAGGATTACATTGTATTCCAAAGTTAGATTCTCCATGAAGATGTAGTCTTCTTAACTGGATCATTGAATGTTTATTTATTTATATATATAAAATAAATATATCGTATATATCCTAATATAGTTAAAAAACAATAAATAGTATATTGATATGTTAAATTTATTTTTGTAGAGTTGTGTTAAATGTCCATTATATCCAATGGAAAATGAAAACATCGGTCGTGCATATATACAACCTATTATCACTATAAAGTGGTGTATGTTTTTTTCTTTACAATTATACATTGGTGGTTATAATGTTTGAATTAACTAATATATATGAATTTCATAACCTAATTTAAATTTTTTAAAAATTTTATATCATATACCTTCTTATAATCTCTTTAATCTAAAAATGATAATGTTTCTCATGCATACTTTTGGACTAAAATATTTGAGAAGAAATGTTGGTGTTCTTTTCCAATTACACCCATGGATGCATAATTTTGAAATATTTTGTAATGAAATATATGTACTCTTTAGATTATTATAATTTAATCATTTTGAATCCATTTTAGATGAAATTTTAACGCTAATAATATAGAGATGTACTTTTACACAAATTAACAAAGACATCCTTAACTGTTCGATAAAAGAAAGTACTTTTCAATGAATGAATTTCAAACTAATATTAAATGACCTAAAAAGTGGAATATAGTTGAAAATTATATTAAATAATTTTTTAAAAATTCATGAATTCATTATATAGTATCATGAAACATGAAAGACTCAGAATATACCTAAGGTTATTATTTTATGTCACAATATTATATTAATTCAAGACATTTTATTTCCACATTTCCTTTAAAAAGTTATATGATATGAATCTCATAAAACCTGTTATATTCAATTCTACTTGTTATGCTTTTTTAAAAATTTTATTTTCCAATTCATCTATGTTGAACTAATAATTAACATTTTTGTTACCTATAACAGGATTTTGTTTATTAATATATGTTATTATTGTTTTCCACAGAACAATTTATCTTCCACGATCGCAATAATGTATATATATTAAGGATGATATTATTTATGAATCAATGTTTGATAATGATCATATTCAAAAGATTATGATATCCTTTAAAATGTATAAAAATGAATGATTTCAAAATATTCTATATGTTTTTTTTTTGTCATTAGGAAATATACTAAATGTTTTTATTTTTTAATGGATTAATCACCCTTACCCTCACACAAAGCCGTTATAGAAATCGTGAATTTTTTTTGGGTTTTATTTTCTAATAAAATATGCTAATTAATATTTTTTGAATATATATGTAAAATGATATAAAAGCGAGTAATATTTTCTAAATTAAATGTTAAAAAATTTAAAAATTATTTATATATTTGTCATCACATAATTTTTCAAGGATATTTTTCTGTGGTTTTCATATTTTTTTATTTATAAATTCTTTTTTGTTATAAAAAATATACAATTATTATCAATATATTGTAATCTATTGATATTTACTGATTTAGAAATTGTTTCTTATTTTGAGAATAGTCATTTTCATATGATTATGTTCTCTGGTACTCTCTATTTAGTGATGAATATTAATTTTCTCCATCATATCCATATTTTTAATATTATGGATGCATTTATTAGTATACCTAATACATTGATGATATTTCAACTGTAAAAAATATTGAAATATATAATTTATTAAATTATTAAAGTTATATAATTGCTCTGTGAAATATTCCATATTATTGATTCAATATGGATAATATTTTAGTTATAATGCACTTTGAGAACAATTTATAATGATTATTCAATATAAATGGAATTATTTGTACATCCAAGTGACTAGTTGGGATGATTTATATAGTTTTCGTGATATATCTATAGTCCTAAAGAGTTAAAAAACTTCTATTCCATATTATCTGGTATCTAGAATACTAGTATAAATTTTTAATGAATGATGTCATCAAATAGTCCTTGATTGATTCATTCATGATAACATTATTGAGACCTTGATGGAATGATGATGAATGTATTGATTAATGAACATCAAAAAGGGATAATTTAGTTCAATTTTCAATGAATTTTCTATATTTATAATTTTATTGTTTGTTTATTGAACTATTGTTGTTCATTGAGTGAAATTTTACATCATTATACACCAGAATATTTATTATTCCTTGTTTTTCTAATAAAAACTTCTATTATGTGTAACATATTCTATTAATTTTATAAAACAATTTTTTCCATTCTTTATGATATGAATGATGATATATTGAATGATTTCAATTATTTAAAAATATTATTTATTATTCTTTTTTATATTTATAATGTGACACTAGAATTATGTATAAATATAATTATCCAAGACTACTAAATTGATTGATATTTTATGGTCGGATCCATTGTATGTGGTATTACTATAATTAAATATTTACAAAAAATCTGTTAATCAAGTTATGGTTCTACTATAACCTACTATAATTATAATTTATTTTTAATTCCATTTATTAGAATATTTTTCAAAATAAAATCCTAAAACTAGCATTATGGAATGATGATTCTGTAGGGTCTCCGTAAAAGAATGGATTCATTTTGTATGGTAGTTTCACACATCTTCATGGATTAATTAAGATCCATTCACTCCATTCTATAATTTCATGTACCATATCCTTCATGTTGAAAATAGAATTCTATCTAAACTCCATACTGTTACACCCTTATACCAATTCACTTTGTCACCATCATTCATGGTTTAATCTACAAGTCAGAGTTTGATCTTCCCTCCTCTTGAAATTTTCACAAATTCAAACATGTTATAATTTCAATATTTATGAGTTTTATTATATAGTAAATTCAAAATGATAAATAAGTTTCACCAATTTAATGTGATTTCCAATGCCAATACTAGATGTCTAGTACCCCTTATCAAATTTTGTTATGGTAAAACATGCAGGGATCAATATATAAAGGCAGTTGTAATTTTATAACATCATTCCCCATAGAGTGATCCATATTCTCATAAAAATATATGTAATAATATTTATATGAATTTAAAAATTAGCACATAATTTCCACCATCATGGTATTATTCCCTTTGTGATGGAAATATCTCCATGTACAGATATTTTACGAGACATTACTACCTAGGAAATTGTGTAAATTACAATGATTAAGGAAAATAAATAAAATCACACAGGTATCTATCACAATTTGAAGAAAATCCATTATTATGTGATGAATATTCTGTACAAATTCCATATAAGTTAATGTAAATCATCCTCATTATTCCTAGACATATATGTTAAAACAATATAATTATTCTCTAACAATATTAAATCATATATAAGCACAAAAAATACTATTTTATTGTTATGAAATTGAAAATATTCATTCTACTATTGTATATGAGGTATTAACACCCCCGACCCCACACACACATATAATATAGTGGTTTATACTTGAGTGACACTGTATATTTTTACCAGAAATAATCAATGAAAAAATATAGCCACTAACCCATCATGTAAAACTCACACACCCATGTATGCTATATTATAATACCCAAAGCTTCCACGGTATGCTTCTCTTTGAATAATACAGTAGCGTGTGTTGTACGCAACCATTGAAATGTTTACAACTCGAAAGGGAAAAAACCATAGTTATCTTATGAAACTAATAGAAAATCCAAGAAGCACCATTGGGAGACCTGTTACAACCATGAAGAGGCTGAGTAGTTATACCTCATTTCTTGGACCAACCATAATGAAGAATGTGATCGCCAGGAGAATTGTACAAGTACTAAGCATAAAAGGAATGTAGAGAACCATATTTTTAAACTGAACCAACTTAGATAGGAGATACCATAAACATTTATTTATAAGGGTTTTCCTGACTGTTAGAAATACTTTTAACCATTCTATATGTCGTTGGAGTTCAAAATGAAGAAAATGTTGGACTGTTATGCAAAATTATCATTATTTTTTTTATTAAATGGATATAGTTATAATATAAAAATAGTTTCTGGTAAAATAAAAAAACAGGAAATTTATATTTTTAATTTAAAAGTGCATTTTAAAATAACTATTTTATTATTTCTGAATTATTAATTAATAGATAATTTTAATAATAATTATACTAACAAAAGAATACAACTAATTTTTTGCTTGTTTTCCAATATGATATATATATATGCATATGTAAACAATATTTTATTTATAATTATATAAAACTAATACTATAATTTTATATATGACATTGAGAATTATTGCATTGAAATATTTTAACGCCATTACTTATGCAAACTAATATTCAATATATTATATAAATAATTACATGGGTTTTATATATTGTATACTTATTATATATTTTGATTAGATTCAAGTTTAATAACATTATTAACATTTTGGATTTTGTTTAATAAAATTATAAATATGAAATATCACTATTTTAATTGAATGATTAAAATTATACATATGAACATTCAACAAAAAAATTATTGTTAATTTAAATCATATCATATTAACATTTGTTTTAACAAGTTTCAAAATTAAAAATAATTTGTACAAATTATGGTAATTATTATTTTGATAACACATTTTCAATTTTCAATAATTAATTTAATTTATAATAACATTATGATTATATAATATAAGAAATATAAATTCATGTTTTATAAAAGAATTTATTTATAATGACTTTTACTTTTAATAGGTTATTAGATAACTTTAGTGGGTTATTAGTTTAATGTATATATTTTTTTACTTTAAAAGTTAAGATAATAATTGAGATATAATAGTAATAGATTATTAAAATAACAAAAAAGAGAAGGAAATATCATAAAGTATTTATGATCCGTATAGGAGAGTCATGTTTTCTATGGGAACCTAGTTTGGGGTTTAGGCACCAATTTAGAGGAGGGGAATGGAATAAAAAAGAATGAAGAAAGAAGAAGGGAATTGCATGAGGTCCGTAAAGAAGGGAGACTGCGCCTAGGTGTGTGTCGCGCTTCAGCTACAGGTCGCGGGTCTCTGCCACGTCTAGGGTTTCAGTAGGGTGGGGCGAGCTTGGTGGTGGAGTCACGCAGGGTCTGACATTGGGTGTCGTGTCGTGAGGTGTGCAGTCATGGTCGAGAAGGACACTCGGGTTTTTGTTGCAGTCTGTGTCTTTAGAGATCCTTGTGGGGGTTTGGAAATGCGTAGATATAGTTTACCTATTTATAACCCATATGTTTTTAATTAATCTCGAATTAAGTCCCCCCCTACACGTCACATTCACTATTTTATGTCAATGTTTGGGTGTGAATCAGATCTCTCTTGCGATTTATTTTCATTCTTTAATCACCATTGTTTCTAAAAAAATTCTTGGTTAAGCTTCATTAAGTTTATATATTTATACACACCAATGAACACATTTCCCTTTGTCAACCTATAATCGAATTCAGCGCTGCATTCTGGAGTTTTATTTTAGTACCCTCTGGTTTTTTGTAATACTTGTTGCTGAGGGTATCACATACCCTGTTTGTATTTTCTGGCTAAGTGTATTCAAGAATCAGAAAAAAATGTAAGGGTTAAATATTTGTCTCTAATATTTATTTATTTTATGATATTTTGTTTTATGATGTAAGGGAAATTTATTTACTTCTCTATACTCTCGGTTTTATAGTTCGTGTAGGGATTAAATATTTATGTCGAACATTTATTTATTTATATGATCTTATGTTTTGTAAGGGAAAAATAGTTATTTTCTTATACCCTCTTTTTTCTGGTTTTTTAAGGTATTATTTTAATTTAATTAATTTATTTTCAAGGTTTTTTTCTTGTAAGGGTTCATTACACATTGTATTTCTTCCACAAACTCAAATATACACATTGTATATACTGGTATATAAATTATACACACACACATATAGTTTTAATTCACCCAGTTATTAATTTTACCAAGTTTTTATTTGTAATGATATTTTAAGATATAAGGGAAATTTAATTTTTTTTCTCTATACTCTCAATTTTCTGATTTGTGTAAGGGAAAATACATTTTATTTTCAAACGTCTATTTATCAAATATTTATTTATGCAATAGAAACGGTTTTATTTACTTTTTCTATTTCAAATCCTACAAGAAGATTATATGATTTATTTACTATAAAGTTTTAATTTAAGTTTTTTTACGGGTTATTTTAATTTATAAATATTTTCTTTTATACACTTTCTGTATATTTGGACAGACACACATAATTCATTCTATTTCTATTTTATGTTACTAAAGATGAATTACACTCTTTAAATAATGACTTGGATACGAATAAAGTTTTGGGTTCAAATGGATTGGTTTATTTATTACACATACACCCATATAATTTTAATCCACCCAGTTTTCATTCTATCAATTGTTGATTGGAAATGATTTTTTTTAAATGTAAGGGAAATTTATTCATTACTTTATACAATCTTTATTTTCTAGTTGTTGTAAAGAAGTTCATTTTCTTAAATTGTGAGTTACTTTTATGATGGAAATGGATTGTTATTATTAAACTAATTACATTTCTTTTAAGGTGTTAATATATATATATATATATATATAATTTTAGTTTTTTGAAATATATGAAGTAAGGGTGCGACATATACATATTTTATGTATATATATATGTGGTTATATGTATGCACCTATATGTTTTAACCATAATCAAAAAATAGGTTGGACTAAAAAAAACTTCAGTGGTTAAAGTATGTTGTTGATATGCTTAATTAAATTCTCATGAATGTATGCATTGCATAGAACAAATGTTGCACTGCTAATCAGTTGACCATATATGCTATGCAACATAGGGTATGACCATTTATTAAGGAATGAACATTTATTGGCACATTCTTGTGTACAAATGACACCTGTCATAATTTTAAATTGGTCATTTTAAACTATAAATATTCATTTTCCTGAATCAAGGATTTTTTAAAATTAACTAACTATCATTTTATGTTGTAACACCATTACTTGTGTGTTTAAAATTAATATCACATGCGCAAAAAATGATTATTTGTTTATGCATTTTGTTGGGAAAATTATTATTTAAATAATAACAGACATATTATGATTTAGTCCAATGTCATTTCCATTTATCAGCACATGAATTAAGCATGAATAATACTTATCCAAAGTTATAAACATGAAATGTAATGCATTGAAAGTTTTTGGAAGAGTTGTAAAGTTATTAATTTATGTGATAAATAGGAATATTTATTATTCATCACTTATGATAATGAATTAAGAATTTAATTATTTGGAGTGGTATGGGACACCCCAAATAAAAGACACAGAATTAGGTATTCAAAGTGTTATGGGACACTTTTGATACATGACCTAATTAAACATATGAGGAATGTATTAGACTAGTATTTTTTCGGTTGGGGACCGGTAAAATTAAGTACTCTGAGTTGGGTTCTGGTTACAGCAGACCCTCTGGGTTGGAGTCCGGTTATAGAGGATCTTTGGGATAGAGTCTAGTTACAGAGGCTCTTTGGGTAGGTTTTCAGTTACAGTTAGTCTCTAGGTCTTGGCATGAGGCATTGACCCAGAAATTAAAGTCTGGTATTATACATTCATTCACTATGTGCATGATAATTAGTTAACCAAATAGATATTCGAATAGTATAATGTCCATGGTTAAGATCCAGTACATATGTGTATCAAAAAAGTAAATGATTATCACATGAAATATGCACTCTGTGAATTATTATTCAGTGTATGAAATTAATCATATTACCTTTACGCGTAAATATGATTATTCATTGCTCTAAGACGTTTAATTTGTGATCTCATGTGCATATGTCATACATGTTAAGAACATATCTTATTTATTACTCCAAATGAGCATGCCTATAATTGAATCATGTATCCTTATAATTCTTTTAGCATGTTTTTAATTGAGAACTTTTATGATATTTTACATGTGTTATAGATTTTCTTAAAGAGAAAAGTTTTATGGAATGCTTTAAAGAAATATTTCAAAAGCTATATTGGTTTATTTTAAAACACCTTACTAGGAATTCATATGATCACCCTATGTTTTTGAAATAAATTTTTTAGGTATCATATTTTAGTAGATGAATCTTATCAGAAGTAGCCAGTTTCCCAAAACCTGAATCGAATTAATCCTCCGTATGGCCCCGACTCTAGGTATTCAAGTGCTGGGGCATGATAGTTTGTATCATAGGATTCGGTTTAGTTAACTCTAGAAAACCAGAACTAAAAAAAAAATTATTTTAGCATTACTAAGTATGATGTTTTCTTGGAAAACAAAAATACACGTCTTATGACTCTTCAGAGACATTGGATAATATTAGAACAATACTAAAAACATAGTTATGTGTTACTAAGTAGTAGTTTCCTTAGGTTTTTAGATGGCTATTGAATCACGCCTTCTGTCCCTCCCAAATGGTGATAGTATAAATCTTAGTGGCTAAGTCTAGTTCATGGGGCTATAAGACTTTTGAAAACCATTGATTGCCTTGTAAACAACTCCATCGGGTGTCGAACTGCCCAAACATCCTCCATCTTTACCAATGAAGAAATATATTCTATTACCGTATTGAAATTTCACAATTTTCTGCATATAGGAAGAGGGGAAAGTTTCATGAATCTCTTTTTCTATGTTTCACATTGGATAATAACTACCGAGATGTAGGTAAATTTTTAGAAGGTGCTTTGGATGGTGACTATCGAGTGATCTACCGATTCTAGGTCCCGAGTGTTAGTATGTAAGGAGAAATCTACGATATAAATATTTTCAAGAATGATGTGGTGTGTGGGACTTATATGGATTTATTCCACTCTGAACTTTCCAACCTCCACACTTCTCGTGCCTCTTTATGGAAGGCTGAGTGCTTCAGAAACAGGTTTGACCCTAGCTGTTCACAGCGTGTCTAGGCCAAGGAAATCGAGCAGCTGAATACTACCTTAGGAATCCACCTGAGGTCATCAACACCCTATCATCGGTGTTGTTATCAGTAAAGGGGACCTAGGTAGTGACATTTTACTGATGTTGTAGTGGTTTGTGTACAAATATTCTAGAATTTCAAGGACACAATTCTTCAAAAGGGGGAATACTGTGACTCCCCGAACCTTTTCAATGTTTAATAATAACTTTTTATTATTTAGTCATCCAAACAATGGTTCTCAATATAAAACAAGATACATTCTATTAATAAACAATTGAAATATTTACATCACAAAAGGGCAGAAAACCATAGTTAACCTATGAAACTAATAGAAAATATGAAAAGCGCCATTGGGAGACCTGCTAACACAACAAAGAGGCTAAGAATTTATCCCTTGTAGCTTTGACTGACCATAATGAAGAATTTGATTTCCAGGAGAATGCAAAAGTACTAAGCATAAAAGGAATGTATAGAACCATCCTATTAAATCGAACCAACGTAGATACGAGATACCATAAACATGTATTTATAAGGGTTTTCCTGACCATTAAAAATACTTGTGACCATTTTATAAGCCATTAAAGATCAAAATGAAGTAACCATTGGAGTTTTATGTCAAATGATCGTTAGTGTTTTATTAAATGGATATAGTTAAAATATAAAAAGAGTTTCTTATAAAATAAAAAAATAGGAAATTTATATTGTTAATTTAGAAATACATTTTAAAATAACTATTTTATTCTCTCTGAATTATTAATTAATAGAATATTTTAATAATTATTATACTAACATAGGAATACAACTAATTTGTGGATTGTTTCTCAACATGACACACACACACACACAAACATATATATATATATATGTATATGTAAACATGATTTGAATTGTAATTATATAAAACTAACACTATAATTTTAAACATGACATTGAGAATTATTGCATTGAAATATTTTAACACCATTACGTATGCGAACTAATATTGAATCTATTATACAAATAAATACATGGGTTTTATATATTTTATAATTATTATAAATTTTGATTAGATTAAAGTTTAATAACATTATGAAAATTTTTTATTTTGTTTAATAACATTATAAATATGAAATATCACTATTTTAATTGAATGATTAAAATTATACATATGAGCGTTAAACAAAAAAAAATTATTGTTAATATAAATCATATCATATTAATATTTGTTTTAACAACTTTCAAAATTAAAAATAATTTGTAAAAATTATGATAATTATTATTTTGATAACACATTTTCAATTTTCAATTATTAATTTCATTTATAATAACATTAAGAGTATATAATATAAGATATATAAATACATGTTTTATAAAAGAATTTATTATAATTACTTTTACTTTTAATAGGTTATTAGATAACTTTAGTGGGTTATTAGTTTAATATATATAATTTTTGACTTCATTAAAAGTTAAGATAATAATTGAGATATAATAATAAATGGTTATTAAAATAAAAAAAATACGGAAACCCGTAAGGGATTTTTGATCCTTATAGGAGGGTCCCATTTTTTACGAGAAACCGGTTTGGGGTTTAGGCACCAATTTAGTGGAGGGAAATGGACCCAAAAAAAGAAATAATAAAGATAGAGGGAATCCTGTGAGGTATGTGAAGATGTTATATCATGCCTCGGGGGGTGCGTCGCACTTTGTCTACATGTCACGTGTCCAAGATGCGTCTAGTGTTTTGGCAGAGTGGGGCGAGCACAGTGGTGGAGTCGCACAAGGTCCGATGTCAAGTGTCGGGTCGTGAGGAAAGCAGTCCGGGTTGAGCAGGCCACCTAGATTTTTGTTGTAGTCCATGTATTTAGAGATCCAGGTGGGGGCCTGGACTTTCAACGAGATAGGATCCCTATTCATAACTAGAATGTTTTTCGTTATTCTCAAATTAAGTCCGACCCCCCACCCCCACCCCCCACCTCAGGTCGCATTCCTTATTTTTTGTCAAAGTTTATGTGTGAATCTGATCTTTCATGAGAATTATTTTCATTATTTAATCACCATTGTTTCCACAATGCTTCTCAGTTAAGCTTCATTGAGTATATATATTTATACACAATAGTGAATCCATTTTCCTCTGTCAACCTATAATCGAATTCAATGCTGCATTCTAGAGTTTTATTTTAGTACCCTCTGGTTTTCATAATACTTGTTGCTGAGGGTATCACATACCGAATTTCTACATCCTGGATTAATGTTTCCAAGCATCGGAAAAAATTTTAAGGGTTAAATATTTCTCTCAAATATTTATTTATTTTACGATCTTATAGTTTATGATGTAAGGAAATTTTATTTATTTCTCTATACTCTCTATTTTTTGGTTCATGTAAGGGTTAAATATTTATCTCAAACATTTATTTATTTTTACGATCTTATATTTTGTAAGGAATAATTATTTATTTCTTTATACCCTATATTTTCTATTTGTGTAAGGGATTATTTTCATTTAATTAATTTACATTTATGGTTTTTTTCTTGTAAGGGTTCATTATACTTTGGATTTCTTTCTCAAACTTGAATATACACATTGTATATATAGGTATATAAATTATACACACACCCATATAGTTTTAATCCACTCGGTTTTTAATTTTACCAAGTGTTGATTTGCAATGATATTTTAAGATGTAAGGGAAATTTAATTTTCTTCTATATTCTCTCCATTTTTTGATTCTCATATGGGAAAATAAGATTTATTTTCGAATGTCTTTTTATCAGAAATTTATTTATGCAATGGAAACATATTTGTTAACATTTTCTATTGAAAATCCTATAAGGATATTATATGATTTATTTAGTGTAAAGTTTTAATATAAGTTTTTTTAAGGGTTATTTTAATTTATAATTATTTTCTGTTATTCACTTTGTGTATATTCAGACATACCCAAATAATTCAATCTATTCCTATTTTATGTTATTAAAGATGATTTACGATCTTTAAATAAACACTTGGATGCGAATAATGTTTTGGGTTCAAATGGATTGGTATATTTAATACACATACACCCATATAATTTTAATCCACCCAGTTTTAATTCTATCAAGTGTTGATTGGAAATGATTTTTTTAAAATGTAATGGATATTTATTTATTACTTTATACCATCTCTATTTTCTGGTTCTTGTAAGGAAGTTCATTTTCTTAAAATGTGAATTAGTTTTATGATGCTAAGGGTTTTTTATTATTAAAAAAATTACATTTCTTTTAAATTTTTAATATATATATATATATCTGTATAATTTTGGTTTTTATAATATATAAATTAAGAGTGAGACATATACATATTTCATGTATATATATATATGGTTATATGTATGAACCTATAAGTTTTAACCATAATCCGAAATAGGTTGGCCTAAAACAAACATCAGTGTTTAAAGTATGTTCTTGATATGCTGAATTAAATTCTCATGAACGTATTCATTATATATAATAGATGTTGCACTGCTAATCAGTAGACCATATATGCTATGAAACATTGGTTATGACCATTTATTAAGACATGACCATTTATCGGCACATGCCTGTGTACAAACGACATATGTATTAATTTTAAATAAGGCATTTTAAACTATAAATATTCATTTTCTCGTATCAAGGATTTTTGAAAATTAAGGATCTATCATTTTATGTGGTAACCCCATTACCTGTATGTTTCAAATTAATATCACATGCATGAAAAATGTTTACTAGTTTATGCATGTTGTTGGGAAATTTATTATTTAAATAATAACGTAGATATTATGATTTAGTCCATTGCCATTTCCATTTATCAGCGCATGAATTGGGCATGAATAATACCTATCCGAAATTATAAACATGCAATGTAATGCATTGAAATATAATGGAAGTGTTATAAAGTTATTAATTTATGTGATAAATCAAACTATTTATTACTCATCACTTATGACAATGAATTAAGAATTTAATTTTTTGGAGTGGTATGGGACACTTTGGATACATGGCCTTATTAAACATATGAGGAATATATTGGACTAGTATATTCTGGGTTGGGAACCCGTAAATGTAAGCCCTCCGGGTTGGGGTCCAGTTACAATAGATGTAACAGCCCAAGATTTTATGAAAAATATTCTTTTTAATTTCACTAATGTCTTGTGTTATACGCTACACCAAAAGGATCTTGCACAACACGCATCTTTGACTTTCCTTGCATTACACGCAATCACAACCTTCCTCGATAGCGTGTGTAGTACGCAATACTGAGTTTCACGAAACAACGATATGCTATTAAAATATTATTAAAACTAGCCGTTATGAATAGTAATAACCACTTTTTAAAATTTTTATCTCTCAAAATGGACTTCATTTTTGGATTCGGAGTATCGAATTTAGCCTAAGGTGCTATTTTGGTAATTTTCGGATAACTTTCATATTTTGATGATTAGTGAAAATTACTAAATTTTAATTAAAAACAACTTTTTCAATCGAAATAATTAATAGTGATAAATTATTAATTTTAATGGTTTTAAAGTATATTTAGAATATATTTTTAAAATTTAATACAATTTTGGTCATTGAATGTAATTTCATATTTAAACCAGACATAATCCAGTGTCAATCTTTTGATAGATATTGTTTCTTAAAAACACGCTATTTGTTTTAACAGCGGGATTTAATTATAAAATTAATTAATGCAACTTCTATGTTATGAATTTGGTAAAATAGACTTCATTTTTGAATTCGGAATATGAAATATAGCTTAGGATGAAATTTTGGCATTGTTCCGAAAAACATCAATTTTTGATGAATAGTGAAACTACTAAGTGGTAGTTAAAAAAACTGAATTTTTCATAAAAATTAATTTTACCGCTTATGTGAATGGAATTTCAAAAATCCGAGAGACACGGTTGATTTCAGTAAGTAAAATGTGGTTCAATGAGATGAAAATAATTTTTGGTGAATAATAACTTTTTACTTTTATTTACCACGGTTAATAGTAAATAGGGTAACTAAGGGTAAATATGATATTAATATTACCTTAACACATGTCCTAATTCTATTGGACAAGTTTAATTCGACCAAAAACAAACTTAGGAATAAAATATGACCATTTAGGCCCACTTGGATTAGATTAGGACATTTATTATTATTTAATTCAAAGAAGAGTTAAAAGAGTTAAAATCAATGTTTATTTACTAAAACATTTTTAATATAGGGTTATACATAAGATAAATTAGATTGTAAATATTAATTAGAAAGATAAAGTTATTTCCTACATAATGATATTTTATTTATAATTTTTAGACTTTAAATAAATTAATTTATTTATGACACAACGATGATGCCGTAATTACCCTTTTTAAGGAAATATTAACATAATTGATGTTATAAATGCTCAAATGAATGTAATTTGAGACTTTTTATGAACTACACTAATTTTCTAGGTTACTATGATATATTAGTGTTTATTTAATCAACTTGGTTCGAACATATAATTCTGTTATGACTTTCACAAAAATCATATATCAAATACTGTCAAAATTGACACAAAATAGTTTTTAAATCAAATATTATATTATTAATTGTTATTTTATTCCTAAAAATCTAAGGATCGGCCAAATGACTTAGATAAGGATATATATATTAATAATAAACAATTTGGGGTTCGTTTGGCATGTTATAGTAAGTGTATTAACCATATAGTGTAAGAAAACAAAAAGACACGGTAAAAGTTAAATTATCTAACTTAGAGTTAAATCTAATTGATAAGGTTAAAATAATACCCTAAACTTGTCTAAATCCTATTGGATGATAGGATTTGGACCCATACCCACTTTATCTTCTAAATAAGACCCTTTGGAACCATTATAAACCGATTTTGACTTTAATATAAAATAATATTTTGAGATATTCCTAAGGTGCCCCTCTCCTCCCTTATAAAAGGACACCTCCTCCCCCTCCTCCTCACACCAATTTGAGGACTCAATCTCGGAAAACCCCTGCCAAAATCCCTTCTCCACTTCCCTAGAATAATCCTAGAGGTCCTGGTCTTTTTCAAAGACCATTCTTAGTTCCCTATGTGAAGGATTCAAAGAGGCGTTTCAAAGAAGAGGTAATATCCATTACCGATCTTTTCAATTTCTTTCTTCTTCAACTTCTTCTTCTTTAGTTGTTTCATGATAAAGTAATAACATCAGTATTACTTACATACTGATATGTTATGATAAATATGAAGCAACTCTTATTAACCTTCTATCCATCCTACGGAAAAAGGAAATCACCGCGCGTGCGTACATACGGAATACCGTCTCCACGCCGTGGTGTAATCTATTTTCTGCCACCACATTAATTGGATGGGTATAATGGTTTAATTAGTAACTATATATGATTATTATAAAGTGATATTGATACTGAAATAGTATACAAACACTTCAACACAATTCCACGACCATGGGAACGATATCATCGCTCGTGCGTACGTACGGACTACCGTCTCCACGACGCGATGACATTCATTCTCAATGATTAACCATTCATGAATGATTATAAAGTATATATAATAAGTACTAATGAAATATATGACCTAATAATGATACTGGAATTATTTATATTTATATTCATGTCATATAATTAATTCCATTCAATTCAATAAGGAAACGAAAATAGCGTTCATGCGTACGTACGGACTACCGTCTCCATGAACGGTGTATTTCTTTCCATTTACTGATTTATTATATATGTGTATTATGAATATATATATATATAAATCATGTTTTATATTCTGGAATTAAGTAATAATGATCTATGTAATCATATGAATAATTAGAAGTTAAAAACACGAACGACAAATGAGACGATTTTACCCAAAACACTCTTTAACATGGAATTTACAAAAGAACGGGTAATATAAAGTCATAAGTGAACCATATATTATATATTAACAATGAATATGATTCTGTAATAAGTCAATGACATTATTTAAATCATTATACAGGAGGTTCGGACAGTTACGAACCAAATCGGACCTAAGGTAAGGGAAATATCACAATCTCATTTTTATCCGAGATTGCTTATACTTTGGTATTTACTGGGGTGTATTTTATCATCCACATCCATGTTTCCTCAATATGTAATGTTATTTACATCCACCTACAATTTTTTAAATCCAATTTGACCCTTTGGTGAGTTTTTAGTAAAAGATATGAAAGGAATCTTTTGTCGTTTTTCGTACAAGGTACTTTTTGACTTTTCCGAAAAAAGTATGAAGAATGTTTTTTTTAACTTATACGACATGAATGGATTTTTAAAACATTATTTCCAAGAAGCTTTCTTTACAAGTTTTCAAGTTTATTTTTAATCAACTTATTTTATTTTAAAGTCGTATGACATGTTATGAAAGAAAAAATGTTTTCGAAGAAGAAAGGATATTTTCCTCAAGAATGGAGTTCAAGTGTTTTATCAAAATTATTTTCCATCTAAGATAATAAAAGGGTTCTGTTTTTATCCCTATTATTACATTGATTTGATCATGTTTTGATTGAATTATTTTTATGAATTCCTTTATCTTATATGAATTTTTTTATGATGTCATGTTGTTTAAGAATCCCATTTTTATTACATGGGTTACGCTATGATGTATGGTTTATGATTATGTGGCACACATAAGAAAGGATTCATTATAAGATGGGTGGGACCTATATCTCCCTCAAATGCATTGGGTAAAGATCTTATATCTCATGAGATAGACATGGATGGAACGGTAGGTTATACCGGCTCAGTGAAACAGGACTGAAACGAGGGTGACTCGATTCAGAAAGGGACTTTGTCCACTAAGATAGTCTTGGCAATGAGTCATGACTAACAAGAAATGATTCTCTTTTATTATGTGTGAATGCCACAAAGTTTCATGTTTTATGTTATGATTATTGTGATTACATTTCACTGCCATGATTTATCCCATGTTATGAAATTATGATCTCTTTGCAGGTTAAGATTTCCAAAAGTTATGTGCTTGTGTATACGATGAGATTTATATTTATTTTTTTTACCCTTACTGAGCATTTGAGATCACCCTTTTATGTTTTCTTTTCCCCAGGATATAAAGAAAGGTTTTAGGTAAAAAAAAGGAAGATCTTTATAGGAGATGTTGAAGATCTTTCACCACGATTAGAAGATTAGGTTCCGAGTTTCCAAAGACACTAAACTATTATGATCCTTGTGTGTGTGTTTTTGTTATGTACTAAGTATTCCGCAAAAGTAATGTAATGTCCATGTACGATAAGCTTCGGGTCTCTACAGTTGGTATCAGAGGAAAGGATTAGTCAACCTTTGGAAACTAGGATGCGAAAACGTTAGTGAGATCCCTAGATATATTTCTAAGGTATGTCTAGGGATGCCCCTAAGGATAAGTATACGTATAGGATATAGTCCTAGAACTATGGTGACGATATTAGATTAAACCAAAGATGTTAGATATTTAAGTTAATCCCCCTTTATTATGATTTTTGCCTCTCACACTATTCTTTTTGGGTTTTAGACGATGGCTGGAACCCGAAGGAACCGTGTTGATCAATGCAATGGACAATGCAATGATTGTCCTCCTGAACAAACAAATGTTATGGGAGATGGAGTGCAAAATCTTATTGCTATCCTTACACAAGCTATGAATCATTCTGGACTTCCAAATGTGCAGAGAAAGGAACAGTATTCTATTGAGTCCTTCATGAGGCAACATCCACCTTCTTTCAGTGGGACTTCCGATCCACTTGTTGCTGAACAATGGATCAGTACCACTGAAAAGATATTTTCAGTTCTTCAATGTTCTGAACATGATAAAGTCATCTTAGCAGTATATCGTTTGGAAGGTGAAGCTGATCAATGGTGGAATATTACCAAGAATACGAAGACAAGAGATGAAATTGAGTCCATGGAATGGGACGAGTTCAAGAACTTGTTTTTTAGTAAGTACATCCCTCGTATTTTTAGAACAAAGATGGAGAAGGAGTTTCTTGAACTAAACAAAAAGGATGATGAATCTGTTGGTATATACGAAGCGAATTTTACAAGACTTGCAAGGTATGCATCTGGCATTATCATCCAACCTGAAAGTAAATTTGATCGATTTTTCAGTGGCTTAAAACCAAGTCTTTGAAGTGCATTAGCTATAAGAGACTTCAGTAGCTATGAAGAAATTGTGCCTTGTGCTATCAAGGTAGAAATGGATGTTGGTGTTACATATCCATCTCATGGTTTTGACAAGAAACGAAAGATAGAGTTCAAGGGGAAATCTCAGAATAATGGTGAAAACAAGATGAATGTTTCCTTATGCACAAAGTGTGGAAAGAAGCATGGTGGAGATTGTCTTAAAGGGACTAGAAAATGTTTTAAGTGTGGAAAAGAAGGTCATCGAGCAGCTGAGTGTCGAAGTAATGGAAAAAGGGATTCTAATGATGTGAATAAAGCAAACAGTGCAGAGAACGCACCACCAACACTTCAATGCTTCAAGTGCAAGGAAATGGGGCATTATGCTAATAAATTCCCTAATACAAGGGTTAGTGATGATCAACATGAGCAACCACTGAAGGCAAAGGACAAAGGGAAGTAACATGTGATCACTATTGAAGATGTTGAATATGACAACGATGTGGTGAAATGATTAAGTGTTTATGTAATGGGATTCCAAAATAATGTTGTATCATGGAGTATTGGAATATTTATGTATTGGTCTAATGTGGTATTCAAAGTGATTGAGATATTATGCGCATAATGAAGGGAAAATGAGAAAATGAAATGTTTAACAGTCTTCATGATCTCATGATTGATATAAGGACTAAGTGATATCATTGATTGAGTATATAGAATTTTGAGGATTTTGGTATGTGGAAAGTGTTAAATTTTAACTGCATTCATGTTTTCACTAAGGTATTCAAGAGAATACATGATTAAGGACTTTGAATGTTTGGAATGTGACCAAAAAAACATATCTTATAATATATGGGGATCGACGATGGTGTTAAATCTCTGGTAATCGTTTTCACTATGTTATGAGAGTGGACTGCAATATTATGGATAAGCCTAAAGATTGGAATGGATTATGTTGGACATAATTTAGTATTTTTTAAAGATAGAAGTTTTCTCGATATTATTGATGCGATGTTATAGTAATATAGTTTTAGAAAAAGGAAAACCTACAGGACGGGCGACAGCCCATCGCGTCGGACAAGGCTGTGGAAATCGAACCCACAACCGAAGTGCGACTGGCCTTTATCGCCTACCACTGGCCTATAGAAAGTCCCTGTTTAGTAAAAACTAGTTTTATTATATTAAGTTGTATGACATATGATGTATAAGTCCATTTTAGAAACCATATATGATTAATTTCACTATAGATCGACTTATGTATATAATGTTTGCTAACCTTTTTTTGAGACAGATGGAATGACCCTTCATTCTATCACATGATCTGCTAACACTTCACGAATAACAAATTCAACTTCATTAATTTAAGAGATGAAGTGGAAATTATTAAAGGCACGAACAACAATGAGATTGTACCAAAATAAAGTAAGTATTTATTCTAATTCAAATTCTTTAACTTTAGGGAAACGATCTTGAAAACCAAAAATGTTTTCCTAGTTATCATATATCTGATGAATCAGATGGTACCTTAGATCGTCACAAATTCATGGCTTTGTGATTGCTGGATTTTCCATAGCCATGTTCTCTACCACTCTCCATCAGAACATGATGGTTAGATTTCTCTTCCATATCCATATTTTCACCTCTGTAGAAACCCAGTGATTAGTTTATTTGGGTAATCGTTACATTTCATACATTAGTTTTTAAAGACAACTTTTGGTATTCCTTTTTACGATGTGGGTTTCTATTAAAGAAACTTTCGAATAGTAAACTATTTATAACCCCGACGAATTTCGAGGGCGAAATTCATTTTAAGGGGGGTAGAATGTAACAGCCCAAGATTTTATGAAAAATATTCTTTTTAATTTCACTAATGTCTTGTGTTGTATGCTACACCAAAAGGAGCTTGCACAACACACATCTTTGACTTTCCTTGCATTACACGCAATCGCAACCTTCCTCGATAGCGTGTGTAGTACGCAATTCTGAGTTTCACGAAACAACGATATGCTATTAAAATATTATTAAAACTAGCCGTTATGAATAGTAATAACCACTTTTTAAAATTTTTAGCTCTCAAAATGTACTTCATTTTTGGATTCGGAGTATCGAATTTAGCCTAAGGTGAAATTTTGGTAATTTTCGGATAACTTTCATATTTTGATGAATAGTGAAAATTACTAAATTTTAATTAAAAACAACTTTTTCAATCGAAATAATTAATAGTGATAAATTATTAATTTGAATGGTTTTAAAGTATATTTAGAATATATTTTTACAATTTAATACAATTTTGGTCATTGAATGTAATTTCACATTTAAACCAGACATAATCAAGTGTCAATCTTTTGATAGATATTGTTTCTTAAAAACATGCTATTTGTTTTAACAGCGGGATTTAATTATAAAATTAATTAATGCAACTTCTATGTTATGAATTTGGTAAAATAGACTTCATTTTTGAATTCGGAATATGAAATATAGCTTAGGATGAAATTTTGGCATTGTTCTGAAAAACATCAATTTTTGATGAATAGTGAAACTACTAAGTGGTAGTTAAAAAAACTGAATTTTTCATAAAAATTAATTTTACCGCTTATGTGGGTGGAATTTCAAAAATCCGAGAGACACGGTTGATTTCAGTAAGTAAAATGTGGTTCAATGTGATTAAAATAATTTTTGGTGAATAGTAACTTTTTACTTTTATTTACCACGGTTAATAGTAAATAGGGTAACTAAGGGTAAATATGATATTAATATTACCCTAACACATGTCCTAATTCTATTGGACAAGTGTAATTCGACCAAAAACAAACTTAGGAATAAAATATGACCATTTAGGCCCACTTGGATTAGATTAGGACATTTATTATTATTTAATCCAAAGAAGAGTTAAAAGAGTTAAAATCAATGTCTATTTACTAAAACATTTTTAATATAGGGTTATACATAAGATAAATTAGATTGTAAATATTAATTAGAAAGATAAAAATATTTCCTACATAATGATATTTTATTTATAATTTTTAGACTTTAAATAAATTAATTTATTTATGACACAACGATGATGCGGTAATTACCCTTTTTAAGGAAATATTAACATAATTGATGTTATAAATGCTCAAATGAATGTAATTTGAGAATTTTTATGAATTACGCTAATTTTCTATGTTACTATGATATATTTTTGTTTATTTAATCAACTTGGTTCGAACATATAATTTTGTTAAAACTTTCACAAAAATCATATATCAAATAGTGTCAAAATTGACACAAAATAGTTTTTAAATCAAATATTATATTATTAATTGATATTTTATTCCTAAAAATCTAAGGTTCGGCCAAATGACTTAGATAAGGATATATATATTAATAATAAACAATTTGGGGTTCGTTTTGCATGTTATAGTAAGTGTATTAACCATATAGTGTAAGAAAACAAAAAGACACGGTAAAAGTTAAATTATTTAACTTAGAGTTAAATCTAATTGATAAGGTTAAAATAATACCCTAAACATGTCTAAATCCTATTGGATGATAGGATTTCGACCCATACCCACTTTATCTTCGAAATAAGACCCTTTGGAACCATTATAAACCGATTTTGACTTAAATATAAAATAATATTTTGAGATATTCCTAAGGTGCCCCTCTCCTCCCTTATAAATGGACACCTCCTCCCCCTCCTCCTCACACCAATTTGAGCACTCAAGCTCGGCCAACCCCTGCCAAAATCCCTTCTCCACTTCCCTAGAATAATCCTAGAGGTCCTGGTCATCTTCAAAGACCAATCTTAGTTCCCTATGTGAAGGATTCAAAGAGGCGTTTCAAAGAAGAGGTAATATCCATTACCGATCTTTTCAATTTCTTTCTTCTTCAACTTCATCTTCTTTAGTTGTTTCATGATAAAGTAATTACATCAGTATTACTTACATACTGATATGTTATTATAAATATGAAACAACTCTAATTAACCTTCTATCCATCCTACGGAAAAAGGAAATCACCGCGCGTGCGTACGTACGGAATACCGTCTCCACACCGTGGTGTAATCTATTTTCTGCCACCACATTAATTGGATGGGTATAATGGTTTAATGAGTAACTATATATGATTATTATAAATTTATATTTATAATTAAATAGTATACAAACACTTCAACACAATTCCACGACCATGGGAACGATATCATCGCTCGTGCGTACGTACGGACTACCGTCTCCACGACGCGATGACATTCATTCTCAATGATTAACCATTCATTAATGATTATAAAGTATATATAATAAGTACTAATGAAATATATTACCTAATAATGATACTGGAATTATTTATATTTATATGTATGTCATCTAATTAATTCCATTCAATTCAATAAGGAAACGAAAATAGCGTTCATGCGTATGTACGGACTACCGTCTCCATGAACGGTGTATTTCTTTCCATTTACTGATTTATTATATATGTGTATTGTGAATATATATATATATATATAAATCATGTTTTATATTCTAGAATTAAGTAATCATGATATAAGTAATCATATGAATAATTACAAGTTAAAAACATGAACGACAAATGAGACGATTTTACCCAAAACGCTCTTTAACATTGAATTTACAAAAGAACAGGTAATATAAAGTCATAAGTGAACCATATATGATATCTTAACAATGAATATGATTCTGTAATAAGTCAATGACATTATCTAAATCATTATACAGGAGGTTCGGACACTTATGAACCAAATCGGACCAAAGGTAAGGGAAATATCACAATCTCATTTTTATCCGAGATTGCTTATACTTTGGTACTTACTAGGGTGTATTTTATCATCCACATCCATGTTTCCTCAATATGTAATGTTATTTACATCCACCTAAAAATTTTTTAAATCCAATTTGACCCTTTGGTGAGTTTTTAGTAAAAGATATGAAATGAATCTTTTGTCGTTTTTCGTACAAGGTACTTTTTTACTTTTCCGACAAAAGTACGAAGAATGTTTTTTTTAACTTATACGAAATGAATGGATTTTTAAAACATTATTTCCAAGAAGCTTTCTTTAAAAGTTTTCAAGTTTATTTTTAATCAAATTATTTTATTTTAAAGTCGTATGACATTTTATGAAAGGAATAATGTTTTTGAAGAAGAAAGGATATTTTCCTCAAGAATGGAGTTCAAGTGTTTTATCAAAATTATTTTCCATCTAAGATAATAAAAGGGTTCTGTTTTTATCCCTATTATTACATTGATTTGATCATGTTGTGATTAAATTATTTTTATGAATTCCTTTATCTTATATGAATTGTTTTATGATGTCATGTTGTTTAAGAATCCCATTTTTATTACATGGGTTACGCTATGATGTATGGTTTATGATTATGTGGCACACATTAGAAAGGATTCATTATAAGAGGGGTGGGACCTATATCTCCCTCCAATGCATTGGGTAAAGATTTTATATCTCATGAGATAGACATGGATGGAACGGTAGGTTATACCGATTCAGTGAAACAGGACTGAAACGAGGGTGACTCGATTCAGAAAGGGACTTTGTCCACTAAGATAGTCTTGGCAATGAGTCATGACTAACAAGAAATGATTCTCTATGATTATGTGTGAATGCCACAAAGTTTCATGTTTTATGTTATGATTATTGGGATTACATTTCACTGCCATGATTTATCCCATGTTATGAAATTATGATCTCTTTACAGGTTAAGATTTCCAAAAGTTATGTTCTTGTGTATACGATGAGATTTATATTTATTTATTTTACCCTTACTGAGCATTTGAGCTCACCCTTTTATGTTTTCTTTTCCCCAGGATATAAAGAAAGGTTTTAGGTAAAAAAAAGGAAGATCTTTATAGGAGATGTTGATGATCTTTCACCACGAATAGAAGATTACGTTCCGAGTTTCCAAAGACACTAAACTATTACAATCCTTGTGTGTGTGTTTTTGTTATGTACTAAGTATTCCGCAAAAGTATTGTAATTTCCATGTACGATAAGCTTCAGGTCTCTACAACAGACCCTCTGGGTTAGAGTCCGGTTACAGAGGCTCTCTGGGCTGGAGTCTGATTTCAGAGGCTCTCCTAGTTGGGGTCCATTAATAGTCAACCCCTAGGTCTTGGCACGAGGCCTTGACATAGAAATTAAAGCCCGACATTATAAATCCCCTCATTATGTGGATGATAATTAGTTAACCAAATGGATATTTGACTAGTAGAATTTCCATGGTTATGAGCCAATACATCTGAGTATCAGAAAATTAAATGCTTATGACATGACATATGCACTCAGGGAATTAATATTTAGTGTATTAAATTGAAGTTAATACCTTTATGCGTAACTCTAAATATTCATTACTCTTAGCCATTTAATTTGTTCTATCATATGAATATTTCATACATGTTTAGAACATCATTTATTTATTACTCCAAATGAGCATGCATATAATTGAATCATTTATCCTTATAATTCTGTTAGCATGTTTTTAATTGAGAACTTTTATGATATGTTACATGTTTTATAGATTTTCTTAAAGAGAAACGTTTTATAGAACGTTTTTAAGGAATGTTTTCAAAAGTTTTATTGGTTTATTTTAAAACCCCTTACTGGGCATTCGTATGCTCACCCTATATTTCTCAAATAAATTTTTTAGGTATCATCTTTTAGTAGAAGAAGCTTTTCAGAAGTAGCTGGTTTCCCAGAACTTGAACCGAATCGATCCATGGTATGGCATTGGCTATTGGTATTCAAGAGCTAGGGTGTGACAACTACTATATATTTTTTCATTAGAATTATGTTAGGGAACATATTACTTCTTAGAATACTATGAAAAAAAATATTTTCCAAAAAATATTATATATTCCTAAGGTCAACATTATATATTCATTATCCCTAATACATATCATCATAATATGGTGTGAAATCAAATTTATAGGTTATTTATATAAAAAATACTTAAATAATTGATCCATTTAGATATCATAAAATATCATTATGATATTTCAGTTGATAATATAAAATATTATTGAGGAATAAATCATATACTAGAATAAATTATATTTTAGATAATTCAGATATAAAAAATCACTTATCGCTCTTTCAAAAATTTTTTTTAAAAAAATTAATGATTTCTCTTTATCATGATTAATTTTAAAACTCATAAAAATTCCGTAAGAATTATTTTTAATTTAAAATGTTTTTTTATTTAATCATTATTTTTAATAACTTAATAAATTTCAAAATGGTACCTGAAATATTTAAAAACATAGAAAATGATAAACAAGAATGTCATGATAATTTCAAATATTTATTCCAATATTTTCTAGAATTAATTAAATTACTTTCATTTTTTACTTAAAATTATCACACCATAAACATAGATTTTATCTACAAAAATATACAAAGATAAATTTATCTTAAAAAATATATCATACTCCACCACATGAGGAAAAAAATTATTTAAAATAAATAAACTAATATAGTAATATAATTATCTTGTTTCATGTTTTATACCAAATAAATCTTTGTTTTATTACATAATATAATTTTAAAAAAAATTATTTAAAAAAATAATTGTTTGTTTTACATAATGATTATATATTATAATGAGATAAGCCATATTAATACTCATAAATTTAGTTCTAAAAACTTTTATTCCATACATATTCCTTAATACCATTTGAGATAACCTATACATAAATTATTAGATAATAGATCATTTTATATGATTATTAATTGCATTATATAACAAATCAAACCATAGAACATGTATTCTTAGTCTCTTTAGAGAATATACATGTATCCTTCTTATTTAAAAAAATCATAAATATATCCCATAGTTAGTCTTATAACATGATACTCATTACATACATGATACAAAATATTCACCTTGATAACAAAAGGAATGAAATAAAAGAAATAGTGACATAAAACACTCAATAAGAGTAAATATGAGAAAAACAATCAGTGATTGTTTGTTAGAACAAGGTAAACATGTAAATATGACAACATAATCATGGTGAATAGACGTAACATAAATGAATCATATATAATAAGGAATTTATCATAAATTATGGTTCATAGAAATATGAATTTATTAAAACATTTGACGAGTGAAATAAAAGTGTGGAAGCATTATTCAATAATCATGGTACATGAAATTTATATTAGGGGAATATGAATTTATCATATACCTATAAAAAGAGTATACTATTTTTTTCTGAATATCACTACCCGTACCATTATACAAAAGTGTAATAAGTCCCATATTAGATTGAGTAATATCATCAATACATATCATGTCGAATCATGGTATATATGTTTTTTATAATGAATTAGAGTTTTATATAAATAGGACCGCATATCTCAATTAGGAGACAAATTCCATTATATTTTTTGGTTTACTCCCCATTACTAATCACCAAAATAGATAATACTTCACTAAATTCATAATATTTACACATAACTCTAGTCTCGCATATCACATAATGATAAGAAACACATATGGGTGGAATAGAAACCTGTATGCACTCCTCATTTCATTATTGAATAATTATCCCAATGGAAAAAATAGTTTATTGTAAACATATATTAGTTATTATCATAACTATTATAGAAAAATAAGTTGAATGAAAAATATATATCATATAACTGGTAATGAATATGGAATAATATATTATATTGGTATCGATTAAAGGTATATTAATTAGTGTATTAAAAATTATTTTGAGAAATATGATAAAATAAAAATTACATGTTTTATAACATTTATATTAATATAAAAAATTAAAACAAAGAGAATTAAAAATTCAATGGGAAACCATGAAAACATGTAGAGTATATTTCTTAAAGAAATCTAATAAGGCTGGTCAGGAAAATTATTATGGAGAACATTTAAAATAGATATGTCATTTACACATTGTAAATTAATTTATCATTGATCGAAAATGATGATACTAAAAATATTAATATATAATTTTATTTTTAAATAATTTAATATACTTGTAAAAGGAATTATAATATCATATAATTAAATATAGTGAAAAATAAAAATATAAGAATACAGATGAATGATTCCCAATTGAATGAAGAGATATGATCCTTTTTTATAATGAGTATCACTTTGGGTAAATTATGAACCAAATAATTATAAAACGGTAAGGATATATTAAAACATTATAATAATGATAGGGTAAGAAACAGGATTGGTATTATAGATAAGAAAATATAATTTTTCTAGATGTATTTTAAACCATAAACAATATCTATTTAAAAACAAGATATTTATGATGAATATTTTAGGATTCTGTAACATTCAATTCCAACCACATCAACATATAAAACCATAGATATATCTTAATAAAAGAAAACATGGTTATAATAAATACATTAAATTTTAATAAAATAATGATGATACGTATCCATGTGAAATATACAGGACAGATTAAGGGAATGAAGCTATAAATATTGAGTGTATCTCCAAAAATAGAAATAGCAATGATAACCACCTTTCACGTACTATGGAATTTCGTTAAATTACCATACCATTGTACATAAAAAACATTAGAATCATAAAAACATATTAAAAAAAATTAGATATATTACATTTTTTACTCATTAATTCAAATCATTCAGGAGACTTATCATTGTAATTATTTATTTTTATAATTGGATTTGGAAGAAAATTATTGTTTCATACATGATTCCAAATTGTGATTTCATTTACAATTCATTGACACCATGTTAGTCATTAATATATTATTAGAAGTAATGTAATGATTATTTCTTAATGATTTATTCACTTCTATTTTAATTTGATGGAATCTATGTGTATGGTTTTTAAGAGTAGATTCCATGGAGAACTTATTAGTGTAATTTATCAATAAGGGGGAGTAAATTTATATTGTTGGATCAGTTTTTTTAGCCTTATCAAAGTATGCTCATTAAATATATTACATTATAGTATGATATATTTATAGTTTCATAATATTTATAATTTTTAATGGATAAAATTTTAAAACTATGATATTTTCAATGAAATTTTTATTAATAAAATACCAAATTATCTAACCATGTTCACACATTACACATAACAAAAACAAACTGCAATACATTTTATTAGCATAAAAAAGAGTTGTTTTATAGTATCAAATGGATTTTTTGGTACAAATATATGGAATTAAATTATATAATATATTTAGAAATTTGAATTATTATATATTAATTACTAATGGCCTTGTAAAATTAGATTAGTATAACTATATAAATAATAAGATGGTTTTATGATTAAGGGGTTTTTCAATAAATTTTCCATCTATTAAAGATAAATTACAATATTAATGTACTATGTATATTATGGTTAAATTAATTTTGAAATATTATTTATATAAAATTATATTCAGTTTAATTTAGATATAAATTTATAGAGAATATGAATATGAAAATATAATTTTTTAAAAAATTACATTATTCGATTAATATATTTTTATATTTTCTTATGTTTCTATTTAAAAATTTAATATTTAAATTTTATTTTTTAAAAAAAATAAATCTAAATTTAGGGATTTATCATTACCATACAAGTATTGGTTTAATTTTTTATATTATTCATAAGAGATTTATTTTTTATGGGATTACATAAAAATACAATTTTAAAAATTAATATGAAAATATTAAAATCACAATTTAACAATCATAAAAAAAAATTGGAACTATTTGCATGGATATATATATTTTATAAGAATAATTTTACACTTAAAAAATTATTTAATTTAAAAACAAATATTTTACTTTTTAAATGTTATGTTATACTTTTACCTAATATTATTTTTAATTTGTCAATCATTATATAATTTTCACATATTTTTTATTAGTTTTATTATATTTATATAATAAAATGGATTTAATATTTTTAATAATAATATATAAATAAAATAAAATTTCAAATTTTATTTTTAGAAGACAAGTAAATAAACTACGGAGTTTAAAATTAGTTAGCACATTAAAACTAAAAATTGAAAAAGGGTTATATAATTGAGGTAAAATTCCTAAAATTTAAACAAAACATTTTAAATGTGTGTTTAGGTAATTTTATGACATATTCCATCTCTTATCCATTATTTCCCAAATTTGAATCCATATTGCTTAAATAATGGATATCGTATTAGGCAAATTTCCCTCATGTCACTAAATAATGGAGCCAATCAACCCATACCTCTCCTCATACCCCAAAATTATAATTAAAAATAACATTATAAATATAAATCCACATATATACCAGAGATTTTATATATTTCTTTTATCAAAATAACACACATGATAGGATTAATCTCGTTCTCATCGAACATGTTCTTGTTACAAAAGTAAAAAAAATTATATTCACTTCTGTTTCATTTACAATTTTTTATTGAATCTTTTAAATCATATATATATTTTTTAACCATGCTAAAATAATTATATAATTATAATAATTATAGTATAATTTTATTATTTAAATGTAATAATCTAAATCTAAATTCTACGAAATTTTGATAAATGAATGTGTCAACCATGTTATTGTGTGTTTTACCACCTCCATGAACAACATATTTCTTTTCTAATCACTTATACAAAATGTTTTCTCCAGTAATTTATATAAAATAATGTTCATTTTATTTACGAAAATATTAATATTATGAAATAATAATTAATTTCATAATTATCTTCCTTCCTAATCATTAATGAATGAAAACATGCTTGTGTGTACAAGAGAATTACCTCTACCATACACGATGTGTTTCATATCCAGCACTACCTTATATAGATGTTTATAAAATATATTATACTAATATATATTTAACTAATTAGTAATATAAATCATGAAAAAAATTATGATTTTATTAGAAAAAATATTTTCATTATAAATTAATACATATATGTCGAAAAAAATTTCAAAAAAAGCACATCATTGAACCTTTTATCTCAAAACATGAAAACAAATTCCATCAAATAATAATTTTAAAGAAAAAATAATGGAAAAAATTATCTACATATCATTAAAAATACACAAATGATGAAATTTTCATCAAAAATGGTTTATGATTTTTCCATTACAAATCATGGGTGAGAAAATAAAATATTACAAACTTCTGAAATATAAAATAACTGATAACTATTTAATAAATATATAATAAATAATCGTAAAGGAAATTTATAAATGTATATATTTTAATAAGTCTAAAAATATTATATTATGATATCTTTATTTATTATTCAGGATTAAATAGATAATACTTAGAATCATAGAGTAATTGAAACATCCCATGTTTTTAAAAGGTGACAATATGCTCAATATCATATATAATATGACAAATCGATCTTAAGTGAAGAACAAAAAATAATTATGTTAACTTATAACCTAAAAGATAAAAATTATGGAATGAAAAATATTAATTGATATATGAAAATATTTTATACACCATCTTTTAATTAATTCTTTTGTGAAAAATTATTTATTATTGAAAATAAAACCCTTTTAAAGTAAAATGAAATGTTTTTATGAAAAACTTATTTAATATAAATTAGTGAGTTTATAAAATAAAAAAGTAACTATTTATAGATTCTGTTAATGAAATATATATGTAATATATTCAATTTAATGTTTTAAATTCAAGTTATACCTTTTATAGACATGATATAATTCCAAATTGAATTTTTAGAAAAAAGATTTATTTTTCAAAAAAATGCAATTTTACCACCTTTTAATGGTGAAACCATTTTAAATATAGTTTTTTAAATTTTCATATATTGTATATTAAAAAATAAAATTATTATTTAGAATCAGGAAAAAAATTTACTTTGGTAGAAATATTTGTGTTTTTCAGATAAAATTCATTTTTTAATGAATAGTACAGAATACTGCATTTAAATTAAAAACAAAATTTTTTACAAGTTATTTTATATTCATAGATTTTTTTTAATTAGTTTTACATTATAATTATATTATGTTATTAGAATTTAATCCAATATTTATCATCGTATGGAATTTTACACTGAAATTAGATATAAACGCACGTCCAATATTTTGATGATTTTAACTTTTAGAAAACAAGTTTTCGCATTTTGACAATGAGGATGAATTTTAAATTAATTAATTCAACTTATGTGTTTGATTTTGAAAAATGTATTCCATATTTTGAATAATATGTTTCAATTTATTTAAATATTTTTTTTATTTTTTGGACATTATGAATAATAACATCAATAATGATTTTTGTTATATTGTTTATGAAAAAATATGGTAATTAAAGATAAAAATAATATTAATATAATATAAAACAATCCTTAAACTTATACTAATTTAATTATATGAGTGTATCCCAACCATTAGAATACATCGGTAGATTTTAAAACCACATGGAGCCATTTTGATGACTTTAATGCGTTTATAATATTATATTCAATGAATAGTGATTTTTGTTATTTTTTTAAAAAAAAGTAAATTATTTTAATATAGAGTTATATAGGGGATATATTTGATAATAAGTAGTCATTTAAAATATAAATATATTCTCATATCAGTGTAATTTATTTATAATTTTTTGAAATTAAATAATTAAATCTAATACTGACATGATGACGATGTAATAATTTATTAATTAATTAATAAATAAAATAAAGGATAATTGAAATGTTAAAATAAATAGTATATGACATAATTTATTCCATGAATGAATTTTATGTATAATTTTTACAATTTTTTTAGGATTTAAATAAGTTTTTTTGAACATATCTTTGTGTTATGATATTTTTAAAATTGAACTAATTAATTTTGTCAAAATTGATACAATTAGTATTTTAAAATATAATGTATTTTATTAAAAGATATTAAATTTATATAAATCTAATATTATTCCAAATTTTTATTATAAGAAAAAAAATATCATAAATATAACTTTTGGGTGTCGTTTGACAAGTTATTTTAATTACATTAACCCACAAAGTGTAAATAACATAATATCAAACTAATAAAAAAAGGGTAAAATAAGAGTTAAACCAAAACTATATACATTAAAAAATATTCAAAACTTTTATAAGTTTTATTTTATTATTTTTAATCGACCCAAAATCATCTTATATTATAAATAAATGATTTGGGGTTCATTTATAATATAAATATAATTTATATTAATTTAATAGTTTAAGAGTTTTCATGGGCAGCGCTCCCCTCTCCTATAAAAAGGTACCCACTCTTCTCTAATTCTCACACATCCAAATTTTTTTTGATCAGAAAATATCTTCCCAAACCTCTCACTAGAGTTCCTTACCACATTATTGAGGAAATATTTTTTTTCCACAAACCCTTATTGGAAGTGCTAAGGTGTCCATCAAAGGGGATAAACCAAAGAAGAGGTATCGTTTTTTAAGTCATTTGGTTCTATTTATTCTTCAAAGTCCTATAAATCTTTTTATTATAAGATTAAACAATAAATCAAGTATACTAAATATAATTATAATTAATTATTTTAATATCATCAACTAAATCCATCTCCAATTTCATCAAATGGGAAATGGGCATTTAATTCTTATGTACGGCGGACTATCACCTCGCGAACCGATATAGTTTGTTTTTCATTACTGTATTTAAATAATGGTTATACTGATTGTATCAATGACTATATATTATATTAATAAAACATTTATCATTTTAATATAATAATATTCAAAAAAAAATCTTACATTCCATGCATGTAAAAATGATAACGTTGTTCGTGCGTACATGTTAACTATCACCTGCACGAAGCGATGATAATTATTTTTATTCACCACATCACTTGTATGGTATACATATATATGTGTGTGTTTGTGTGTGTGTGTGTGTATTTAAATTATTATGACTATGTTCATAATATTATGATCATTTTGGAAAGGTAAAATAATAATTACTTTATTTCTATAATGATAAATGAAAAATGGAAACGTTATTCATGTGTACGTACGACTTACCATCTCCGTGATTGTAATGTTGTTCATTTTTCTTATTCATATTTGATTAATGGATTTAAAAATATAATTGACATATAAATATTATTATTCTATCATTAATATTATTCATTAGATTATGTACATATGACCACATGGACTATTGATATCAAACCAAGTTCATTTTCAACTAAAGTACCAAATATCGACAAAATGTTTGAGATGATATTAAATAACTATATAATTTTCATAACATGGTAATAAGTGTTATAATAGGAATAATAATCTAAAAAAAGGTTCCAAATATTGTATAAATTTTCTTATGTTTATTATTCATGAATATATTGACTGTACGTGATGAGTTTGAATAAAGATAAAGAATTTCATCTCAATCACCTTTCATTCAGCCATTTCATGACAATATGAACCTTTATTATTTTATAAGGTGTATATAGAGACACAAGGACATTTCATATCAATATTAAATCAATAATAATTTCTTTTATTTTGTTAAATTTATTAATTATGTATATAATTATTTAAATGTTCAATATGGTGTGGGACACAGTGAATGTTTAAAGATTTAATTATCAAATCATTTCTTAATGATGTTAATTTACATATTTATTTATATGGATATAAAATGATTATACAAGACATTTTATGTCCATATATAAATTCAATCAATCTTTTCAAAATGAAATATTTTTAAACAAACCATTTTATTATATATATATATATAAAAGGACATAAAGAATGTTTTCTGTTTTAACATATATGGAAACAACGACTTTTATGTATTTGAAACTGTTATACATGGAATCATCAATAAGCCTTAATCTTTTTAAAAGGAAAATACTTACCTTATTCACTTTTTTTGGATACCTTGGTATTTAAAATTGTTTCTTAAATGAAATTTTATTTTTATAAGGAAATTTGTTGAATAAGGGATTAGAAGTAGTTTTCAAATGGGGTTTGTGATTCATGAAATTTTACATGGGAATTATATGAAACTGGTGAGACAGCTATATATATTATATTAAGATTTGATCCCCATTATTGTTCATAGGTGGGCCTGACATAACTTATGTCACGACCCGTCTCAGTGGGGCCCGAGCCGCAACTACCCAACCCCGCCTCCAATAGGCCAGGGGCTAGTGACTAGCACTAAGTAGGAATGTTACTAACATGGGAGGAATTGCCTATAAACCTATACACACGCACACACATCTCCAAGCCCATAAAGCTGAAATGTAAAAACTACTAAAAATGGAAATTCATGCATACACTAAAAATCCTAACCAACCGAGTATGACATGAAAGTAAAGTACAGAAAGTGAAAACCTTGAGCCAAAAGTACAACCCCACTAAAAGAGAGTTTTAAACAAATTCCAACCTGTAAATAAAGGTGTTGGGACTGAAACTCGTAGCCATAGGAACACACCTCGGCCTATCTGATCTCACTGAGCACAGTCTGGTCCTGGTCCGCCTAGTATCCTGTCAAAGGCTCTCTCGTCATGACAAGACATGACATGTGTGGGAAAAGCCTATACATGGGTGAGTATAACAATACCAAGCAGGACACCCCAAAACCACAAAGTAATGCAACAAGGTAAATAACACAAGGAAAGATACAGTCATCTCTCCGCAGTATATGTCTACAAGACATATAACAAGAATATCCAGATATACTCATACACAACGCCTCCCGTGAAACCACCACTAAGATCCAGCTTGATGATTCCACTAAGCACATAACAAGGAGAACACAACACATGGTTTGAAGAGAGAGAGATATGAAGTACTCGTTCTGGGAGAACACACTCCACAATTACTTGATAGTATAAGGTTCAGATGAGGATCACAACCAATAGCTATGGGATGATTCCAATAAATCAGTTTGAACTAATCCGCAAAGTAGAGGATCGGCACCCGAGTAATGTTGGTCACGTCGATACCAAGAACTCTACTTAGGGTTCTGGGAAATAATAGAGGATCCGACTCCAGTTCTCATAGAGGGGCTTCCAACAACTCTATTCAGGAAGTCCTGCTAAAGGGATCATACTCTTGTACATAGGAAATGATACCAGAAACCATCAGGGAAAAGACCAAGGGAAAGAACCCTATGAAATATAGTACAAGTCACAGAAGAAAAATGGACCGATCCTTGTAAAACAGGTTACAAGATGTGTAGTATGGTTACAGGCCTTATTCCATGACTTCGGGTACTTCCCATGTAAACGGCCCGTGTCTTTAGGCTTGTTGTATAAAAATTAACTACACACCGTGTAGTAGGATTACACGCCGTGTCTGAGAACCTGGGCTCACCCCGTGTATACTGTCCATGTGCCCATACAGGGTCTCTGTCTGTGTCACCATGCCTATGTACGAGTACACGGGGTATCCCGTGTATCTGGTCGGGTCTGGCCAGGGAAGGTTATACACGTTGTGCACTTAGCTGTGTACCCTACTCATGTCTGTGTACTCCCAGAGTACACGCCAGGTGGTCTGCCGAAAAACACACGCCGTGTAGCCAATATTACAGGTTGTGTAGTCGGGAAATTTCCAGAATCGTCTTCTTCCTCCATGCCTCGGCCAATCTTTCGGATTCCATTTCTCTTGTCTGTTCACCGCAAAACTTAAGGTTTCAGGTCTCTTTATCGTCGTGATGCTGATTACGTGGGTTTTGGGCCTTCGATCGGCTCCGAAATCGAATTTCGGTCTTCCGTGCAGAAATTGCACAAAGAACGATATATTCTGATATGCTTCGATCCGTCCACCGAAACCGTCGTCGCACCTCCGTGCGGTTGTTTTGATGCTAGATATTCAATTCAGGATCATTGTGTCACACAATGGATGCACAACGATCCATCGTTCATACTTCTGTGAATAACGCGTAGAACGCACATCAAGAACGCGAGGAGAGAATCCCAAAATCGAACAAGAGAGAAGAACCTCGATCGCTGTTCATGACAATCTGAGTTCGTCCCTGTTACATCAAAACCAAAAAATAATCAACCGATTATAATCACAAGGAAGATGATTTTTACCCAAAATCCCTGCAAAAGCCCATCCCGCAAATATATGATCGATATGCGGGATAATCTATTCGTGGATTAGTCCGTGTTCATCATAATAATCAATAACGGGGAAGAAATCACAAATCAAACATCCTACCTGGATCTGAAGTGTTCATTGGAGAAGATCTGGTCGTCGCGTCGTCGTCGCCGGCGATGTTTGTCAAGAACGTCGTCGCCGCATTGGGGGTTTCCTCCAAAGCTTTCCCAGAGCCTCCAGGGGTTTCATAGTTATGAGGTCTGTAGCCCTGGACCCCTACACAAGCCTTTATTTAAAGAGGATAAAAGATAAATATTTCGCTGAAGTAAGGATTTTAATAAAATATTTTTAAATAAATATTTTATTACGGTTACATCCAAAAACCATATTTCACCGCCGACCTGCACTAGCCAATATTAGGTCTCTTCTAGGGTAAATCTACTGCTCTAGAGGCAATAATGCCCTCGAATTTCTAATCTGAGCATCCGTTCAAGAGTTATTCCACATTTTTGGAAAACCACATGCGCGCGTTATTTAATTATTTAATTAAATTCAAACATTTGTTCCGGGATCACCGGCCCTCGGAACTGCTCTTTGTCTCAATGCCTGGTCTCGATAGAATTCCCATATAATATTAAAATAAAATACAGAAAAAACTGAGTCATTAAATCACACCCACCATAGGGCTTTATGTCCCCGAAAAGAAAAAACAGAGGCTACTCAAAAAGATGTGGGTAATACACACGAATCTGAGCCTCCCGCTCCCACGTGCTCTCCTGGAGATTCTCATGCTTCCACTGAACACGCACTAAGGGAATAGCTCTCCCATGAAATATCTTCTCATGCCGATCCTCGATCTCCACTGGGTACTCAGAAAAGTTCTCTCCATCATCAATGTTCAGCTCACCCCAGTCGATAACGTGTGATGGATCAGGCATGTATCTCCGTAGCTGTGACGCATGGAAGACGTTGTGTACCTGGTCCATTTGTGGAGGTAGAGCCAAGCGATATGCCACCTCACAAACTCTACTCAGTATCTGAAAAGGTTTAATGAACCTTGGAGATAGCTTGTCACCTCGGCCTAATCCTTGTAGTCCCCGTCGAGGTGAGACCCGAAGGAACACATGGTATCCCTCCTCGAACTCCAAGGGCCTCTGTCTCCTATCGGCATAAGAATTTTTCTGACTGTGTGCAGTCTTCATCCACTCCTGGATGACCTGCACCTTTTCTGTAGTATCTCACATCATCTCTGGGCCCATGAGTGCTGACTCTCCTGGGTCATTCCAGCAATGTGGTGACCTACATGGTTGCCCGTACAATGCCTCGAATGGTGTCATAACAATAGTGGAATGATAATTGTTGGTATAAGAAAATTATACCAGTGGTAGGTGATCCTCCCAGCTATGACCGAAGTCAAGTATGCAAGCTCGTAGCATATCCTCTAGGACCTAGATGGTCCACTATGTTTGACCATCAGTCTAAGGATGAAACGTTGTGCTCAAGCATAACTGAGTCCCAAAAGCTTCCTGCAATCCTTTCCACAACCAGGATGTGAAACGATCATCATGATCTGAGATGATCATGGATGGAACTCCCTGAAGTAGAACTATCTCCTACACGTATAGGCGTCCAACGATCTCTACTAAACTCTTCTTCCGTATGGCTAGGGAGTGGTTCGACATGGTGAGTGGGTCAATGATCACCCAGATGGCATCATTTCCCCTGGACGTACGTGGTAAACCCATCACGAAGCCCATGGATATCCCATCCCACATCCACTCTGGAACCTTAAGGGGCTGAGACAAACCTACTGGAACCTGGAGCTTAGCCTTTACTTGCTAACAATTAATGCACAGAGAAACAAACTCTGCCACACTCTTCTTTCTTCATGGCCACTAGAACTGACATCGGTGGTCCTGGTACATCTTCTCCACACCTGGATTCACCGCCAAATGAGATGTATGGAACTCCCTTAGAACCCCCTCCCGCAATGTCACTGGTACTATTGTGCACCCTCTGAAAAGATCAACGTGCTCCCCACCTTTTGAATATCCATCAGCAGCATCACCTGTGGATATCTGAGCACGCGGTGTCTCACAGCTAGAGTTGTGCTTCCCTTACTCACTGTAAGAGTGGAGGGGTAACAAACGTCGACTGAAGGTAACCTCCCTCATCTATATCCACGAAGGATAAATATAAAGAGTCCAACTACCTCGTCGCCTCATCCAGCAACTGAGAACTGGATTTCCGGCTTAGAGCATGTACCACAACGTTCCCCTTCACATGAGTATAAACGATCTCAAAGTCGTAATCCTGGAGGAACTCAATCCATCTCCTCTATCTCATATTTATATCCTTCTGAGAAAAGATATATCTGAGACTCTTGTGATTATATTAGACGATAAATCGATTTCCCATCATGTAGTGCCGCCGCATCTTTAACGCGAAGACTACCGCTGCCAACTCAAGATCATGGGTAGCGTAGTTCTACTCATGTGGCCTCAACTGATGTGAGCCATTGGAAATCACTGCTTGCATCTGCATCAGGACACAACCAATCCTGGTTCCAGATGCATCGCAGAACACCACGTACTCTACACCCTCTTCTCGTAGTCTAATGATCGGGGCACTCGTGAGACTACATCTCAACTGGTGAAAAGCCTTTTGGCATCTCTCGGTCCACATGAAAGGCTTCCCATTTTGGGTCAAAGCTGTCAAGGGTGATGAAATTTTGTATAAATCAAGAATGAATCTCTGATATTAGCCTTCCAACCCAAGGAAACTCTACAACTCCATCACGCTCCGGGGTGGCTCCCATGCTAACACTGCCTCTACCTTGCCTGGGTCCACTGCTAAACCATCTGCTGAGATAACATGTCTCAGAAAGTGGACCTCATGTGTCCAGAATTGAATCTTTGAGAGTTTCTCATACAACTTGTGCTCTCAGAGTGTGTCTAGAACCATCCTTAGGTTCCTCGCGTGCTCCTCCTAGGATGAAGAGTACACAAGGATATCATCGATGAATACCATTATAAATCGGTCTAGATAGAGCTGAAAGATCTGGTTCATAAGTCCCATAATCATTGTTTGGGCATTCTCCATGTCTAAGGGCATCACCAAGTACTCATAGTGACTGTAGAGACATCTGAAAGTTGTATTCGGTATATCCTCATCCCGTACTCGCAATTGGTGATAGCCTGATCGCAGATCAACCTTTGAGAACCATCGTGCCCATCTTAACTGGTCGAAGATGTCATCGATCCTTAGTAGTGGATACCGGTTCTTCACAGTCACCTGATTCAAGCACCGGTAATCCACACATAGCCTCAAGCTCCGTCTGCCTTCTTGGAAAACAACACTGGGTCTGCCCAGGGTGAAACACTAGGTCTCATGAAGCCCTTCCTCTACAAGTCTTCCAACTGCACTCTAACCTCGCGAAGCTTTGAACGAGCCATCTGATATGATGATGCTGATATTGGTGTCTTCTGAGGTTGAAACTCAATATAGAAATATATTTCTCGATGGGGAGGTAGTCCGAGGACATCCTCATATTCAGCCACTACTGCTAGAAACTGGAAACTCGTAACATCTATTGTGCCAAGGGTTAGGATAGCCAACTGATGTGAAATAGGTTGTACTTTCACATGCACGAGTCCATCATGCGCTGCCTGGGTCCCCTTTTCACCAACAAAGCAGAACCTCGTTCCATCACTGTGGACACACCACACCCTTCACCTAAATCATTAAATCTGGGCATGAACTATGGATAGCCAATCCATACCAAGAATGACATCGTAAGGCCTCGACGCTACCACCAAGAGGTTCCAACTGAAACTCTCACCTCCAAGGTTCAGTTTACATTGTCTGCAAATGTGTGTGTTCTCTGAACCTTAACTAGTCGGTGTTTCTAAGCGTAAGTGTCAAGTCAATGGCTCAACTGGAATCTCAAGGTCTCAAACAAGATAAGTAGCTAGAAAAGAATGACTAGCACCTGTGTCTATCAGTACGACATCCAAAGAAGAAAAGACCCATATTTTATCTCTAATCATTTTAGGAGTACCTAGGTCATAAGCCTCTGCTGCCTGTAGCTGTCCCTGCCTATGTCCACCAGCTCCCTAAACATGGGGTGGACCTCCTGGGGGTGGTGGTGGTAAAAGGTCAAAACGCCGACCACCTCCAGCTGCCCCATGGATCTGTCTGCTACACATATTTCCTCTACCTCGATGGTCCATCCACTTATCCCATGTCAGTAGTATGGTGGGTCACACAATCTTGAATGAGATGTCCCCTGCCATCGCATGAGTAACATCGCCTCTCTCGAGGCTGGCTGGATTCCCCCTGCGAACCCTGTACGGCAGATCCCTTGTCCTGAGATCTCCATTAAAAACGTATCCCATGCCTGGGTCCCTAACGTTAGCTCCCTTCTGCCAAGGTCTCTGCTCCAGCACACTCACTAATGATAACTACTGGTTGTCTTTGTTCTTCCAAGAAGCTCTTGACCATGGAAGCCCGCTCGAGCACCCCATCATAAGTAGGAATTATCATAGGGATGATGCTATCTCAGATGTCTCTACGTAAGCCTTGCTCAAAAGTCAGAGCTCTGAAGTAATAATCCCTGACCATATCCATCGAGTACCGTGAGAGGTCGGTAAACCTCGATGAATAGTCATCCACTGTCATAGTTCCCTGCTAGAGCTGAAGAAAATTTTGTATACGTACCGCTTTCAGGGTGACCAGTGAAAACTCCTCTATGACGAGATGCTCAAACTCTAACCACGCAAGAGTCACCTCGTCGTGATTTTGGATAACCAATCTCCACCATCGTCCTATCGAGCCCTACAGAAGGATCTCTGCCAGGATCACCATCTGGTCTGTTAGTGTCCTGACCAAACGGAAGACTCTGGTCACTGCCTCAAGCTAGTCCTCTACTTCCTGAGGGTCAGGCTCACCTCGAAACTTGAGGGGTCTCTGTCTCTGAAACTCATGGAGTGACCTCAGCCTGCGTTCCTCCTCTTCTAGTACAGTAGGCACTAAACACTGCTTCATAGGTGGTGGAATAACTGGCACACCACCCAATGGTAAAACTGGGGGATCTTGTTCCTGTATCAAAGCTTCATCACTAAGGGGGTCATCATCATAATCGAGCTACTGGATCCTAGAAGGTGTGCGTCGCGGAGTCATCCTATAAAGAAAACAATATGTATCTCAGTCAGTGAGTATATATGGATAGCTGACTCAAGTAGGACATTGAAACCACAACCCATTCCTACATGATGTATGTAACATTATTTTCCCCTACAACTAGTGTTCTCATGTTCCGAGTCGAAAAGCAAGTTATCAGAGTCCTGGTGTATGGATACGTCGACCGCCCGCACCAACACTGGGGTCTCTGGTCTGAAAGCTGAACTCGAAACACTTAATATTTTTACCCCAAACCAACTGACAGACTCTCTGTCCTAAGGTAGAACCGACCACCTCTGATACCACTCTTTCATGACCCATCCCAGGGTGGGGGCCGAGCCACAACTCCCCAAGGCCGCCTCCCATAGGCCAGGGGTTGGTGAGTAGCACTGAGTAGGCATGTTACTAACATTGGAGGCATTTCCTATAAACCTGTACACATGCACACACATCTCCAAGCTCACAAAGCTGAAAAGTAAAAACTACTAAAAATGGAAATACATGCATACACTAAATATCCCAACCAACAGAGTACAACATGAATGTAAAGTACAGCTAGTGTAAAACCTTGGGGAAAAATTACAAGCCCACCAAGAGAGAGTCTCCAAAAAAGTCCAAACTGTAAAGAAAGGTTATGGGACTACAATCCATAGTCGTAGGAACATACCTCAGCCTGTCTGATCTCAATGAGCATCGTCCGGTCCTGGTCCGCCTGGTATCCTGTCAAAGGCTCGCTCGTCTACACAAGACACGACATGTGCGGGCAAAGACCGTGCATGGGTGAGTATAACAATACCCAATAGGACACCCCAAAACCACAATGGAATAAAACAAGGGAAATACCACAAGAAAAGATACAGTCAGATCTACACAGTATATTTTTATAGAAACAATAACAAGAATATCCAGATATACTCATACACAACGACTCCCATGAAACCACCACTATGATCCAGCTCGAAGATTCCACTAAGCACATAACAAAGAGAACACACTCCTAGGTCTGATGAGATAGAGATACGAAGTACTTGTTTCGGGAGAACACACTCCACAAGTACTTGAGAATATGAGATTCAGATGAGGATCACAACCAATAGCTATGGGGTGATTCCAGCAACTCAGTTTGAACTAATCCGCTAAGTAGAGCATCGGTGCCTAGGTAAAGTTGGTCACGTAGATACCAAGAACTCTACCAAGGGTTCCAGGAAAGAATAGAGGATCCGGCTCCAAGTCTCACAGAGGGGATTCCAAAAACTCTATTCAAGAAGTCATGTTGAAGGGATCATACTCTTGTACATAGGGAATGATACCAGAAACCTTCAGGGAAAAGACCAAGGGAACCAACCCTAAGAAATCTAGTCCAAGTAACAAAAGACAAATGGTCCAAGACATGTAAAATATGTTACACGGCGTGTAGTATGGTTACACACCGTGTTCCTTGACTCTGGGTATTTCCCATGTAAATGGCCCATGTCTCTAGGCTTGTCATATAAAAAGCAACTACACGGCGTGTAGTAGGATTACACGTCGTGTCCGAGCACCTGGGCTCACCCCGTGTACGCTGGCCATGTGCCCGTACACGGTCTCTGTCTGTGTCGCCATGCTAGTGTACCGGTACATGGGTTATCACGTGTATCTTGCCAGGTCTGGCTGGGGATGGGTATACACACCGTGCCCTTGGATGTGTACCCTACCTGTGTCCGTGTACTCCCGCAGTACACGCCAAGTGGTCTGATGATGAACACATGCCGTGTATCCCATACTACACGCCGTGTAGTCTGGAAATTTCCAGAACCGTCTTCTTCCTTCATGACTCGGCCGATATTCCGGATTCTGTTTCTCTTGTCTGTTCTCTGCAAAACTCAAGTTTTCAGGTTGCCTCGTCATTGTGATGCCAATTCATTGGGTTTCGGGCCTTTGATCGTCTTCGAAATCGAATTTCGATCTTCGGTGCAGAAATAGCTCGAAGAATGATATCTTCTGATCCTCTTCGATCTGCCCGCCAAAACCGTCGTCGCACCTCCGTGGGGTTGTTCCGATGCGAGATATTCAATTTGGGATTGTTTCGTCACGCAACGGATGCACAACGATCCTTCATTCATACTTCTGCGAAGAACGCACACGAAGAACGCGAGGAGAGAATCACAAAATCGAACAAGAGGGACGAACCTCGATCGTTGTTCATGACTTTCTGGGTTCATCTCTTTTAGATAAAAACCAAAAAATAATCAACAGATTATAATCACAAGGCTGAATATTTTTACCCAAATTCCCCCCAAAAGCCCATCCTGCAAATATACGATCAATCCGCGGGCTAATTTGTTCAGGTATTGGTCCGCATTCATTGTAGGAATCAAGAACAGGGAAAAAATCACAAATCAAACATCCTACCTGGATCTGCGGTGTTCGTTGGAGAAGATCCAGTCACCGCGATGTCGTCACTGGTGAAATTTGTCAAGGACGTCGTCACTGCGTTGGGGGTTTCCTCCAGAGCTTTCCTAGAGCCTCCACGGGTTTCAGGGTGATGAGGTTTATCAATACTGGTTTTAATTATGGAATAATTTTTTTTTATGATATTAATGACATATTGATCATTTTAATAGAATAATATTTCAATTATTCTCTTACCTTATATGAAAATAAAAACGATAACATCATTCGTGCGTACGTGTGAATTATCACCTTCACAATGTGATGTAAATGGTTTGTATTCACCAGATAACTTTTATGATGTATATAAGTATATTTATATTATTATTATAAAGTTAATAATATTATTATCATTATATAATGATAAAATAATAATTATTTTATTTCTATAATGATAAATGAAAAATTGAAACGTTACCCATGCGTACATATGCCTTTCTGTCTCTATGATTGTAACTTTGTTCATTTTCCATATCCATATTTAATAAATGGATATAAATAGAGAATTTATATATTATGTTGATTATTATTTTATGAATATTATCTTGTAGATGATGGACTTATGACCACATGGACAAATGACATTAATCTAAGTTAATTTTCTACTTATGTACCAAATATCAACAAAATGCATGATATGAACTTAAAAAATTAAGTGATTTTTATAAAATAGTAACAAGTTATATAATAAGAATTATAAAAATTAAAAAGTTCATAAAAAAATAAAAAAATTAACTAAGATTATTATTGAAGAATATAATAATTGTATATGATAATTGACACTCTAAGTAAGGGATTTCATCTCAATCTCTTTTCATTGATACATTTCTTGATAATATATATATATTATTATAAAAGGTGTATATAAAACCACAATTACATTTCATATCAATGTTTTTTCTATAATTATTTTATTTTTGTTAATTTAATTGATTAATTTAGATTCATATTTTAATGTTCAAAGTTGTATGGGACACATTGAACGTTTAATGATTTTATTATCAAAGATTTTAATTGGGATATTAATTTAAATATTTATTTATATGGATAAATAGGATTATATAATAAATTTTATCTCTATATTTGATTTCATTGAAGGTTTCAAATATTCACACATTTTATTTATATTGTTTTACATTTTTACAAAATAAAAAGTGAAATGTTTTTTGTTTTAACATATACAGTGACAATGATTTGTACGTTGTTGTAATCATTATACTTGGCTTCCTCTATAATACTTAATGTTATTAAAACTAAAATAAATACATTACAAATTATTTTGGGAATATTAATATTGAAAATTGACTATTTAATCAAATGGTATTTTTATACATAAATGTGTTTCATATTGGATTAGAAGATGTTTTCAAAAGGGTTTTTTGATTCGTGAAATTATACATGAGCATTAAATAAAATGGGTTATCCTGATATATGTGAAGGTATGTTCCCTATTATATCTCATGGGTGAGCCCAATATAGCTTATACGATGTTTGATCCACATTATCGATCTCTAATTTGGATGTCAACCATATGGTTATTCTAATTGGAAGAGATTTCAATGGGATTATGTATAATTTGAACTAATTAAAATAAATGAGTTTTAATTAAATTATATTGGTTTTAATTTTTTTCTTTGATAAATAATTATGACTTTTATTCATTTAAAAACGTCTTTATTCATTCACTCAAAGAAAGTCAAATGTGTTACCATGTTTTTAAAAAACTAATGCTCTATTTCTTTTTATGACAATTTTTGATATTTTTTGCTCATCCCAAGTATTAAATATGTTTTCACAAGTCTTAATTTTGGTATGGAAATTGAATATTCTATGATGAAATTATTGAATATTTTCCTTGAAAAGATATTATGTTTTATTTTAAAAGGGTTTTCATTTGTGAAATAATGGATACGAAGTGTAAGTGTCCCCATGAAATTTATGAGATTAATATGTAAGAATTTTTCATAATTATCTAATACTATAAACATAAAATATCATCAAATATGAATTATAGTTCAAAAACACTAGAATATGTTATGTTTAAGACTGGGTCCTTATAGTAATGGTTAGGTATTTTTGTCGCAAAATTTTATTATTTGATATAAATTTGAATTATAAACTTAATTTCATTTACATGATTTATATAATACCTATTTGATGTATTTAATATTTAGTTTATATTTATTCATGGTTTTTAATGTTCAGTTTTACATTGTCTCTTTTATTCTAATTTGAGTAAAAATTTACATAGCATGGAAGGGTTTTTCTCATCTTGAATTTAATTCATTGAGATAATTTTAATATTAACCTCTATTATTTATTTCATGTAGTGTTTATTCTTCCTTATTAATTATTTGTATCTTAAAATTCATGAAATTATATGTATTTTAGATCATCATCATAATTTCTTTTTTCATGTGTTTTTCTATTGCGTGTTTAAAATACAAAAGCTGTTTTATTGACACAAATTCTCTTCTTCACTCATATTTTTTATGATGAATTATTTTTTTAGAAGATAAATTACATATATCCAATGATTATATTATAATTTATTTTCAATTTATTTTTTTAAAAAGTTAATTTTCATATCATAACATCTTCATGTATTGATTTTATTCTTCCAAAAATAAAATATTTTTTAGAATATTTTTCATCCTCACCAAATCTGCTCTTTTCATATCATGTCCATATTCTCACTTCGGAAAAATTTTATCATTTCATCCATTGAAATAAAAATATGTATTAATTATTTTTATATTCAAATCAATCATTAACTTCTTAAAAATAAAATACTTATACCACACTTTACGATGTGCACACCCAAAAAAACTAAAATAAAAATGAGTTGTCATTTTTTATAAGATGATTTATATTACAGTATAATTTTATTCGAGAAATAATTTATAAAACAATAATTTATCTATTATTTATATTTATTTACAAACAATTTTTGGGAATTTCTAATGTCAACATCACAAAAGTGACTTATAAATAAGAATCAAACATATTTTGTTTGAATGTCAATAATATTTCTTTGTGAAAGTAATTTTCATGATTTGAAAATCATTTTAATCATTAAATAGATAAGAGATACCACATATAATGTCATGTTGATTGAATCAACCAATAAATGAAATAATAAAATACTCATTATGAGTCATTAATATTTGGTATCCTCTAATCTAGTTATTCATGTAATTTTTTTGGATATAATTTGAACATGATTCAATAACCATTTACAATATATGGGTTTTTTATTATTTGAATAATGGTTAACATAATGTGGATTGAAACATTTTTTGGAAATATTATTATGATTATTAGGACTATAAATCACCTCCCAATGAATATAGTAATATTTTACCACTGTAAATAGTGATTACAAGTGTGAAGATGATTTAGTTAGACAAATTTACAAGATTCTGAGTTGACATGATGCAACTATCTATGTTCAATAAATTGACCATGTACATGATGAAGTTAGATATATTCACAAGCTTGATCATGGACATGATGTGTTATCTAATTTTTAATGATTGGCTATATATATAATGTCATTTTCAATGTTTTTGGGAATAAATTTGGACGTGGTGTAATTATCTAAGTTCACAATATTGGTTGTAGACATGATGGAGTTATATTTTTTTAAAATAATGAATATGTAAAATATCATGTAAGAAATATTGAAAATGTTATGAATTACTATATTTTTCCTTATGAGTATTTTTAATATTATAATCCAATGTTATAATCCATAAAACACTATTATTTTATCAAAATTATGCACTATAATTTTATAGAATATGTTTGATAATTTTATATTAATCATCCTTCCATTATGCATTGTTTAAAACGTTTATAACTCTGTGTTATTTTTATTATATATTATCCCATTATCATATTTTAAACATAAATATGATAATCCTCTTATTAAATGATAATATGGTTTCCACTTATTATGCATTTGAGATAAAATAATTTTTATGATATTTAATCCCCAAGTTATGATTATGAGTATTGCCTAGAATAATTTTTAGGGAATTTATTATGGTTCCATGATAGTAAACTTTTCAAAATAATATTTTTAAAATTCCAATATCTAAAACATTAAAACATTGGTTTTAGAGATTGTGTGATTATAGTGGTGTGAAATTTTTTATAATTTCAAATATATGTATGTTTTTCATGGGTAGAAAAATATTTTCTATATTCCTTTTTAAGAATTTTTTTTTAATAATAGACCTGGGGGTGTGTGACATTGGTACCTTATTTTGTATAAGAGAAGGGTTTCGTTATTTTTGATGTTTACTTGTGTTTTATTTGTGATTAAGAATATATAATATTTTATAAAAATTATGTGAGATGTAAATATATTGGAAAAAACATCATATTTCATTTAAGTGGAGACTTTAAGGGTTCTATGTAATGAAATATCAATTTGGTTGTATGAATATTGATACATCCCCTTTCATAGATAAACATATATTTAATATCCAAAAAGAGATTTTGGTATAAACATGATCTTATCATGGTTCAAAATAATAGAGCCTAATTATACTCTTTGTTTAAAAAACTCATTGTATATTCTTTGGTAAAATAAAATTATATTTAAAACCCATCAATAAGGATTTAAGTAGAATTTTTTTTAAGAAATTAAAAACTTGTTATGTTACAGAACAGAATTAGAAAATGACTATAAGAACCTTATATACTGATGGAGATGTAAGTTGATCAAATTATATCATTTAAAAAAAATTATGATAGATTGAAATAAAGTATAAATAAGATAATAAATCAAAAAATAGAGTTCTGAAAATCTTATGACCATTTAGTATATTTTTTTTGGATATTATCATACATATTTTTTAAATTTTTTGCTGAATCATGTTAAAAAAATTAATTTTCAAAAACATCTTTCTATATAATATTGTAGGATTATAGATTTATAATGAGTTATATTTGGGAAAAATTAATGAGTATCTAGATATGTTTATACTTAAAATGGAAACATGAAATTTATATTCTTACTCACAATAGAGGTTTGGAAATTATATCACGAGTCATACCCCTTGGTATTATTACTAAGGAACAATTAAAATTCATAAGGAAATATTTATCGATGTGGGGATCTTATTTCAAATAATTATAATTTTATTTAAATTATTTTAAAAAAATAATACGTTAAATAGATTATTTAATAGAGAAAAAAACCAAAATTAACCATGAAAATTTAATATTGTTAAATATAACTATTTTCAAATAATGATTGAATTATGAGGAAAAATTATACCATAAAAATTATGAATTATAAGTATAATAGAAAATAAATTTCTCAATTAATGCTAAATTTCTTTCTAAATTCAATTAGTATATGTAAAAAACTAATTAGATCATTTTATGCATAAAATTATTTTCAATTCAAATTTTACGTGCTATAAAGTTATATTTGAAAAAAAAATTTATATTATGTTCACATGAGGATAAATATTTTGATTCTATAAAATAATTTATAAATATCTTTTAAATATAAATTTTTAGGAAATAATAATAGGAAACTTTAATAATTGAAAATTTCATTTTACTAAAAAACCACATATAGTTTTATTATAAATTTTCATTTAAAATATAAATTATTAAATTTTTTGAAGTTAAATTTAAAAAAATGACTATATTCATGATTTTACTATAAAATTAGTTTTTTAGGAGAAATTTTTAATATTTGGTCGAAAAATATTTATTTTTAGATAAATATTAAAAAATATTTTTTAAAAAATATAATGAATTTTATAATGTTATTAGGATATATGCCTAATCTAATGTTAATGAAAAAAACATTTATGATCAATTACTTGTTTTATATATAAATGTATAAGTTTTGAAATGATTTTTTAATTTATAGAACTATATTTGAAATTTTAGAAGACAATGTTTATTTTTCTCAAAATACATTAACAATGACTTAAAAATTATTATTTTTGATTTAATTACTATAACATCTCGAATTATAATTTACTTAAATGTATCTCATATTTTTAATCACGACATACCAATTTAGTTATAGGATTAAATTTATTTGTAGACATAAAAATATTACAGGATTAAAAATTATATTCCCCCATAAATTAAAAAAATAAAAAATAGGTCCAATTTAAGGGGAATATTACATAAAAAATTTTATAAAAAGAAAATATATATTTTTAGTTATTTATTAAATTTATGACATCCCCACTAGAAATTTTCGCAATTTTGAGATCCTTTTGTTGAATAGTGCATCAAATATTATAAAAGTGAAACTCTTGTCACTTATTAATGTAGTTATTCAACACCATAGTTATCCTAACAAAACAAGATATTTATTTTATCAAAAAAAATACATCACTAGTTTTCTAATCCATGTCATAGTAGGAATTAATTCATTTAATGAATGCCATTGAATGATTAATTAAATTTTATAAGGAATTTCTCCAAAGAGTAAGGTAAAAATTCCTAATCATAGCATTTTCATTTCTATTATTTTTTTCAAAATATCAATCCTCAAAATATATTATAACCATTATAAAATTATTACAACATAAAAATTAGTAAACATAAAATTTATTATGTTAATGGAATAATCATTTTAATCCTCCCTTAGAACTGTTAAAAAATTAAAAACATTAATCATGTGATTGTGAATACTATATCTTCCAAAAATAATGTAATTCATTATTAATCAGCTCCTAAAAATAATTTTTATAAGAATATAAATAAATAAAAAAATATCATATTTATAAAATAATTGATATTTGGTAAGTGTAAATAAGTTCCTAATGTGTAGAGACTAAAACTATTCATACAGGAATAATATATCTTATTAGTATAATATTTAATATATTACCTAAGGATACAAAACAAAACTATAAAGGATTAGTGTATTTAGAAACAATTATACATCATCAAGTATTTCATAAAATATATAATTTATCTCCCTCATAGTTGGTCACGACAATAAACCTTATTAGACAAATTGTAATTCAATCCTTCCTTCATAAATTGGGAAAGGAAAACACAAAGGTATGTGAACAAGATAATAACATACTTTAATTATATCAAATTAGTAAATTATATTTAATCATGTATCATGGAATAAGGATATATCAATAATAAACCATAAGAGTTAGGAATAAATAATAATTACACATAAGACATGATAAAAAATAATAATCTTGATAAATATGTTTATGTCATATAAAAAATCCAATAAAACCATTTCCTTAGTTAATGGTTAGTTCACAGACTATAAAATCATTCAAAGTACATTATTGAATTGGATTAACTCCCAATTCATGTCGATATAATATTATGTGATAAACATATTAACCCAATTAATTTTTGGTATATATAATTCAATTCCCACCCATCATATATTGAAAAATATACATATTTGAGAAATTAGATCATACAACATTTATTCTAACATTATATCATAACCTATGATAAGAAAATGGTTTTCATTAATATTTTTATATTTAATGATAGTAGAAACCATGGAAAATAAATTGGGTTTAGAAATATTGCATCATAATCACCATTAACTCTTAATGTAATGAATATGAAGGTGAAATTTGATCATATACTCATTAAAGAATAATTAAAATCAATGTTTTTTAGCATACATGAATTTTTTTAAAGAAAATTTGAATAGTTCATAAGGGAAAAAATCATTTCATTTTAATAGATCATTTTTAAATCATTACATTTCAATACAATTATTGAAAACATTTTATTTGAGTAAAACTAGAGAAAATGATACTCAAATATTTAAATAATTTAGTTGTATTGATAGCATGATATTTAGTTCTTGTTGATTAAATAAAAATAAATAAACTTTTAACATTTTTGGTAAAAATTAAAAGGTGACTCATTATGAAAAAAATATTAATCATTAAAAATACCCTGACCCTAGTAGAAAATATTAGTTGGTCTCATTATTTCATTAGTATAAGATATATGGAATTGGATCCAAAAATACATAATTTTTTAGTCATCTTTGTATATTATGTTCACATTGAAATTTTACATTATAATTAGAATTATAATACCAAAAAAATGTTTCCTTTTATATTAACATTATTCCACATATTTTATCCTTATATATCAATTTAAAAACACATCCTAGTATCTTGGAAAAAATATAACATAATAAATATGGGGATAAGATGCTCAATAAGAATAATAATTCATTGTATTCTATCATCAATTAATAAAAATTTGAAATTTGTTCATGTAAATAACTAAAAAATCATTTTAATCATTAAACTAAGTGTAATATGAATGAAATAAATGATGATTGAATAAATCCTTTTAAATAATCACATAATCATAAAATATGACCATGGATATGCTAATTAATTGAATAATCACATGGAATTCAATAACCTATTTCCTAATAAAAGAATTCATAATTTGGGGCATCAAGAACATACTTTCAATACTATTCACAATATAATTTAAATTTTCTAGTAGAAACCCATCTAATTTGGCCTACTGATCTGTATCATAAGTCTTATGTATGAATCGAGGGGATATCTATAATTGTGTCCCACTGACCAAATACTATGTCCAATAAATAGAACATACTAATATGGTGAAACATAATTAAAATAATCATTCATATTGTTAAAATAATGTATAAAATGCTAATACAAACCCCGATCAAATAAACATAATCATTATCCATACATATTAATATTATGGATGGTAATAAAATTGTACATCATCAATCAATCTAATCATGAACCAAAAATAGGAATAATTAGTATTATGTTAATAAAACATATCCCTAGTGGATTAAGAGTACCATAAAGTGATCATGTCATTGATGAATTTAAATAAAATAAAAATTTCATAAAACACAATTTTGAGGAAAATAACCTTTCAACATTGATAAGCATTTTTTAAAAAAATGTAATAAAATGTTTTCAAAAAAAATCATTGAAAAAAACATTCCAAAAAATAAGAAATATAATATAAAATATTTAATGGTAATTATTAAAGAAAATTAGGTTGATGCAGTACAAATTAAATCAAATAACCCTTTAACACATTCAATAAAATCCACAAGTGCATTTTTAGAAAATGACATGAATGTTCATTTAATTTTTTTATAATTCATATATAGAAAAAAGTTTATTTAATAAATAATTTGGATAATGTTAAAAATAGTTTTTGAAAACTTATACTTAAACAAAATGGGTTTTCAATGAATGAAATAAATGAATTCTGCTTTTTTAGAAAACATTTTCTCAATTATTTTGTAACGTACCCCATAACACCTTGAAAGGGGAGTGGTGAATCATTTGGTCAATATTTTCATCTAAGGTGATAGATCTACTTCCCACATTGTTAGGAAATAGTTAAAAATTTCTAATCAGAATTTGTAGAAAAAAACAATATCATTCAAATAGATAATACATGAATTTTACTTAGTTTACTATTAATGGATAGTCCTTGGAGAATACGCCAATAGTTTATCATTCATACCTAAATTCACTAATCATCACTTGTTGTTGAATAAAGTTGTTAAAACATAGTCACTCTATTTCTAGATATAAACCATTACAAGATATTAGGGATAGTACACTACATCCATCGAAATAATTTAGTTGATTATCCCTAGATCGCTCCCTTAGGTGAAGTGTTACTCAATTTATCGACTTGAAGGTATCTTCAATAAATATCCATTTAGGTCTTTCTCCCTATCTAGAATTAGATTAATCATACATCAATTTATTGAATTAATTCACATGAAGGATCTAATCAAACAAGTTGGATATTCAAAAAATGAAAGAATCTCAAGTTAGCGAATGTGTGCATGATCAACTCCTTCATGCATGTTTTGAGATTGTCGCATTAGATATATTTCTCTCAACCCAAATACTTCATGTAACAACACCACTACATTAACTTGGTCCTGAGGGACTCCATGAAAATTCTTCATGTAATATTTATTGTATGTAAATATTCTAGGCACAAGTCCTTCATGTAGAAGATAAAATAGAAATTTTTGGAAATATTATAAGACATGAATGGCAGTGGATATATAAATGTTTATCCTCCACCGACTGCCTTGGGAATAACATTTTTGTGAGACTTAGGACACAAATTTTTATACCTCACTAGGTCCATAATTCTCTCTCATGAATATCCAAATCATTCGCAAAAAAATCATATCTTGAAATATCCTCTTTTGGGTTTTTAGGAAATATCAAAATAAATTAAATAAATCACCTAAAACTATCAATTCTTAAAATGAGAGAGAAAATATATCAAACACTCTAAGTCTACATGAGAAATTATAGGTGTAAAAAATTATAGAGGTATCTTTAATTGGGTTTTCATGATTTGGAATTCATAATGATGTCCAATCTAATCTCTAACTATTTCCTCATAACACTAAATATTCATATTTCCACATAAGAATAGTATGGTCCAAAAACCAACAACCAAAAAACTATAAAAACATTTATTTTGTCATTATCCATTACCTTTCTACTCATTTTAAATGTTGAGTTTATCCATTAACCTTCTTTTGAAATAAACTCAAAGGACCTATATTTCACTTCAATTGTTTAAAACACACTACCATTATATCATAAATTCCCACAAAACTTGTATCAGTTACCCATCTAGATTAAAATAGTTAATACAAATAGGGAGAGGGTACCAACCATAACCTACTCATGCAAAGGGGGGGGGGGGGGCAGAACACTGAGGTTCATCCAATGTTTTATTAAAAAATATAATGCCAATGTCTTGGTCATAATTTCATCTACCAGATGATAAGTTCCAACATGATCCATTTTAATAATGACTTGTTCAACTTTTTATTTTATGAAGAGATGTCTGACTTAATGTGTTTCATATGGGTTTGATGAAGATTACTACTTGTATAATCTATCGCACTCTTGTTGTCATTTTAAATAACTATAAATTAATTTATCTCATCCTAAATATCAATTAGTAGTTTTTTCAACCACAATAGATGCGTGAAAGTCTTTGTAACTGATACATACTCTGCTTTAGCAGTACTAAGATAAGTACTTTCATATTTCATACTCTACCAACCCAAACATTTATTACTAATAAATAATCCACCACCACTTGTGGAATTTCTATACTCTACATCACTAGCTTAATCAATAATCAGAAAATGTAGGTAGTTCACTATCACTATCTTCAGAAAATAATAATTCATAAATGCGAGTATCTTGAATATATATCATGATTTTTTTATCTACACAAAAATTTTCTTAAATCAAATTATTTTTTATTTGATCCAGTAAATATGTAGTAAAGATGATACCTAGACATGTTTCATTTAAGTATAATATTCTTCCAATTATTCTCATGTACATGGTGGGATCCAAAAAATTCTCATCCTCATGTTTTCCATGTATTTTTCATTCATCAATTAGATTCGACATTGGTTTGGAGTCATTCATGTTAAATTAATTCAGTAAGCCTCTTGAAAACATTTCTTGAGGAATGAATGTTTTATCCTTTTTCTGAATAACCTATTTCCCTAAGAAGTATTTGATATAACCAATCATATACATTTAAAATTATGATTTCAAGTGATTATTTGATTTTACATAGATTCTACATTATTCCTCCAAATATAATATCATCCACATACTCCAGAATTATAAATTGAGTTTAATATGAATTCCTCACATATAGATTATAGTCAACATCACTTCTTTTATATTCAAACCATCTTTATATATAGATCCATATAACAATTTCAATCTCATTATTATATTTGTATACTATAGAAATATGTTTTCAATCTACAAACATTTTTTTCATAATTAAAAATTAAAAAACACACTTGTTTTACTATGTTGACTTCATCTTAATGAAAGTAATTTATGAATTATGGTTTTGACATACATATGAAAAACATTGTATCCTCTTTGGATTCCCATAGCAAGAAAAATCATGATCAACTCTAGTATCACCACTATAGAAAATTTTTAATCTACATAAATTACTTCAATATGTATGTATCCTTTATACACTAGGTGACCATTGAATCTAATCGTAAGTTCATTATCATCAATTTATTTTTTAATGATTCATTTGGTTTTATTCACATTTTTATTTTTATTTCCATTTACATGATCCCATGTTAAGTTCTTTTCATTCTAATTGAATTCTTTACTAATGGATTTAATAAATGATTCATACTTCACATCATCTTCAAATGAAGTTGTTTCCACAATTGATAGGATGGTAGATTATTCATTTTTCCCATTCCCTGTGTATATGATGGCATCATCTAATCCCCAATCATGTGAGATTGATCAATTTATACTCTTCTATTTCTCCTATGATGTTTAGATGACAAATATCCATCCATCATATCATCTTTTGATTCTTCTTCTAAATCATCATTTTTTTCTGACCACTCCATGTTTTTCACACCTTTCTATGTATATTAATTTGAATTCGTTCTATGACCAATTATTTTTTTATCTTTTATCTTATACAATAATATATCATTATGGTATTTTTGGCGTTATCATTAATGATCGTAACTTAAGTTCTTTCCAAAATTATTCTAATAATATTATTGAAACATTTGTAGTATTTTTGTGTCATTTAATACTAATGGATTATTTACTCATCTACAACATCTCCATTCATCCCATGATTTTCTTCTTTTTTTTGAGGAAACTTTTCATTCTAAAAACATGAAAATACATCAAATAGGGATTCCTTCCATGCAACAACTCAGATGGTGCCCCAGTTTCTCCCATATAAATCCCTATTAGATTTTGAGCATACAGTACTTCTTAAAAATACTCGTTTTAGTATTTGTCAGTGATACAACTCCCAATTAGCATAGTTATGTCCATACTGCTTACCTATTGATTTATGTTCTAAAAAACACCATTATTCTATAGAGATATCTTATCATCCACCTCATCTCATATTTCACATTTTCTCTAGGTAATTTTCAAGATGAATCATTATGTATTCCACTATATTTTGAGATAGTATAACATTGCTTATATGACCTATGATGTTCATATCTATTTGAGGATAACATTTCCTGTAGTCAAGAACTTTTTTTCCTATGTATAACTATCAAAAAAGAAATTATACATGAATAATAAACTAAACTAATGATGTACCTCTCTTCATATGATTTATCCACAATTATCATACCATGTATATCTTTGTGGATGAGAAAAATAATATTTCTTCCCTTTTCTTGTTTCGTCGATACGAACTATAAATCATGTTTCCACATATGAAAGAATCACAAGTATTTTCCCTTTCTCACTTTAGATTGGGGATATACTTTCTTATATTTAGAATAGATATATATTACATGTATTTTTTAGTAATGTGACCCATCCTCTGGTCCCACAAATAGTTATCTTCTTCAATTGTGATCTAGTAGTGGCTCTCTTTATTGTCAACATGAAATAAGTTTCCATATATTTTACAACATCTCGTGATTGAATTCCTAATCATTTATTTGATAATACACCCATTTTGATTGAATATCACTATGTGTCCTGGGTCACAGATTTTACTCAAATTCAAAAGATTAAAGAACATATAATCCACAAATAAAACTAAAATTTTCATCAGCTCAGCATTTTACAGTTCAGTACATCAACATCCAGTAATATTTAAAGCTCCATAACAACGGAACCATACTATTTCTTCAAAAACATTCTTATCATTGCTCAATATGTCATAATTTTCTTCCATATGGGATGAGCTCAAGTTATCAATAATTCAGGTGATACAGTTATTTTAGGTTTTGTGATATACATCTTCAAGGTTGTATTTATACATTTTTTTCTTTTCCCTCCATGAAAAATTTTATTGATTTAGAGATAATGATGTCCTTTCCAATATATTTTCAATATACAATGGTTCACCAAACTCATATCCTTCTTTCAATGGAGAATATATATTTTATATAGAAACGTTGCTTAGTTGGTGAATATTAACATATATCTATGTTCTATACAAATTTTTCATTCCATTCCCCATACCATAATGAATTGATTTATACCCATAGTAAGAGTATTGAAAATAATATCAATAAAATATATTTATTCTAAAAGATGTAGGATTTAAATTCATTCTCTTTTGTTGACTTCCTAGGTCTTACCCCATTCAAATAGATTATTTCCTCTTCATAGTATGGCATGGTATGTCAGAGATATCCAATTAATTGAAAAATCATAAGGGGAAATTTATTATCACTTTTATTTATCCTCATGTCCCATTCATTAGGAAAAGAGTTTTATTTATGAACCTTTATTGATACTGGTAAATAAATTCCATTTCTTAATTTATTTTGAAATGAGGAATTCATTATTAAGACTTCTGGTGACTTTATGATATGTATAAGATTCAAATACCCTTAATTTCTCCCCATTTCACAGCCAACATTTGATGTTTCATCATCAAAACAAATTCCACTTTTTCCCATGCCCATACACCTTTGATCGTTTAAATCTTTCTATAATCCTTCAGAACCATGGCTAAATCTCTTAAACAGCTCAACATCTGAGAATCATCCAAACAATATTTTCTTATTTTTTTATTTTTTTATTTCATTCAATTTCATGTTTACTCTATAGTGTAATAGAATTCTTCTTCTAGATCCTCAATTGTCTTTGTCTTCTCCTCTAGTCTGGAAGAATGGGTATTCATGACTTTTTCCTATTCATCAATCCTGATATTATGTTCTAGTATATCTTCTATGCTTTCAAAAATTTGATGACTATTATTTTATAACTTTATTTAGTTGATCAATTTAGCTTCATGACGATCAATATATTATAATTACTCTTCTAGAATATCATTCCACTTTATGTTTCTATTTCTTCTATTTTCATGCTTACCAATTGAGTCCTCATGTACCAACATGAGATCTGTATCAAAAATATTTGGATTATATATATTGTTATATTTTTATGGTTATTATTATAAAACTATGGCCATTTTAGATTTTTGGGATAGAGATTTAAAATATGGTTCATAATTATCAATAAATTTCATATTATCACTTTCGTCTTTGTACACAATTTTCTTTCTCTGTAATTTATTTCTACATTTGAATTCTCCCATTTGGGAAAACCATTTTGGAGGCTTCATATTGTTTTTATCTTCACGTGTTTCATTATCTGGCTTCCATAAACACTGAAAGGTAATTTTCCCAAATCTACCATAAATAATATCGGAAATACGTATCCTTCCTTTAATTATTCGTTTTCCACTATTAAATTTCAATGAAAATAGAGAAATAAGTTCAAGTCACTCATTATCATTATAAGCAATTCTCCATAAATCTCATGTTATTTAATTTATTTGAAAGTTATCTCTTTGGTTACATGACTTATTGCATCCTCTGGTTTGACTCTCATTTCATATTCCACTGGACTGGTAATCATATCATCAAATAAATGTTTATAAAGATCCATTTCTTCTAGTACTAACATTATAGGATTCTAGAGTGGTGGAAGCCTTCACTAGAGTTTCATTAAAATTTTAATGAATTTGAATTCTACACAAATTTCTCATATTTATTCAAAAACTACAGTGATTCGATTAAAAAAATGTATCTATAATTTCATCCATATGCATTTTCAGATCATCAAATCTATTCTGAAAAAGATAATGTTTCTCATCCTTTAACTTTTTTTCATCATCAAATATATTCTAATGATTTTCCCACCTATACATGGTAGAAGTGAAACTCATCATCATATGAAATATTTGATCATATAGAGCTATAGTAAAATAATCCATTACTTCAACATCTAAATCAAGAATTTTTTTTCAATTAAATAAAAGATAGTCATGATGCATCAGTGATTTGAATCTGTTATGATGTTTCCCATAGTACTTCCATTAAAAGATATCATAGATGAGATATCATCCTCTTATTAAAAATCTAGAAGTTAATTCCATAAAATATTGGGACTCGATTGAAATTTCGTGAATTATCCATTATATTAAAGAATTAAAGATTTAATACGAGCAACCTATGGACTCTGATGCCACGTGAAAGACAACGGAACACCCAGATAGGAGAGGAGTGAATCATGGTGTAAAATATTTATTATGAAGTTTTAGATTTATTATGATGTGTTATATATTGTTCCCATGTTAATAGTAACTAGTTAAACCAATCTTATGTGAATGTGTAGAAAACAAACAATCACATTCAATATGATAACACACCAATTTTACTTGGTTCACCATGAAGGGCTAGTCCATGGAGTGTATGCCACTAGTGTGTTAGTCCTACTAAAATACAGTAATATTTAATAGTTATTGAATATTTAAGTTCATACATAGTCACTCAATTCCCTGAATGCTTCATTTAGAATATTTTACGGATATCACACTACATCCCTCAAAAAAATCAACTGGGTCACCCATGATCACTACCTTTGATAATTTCTTACTCATTATATCTACATGAAGGTCAATTCAATATAATTGTGTTGGAGTATTTTTCCTAGTCCAGAAAAAGCCACTGCTGGCATTTATGTTCTAAATTGATGCACTTGAATGAACTCATCAAACAAGATAGATATTCAAAACATGAACAAATCTCAACTCATATCTTTCACTAAACACAAACTCTTTCATTCATATTTTTGAATTATCACGTAATATTTCTTTCTCTCAACCATTCTAATTTTTTCAACCAAGAGATGATATTCACAGGGTCTTGACACACATAAAGATCATTATGCAAGTACAATTTACAACAAGTATGACTTTTGAGAACAACTCTTTCAAATGATAGATATGACCCCATATCATTGTTAGAAAAGATAAAAATTATTAAATGGGGTAGAATAATATTTGTAGAAATCTAAAACCCTTTTAATATTTTCTTCTCCACCATCCACCTTGCACGCAACATTACAACGAGCATGAAAAAATATTGATGTCGATTTGGGAAGGCATGTCTCCCTCGTGTAGTACCAAATCCTTTGTACAAAAATAAGTTCTTTTGAATGGCTCTTTCATTTTTTTGTATTTTAATGACATTATCCTAGAACATAACATTGATGCAACATTTAAATCCCCCTTCAGTCATGTGCGAAACTAAATTTTTCACAAAAAACATTTCATCATTCTCATATTTTTGGACCCAATAATTTGGAAACACTAGGAAAAAAACCACCTTCATCACTATTGTAGTATGAAATGTAACAATACTATCCCTATAATCTCCCAGGTCATCCAAGTGTGGATTGATATAAAAAAGAAACAAGTCTCCATTTTCTGCTACAAAGATCCTTGGTTCAAAAAATTTGTGTTCCAAAGAGTGTAACAGTGGTAAAGTTACATAAAAATATCATTAATAATAATGTGATGTGAAAATATATCTTTTTTAAGAAATTTATTACCAAATAATTCAATCATGTGATACTTAAACATAAACAATCCCTGATAATGATGAATTTATAAGATAAACCCTTACAACATTGGTAATATCTGAATCATAAGCCCAAAAAAATTGATAAAATTAAAAAACAAATATAATGAAGATGGATATATTCATTATATAAAATATCAAACGTTATCTATATATATCAAGTAATGAAATAAGTGGTGAATATGGAGTAGGTTTTAATTAAACAATAGTGAGTTCAGAAATCCATACCTAATGATTTACCTCTGTTGTCTGTTTCCAAACATCATGTATATTAAATATAGGATTATAATCCATTATTAAAGAGACATATCCCAATAAATCATATCATAAATGATTTACTTATTATCTATTATGTTTCTTTTATTCACAATTATATTCTAAAATCACTATTTTAGGTGACAATATAATAGTTCTTCTTATTTGTTTTAATGCGGTAACTTTATAATTTTTTATTTAATTTTGGTTACATAATTTATATAATTTCATGGATGAAATAAATAAAATATATATTAATTTTATATGTATATATATTAATTTATTAAAACTATATGTTGAAAATATATTTTTTCATTCATAGAGATGGAAGACCATATGCATGATTGGATGTTGTTTATATTTTTCTCGGCGGATTGAAAGAAATGAAAATAAATATTGAAAAATATTTAAAGTATAATTATAATTTCATATATATAAATTATATTAATTATATAAATACTTATTATTTTCTATTAATAAATCAAATGAAAATCATTTCACATCACTATGTGGAGTAGGTAGTCTACCCGTACGCATGAGAGATATTTTTGTTTTCATATTATATTGGGAGGTACGAAGTTATATTTTAATTTATGGTTCAACAAGAATTGTTACATTATAAATATCACATATATTCATTAATTATAACCTTAATACCCTCCATGTAAATCATAATCGGAAATCAAATCATGTCTCTTTAGAAGGCTATAGTCCATTGTACACAAGAGTGACGATGTCATATACCACACATAATGGAAATTATATAGGTATTTGGGATATCATATTTCCATCTGTATAATAATGTAATTCATATTTTATAAATATGTTAAAATAAAATTTTAATCCAACCATGAAAGGTGGTTATGAAAAAAGAATGACCTTGGTTCACATGGATGTTGTCACGACCCGTCCCCCAGGGCCCGAATCGTAACTACCCCAAGACCGCCTTTCTTAGGCCAGGGGCTAGTGACTAGAACCAAAGGAGTAAATCCCTAAACTGGGAATACATTGCCTATATAATTGTAAAAGAACACAATAGATTATGAAACTAGAAGTAAAATTCTAATTAAAACTGTATACAAAAGAGTGTACTGAAATTAAAGGGGTCGAAAATACAAGCCCAACAATAAAGTACAATACAGCTGAAATGCTAGTACAACTGAATAAAGGAAGTAAAATAGCTATTGGGTCATCCTTCGGTATTCCCACATGAAGGGTGGGTACAGATGGACTCCTCAGCACCCCAATTCCGTCTGTCCGCTTCGTGTATGTCTCACCGAGTGGTCCACCTCCAGCTACCATCCAGTTCTTCTACTCTCTACCCTGATCAGCGTTGTCCGTCATCTGCAACCAACACAAGGAGGTACGGGCATAGCTCGTGTAGGGGTGAGTATAACGATACACAGTAGGGACCCCGAGACCCTCAAGGTCTCGGAAAATCCAACAAGGTTAAACCACAAAGTACGAATCAACGGACAACCATTACTTAGGTATATGCCTATACATATACTTAATTTATCTAGTAACCTATCTCAATCATGAGATAAACACAAAGATCATTGACTCAGCTCAAACTAGGATTTCAGTGAAGTATAGAAGTATGGATGATTAGTCACAAAGCTAAATCATCTTATTCTGTCAAGAGGCACTGCTTCTGACCATACGGAGTCTAACCCACACAGGATCGATAGGAACTAACCCCCGCAATGACTCACACGGGATCTGACCCACACAGGATCAGTATGCGCTGACCCACACAGGATCGATGAATGCTGACCCACATAGGATCAGTATGTGTTGACCCAGTTAGGATCACTGAGCACTAACTCACACAAGATCTGACCCACATAGGATCAGTATGCACTGATCCACACAGGATCGCTGAGCGCTGACCTCTGTATGATCTGTCTCCAACCTCTGCCTCACTATCAGCCACTGGATTCCTCACACCCGGTGCACTCAAGTTCTGTAGAATCTGCCCTCACGATATCATTCATACCTAGACCACCAATAAACTCCAAAAAGGAGTAACCCAAAGGACCTCCATGTCGTAAGGATTCCAACGCGAGAGACGGTGTGTCAATCGGACGCCCGGTCTGTGAGTATTGGCATTTCTGTTCCAGGGGCCTGGTTGGTTTTTAGGTTCAATCCAACCCGAATGTACTCCAACTGTGTCCAAACCTCAAGTACGGTATTCCAAAAGAACAGTCTCGCTCTAATACTTCCATCGCCATATGCAGCTCGTCAATCGGACACTCGTAGACCAAGATAGTGGCGAAAAGGTGTAAACTAGCCAAATGGGTCCAGGTCCGGTCTGACCTAGTCGGACTGACACAGCCCGACACGGTTTGAGGAAGCGGCCCGGCCTGAGGGTGGCCCGGTCGTGGCCGGCGGGCTAGCCTACGTGGATGGATGGCTGGCCCGTGTGGCCGGCTGGCCGGCCCGTGTGGCTGGCTGGCCACGCTTAGGTTGGGGGTTACACCCCCTGTCTTACGAAATGATCAGCACAAGGCTCCAGCCTGGTAACTGCGGGACCCAAAGGGTCCCGCCTAAAGTTCTCAACGGTGGATAGCTCAGCCGGTCACCCCTGGTTCCTCCACCGCGACACGACGGTGCCGTGGTTCTACTGGCCTTCGCGAGGCGCGACGGCGTCGTGCCACCTCCGCCACGGCCTGGCCTGGCCACAACCTCCAGCTTCTCCGTGTAGCACGATGGTGCAACACTCATCGTCCGACCGTCGCAGCCCTCCCCCCCCCTTATTTTGGTGTTGTGCGATGCCATTGTACCCCTCCGGAACCGCCACGACCCACCTATCCGAGGCTCGGTTCCCTGCACGGCACGGTAGTTCCACTCCCTTGTGGCGACCCAGCGGCCTTGCGCCGCCAGCTTCTTGACGGTCCGCCTCTGTCGTCAACAACAAGAACAAACAAAGGGGGTGGTTCGGGCCATGTTCGTGTGGTCCGAGCCCTCCTCATCATGGCAATAACATTTGGCATACCATAATCCAGAAATTTGAACGACGAATAATGGAGGTTTATACTCATATATAAAATAACACAAATTCCCCTTCCTCGATTGCCGACGATCATTGACGAAGTCACGGAAAGGCGGACGTCATTCCTTTGACGTCGGATGAAGACGAAGAAGTTGATGTTGTCGGCCTTCTTCAAGGACGGTGTTGTTTCCTCTTCATGCCCCAGTTGAAGAGGGAGAGAGAGATGCTCGTCGTTCTTCGTTGGATAGGGGCGTTCTTCATTAAGAGAATAAAGTTCTCCAAGGGTTCTCTAAAGCTCCACCAAAAAGAAAGTGTCAACCAAAATAATGGGTTAATCTAGCCCATTATTTAATTGTTGGCCAAAATAATTCAAATGATTTTAAATTAATTAATTAATTCCATTAATTAATTTGTGGTTTGGCACACTTATGAGGGAAGGTGGAAAGTTACAATTAAATGAAGAGAGGGTTGGCTACATTAGCTCAAGGAAAGTTTAAGGGTTTCATCCCACATAAATGGGGGTATAGGGGGTTTGACGCTTATGTGGGACCCACCTAATAATATCCTCCCAAGGGAGGTTATGTGCAGGTGGGCCCCACCAGTAACCTCCCCTTGAAGGTTTTAACTACCAAGAAATAAAAATAGCTAACTCTTATTTTTATTTAACTTAATTAAAAACCCCCGAAATCCAACTTCCACACTCGTTAGAATGCAGCTGTGGTGAACGTCTCACTAAGAAATCACCGACGCTACGAGTTCAATGGTGCCCTCAGACTTCAATTCCGAGCACCAGTTCAATATTTATAAAATTTTGTACATACTTTTACTGAACGTACCCAAAAAAAATTTGAAATTGATTTCAGGCACACTGGGCCTCAGAATCAACCGCCGTCAGACACTGCAGACTTGTAAAATTCACATGTATTTAAGAAAAAAGATTCCACGAAAATTACAGGTCTTTAAATTCTTTCCATCTCAGGGTTTTACGTCCCCATAAGCTACAACTTGAACTAAGGGTACCAATGAGGGTATTGGGCATGCATCTGAGCCTCCCGCTCCCATGTGCTCTCCTAGAGGTTTCTGTGCTGCCAACGAACACGTACTAGAGGTATCGACCATCCATGTAGGACCCGCTCCTGTAGATCCTCAATCTCCACTAGAACCTCCATGAAATTCGGCTCGTCATCGATGTATAGCTCCCAGTGGTCGATGATGTGGGACGGGTCGTGCATGTATCTCATCTTCTGAGATACGTGGAAGACATCGTGCACCCGGTGCAACTGATGTAGAAGTGCTAAGAGGTAATCCACCTCGACTACTCTGCTAAGGACCTGGAAAAGTCTGATGAACCTTGGAGATAACTTGATGCCTCGGCCAAATCTCTGTAGACCTCATCATGGTGAGACCCGTAGAAAGACGTGTTCTCCATCCTCAAACTCCAGAGGTCTCCGTATCCTATCATCATAAGACTTCTTCCTGCTATGTGTAGTCTCCATCCACTCCTGGATGATCTGCACCTTCTTCGTGGTAGCACGTACCATCTCTGGTCCCACTAGTGCCAAATCCCCTGGGTCTGTCCAGCACAGTGGAGATCAGCAAGGTCGACCATACAAAGCCTCAAAAGGTTCCATACCGATGGCCGAGTGATAACTGTTGTTGTAGGTAAAGTCCACCAAAGGTAAGTGGTCCTCCCAACTGCGACTAAAGTCGAGGACACACGCACAGAGCTTGTCCTCGAGGGTCTGGATAGTCCGTTCGGTCTGGCCATCTGTCTGAGTATGGAAGGCAGTGCTCAAGGGAAACTGTGTCCAGAACGCATCCTGCAACCCCTTCCATATCTGGAATTTTAAGCATGTGTCACGGTCAGAGACAATGGAAGAAGGTACTCCATGTAAATGCACTATCTCATGAAAATAAAGGTGTCCCAATCTCTCAACGAATCCCTACTCTCTGATTGGTAGGAAGGGGGCCGACTTGGTGAGTCCGTCAACAATCACCCAAATCGAGTTGGTAATCATAGATGTATGTGTATGACCTTTCACGAAGTCCATAGATATCCCATCTCATTTCCACTCTGGGACCTCTAAGGGTTTTACCAAGCCTGCTGGTACCTGGTGCTCCACCTTCACTTGCTGAAAAGTGAGGCATCATGAGACAAACTATACTACTGCCTTCTTAATACCTGGCCACCGGTGTTGTCATCGAAGCTCCTGGTATATCTTCACCACTCCTAGATGTATCGCTAGAGGGGAAGTGTGGAACTCCCTCAACTCTTCCTCCTGAACTGCAACTAGTACCATGGTATGTCCTTTGAAGAGGATGATGTGCTCCCCACCTTTAAAAAATCCATCAGGTGCTTTCCCTATGGATATCTGAGCATGTCATGTCTCGCAGTCAGTGTCCCCACGCTGCACCTCCCTGACTCACTGAAGAAGTGGGGGAGTGATTGTAAGAGACTATAGATAGACTGTTTTATCCCTATCAAAAAAGGATATTTGAAAGGAATCCAGCTAATCTATCTCCTCTCCTAGCAGTTGAATGCTTGATCTCCTGTTGAGAGCATCTGCTACAACGTTCTCCTTCCCAAGAGTATAGACAATCTTGACGTCATAGTCCTAGAGGAACTCAATCCATCTCCACTGTCTCAGGTTCATGTCCTTCTGAGAGAATATATAAAACTGAGACTCTTTTTATCATAGTATACGGTAAAAGTCTCTCCCATTAGATAGTGTCTCCACATCTTCAAGTAGAATACCACTACTGCTATCTCTAGGTCATGGGTAGCATACTTATGCTCATGTTGTCTCAGCTGCTGAGAACCATACGCGATCACTACTCACTCTTGCATTAGAACAAGAAGAACCTTTGTGGTGTTTTTTATACAAAGTTTTTTATTTTTTGACAACTAATATTTTTGTTGAAAAATGTTTTTGAGTTACAGAAAGTTGAAGTTGTTGGTTGCTGAAGATTTCCTTAATGAAGATTATGTTGAAGAATAAGAAGTCGGAAGTTAATAAAGTATCTCATACTTTCTTAACAAAATCAGACGATGCTTTACTAATCTTAAAGTTCTCAAAAATCATGAAAAGCTTCATGATAAAAGCTGTTGAATAAATGGTGAAGAGGATTGATGTTTTTCACTGAGAAAAATTCGTATAAAATTCGGATTCTACTTCGTATGCTAGAAATTCAGAGTCTACTTGCTGAGCCAGAAGTTCAGAGTCTACTTGCAGAGCCTGACGTTCAGAGACTACCTCCTGATCCTGAAATTTGTAGTCTACATGTTGATCCTGAAGTTTGGAGTCTACTTTCTAAACCTGAAGTTCGGATTCTACTTGATGAGCCTAATGTTCAGAGTCTACTTGTTTATCCTGATGTTCGGAGTCTACCTCCTGAGCCAGAAATTCACATTTGACTTGCTGAGCCTGAAGTTTGGAGTCTACTTTCTATGCTTGAAATTCATAGTCTACTTGTTGAGCCTGAAGTTTGGAGTCTACTTTCTAAGCTTGAAATCAGGAGTCTACTTCCTGAGCCAAAAATTCTGAGTGTACTTCATGAACCAGAAATTCTGAATGATAATCCTGAGCCAGAAATTTAGAATGACAATCCTGAGCCAGAAATTCAGAATGAAAATCCCGAGCTAGAAATTCAGAATGACAATCCTGATCCATAAATTCAGAATGACAATCCTGAGTCACAAATTCGAAATAAATATCCTGAGCCAGAAATTCGGAATGACAATCCTGAGCTAGAAATTCGGAATGGCAATCCTGAGCCAGAAATTCAGAATGACAATCCTGAGCCAGAAATTCAGAATGAAAATCCTGAGCCAGAAATTTGGAATGACAGTTCTGAGCCAGAAATTCTGAATGAAAATCTTGAGCCAGAAATTATGAATGACAATCCTGAGCCAGAAATTCGGAATGATAATCCTGATCCAAAAATTCAGAATTGCAATCCTGAGCAACATGCTGAGAAATTCGGAATGCCTATTCTGAGTTCAAGAAAAATAGAATTTCATCTTTGCTTAAATCTCAGAGAAATTTAAGGAGATTTGAAGAAGTCAAAGATTGAAGATTAAATGCGATAGATTTGTGGAGTTTTTTTTAAATTTGAAGAAGAAGGAATGTGTTTCAAGATTCGAGCCTTTGTTTTCTAAGTTGCCTATAAATATGTGCTCAGATGATTCGCTCATTTAAAAATTTTTACACACGTGGAAAAGGCAGAGTTCTGGAGATTTATTTTTGAAAATTTCCTACCATCATGAAGAATTTTCGTTGAGTTTTTGAAAAGAATAGAATCAGGATTGAATATTCAGTGTGAGCATTTGTGTGGAACCATCATTATCTTTCTGAGAAGACCAATTTCAGAATATTGGATTCAAGGAAACCAGATTGAGAATTTGGAGTGAGAATTTGTGTGGAACCATCATTATCTTGCTGAGAAGATCGGTTTCAGAAAATTAGATTCAAGAAATCGGATTGAAGATTTAGAGTCATCATTCGGAGTGAGCATTTGTGAGGCAGCTTATCAAAGTTATTATTCTTGTGTTTGGATCATTTTTTCTTTATGGAAACATTTTAAACTGACAGGAGTCAGTATAATCTTTCCTATCGGGAGATAGAAGGTGTCCAATGGGAGTTGTCACAAGTTGTATTCAATTCTTCATTATAGTGGATTTCCATAGACCCACGGGAGTAGCTATGGCAAGGACGTATGTTCTCTTATTGATACCGAACCTTGTAAATCTTGTGTGCCTTTCTTGGTTTTCCTTTCTTGCATGCTTGAGTATCTTGCTAAATTTTGATAAGGAAATTAATCTTAACTGGTTTCAAGGGTTACGTTTGTTGAAGTCTTGAAAAATATCAAAGTTAAACAACTGATTCAACCCCCACCCCTTCTCATTTGGCATTCGATCCTTGGAACTTCAAGTGGTATCAGAGGGAGGTTCCCTTGTTCAATCCTTATCATGGAGAATATCAATTCTTTCAACAATAGAGGAATTATTACATTCGATGGAAATAATTATTATGGATGGAAAAATAGGATGATTCCTTATATCTTATCTCTTAGCATTGAAGTTGTTGATGCTGCTACTATTAGATTTCCACCTATTGAAAAAAATGATCCTATGACATTTGCTGACAAGAGAAACACAGAAGTTGATGGAAAGGATAGAAATTATATTCTCAATTCCTTATCAGAAAATTTTTATCAAAAGGTGATGGGTTTCACAACATTAAAAAGCATGTGGGACAAGCTGGAAAGTGTTTTTGAAGGAAACATAAAAGTCAAGGAGACCAAGCTGCAAATCTGGTTTAGTAAGTTTAAAGACATCAGGATGAGAGATGATGAAACAATTGATGAATACTTCACTGGAGTTAATGAAATTGTATGCAACATCAGGGGATTCAGAGAAGTCTTGGAAGATTCTACAATTGTGAAGAAACTTATGAGAAACATTCCAAACAGGTTTGATTCTAAAATTTCAGCTTTAGAAGATAAGGATGATTTATATCTTGATGAACTGCATAACATTCTTTTTGCCTAAAAAATTAGGAAATCTCCAATATTTAAGAAGAAGATGAATGATGAAATGTATTTATAAGATATGAGAAAGATGAAAATCCATGATGATTAAGAAGCTGACCCTTGTGAGTCTGTTGATAAGTAATATGAAGAGTTGAATGAAAAAATCATGTCTCTCATATCCAAGATCTATCGAAGAGGAAGAGGAAAGTATGGATGGAAACTTCCTCTCAAATGTTTTGAGTGTGGTGGAATTGGACACTTTTCTATGAATTTCCCTAAGAAGAAAGTTGGAGAATATCAAGATGTTTCTAATGATAATTCTCGGAGGAAGAAGTATGACAAGAATAAAAAAGAAGAGAAGACTTCAAAAGAATTCAAGAATAAGTTTTCAGGAAAGAAAAAATGTATGTTGAGAAAGAAGGTTGAATCGGAATCAAATGACAATGATTCCTCAAAAGATGAATGTAAAGAAAGATTCTGAACCTTCATTGCAAAAGTTGAGAAAACAAATATTTCCTTAGAAAGTGAAGAAGGTGGTGAAGAATCTTACAGATAATATCAACTAAGATTGAAACTCCTTGCATGTCTTGATAAAAACAAATCTATCAAGAAATAAATTTGTGTGATGAAGAAAAATCATGATGAAAATAATGATGGAAGTAATGATGTCACCAAGAAGGAATATGAATACATTCATGAAATTTTATGTTACAAACATATAATTAATGAACATGGAAAGATGATTGAAGATCTTAGCAAGAACCTAGAAGCTAAGGAAGAAGAAGCAAACAAGGTGAAATCAAAACTTCTTGATTCCGAAAATACCCTGAGGAAGATTAATGAAAACTTCAACAAAGCTACAGAAGAAAAAGATAAACCTCTAAAAATGTTGTGATTGCTCATTACGAGAATCAGGTGAAATCTTCTCTTACCAAAAATAATGATTCATATGATTCTTCCAGCATTCCAGGTTTTGGAAGAAGTGTTAGTAAATCATGGGTGGGGAAAGGATATAATAATTATATCAATCCCATAAAAGTATAAGACTCACTCAAAATAAGAGATGGCCTATATCTTGGGTTTTCTAGAGCTGAAAGAAGTTATCAACTTCAATAATGTTTCTATAATGAAAGATCATTAATCAACAGAAAATCAATATTTGAGGGATATTGCTGGTGTTGTGGAATATATGGGCATAGATCTTATAATTGTTGGAACAATTTATCTCTATCCGGAAGAAGGTTTGAGCAATGTGGAAGAAATAGTAACTCTCTGTACTCACAGAAAGTTGAAAAGTTGAATTCTCGAGATGTTAGAAACATTCCAAAAAAGAATCAATTTGAATTTTTAGAAGATGTTTTTGGAAGATGTGATCAGTTTAGTCATCATGTCGAACGATTTATGACACTCCTTCCATAATAAGTTTCTTATGATAAGAAATAAAATAATTCTGAAAATAAGAAGGTTGATGAGAGAGCTTTTTTTATTGAGACAGCTTTGAAATCAAGTAAAAGGAACAAACCATGGATTCCTGATAGTGGTTGTTCTTCAAACATGATAGGTGATATAAAAATCTTGGAACATGTTGAAAGTCATGATGGAGGAGCGGTTATATTTGTCAATGATAGTTCCCTAAAAATTAAGGGAATCAGAACAACAGAGATTGAAACGGAGAAACTGAAATCTAAGGAAGTCTTGCTTGTTGATGGGATAAAACATAAATTACTTAGTGTAAGTCAAATTTGTGATGATGGAAAAGAATTTATCTTCAGAAATGATTATTGTATCATCAAAAGTGTAAAAATGGAAAAGTTATTACAAAAGGAGAAGGAACCAGTGGGAATCTCTTTCAAATTAGAGAATCCAATAACTCTTGTTATTTGAGTGCTGAAGATGAAAATAATTTGTGGCCTCGAAGAATTGGCCACCTTGGGAAGAAGAACATTAGTAATCTTTCAAAAGTTGATGCTGTTCAGAATTTTCCAGAACTGAAAAGAAGAGATGAAGATGTTTGTATTACTTTCCAAAAAGGAAAGATGACTAGAAATTTCCATAAAAGAGTTGAGATTCAATCTAACAAACCACTTGATCTTATTCATTCCGATCTATGTGGGCCGATGAGACATCAATCAAAAAAAAGAGATTTATACTTTATCACTTTTATTTATGACTTCACTCAGATGACAAACATCATGTTCATGAAGCATAAGTCGAAGGCTATTGAAATGTTTAAATTCTTCAGAAGAGATGTCGAGAAAGAACTGGGGGCTTCCATAAAGAAATTAAGAACATGCAACTGTACCGAATTCAATAGCAATGCTTTTGAAACTTACCAAGGATGGATGGAATCAAGCATCAGAATAGTGCTCCATATACACCACAACAAAATGGAGTTGCAGAAAGGAAAAATATAAGCTTGGGGGAAATGGGAAGAAGTATGTTATCAGAATACAAACATTCAAAATTCTTTTGGAGAGAAGCTGTTAGCACTACTGTACATGTTCAAAATAGATTCTTGTTGAGACTAGAAACCTACATGAATTCTTAGGAGATTTGGTATAACAAAAAATATTCTTTTAATTAATTCAATGTTTTTGTAAGTCCATGCTTTCTCAAAATAAAAAATCCGGACTTAGGAAAGTTTGATGAGAAAGCTGAAGAAGGAATATTTATGGGTTATTCACCAAATGAAAGAAGTTACAAATGCTGGAACAAACATTTACAGAAGTTGTTGGATTAATATGAAGTGAAGGTAATTGAAAATCCAAGTTCCTTCACAAAAATTTGTTAAGAATACTGAAGAAGACAAATCAGAGAATCACCACCAGAGTGAGAGTGACTCAGATAAGTCACATGGGGATGAAAGTGATGCTGGGAATGTAAATTTGAGTTTTCCTACATTACAAAAACATGTTGTACCTGAAAATATTATTACGGATCAGAAGCCTCCAGTTCAGACAAGAAGGAAGGTGAGATTAGAAAATCAGACTTCCCTTATCTCAAAAGTTGAACCAGAATCAGTTTCAGAATCTATTCAACATAAACAATGGGTGGATTATATGAATGAATAACTAGATCAGATTGAGAAGAATGAAACATCGTAACTTGTTCCAAGGCCAGAAAATTATACTGTTATCAGAACCAAGTGGGTTTACAGAGATAAATTGAATGAGAATGGAGAAGTTACAATAAACAAATCAAGGCTTGTGTGTAAAGGGTATGCACAAGTGGAAGGTGTGTATTTTGATGAAACCTTTGCCCCTGTTTCAAGTTTGTAAACTATTCGAATGTTTCTTTCAGTGGATGCTCATCGGAATTACAAGGTTTATCAGATGGATGTAAAGTCAGCTTTCTTAAATGGTGAGATTGAGGAAGAAGATTACATTGAACAACATTGTGGGTTATTTCTTGATGAGTATGAAAAAAAAATTCAAATTGAAGAAGGCCTTTTATGGTTTGAAAGAAGAACCAAGAGCATGGTATTAGAAGCTTGGAAATTCTCTGAGAAAGATGAAATTTTCTAAAGCAAAGTTTGATAGCAACTTGTATGTTTAATATGTTGACTCTGGAAATTTAATTGTAATCGTTTATGTGGATGATATATTATTTTTAGGAGATGAAGAAAAAGTTTTTGAAGAGTTCTAGAAAGATATGAAGGAAATTTTTAAATGTCAATGTTGGGAGAATTAACTTTCTTCCTTGGCTTACAAGTTCAAAAATAAGAAAACTACATTTTCCTATTCCAAGAAAAGTATGCCAAAGAATTGTTAAAGATGATTGGGATGGAAGAATCGATGGATGTTTCAACCCTTATCTCAGTGAGCACAAAGTTAAGAAAAGACGAGTCAGGAAAAAGTGTGAATCAGAAAGACTTTCGAATGTTTATAGGATGTCTTATTTATCTTAGAGCTTCAAGGCCTGATATTTCTTATGTAGTGACTCTCTGTTCCTGATATCAAAGTAATCCAAAAGAATCACATATGTTGGAAGTTAAGAGAATTATGAGATATGTTAAACCAACAACTTCAAATGGGTTTTTATAAAAGATAAATAATGAGATGAAGTTTCATGGTTATACTGATGCTGATTGGGCTAGTGATTATAATGATATAAAATAAACATCAGGAGGAACATTTTTCTTAAGGGATTGTTGTGTGAGTTGGCATAGTAAGAAACAAGGCTCAGTAACTTTAAGCACAGCTGAATCAGAATATGTTGCAGCTACTCAGGCTTGTATTCAAATTATGTGGATGAAGGTTCAGCTAGAGTATTTGAAAGTGAAAGATTCTAAACCTTTGAAGATACTCTGTGATAATCAAAGTGCCATTTATCTTTCCAAGAATCATGCTCAACATTAAAAATCAATGAATATTTATATAAATTATCATTTTTTAAAAGAGAATGTTGCTACTGTAGAATTCTTTCTGTAATATATTTCAAAAAAGTATCAGATTGTCAATATTTTCACAAAAGAAATGTCAAAGGAGAGGTTTGTTGAACTGAGGCAACAACTCCATGTCCAGCCTCCTCCCTTGACTTCCTAAAACTCATAAGGAAGAATCCCCCGCCGTGCTTTGGATTATGTTGACAAAGGGGGAAAGTAAGTTTTATGTTATGAAACTAAAGATATGGTTATCATATAATGGGGGAGAGAGAATGAAAAATGAGAGAGAAAGAGAAATGTGAAAGAAAAGGATAAAAGTTTATGGGGAGTTTGTTTAAAGTGAAGTTTATCTTTACATTGCCAGAAATTTTTCTTGTCACCGAGGGATGGAAATCCTTCAAAAAACATTACTTTATCTAGTAGTGTGGTGTCAGGACACTCTTTTTGAGAAAGGCTATGTTTTGGTAAAATTCATGAACTTGAGATGTTAAATTTTTGAGAGGTGAAAACATGTTACCAAGGGTTTCCATCAAATAAAAAGGGGGAGATTGAATAACCTTTATGGTGTTGTTTTTAACAAAGTTTTTTATTTGTTGACAACTAATATTTTATTAAGAATGTTTTTGAGTTACAGAAAGTTGAAGTTGTTGGTTGCTGAAGATTTTCTTAAAGAATATTATGTTGAAGAATAAGAAGTTAGAAGATATGAAAGTATCTCCAAATTTCATAACAAAATCAGAAGATGCTTTACTGATCTTAAAGTTCTTACAAATCATGAAAAGATTCATGATAAAAGATGTTGAAGAAATGGTGAAGGGGATTGATGTTTTTCACCGAGAAAAATTCTGAGAAAATTCGGAGTCTACTTCGTGAGCCAAAAATTTGGATTCTACTTGCTGAGCTAGAAGTTTGGAGTCTACTTGCTGAGATTGAAGTTTGGAGTCTGCCTCCTGAGCCAGAACTTTGTAGTCTACATGTTGAGACTGAATTTTGGAGTCTAATTTCTAAACCTGAAGTTTATATTCTACTTGTTTAGCCTGATGTTTGGAGTTTCCTTGCTGAGCCAGAAGTTTGGAGTCTACCTCCTGATCCAGAAATTCGTAGTCTATTTGTTGAGCCTGATGTTCGGAGTCTACTTGCTAAGAGTGAAATTCGTAGTCTACTTTCTGGGCCTGAAGTTCGGAGTCTACATTCTAAGATTGAAATTCAGAGTCTACTTCCTGATCCAGAAATTCTGAGTGTACTTCCTGAACCAGATATTCAGAATGAAAATCCTGAGCTAGAAATTCGGAATGACAATCCTATGCCAGAAATTTGGAATGAGCCAGAAATTCAGAATGACAATCCTGAGCCGGAAATTCGAAATGACAATCCTGAGCCAGAAATCTGGAATGACAATCCTAAGCCAAAAATTTGGAATGACAATCCTGAGCCAGAAATTTGGAATGACAATCTTGAGCCAGAAATTTTGAATGATATTCCTGAGCCAAAAATTTAGAATGATAATCCTGAGCAACATGATGAGAAATTCATAATGACAATTCTGAGTTCAAGAAAACCAGAATTTCAACTTTGCTTAAATCTGGGAGAAATTTAAGGATATTGAAGAAGTAAAAGATTAATGATTAAATGCAAGATATTTGCAGAGTATTTTTTTAATTTGAAGAAGAGGGAATGTTTCTCAAGATTCTTGTCATTGTTTTCTGAGTTGCCTATAAATATGTGCTCAGATCATTCGCTCAGTTGTAACTTTTTACACATGCGGAAAATGAGGATCCCAGGTCCTTGATGCGTTGCAGTAGACTATGTAATTTATGCCTTCCTTTGGAAGCCTCGAGATGGTGGCACTAGTTTGCCTCTACCTCACCTCCTGAAAGATCTGCTGGCATCTCTCCGACCATATGAATGGTTTCCCCTTCTTCATTAATAATGATAGTGGTGCTGCAACTCTAGAGAAGTCTATAATGAACCTCCTATAGTATCCAGCCAAATAAGACATCCCTTCCCCTTGGGGGGGGGGGTAATCCTAGAAACATCTTTTGAAAATATGTCTCCATGTTCTGTCACTCCTGTTTTGAACTGAACACTCAAAACTCTTGCAGCACCGAGGGTATGGAAGGCCGAATCAAGAGTGATTGGCTGCACCCACCTATGCCTGAGTTTAACCTGTGCTGCCTGGGTTTCCTTTTTCGCCGACTAAGGAAAACCTCATCCCAATGTTGTAGATAAACCACAAACCTTTTTCCTAATACAGTAAATCTGTGAATGAATGGTGGTTGTCCAGCCCATACCCAAACTAACGTCGTAATGCCTCGACACTGCTATCATGAGGTTCGAACTGAAACTCTTTCCTCTAGGTTCATATCACACCGTCGGTGTATGTGTGATTATCGAGTCTTCTCCCAAAGGTATCTCTAGATGTGAGGGTCAAGTCAACAGTTTAACATGAAACTCTAGGTCTATAACAAGATTCATGGAAGAAGGAATGATTGGTACCTATGTATATTGATATGGAAGCTAGTAGTATACACAGACCTTACCTTGAATCATTCCTAGATCCCTTAGGTCATACTCCTTGACCGCATACAATTTCTCTCTTCCCCCGCCCTCCCGCTCCCTGAGCCTGGCAGGGACTACAGAGGCGGGTGGTTGTATCATGTTGAAAGATACACCACCTAATGCTGCTCTCCTATATCTGCTTCCACATCTGCTACCCTACAGATTCATATGTCCTTAACACTTCCTATTTTTGAAACATTTTACGAGGTCAAGTCTTTGAGACTGGTGCCAGTTTCATGTATTCCCACTACTAACGTTCACTGGCTGTATCCGATCAGCCAAAGAACATTCAAATGAAAAGGTTATCTCTAGCATCTAGAGAAAAGGTGTTGGCTCAGATGTCCTAAAACACACCTCGCTCGGTAGTCCTAGCCCCAAATCACTGATCGAAACATATTCATCGAGTACCGAAAATGATCGGTATGCCTTGATGAATTCTCAGCTACCAACATGTCATCCTGATGAAGCTGTACAAGCCTTAGAGAACTCTCAACCACCTCCTCAAGCCAGTCCTTAGCCACCTGTGAGTCGAGCATGCCGTGAAACCTGAGGGGTATCTGATGTTGAAACATGTGTAAGGCACTAAGCCTACATGTGTCATCTACCGGTATTGCCGGTTGTAACACTTGACCAAGAGGTAGTGATATAGATGACACACTACCTGAAGGTCCAATCTCAGAAAATGGTCTGCATACCGAAGTATCATCACTTTGTGGACCAACCTCATGGTCAATAACTAGAAAAACACTAGTAACTAAGATCAATATCTTCTCCGCGGGTGTCTCAACTAGGCAGATGACTCTAGAATTCGCCTCCAGCTAGTCCTCTGCTGCTTGGGAATCTTTATCGCCTCGTAACCTCAGAGGCCTCTGCCATTGGAACTCATGAAACACACTCAATCAGCGTGCACTATCCACCAGTGCGGCTGGTGGAATCTGCTACCCAGCGGGTGGTGGTGCTATTGGTACACCACCCGAAGGTGCCAACATAGTAAGAGGGCCATACACCGGAGCCTCGTCGCTCGGTGGGCCGTCATCGTGTACTCTCTCGGAACTCTAAGTGGTTGTCTGCGTGGAGGCATCCTGAATAGATGTGACACAGTCAAAAGATTATACCTGGTGAGCTAACCTAGTTGACCAGACTTAAAGAAAACTTTTGAAAACACACACGCAATCAGTGTTTTCGTGCACTGAGTCAGAGATCAGTAGTCAGGGTCCTCGTTTATGGATGCGTCAGCCGCCACACTAACACTGGACTGCATGAAATGAAAACCAAACTCAGTACTCTTAACACTATTGTTTCACAAAAAAGAAAGATTAGTGTCATAAGTTCTGTGGTAGAACTGACTTCACTGATACGAATTTTTCACGACCCGTCCCTCGGGGCCCGAATCGTGACTACCCTAAGCCCTCCTTCCATAGGCCAGGGGTTGGCCACTAGCACCAAAGGCATAAATACCTAAACTGGGAAGGCATTGCATTTATAACTGTAAAAAAACACAACAGAGTATGCAACTGGAAGTAAAACACTAATTAAATCTCTATACAAAAGAGTGTTCTGAAAGTAAAGGGGAGAGAAATACAAGCCCAACAGTAAATTACAATACAGCTAAAATGCTAGTACAACTGAATAAAGGAAGTAAAATAGTTATTGGGTCGTCCTCTGACATTCCCACCTGAAGGGTGGGTATATATGGCCTCTTCAGCACCCCATGTCCATTTGTCAGCTCCGTGTACATCTCGCCGAGCGGTCCACCTCTAGGTACCATCCAGTTCTGCTACTATCTGCCCCGATCAGCGTTGTCCATCATCTGCAACCAACACAAAGTGGTTCGGGCATAGCTCATGCAGGGGTGAGTATAACGACACTCAGTAGGGACCCTGAGACCCAAAAGGTCTACCAAAATCCAATAAGGTTAAACCACAAATTACGAATCAACGGACAACCATTAATTATGTATATTCCCATACATATACCTAAGTTATCTAGTAACCCATCTCAATCACGAGGAAAACACAAAGTTCATTGACTCATCTCAACCCAGGATTTCAGTGATGTATAGATGTACATATGATTATTTGCGACGCTAGATCATCTTATTCTATCAAGAGGCACTGCTTCTAACCATATGGAGTCTGACCCACATAGGATTGATAAGAAATAACCCCCGCAATGATCCACACAGGATCTGACCCACACAGGATCAGTACGTGCTGACCCAGATAGGATCACTGAGCGCTGACCCACATAGGATCGCTGAGCACTGACCCACACAGAATCTGACCCACCCATGATCGGTATGCGCTGACCCACACAGGATCGCTGAGCGCTGACCTCTGTATGATCTGTCTCCAACCTCCACCCCACTATCAGCAACTGGATTCCTCGCACTCGGTGTAGTCATGTTCTGTAGAATCTTCCCTCCAGATATCATTTGTACCTATACCACCACTAAACTCCACAAATGAGTAACCCAAAAGACCTCCATGTCGTAAGGATTCCAACGCGATAGGCGGTGCGTCAATCAGACGCCCAGTCTATGAGTTATTAGCATTTCCGTTCCAGAGACCCTGTTAGTTTTTAGGATCAAACCAACCCAACTGTACTCCAAATGTGTCTGAACCTCAAGTGGGGTTTTCAAAAATAACCTTCTCACTCCAAGACTTCCATCTCCATAGGCGGTTCATCAATCCGACACCCGTATCCCAAGATAGAGGCGAAATGGTGTAAACTGGCCAAACGGGTAGGGGTCCGGTCCCTCCCAGTCGGACCGACCCAGACCGACCCGGTCTGTACTAGGGTCCGACCCGATCTGTGGGTCTGACCCTGTCTGAGGAGGTGGCTCGGTCTGAGGGGGTAGCCCGGCCATGGCCGGCGGGCTGGCCCGCGTGGCTGGATGGCGGGCTCGCGTGGCCGGCGGGCCGACCCGAGTGGTTAGTTGGCCACGCATGGGGGGGTTGCACCCCCTGTCTTTAGAAACAGTCGGCGCATGAAACTGGCCTGGTAACCGCGGGACTCAAAGGGTCCCACCTACAGCGCGCACTGGAGGCCTCCACAGCCGGCAGCCCCTGGTTCCTCCACCACGGCACGACGGTGTCACGTTTCTGCTGGCCTCTGCGTGGCACAACGGCATCGTGCCACCTCCGCCACGGGCCGGCCTGGCCATAACCTCCAGCTTCTCCGCACAGCGCGACGACGCCCTTATCATCGTCCAACCGCCACAACCCTCCTAGTTGTGTCCCCCCGTCTTCTAGAGTGGCGCAATGACACCGTGCCCCTCCGACATCGCCACGGCTCGCCTGGCCACAGCACGGCGGTGCCGCGCCCTTGTGGCCACCCGGCGGCCTTGTGTTGCTGGATTCTTCACGGTCCGCCTCCATCCTAAATAAATCATGAATTTGTTAAATACCGTAAATTACTGTATGTCACCATTCACCAAAAATTAAAATATTTTTTAAAAATATAAAAAATCCTTCCTAATCATTTATTAAAATTTATAAATTAAAACTGAACTCCATTTTATGAATATAATTTTCTAAATATAAGAAATTTATTTTTTAAAAAAAATTCATCATTTTTTCGAAAAAAAATATGAATTTTAATATTATATCCCATTTGACAACACTTTTTTATATTAATTAAGGCCTTATAAATAATATTATAATCATAAAACAAAAAATATTAATTTATGAGTCTATCTGATAAAGATAAATTTTATTTTAATTCATCATATTAATTATAAAATTTTAAATAAAAATTTATGTCTCAAAAATATACCAACACAAAATTTATCATTTTCAAAACATTTATTTATTTATTACATGATATAAATATATATTATTTTAATTCATATGAAACAACAATTTTATATATAATTTCATAGGTCATGATAAATATACTTTTTATATAGATTCCATGATTTATGTAAATACCAATTATTTCATTATAGATTATTAACGAATGTATTTATTTAATTCCAAATTAAGAAAAATATATTTTATATGTACCTAGGTTTTTACATTCACCTGCTATTATATAAATTGCATGCCCATAATTTTTAGTCACATAATAAAAAAATGAGGATACCATTCTCTCATCGAATGTTCATATACATGTGTTCCTTGATCAACCATGTCTTTTTTCAATAGAACCTTAACCTTGTTAATTAAATTATTCTAAAATAATTTTCCCCTACGATTAAGTATAAGAATATGAATTTCCTCATAATAAATTCTATCTTCCATCTAAACTACTTATGGGCTCAAAAAATGAAATGAAACAGGCAGATAACGTATTAATATTGAAACATGAACAATATTGTTTACATTAAATTAACCCAGAGGCAAAGCTACACAGTAGAAAATTGGACATGTTAGATTGAAATGTAGATGTAGATTCTCTATTACAAGAGGTGGGGATTATTTGTAGGTTTAAAAACATATGTTTTTATCCTTAATAAAATATATTTTTAACAATGTGAAAGAAGATGGATTCAAAAACACATTTACTTTTTAAACACAGGGGTAATTTGAAAGCCTGAGATCCAATAAAAAAGAACCTAAACATAATCTTAAGCACTTTTATCTTAAAGAAACGTAAGAAAATTTATCTTATATAATGATTCTATCATAAATCATATAGAATATTATTTATTAGAGTATATAATTTTAATAATGTATACAAAAGTTATACATTCTTTCTTTAACAAAATTCCATGAAAAATAAAACTTAAAACAAGAACAAGAAACAAGTACGAAATCTTTTAACACAAAGTGAAGGGTATCCAAAAACCATGGATAATGGTCCCTTGATTTATACTTTTAAGAAGTTATATCTTACTTACAATAGGGTATTCCCTTAAAAGAGTGTTAGAGTCCGTATTGTTATCCCTTCAAGCCCACAAATTTTATGATTGTAGGCACATTTGACTTTCTATCATTGGAAGACCTCAAACATTAAGGTTATTAGAACCTCTATCTTTCTATACATGAATTCTCGTGATTAATCAGCTGATCAGAATCACACTCGGCATGCTGAACATATTTTTCATAGCAGAAAAATATGTTCATAGATCATAGAATGAATGGGAGTCTCTATCATTCTAGAATTCAGTACATTGATCACTTCTCAACGTATCAGAATATCAAACTCTTCCAATAGATAGGGTATTGATAAGAGAAAATCCCAATTGTCATCTTCTCCTCCAAAAATAATATTTTTCATGAATTTTGGAGGCACATGTACACATGTCACCCACCCAAAGGTTAGTTATAAAAATATTATATGACATCATTTCAAGTAATAACCCATTCTTAAGATTAGGAAACTTAAATAAAATAGTATCTAATAAAGTGGAAAAAATATGTTAATAAAGAAAAACAATTTTAGCAAGTACTAATAATTAGATTCTAAATATAGAGGGAGACAGAGTCTAAATATGTATACAAATGGATTCTGGAAAAAATACAAATTTGGATTATGGTTTTGGATTTCAATGGATTATAATTTTAGATTGAAACAGAGTTTTAAATTATGTGAATTCAGAGTCTGGATTTAATAGAATTTTGGAGTCTCTATTTATGAGAATTCAGAGTAAGAAAATTTGAGAAATAAAAGGCATAATTTCTTAGAATCCAAATTCAGAACATATGAAAATTCGTAGTATGAAATTATAAGAATTATTATTTAGACATTCTAAGAACATGAAGTCATAATTTTAGAGAATTAAAAGATAGAATTTCTAAGAATTCAGAGTCAGAATTTCTGAGAATTCAGAGTGAGATTTTTTGAGAATTCCAATTCAGAATTTCAAATTATTTAGAGACATGATTTCTAAGAATTTGGAATAATAAATTATGAGAATTTAGATTCATAATTTTTTAATGAAATGAAGATTGAAAATAGATGGAATCAGAGTATTAAAACATCAAGATTCAGATTATAAGAAACATTAAGGTTCCAAGGTTCAGAAAAGGATCTAATTATTCTTCATCAAATTCAGTCTTAAGACAAATATAGTTAATCATAGATAAGAAAAAATAGGAATAACATATAAAAACATGTTATAGTTCTTGAAAATAAATTTACTTAGAGAAGAAAATAATCTTTATTGTGAAAGTGTTTTTGATACCCAAAACATAAAAGAATAGAGAAGTCATAAGATATCTTATTGACATAACATGTCTAACTACCTTTAGAATTTATTATGGTCCAATAAACCAAGTAATTATCATTCCTTTAATACCAAAATTCATCAAACATTTCCAAATAGATATTTTAAGGAAAACATGATCACATACCTCAATAGAAAAGTATTTTCTCATGTTATATACATAACATTCTACCTTCTTTGAAATATCTTTCTATGTTTTTTAATCATCTTCAATTTCTCAACCACTTTCTATTCTTATTATAGTCTCATCAAATTTCATTCACTAAACTCATCCCAAAATTTTGTTTTTTGACACCACCTTTTATATAATGCCTTTGATGGCCCCATATGAAAACATGAATTCAAACATTTATTATATGTAAACTTCAATAATGAATGAGGTTAATATGAACATACTTATTAAAGAAGGTAGAAACGTTTCTACCTTCTTTGATATATCCTTATATTTTTTTTGGTCATCGTTAATTTCTCAACCACTTCTATACTTATTATAGTCTCATCAACTTTCATTCACTAAACTCATCCCAAAATGTTGTTTTTTGACACATCCTTTTATATAATGCCTCTGATGGCCCCATATGAAAACATGAATGGAAACAATTATTATATGTAAAATCCAATAATGAATTTAGTTGATATGAACATACTTATTAATCATTTGAATAAGAACATAACATTCCATAAAATGTTTGAATTGTTTTCTCGATATGTTTTTCAGATTGAGGATGAAGGGCTGTGTTGAAATTTAATTCTATTCCTAATGAAATCTGATAAAATTTCCAAAATATAGAAATGAACCTCAGATCATGGTCAGATAGAATGGAGTGGGGAACTCTATGTAACCTGAAAATAACATTGATATAAAGTCAAGAATGTCAATACTGATAAATAATATATATAATAGTAAGGAACTGTTATGATTCAGTTAGAAAATCAATAATAACCGTAATCACGATGTTACCTCTAGATGTATTTGGTAGTCCCAACATAAATTCCATGTATATGTTTTCACATTTCGACTCAAATACTAAAATGTTTAAAACTCATATCCATTATTTTGTGCTTGAATAAATTATTCTAAGGGAGACGAATACACTAACACATGAAACAAATCATATGAATTTCCTAAACCAAAAAAATAAAATAAAAAATTCACCCATTGTATACTAAGGGGTCATGATCAAAAGTAACATGTTTATTGATGCATTATGTGTTCAACTCAAGGAATCATCCACATTATTTTCTTTCCTAGTATGGTAATCGATCATGCAATCATAATCTTTTATCAGTTCCATCCATATTATCTAACTCATGGTCAATTTTTATTGAGTTAATTTATACATCAAACATTTATGTCTAGTATATATTTCACATTTGGATCTATATAAATTATTTCTAAATATTATTAAACCAACAACCATTGTTGCTAATTCCATATAAAGTGTTAGATAATTTAACTAATTAGGTTTCATTTTTATTGAATCAGAAGTAATTACCCGATCATTCTTCATCAAAAAAATCCATATCCCTTCAATGAAGAATTATTGTAGATGGAAAAATCAATAATTCTAAAATGAATATCCAAAAATAAATCATTCAAAAATATTGTTTTCAGTCCCCGAAAACAGACAACAAACTCTTCAAGAAAAAGTTAATTAACCACTTTTTCAGTTTAGCTATGTTGGAAGTCTAGGTTATAATGAATTATTTTTTAATAAATTATTATTAATAACATGATAACACATGAATGAAATGAATCCCTATATCATTTTTAGGTTTTGGAAATTTATAAACCACTTTTTTTGTGGGTTCAACAATAATTAATTTAATATTTAAAATGATTCCATGAAAATAATTATTTTTCAACAAAAAATCACATTTTATAAATTTCCTAAATAACTTATTATTTATATATCTTTTCATAAAAATATTTATGTGTTTTTGATGTTACTCATAAATTTATGAATATATAAAAAAAAATTATTAAAAAGAATAATAAACCTATGCAAATATTCATAGATGATTCAATCTTTTAAATCCATAAATACAATAGTGGAAATTTTCAAGCGAAATGGAATAGAAACATGCTCATTATTCTCATAACTAGTTCATAACATTATTTTTAGAATTTCATCATCCTTAACCTTTAGATAATGGTACTTTTATGTCAATTTAATCATTGAAAAATTATGAGCTCTTTGGATATGATCAAACAAGTAATTGTTATGAGGTAGTGGATTAATATTCATAAGATTATGTTTTTAAAAATCTATATAATTGATGAAATGTCTCATGGACCATAATTATTTTTAATGAATTTTTTTTACCCCATGGTTATGTTCTAGGATAATTGAATCCTTTTTCAAGATACTCCACCAATTTTTTTTCAGTAAAAGAAGTTCTAATTGAAATTTTTATAAGGGGTTTCCAAAAAAATGATTAGAATCTGGAACTGTTAAATAATAAATTCAACATATCAATCCAATATAACACTAATAAAATCATTAGAGATAATCTCCATGTATTCATTATCTAATGAAAAATCATTAATCTTAATAATTCCCTTATTTTCAAAAATATGTGCATGATAAATTCCATTTCCATCTTTTAATATTTTTTCATCTTCTTAGTATGTTATCAATGATATGAGTTCATTAGTTAATAAAATATAATACTCTTTTAAAAAATAACATCATTATCTCTATAATGATTCTTACCATGATAAACCGAAAGTTGATCCATACCCAGAATAACATCAAACACTACTATTTGAAAAACAACATGATTTTCATGTAATTTTGTTCCACAAATGATTAGTAAAATATTAATTTATTTTATTTTATTATCTAATATTTCCCCATTGTGTTTTATACAATATTTATGGTTTCAAATTTTTAGTGGAAATTTTTAATTTTCTAGAAATTTCACAGAATTAAAGGAATGTGTAGACACCTTATCAAACAAGACATTAGCTAAATCTGAGTAAACAAACAATGTACCTAATAACATTTCCTGGGGTGGTTAAAAAACTATTATTGTATCCATAAAGGATTTTAATGCACTATTATAGATTTAATATGGATAATTCTCATCATTCATATCATTATTTGGGAAGATATTTTCAAAATTACCTATCCCACCACCATTAAAACACATTAGACTTATCTAATCAGAATTAATCATAATATCGTTTTCATTCCAATATCACACCATATTTCTAGACATACCTAAACAAAATATCTTCTTGGATTTGTTAAGAAATATCCTATGATTCTTTTTACTACACTTCCTATAAACTAGAAACTAGATATTCTTACCTACAGATTTCATTAAATGATTCTTACACATTTTTGTTCCATCTAGAGTTTTTATTTTTCTTATTGTCAAAGTACATTTGATCATAAAAAACTCTATTTTACCCATATAATATTGACAGAAAACTGTCACAGAAATTGTAAATTCACAGGATGTCAAATCCTTTTGATAAATTTGCTTCAGTCCTGAGTGAAAACATTTAATTTTACTATCAGGATCATGAAGAGTATTTGGATAATATGTATACAATGGAGTTATTTTTTCTACATCAAAATCCATTGAGTAATCCTCATTTTATTCTATTTATAGGAATTTAATTTCTGTCATATTTCAAACCACTATAAGACATTATTTTTTATGGATTAGATTCATAAATTCATCATATTCCAAGGAATCAATCTCATCACACTCCCAAAAATTCATAACCATTAACAACCACTATACATCTTCACCTTCAAAAAGATAAATATAAAGACTATCCTTTTGATTATATAAACACTGTATGACATTGAATATCATTTCAAGTATTTTAATCCACCATTCATTATCAACTAAGTGGGAATATCTTCTGAATATATGAGGGTGTTAACATGTAAAATGTCCACTATAATCATGTTCTTTTATGGTAGATCTGGATGTTATCTTTCATATATTTCTCCACTATTTATATTATTTTTCTATTGATCCATTACTGTCATAGACTTCTTGCTTCAAATAAACACCATTCCAGGTTTTGGATTTAGAATGATATCATCCTCCCATATCCTTCATACTTTAGCTTCCCTATTTATTCTTAGGAAAACCATTCTGTATTGATATATCGTAAATTAATCAACATGGTAATAATAAAATTTTATATTATTTGTACTTAACCATAATGTAAAAATAATTTATGGTACTCTATAAAAATATTCTTAACCACTAAAGTTATCAAAACTGTGATATAATACCAATTCTATAATACTGACTTTATACATTACATAATCTATAAAACTATTTTAGAATTTACATTCATAAATTTGAAAGTATCATTTTCATTATTATTTTTATAGAATTTGAACATAATTCATAAAACTCAACCCAAAATCAAATAAATTCGTTTCAATGAAAACCTTATCTTTTTTTCCATAATAGGAATTATTTTAATAAAATATGAAATCATTTCAAAAAAAATCATTACAATATCCTCTTGGATTTAACTTATCTCTTATGCATCCTTACACCTTGTGAAAATGTTTAAAAACAATGTTTGATGAGAAGAATGTCATTAAGGGAAATAATTTTAAGGAAATAAAAAATTAGTTCATGAATATTTATGAAAATAAGAAATAATATTCACAATGATATATCACCATTAAAGTATTGTATAATTAGTTTGGGAACACAATATATTTCCATTAACATCGAAAATATAAATAAAACCATAAAGATAAGGTTAAATAATCAAATAATCTTTTAACCCTCCTAGATACCATATTATTATTAACTGTCACAGCTACCTTTCATAGTAACCATCTTGGATACCTTATAATGTTACCATCATAACTACCGTATGGTGTAATCATCAAAATTACAAATAGAATAACCATTACAGTCCACATAAAATATAAACATACCCAATTCATTAAAGGGATATTATTAACCCACCCGTCATAACAAACAATTCTCATTTATTATAAGATAATTATAAAACATAAAAACATTCATTTTTATTTATGAAAAAAATAGAAATTGAAAAGAGGATATTCAATGAAATGTCACTTAGCTTGTGTCTGACTTCATTCTAATGTGTTCAAAAATAATGTAGAATGGTTTAAATATTGTTATTTATTTATTATAGAACTATATTCATATTTATAATACCTTTATATGATCTTTTATTTAATAATTCCAACCATTTATTGATATTATTTTTGATATTTTATTAATTATAGTGTGTTTATTTCATGGGTTCTAGTGTTGTTTCATTATTGGACTATTCTGGTCGAATGGAAGAAAAAAAAGTTGAATAAAATTGTATTACTATGTTTCAAAAAATTTAAATTATACCATGTATTTATTTTTTCTTGATATGAAGATGATTCATATATAAAACACTAATAAATATGATCTTATTTATTTTAGTGTTTTTTACAACCCTCACAATCTTAAATGATCTTATTTAATATGATGCTTATATATTCATTCCAAAACATTATATACCTTATTACATATATAATAAAATATTATTTAAACATAATAATTTTTTAATTACTAGCCATGATGAAAGTTAAAGAAAATGAAAACATATCATCGACGATGATGGTAAATGGATAAATCACAATAAATATTTTAATTTTTTAGAATTAGAGGAGAATAGAAGAGGTTTGATGATTAATATTACATTAACACAATAAAATTATAGTATATGTAACACACTATATTTTTCATGTCATTTTTATGAGGGTATGTAAGGAGATAATAAGAAAATAAAAAAATTGAAAAGAAATTCAATTGAAAACAAAATAGGATATTACATCTTGAATTTAATATACATGAGAACATCCTTATGGAATTTTTTTCCTTTTTGTGAGACAAAAAGGTATTGGACGTGGGTGAGAGGCTAGGGTATAAAATTTGGGTAGAAATTAAAAAATCTACAATGGTTTAGTGGTCTGAAGAGAATAGGTTGCGATGGTTGGTATTTATACTATTGGAGAGGGGATTTTTTTTATTATTTTATTAATTGGGTTATTATTTTGGCTCAAGCATATAGATTATTTTATCCCTATCACTAAATATATTAAAATAATGATTTAATATTTGATATTTTCGGCATACGTCATCCATACATCATATGATTCCCATATTTTATTTATACATTCACAGGTAAGGTTACTATTTTATTTTTATAGATTCCTTAATTTCTTTAAATACCACTTTTTTCACCATACATTTATAATGAAATTAACTATTTAAATCTATATGAAAACAAATAATTTTATAAGTACATGGGTTGTTACAAATATATTAAAAATAATCTAAAATTAAGAACATATAATAATATAAACTAATGATAACTAACTAATGAAAGTATAATTAATTGTTATAATTAATGAATTTAAATTGTTTTATATATGAATGAAATTCTAATATAAATAATAATGATAAATATTTTTATTATACCGAAATTTAATTGTATCGGTTAAAGCTAAGAGATATGGTAAGTGTTTCTCATTAAATAATTAATATGTGTTTTTAATTATGAATCTATTTTATTTTAGGTTGGATACATACTACCCATTTGACATATTAAAACAATATTACCTTTTTATTCGTATTATTTAATATTCTATTCAATGTTCATTCAATAAATATAATTTTTTTATAATGTCTCCAAAGGCATTAGTTTTTTTATCATCTCTATTTTCATACATTGTAACAAAATAGATATTAAATTCCAATTTTTTTGTGGTGTATATACTACTATATAGATCATTTTCATCAATAAATTAATTAATTTCAATGAATTTAAAAATCCATAACATGTTCCCTTTTCAATGGGATTTTATAATCATGTGTTGCTAGAGAATTAGGTTCTTTTATTAACTCAATTTTTTTCATGAGTAATAATTATTCACATTAAAAAAATAGAGGATATTTATCTTTTATATTTTTATGATACTATGTTTCCATTCCTATTGATTTATAGGGTATTAAACATTAAAATTATAAACCACTTCTTGGATGGATTTGTTTCTTGATAAAATTTCATAATGTTAGTAATAATTCTCAATGTGTCTAAATGGTCTATTTTTCATCATGGACCATGTTAAGTATTATAACCAATTTTCTCTTATAATATATTTAAAATAATATATATATTATTTATGGTGACATTTATATCTATATTTATGATAGTTCAAATGGAGGTCTTATTATTTTTTTTACGATGATGGCTTCAAAAATGTTATTTCCAATTAATCATGTTTTTCCATCCATGATCATATATTTTATCTTCCACTCAAAATTTCAATCCAAATAACTATATTTAATTTTCATGTTTCAATTATTTATTTTTATTTAATTATATTACATCATAATTTTTTATTTTCTTCATCTTAAGATAACATTTTGATTGAAACCCATAACATTTTTTTAATATTAATGAAGTTTATTAAAGACTCTAATTATAAATTATCTTCTATTTTTTCTCCATATATCCATAAGATATAACACCAAAAGATAGATTGTTAATAAATCATCATATAATTAGACTAATTAAGTAAAATTATTGGGTGATTGAATTTTTTATCAACTAATCTAGATTTAATGTGATTCTATGGGATACAATATTGATTTTTTTAACCCCAATATATTTACAAGAGTTTCTTATGATATAATAAATAATTGATTAACTTTTTATAATATATATATATATAATTTTTATATTTGGTGTATGTTATCTCCCCCATAATCTGTTGGGTAATGTATGATATCTCATGAAAAAAGGATCTTTAGAATTTACGTAATACAATTATTTATGTTCACAAGATTTAGCATGTGTATGATATGGTTATATATGTTCAAAAGATTGAGCGTTGACTGGATTCCAATAGTTATTTTAAAAATATTGAGAAAGGGTATGTAATAGTAATATATGTTCACTTTATTAATCACTAACACGATGCAATTTTTCTTCATCACAAGATTGAGTATGGACACAATGATGTTAGCTATGTTGAAAATATTGAAATTAAATGCTATATGTTAGTTATATACTAAATATTATATGTTTCCATGATGTGTTTATATATGTCAAGAAGATTAATAATGGTAATGATGAGGTTAGATATTTTTTTAATGTTATTATTTCCCATTCATATGTTTATTTTTATTTTTTAAATTATATTCTTATGTTTTAATCCATTATCCATGATTATTATCTCATGATCATACACTCCTATTTCATTGTATATGATTGATAATTTGAGACTTCAAGACATTATAATAAAACTTATTAATAAATATTATTAATTTTTTTTCTTTGAATTATATTTTTTCCCTTGGTAAAGTTTCAAAAATGCTTTAAATATATCCCTGGATGGCATTTTTATAGGTTTTCCCCATAAAATGTAGTTAATATCAACCATTTCTTATATTTTCAATTAACATTTTTATAAATATAAGTATAACCTAATATATTTATATATGAGGAACCAGTATTGGGAAATTAAATAGAAATGTTCATAATAATTGTTATAGTTAACTATACTAAAAAGACACTAGAACAGTCACAGATTATATGATTTTAAAAAATGTAATTTTTAAATTATTAAAATTTATATTTTTTATAATGTTTCATCTCAAATGGAATAAAAAATAGTTGTAAAAATATATTTTTGGAACTATAAATCTTAGTTAATGATTTAGTTTCTTCATGATTGTTGATTTTTTATAGGATCGTTCATGTAGGTTGTATAATTGAGCTTAATAAGACCATGATATATCAATGGATGTGTAAATATTTATTATTATATAAATATATTATCAATTAATCAGAACCATAATGATGTTAATATAACATCACCAAAGTGGATATTGATATTTAGAAATATTATAGATATGAAGGTTACTAAATGTTATTAAAAAGAACCTAGAATCATGTTTTATTAATTCCCCCATTTTCAACATGTGTCCCTTATTAATTAATTATTTGGGTATAATTTCTCGAGGAATAAAATAACTAAATTCATCAAATGATTTCTGAGATATAAAATTATAAGGGAATAATTTTATTTTAGAAGGAACAATGTTGCTGGAAGGAGGTAGGAGAAATCTCCATTTATTGGTGAAATTGAGGTACTTTTCATTGAAAACATCTGTTTTGTAGTGAGTGATAATTGAGTCAAATCAGATATAAGATATTTGGGTAATATAATATTTTAGGTATATTTAAATTTGTTTTGAATACCTAAAAATATCTTCATAATTCATAAATAACATTCAATATATAAAATATAACCTATGAATATTTACTTCTTTTTAACTTGTACAATATTTAACTTTATAAATTGTATTCTAACTAAAAAATATAGTATATATTCCCCAAATTATGTGTTTTGATTCAAATTTTAAACCCTATTTAATCTCATTCAAATTCTAATTATTTGATAAATACACATATAAATTGAAATTTAATAAATCTATAACATTTTAAAAAAAAATTACAAATAAAACATTATGATTTATTATTCTTATTTCATATCAAATTATAATGAAATTATTAATAAATTAATTATTTTATAGTGTATAATTAAATATAATTCACCATCAAAACGTTTTTAATTTTATTTGTTTCAATAAAAATAAAGATTACTAAAATAATTCACATAAAATAACTTTTTTACAATAAGTTATTTTAACCACATCTTATATAATATTATTATTCACGTCCTAGCCCTTATATTCCATCAGTAAATTGAATAAAAAATATCTAAATGAAATATTATAAATAAATGAACTTATTTTTTTTAAAATAACACTTTATGGTTTAGGATGTGGATCAATGAAGCATTACTGTTTCATTATAATAATAATAATAATAGGGAAAATTTTAATAAAATATAAGGAGAAAACATATTGTCTTTATTTTAATATCTTAGTTAAATATTTTATTTTTTGTAATTTTTAAAAAATATATTTTAAAATTTTTACTAAAAAATAAAAAAAATTATCTATTAGATATATTCATACCCAAGGAACATATGTCCATTGAAAATATTTCAAACTACTGAATTTCCAAATATAATATTTAAATTGTTTAGACTTTATTAATATATATATATATACATTCTTCCATTATTATAATCATTCATCATACACTTTTACATTTTTTTCACCATGTATATAATAGAGTTATTTATTTTTGTTGTTAAAATTAGATGACTGGTCTTTATAGGAAACCACGAGGATAATTATTTAATATTTGTCATTTTATATTTACATAGGAATTATTTTTCATGTGAATTTCATATTGATAATTTATATTTTATTATAATTAGGTACTAATGTTTATCATAATTTTTTTAATATTTTACCATAAAAAATATTTTCCTGTTCAATTTATTTCAGTTCATTCTATAAAAAATCAGTACATCATAAAAATTATTCAAACGGAAATATATATTTAAAAATCATGAGGTTTCACAAAGGAAAACATGTAAAAAATTATTTTTTACATCGATATAGATAATTGTAAAATTTATATGAAATATATCATAAATCTTGATAATAATGGATTATATTCAATAAATAATTGAAAATTAATCTTCATAATCTATTTCTTATTCTTTATTATATCCTTTAGAGAATAATATATCCTTATTAATTTTCATCATAATTTGAACATCATATTTATTCCAAATAAAATTTTGTTCCAATAATTTGTTAATCAAGAAGTCCCTCCCCTTTTTAGTATATTTTTTCGTTTCAAAAAAGTTTACAAAATATTTTATAATAATATTCAAACTCACATTATCTATAGTTTCTTATATGGTATTAGGATTTTTTATGATATAATGTTAGAAAAACAAACAATGTTTCTATAAATTTGTTTAACCATAAGTTCATTATCTAAAAAATGATAAAAGTATCAAAAGAAAAAAAATATTTTTCAATGAATTATTGTAATTAAAATATCCAATTCCATAGTTTGTAACACCTAAATTATATTAATCATTATTCCCTATTGTCGTGTCATTAAGTAATGGTTGGAAATTTCATGATTAATTTTATAATTATCTCAGATTTAGGATCAATTTGTTTAGTGTAATTATAAAATATTATTCTCTATTAATTGAAATTAATTAATAAGTTATTACATATTGGGAAATATAATACGTGACACATTAAAATTAGAATTATTTAAGTTATATTCAATTGATTTTTACACATTATAGACGATTACATGCATTAAAAAAGGAAAAATTAATATGGTTCAATAAATATAAAAGAATGTTATATTTATGACTATGAACATTCTCATACTATAGTCACCATTTTGAATCAACATTATTATGACAAAAACTACAATTAGAAAGAATACCTAGAAAGAAGTATTTATTTTTTGATATCTAAAATTAATTCAATGGAAATGAGAAGTGTGGTATAAAAACATGGAATACAATGAATAATTTTAGTAAAAAAATATACTGAAATGGAATATAAGAATTATATATATTGTTTTTTGATGTTTTGTAATTGAAAATATTTTCGTTGAATAAATGTTAATTTGTTATAAATATTATTAAATGTATTCAAATTTTACATATTTTTAGAAAATATATTTATTAATATATTTTAGGAACAATAATATTAAAATAAAAATATGATATTTAATTAAAATAATTATATTTTTTCTCTATAATATTTTTACCAGAAAATTATTTAACAAAAGTCAAACAAGTATTTTATTATAATGAGACTAATAAAATTAAACGAGTATGATATAACAACTTAATTATAATTATATTCACTTTAAGATCATTTTTTTTAATAAATATATTTTTTTATTAAAATTAACAACCCTGTGATATGAATTTCTTAAGAGACTGAATACATTGTGTTGGAATACTGAGAGGCATTACTATTCATATATATAAAAATGTCACAACCCGCCTTCACTAAAAAGAGGGAAGGGTCAGTAGATTGTCAGGACCATCCATCTTTAATTTGAAGGAGAGATAATGACCCCTGAGACCCGCCTTAAATAGGACTCGTAGTGGCGACTAGCACCAAGGGTATAGAAATTTCTCACAAATGGAAGGAATTACCCCTTTTTGTTTTATAGGATCGGGAGATAAGATGATTAAACTCATCAACACCAAGGTAAATGAAAAGTAAATCCAAAAGTAAACCATTCCCACATGCATGTTCCAAAAGTAAAAGCCACAAAGTACAAAAGGTGACAACAAAGGTAGGTACCAAAGAAGAAAAGCAACAACTGCAACTGTCCCAAAAGTCTGAGCTAGTATGGTCCTACGCGATCCCCGAAGTCCTCCTAAAAACCTGAATGCAGTTTTATATACGTAGGGTGAGTATACAAGTACACTCAGTAGGGAAAACCAAAGACTCTGGTGCACAAGTGGGGGAACGTACTAAAGTCCCGTGAGAAAAGGAGTAATCCAAACACCTATCAAGGTAAATCATCCATCCAAGCCTCACCAAGGCACACTCCCCAAATAATGCAAGTCATGTAATATTTATAAGCAGAGCACATCGATGTTTGGGTACCCCATTCCACCTTTCCACTGGTTATTGAGACATCCTACACATCGGACCAATCCCTCCATTCTCACCGTAGTCCAACAGCCACACCCGCCCGCACACACCTAGTCCACAACCACACGTAGTCCCACTGCCAAATCCCGCCCGCAAACACCTGGGCCACAACTATCACATTTAACCACGCCTGCAAACACCTAGGCCAGAACAACCACCACCACACCCGAAGACACCTGGGATAGAAAATCCACTACCATGCCCGAAGACCCTTGGGCCTCATCCCGAAGACACTTGGGAAACCACCTGCCGCACACACCTGGCCAACCACCACACTACCCTGCCCGAAGGTTCTTGGTCTAATGATGGACCTCAGGCCATCATAGCCTGCCCAAAGATAATTGGGCTATCTGGGAAAGGGAGAATAAAAGGAGCTAATAACCATCCACTAATAATAGTGTTGGGAAAAACACCCTCCCCCATGAAATGGGGGTGTTCGGCACTAAGTTCTCAACTTGGGTGGGGCACGAATAAGAAACAAAAAACTATAAATATATACACAGGTAACAAGAACTCGCCCAAAGTTTGGGTTTTCTTCTGAAAGCCAATATATCACAACATCGTTCAAGTCCGAGTCACAACTCTCACCAACAAAACCCATTTTTCCCATTCTTGTTTTCATGTTCAGAAATAATTTTCAATTAAGTATATTCACTACTGGGAAACTAACACCATAAGCATAACCAAGGAAAAGAAACCATCCAAACGTCAATTTAAGTATCCGCACCTGGTTCTCTTATAAAGTCACAACAACAAAGGAAAAGTGAGAACCCTCGAAGTCCTGGAACCAGACAACCTTGAGACACTGCCCCGTGTCCCCTCCCCCAAAAAGGTTTTTCATCAATAGAGGATCCCACACAATTCATGATATAAACAAGGTAACCACCCGGTGTTAAAACTCACAAACATTGAAAGTATACTAAATTGGGGATCACATCCCCTCCCACATCTCCAACAATCGGCTCGTAAATGAAAACAACCAAGCCACTACCACAAACACAAAGTAGGGCCACACCTGTAATCTCGGATTTATAATATTTAACACACTCCATGATTTCAATTCCGTGTGTTTTAACCAGGAGTTATCACAGAATGGTTGATCCTAGTGCTTTCAATTCATTCAGCTAGATATACATGATTAACCAATGTACTTTTTCATAGCATGAGTTTATAATTACAAAACAAGCCATTTAAACACCACCAGGGGTTCATTAGTGCACAAAAAACGGCCACCAATGACCTTGATTTTCAGAAGGCATAATCCAACACAACTCAGAATGATTATCATAATATAAAAAACATCAACAATCACAGCCCCACTTCATTCTTTATAGAATCCATTCATTATCTTTATTTAGGTATGGTTTATCCAATTCTACAGAAACAAAAGCACGCCATCCCCGCATGATACACAAAAGAGAGAGGCGAAGGAGAAATTCCCAACTTGTTGATCAAATATTGATGCTTAGGCTGGGGTAGGAACTTCACGGATAGCGATGCGGTTCGCCTGAACGAAAAATTTCCTCGTCTATCAACGCTTAGGCCAGGCGTGGAAATTTACGCCTAACGATGTCGCTCGCCCAATGCACGAAAACCGGCTCGTCTGGACGAAGGTACTCACCGAGGGTGATTGAGAAAATTAGAAACCCAGGGTGAACCCTTTTTAGTTATAAGGGTCACAGACGGTTGAGATAAGAATGTGAAACCGCCTGAGCGGGGTTCGTCGGTTGACCACGCGGTTGGGCAGTTACACACGATGATATTAAGGTGATATTTAGTATCCCCCATCAGGGAGGTTTCTCAGAATTTTCAGGAATTACTTATGGGATTTAAGTGGTTTTAAAAAGAGTAAAATAATTAATTTATGTCAAAACCTACGTTGCGGGAGTGGAAAAGTCAGGTAATCGTCGAGGGGACATGGTGCCACCGTCACGGTGTCACCCTCATGGTGCCGCCGTCATGGTTCCACCGTCACGGTGTCACCGCCCTGGTCTCACCCTCACGGTGTCACTGTCACGGTTCCACCGTGACTGGTGTCACCCTCACGTTGTCATCGTCACGGTCTCACCCTCACGGTGCCACCATCACGGTGCCACTATTTTGGTAGAGCCTCACTGTTGGCAAAGTAATGGGCTAGGAGGGTCCGGGCCAATACATTAGATACCTCTTAAACGATTCTCGCCCTCAAGAATCAAAACAAACTAAGAAGGAAAATAGGGTCCGAACAACCACCTCGAAAGATACCTCTTAGAAGCGAACCCGTGCTAACTAAAAACACTTCCCTGTCAAGAACCAAGAAACATACCATGCCAAACTGCCCATGAATGTGGGTTGGGGAGTCTCCTCCCCCATGTCATGATATTAACCGTTTTGTGTGCCACCGACTCCCCTGCACGGGTTTAATCGCATCCACCTTAATGCGTCTTGATTAGGGGGAAGGTTCTCTCCTCCCCCATAGCCAGGGCTTTTCGCACACATTCAAAGGAAATAAAACGAGTACATTTCATAGCCAAAAAGTCAAAATGTTCTACCACAATAGGTACAACAAGGGAAAAAACTCAAAACAACTCAGGGTACTGGGTAAACATTTATTCTTCTCTCTCCCACGTACTCTCCTCAAGCCCACCATGTCTCCACAACACACGAACCAAGGGAATGGTTCACCCACGAAGCATCTTCTCCTTGCGATCCTCGATCATCACTGGTCTCTCCAAAAAAGCCACATCGTCATCAATGTCCATCTCACCCCAATCAAGGACATGTGAATCATCGCGCAGATACTAGCGGAGTTGGGACACATGGAAGACATCATGTATCATCAGTAGCAGCGGTGTAACGCTAGCTGATAAGCCACTTTTCCGACCCGCCGCAACACTTTGAAGGGTCCAATGAACCTGGGAGAAAGCTTACTCCCCTTTCCGAACCTCCGCTACCCACACCAAGGGGAGACCTTCAAGAACATGTGGCCTCCGACCTCAAACTCCAAGAGCCTCCTCCTAGTATCAGCATACGACTTCTGTCGGCCCTGGGCCGCCTTCATCCTTTCCCGTATGAGCTGAACCTTCTATATCGTGCTCTGCACCACTTCCGGGACAAGGATACCTGCCTCTCCTACTTCGGTCCAACACATAGGTGAACAACATGGCCTCCTGTACAATGCTTCAAACGGGGCCATACTGATAGTAGAGTGGTAGCTATTATTGTAGTCAAACTCTACCAGAGGAAAGTATCACACCCATGATCCCCCTGAGTCCAGAACACATGCCCGTAGCATATCTTCCAAGTTCTAGATGGTGCGCTCTGTCTGTTCGTCAGTCTGGGGGTGGAAAGAAGTGCTAAGGCATAGCTGGGTGCCAAAAGAATGTTTCAATCCTCTCTAGAATCTCAAGGTAAATCATGCATCCCTATCCGAGACTATAGACCTCAGAATCCCATGAAACCGTACCACCTCATCCACGTACCTTCGCACCGAAGAATCCACTACACTCGACTCCCTAATCGCCAGAAAGTGAGCCGATTTCTTTAACCTGTCCACTACCACCCAAGTGGCATCGTATCCCCCTTAGACCTTAGGTAGTCTCGTGATAAAATCCATCGAGATGTAGTCCCACCTCCACTCGGGGACATCTAGAGGCTGCAGTAGGCCGCCTGGAACTCGGTGTTCAGCCTTCACTTGCTGACATACTAAGCACTTTGCCACAAACACTACCACCGCTCGCTTAACTGCGGGCCACCAAAACTGCCTCTTCAGTCCCTGGTACATCATGGAAACTCTTTGGTGTACCGCCAGTGGTGACTTGTGGAACTCACTGAGAACCTTGTTGTGCATCGCCTCCGGAACAAACAGCTTCCCCTGGAAAACCATCCAGTTCTGACCATCCATTGTCCATCCTTCCGGAGCATTGCCCTGGTCAACTTGATCACGCATCACTTTGCACTCTGGGTCTCCCCACTGAGAATCATCCACTTGCTGAAACAGAGATGAATGCACCATCATCTGATATTGGCAGCCTCTACCGTTATCCATCTTCACATCCAAGTGTAAAGCATCCAACTCCTTCATCACCTTCCAGGCATCTGCCGATTCTTGGACCGCAATCTTCTACGTCCTCTTTCTCAAGGAATCGTCCACTGCATTTCCCTTTCCCTCAGTATAAGAGATCTCGAAGACTTAATCCTGGAGTAACTCAACCCATCCCTGTTGTCGCAAGTTTAAGTCCCACTAGGAGAAGATATACCTCATGATTTTGTGATCCGTTAAGACCACAAAGCATTCTCCAATGAGGTAGTGATGCAATAACTTTAGCGCAAAAACGACCACTACAAGATCTAGGTCGTGGGTGGCACAATTACGCTCATGGGGGCATAGCTGCCTAGACCCATAAGAGATCACCCATTGTCGCTGCATCAACACACATCCCAGGCCCTGTCCTGAAGCATCACAGAACACCTCATAAGACACCCCTTCTTCTGGTAATCTCATCACTTGGGCACAAACCAACTTCTCCATCAGATAGCTGAAGGCTGACTCGCAATGCTCACTCCACACGAAAACCTGGTCTTTCTTGGTCAGGGCTGTCAAAGGGGCTGCTACTCGGGAGAAGTGGGTTATGAACCTCTGATAGTAACCTTCCAGCCAGAGGAAACTACGGACCTCTGCCACATTCTTGGGTGTTTCCCAAGAAACAACTGCCTCAACCTTTGACAGGTCCACCGCTACCCCCCGCTCGGACACCACGTGTCCGAGGAAGTTCACTTCTCGTGTCCAGAACATGCATTTCGACAACTTCCCATAGAGCTGATGATGTCGGAGGACCTCCAAAACTGTCCTCAGGTGCTCTGCATAGTCCTCTTCTGACCTTGAATAGATCTGGATATCATCGATTAATACAACCATAAGCCGATCCATGTACTCCCGAAAGATGGAGTTCATATGCCCCATGAACACAACTGGGGCATTCGTAATGCCGAAGGGCATAACCATGAACTCGAAGTGTCCATATCTGCATCTGAATGCCATCTTCTGGATTTCTCCCTCCTTCACTCTCAGCTGGTGATACCCAGACCGCAGGTCGATCTTCGAGAACCATCCTGCCCCCTTCAACTGGTCGAAAAGATCGTATATCCTCAGAAGAGGGTAGCGATTCTTGATCGTCGCCTAATTCAGCAACCTATAGTCTATGCACAACCTGAGGACACTATCTTCCTTATTTGCGAACAAGACTGTACCACCCCATGGTGACGCACTCGGCCGAACATAACCCCTCTTCATCAGATCGTCAATCAGGATCTGCAACTCCCGTAGCTCTGAAGGTGTAATCCGGTAAGGAGCCATCGAGATCAGACGAGCGTCAGGCTGCAGGACTATCCCAAACTCAATATCCCGTCGAGGGGGTAGAGTCGTCACCTCCTCAGGGAAGATTTCCATAAACTCACATACAACCTCTGGCACCCCCACCATCTCAGCATCTACCGACTCTACTGACAGCTCGACTAATATGAAGAGGAGGGGTTCCTCTCGCCTGCTGTCCTTCTGACCGCTCCGCTCTCAAGTGAAGGTAACATGCCGGCTTCCCAAGTCCGAGAACACGACCCTTCCTCGTAAACAGTCGATGACAGAACACACAGAGAATAGCCATTCGATGCCTAGGATGACATCGTATGGCTGTATCTGTAGCAGAAGAAGATCCCTAACCGACTGATGTGGCCCTATCATTAGTCTACATCCTCGACAAACAAACAACAAGTCGGTCTGACCTCAGACTGGTGTGCTCAACACCAGGGGAACTGGAAGTCTCTCGACATCTAGACCCAAGGCACGAGCTATACTGGGTCCAACAAAATAGTTCAAATCTCCTGTATCGAACAAGGCATAAGAAAGAGTTCTAAACAAAATGATCATACCTCGAACAACCTCCGGCCCTGCTGGAACTGCTGACTCCGCGGCGTGTAGCTGTCCACGCCCAGTTCCCCTGCCCCTCGACTGTCGGCCACCTCCCCAACCACGCCCGGGTCGAGGTCCCTGAGGAGCGCCCTAAGGTCGTCCTCCTCCTCCTAAGTATACCCTCGGAGGAGCGGGGGCTCTCTGTCCCTATTGCTGCTGCTGCTGGTGGAAAGGCTTGGTTGGAAGCTGCTGCTGGGGCGGGTGGTGGGGTAGTCCGCCACCGTCGTTCTGTACCCGGTCTGGGCACTGACTCCGGATATGTCCAGGCCTCCCACAAACGAAGCACCGCGGTCCCGAGCCCGAAGGAAAAGGGAGAAGACCAGGGGATCGAAACTGAAACTGCTACGGCCTGCTCCCTACCGGTCGGAACCTGGAGGGTCCTGACGCTGGAGGCCTGGGGCTGATGGCCTTCCCCTTCGATGGTCCCAGCTGGATCCCCTCTTGTGACACTCCTCCTAGAGAATGCATCCTCTCCACCACTTCTTCCTTCTTCTGGACCTCCAAGTACGTCGAAAGGGTAAAGGGGGTAACAGCATACTGGAGGGAGGGTCAGAGCGCCTCCTCCAAACGTCTTTCCCGAGACTCCTCGTTGGGAAGGAGATCCGGATAAAAACATAGAAGGTCCTTGAACTTGATCCCTAGATCCCTCACTGACATACTCCCCTGTTGGAGGGAGAGTAGCTCATGTATCGTTTCCGCCTTCATCGTCAAAGAGAGGAATTCCGCCCGGAACTCCCTCTCGAAATCAGCACATGCCACCTCAGCATCTCTCTTGTCTCCCAGGTAAAGAGTCCACCACGGACGCGGTGCTCCCCACATCTGGATGATGTCCAGAGAAACCCAGTACTTGTTAGGGGCCCAAATCAATTGAAAAGCTATCACTAGCTCCTCTAGACAGCCTTTCATCATCATGTCAGAGGTGATACCCTCATACTTCTCGAGGGTCTGTCACAGGAAGGCCCGAAGAGTCGTCTGCCACTGGTCGTCCTCCTCTTCTCGGTCAGCTCTCTGCCGACTGTCCAAGGTATTTTGCGGGGCCTCGATCGTCGGTACCACACGCGGTCTCCTTCCAGGTGACATAGCTTCAAGGAAAACAAGGAATGCCTAAGCCCAAGTAGTGCAGATTATTGTATTTAAAACTTCTTAAACATTTCATTTATTCTCAATCCCCAAATCACCCCAGAACCAAGAGAACATAAGTCATTATGATGCATTTACCTTTCTTAGGGTCTCTACACAGCAATCAGTGTGGCCTCACTTGGTCGTCTGGTAGGTCCAGAGTCCTTGCGTCGGATCATGGGGGGGGGGGGGGCTAAAATCCCGTGTCCTAGCCAGTCTTCCCTGGCCTAATTCATGCACCAAGGTCACCCAAATCTGTTGCCGTACCATCCCATGAAATCCTCACTGTGCCTAACTCCACACTCCATCCTATCTCTCAACCACCACCTCTGATACCCTTCTGTCATGACCCACCTACAACAAAAGGAGGGAAGGGTCAGCTGATTGCCAGGCCCTTCCTTCTTTAAGCTCAAGGAGAGATAATGACCCCCGAGAACCGCCTCCAATAGGTCCCGGAGTGGCGACTAGCACCAAGTGTATAGAAATTTCTAAAAAATGGATGGCATTACCCCTTTTTGTTTTATAGGATCGGGAGATAGGATGATGAAACTCAACAACACCAAGGTAAAAGAAATGTAAAGCCAAAATTAAACCATTCCCACATGCATGTTCCAAAAGTAAAAGCCACAAAGTAAAAAAGGTGACTACAAGGGTAGGTACCAAAGAAGAAAAGCAGCAACTGCAACTGCCCCAAAGGTCCGAGCTAGTATGGTCCTGCGCGATCCCTGAATTCCTCCTGGAAACCTGAAAGAAGTTTTCTATACGTAGGGTGAGCATACAAGTACACTCAGTAGGGAAAACCAAAGACTCTTGTGCACAAGTGGGGGAACGTACTAAAGTCCCGTGATAAAAGGAGTAAACCAAACACCCATCAAGGTAAATCATCCACCCAAGCCTCACCAAGGCTCACTCCCCAAATAACAAAAGTCACGTAATATATATAATTAGAGCACATCAATGTTTGGGTACCCCGCGCCACTTTCCCACTGGTTATTGAGACATCCTACGCATAGGACCAATCCCGCCATTCTCCCCGTAGTCTCACTGCCACACCCGCCCGGACACACCTGGGCCACAACCACATGCAGTCCGATTGCAGAATCCCACCCGCAAAAACCTGGGCCACAACTATCACATGTAACCAAGCCTCCAAACACCTAGGCCAGAACAACCACCACCACACCCGAAAACACCTGGGCTAGAAAATCCACTCCCATGCACGAAGACACCTGGGCCTCATCCCGAAGAAACTTGGGAAACCACCTGCCGCACACACCTGACCAACCACCACACTACACTGCCCGAAGGTTCTTGGGCTAATAATGGACCTCAGGCCATCACAACATACCCAAAAATACTTGGACTATCCCAGAAAGAGAGCAGAAAAGGAGCTAATAACCAGCCACTAATAGTAGTGTTGGGAAAACACGCTCCCCAATGAAATGGGTGTGTTCAGCACTAAGTGCTCAACTTGGGTGGGGAAAAAATAAGAAACACAAAACTAAAAATATATACATCGGTAACGAGAACTCACCCAAAGTTAGGTTTTTCTTCATATATCCTACAGATCACAACAACGCTCAAGTCAGAGTGATAACTCTCACCAACAAAACCCATTTTCCCCATTCTTGTTTTCATGTTCAGAAATAATGTTCAATTAAGTCTATGCACTACTGGGCAACTAACACCATAAGAATAACCAATGAAAAGAAACCAGCCAAACATCAATTTAAGTATCCACACCCTGTTCTCTTGTAAATTCACAAAAAAAGGAAAAGTGAGAACCCTCGAAGTCCTGGAACCAGACAACCCCGAGACACTGCCCTGTGTCCCCTCCCCCAAAAAGGTTTTTCATCAACAGAGGATCCCACCCCAATTCGTGATATAAACAAGGTAACCACCCAGTCTTAAAACTCAAAACCACCAAAAGTATACTAAACAAGGGATCCCATCCCCTCCCACATCTCCAGCAATCGGCCCGTAAATGAAAACAACCAAACCAATACCTCCAACACCAAGTAGGGACACACCTGTATTCTCAGATTTATAAGATTTAACACACTCCATGATTTCAATTCTTTGTGTTTTAACCAGGAATTATCACAGAAGGGTTGATCCTCGTGATTTCAATTCATTCAGATGGGTATACGTGATTAACAAATTTACTTTTTCACAGCAGGAGTTTATAATTACAAAACAAGACATTTAAACACCACCAGGGGTTCATTAGTGCACAAACAACGACCACCAATGGCCTCGATTTTCAGAAGGCGTAAGACAACACAACTCAGAAAGATGATCATAATATAAGCAAGATCAACGATCACAACCCCCCTTCATTCTTTATAGAATCTGTTCAATATCTTTATTTAGTTCTGGTTTATCCAATTCTATAGAAAAAAAATCACGCCCACCCCGAATGATACACAAAAGAGAGAGGAGAAGGAGAAATTCCCTACTTGTTGATTGAGAATAGGCACTTAGACCGGGGGAGGAATTTCACGGATAGTGATTCGGTTCGCCTGAATGAAAAATCGCCTCGTCTATCAACACTCAGGCCAGGCGCGGAACTTTACGCATGACGATGCAGCTCGCCCGATGCATGAAAACCGGCTCGTCTGGACGAAGGTACTCGCCGAGGGTGATCGAGAAAAGAAGAAACCCAAGTCGAACCCTTTTTAGTTATAAGGGTCACAGACGGTTGAGATAAGAATGTGATACCACATGAGTGGGGTTCGTGGGTTGACCACGTAGTTGGGAAGTTACACACGATGATATTAAGGTGTTATTTAATATCCCCCATTTGGGTGGTTTCTCGGGATTTTCAGGAATTAATTACGAGATTTAAGTGGGTTTAAAAGGAGTAAAAGAATTAATTTACGTCAAAACTTACGTTGTGGGAGTGGAAAAGTCAGGTACTCGGTGAGGGGACAGGGTGCCACCGTCACGGTGTCACCCTCACAGTGCCGCCGTCACGGTGCCAACCTCACGGTGTCACCGTCATGGCCTCACCCTCACGGTGCCACCGTCACGGTCTCACCCTCACGGTGCTGCCGTCACGGTGCCACTGTTTTGGTGGAGCGTCACTTTTGGAAAAGTAATGGGCTATGAGGATACAGACCATTACATTAGATACCTCTTAAACGATTCTCGTCCTCGAGAATCAAAACAATCTAATATGGAAAGAGATGGTCCGAACAACCACCTCAAAAGATGCCTCATAGAAGCGAAACCATGCTAACTAAAAACACATCCCTGTCAAGAACCAAGAAACATACCATGCCAAACTTCCCAGGCATGTGGGTTGGGGAGTCTCCTCCCCCATGTCAAGATATTATCCTCTTTGGGTGGCACTGACTCGTCCGCACGGGTTTAATCGCATCCACCTTAATGCATCTTGATTAGGGGGAGGGTTCTCTCCTCCTCCATAGCCAGGGCTTTTCGCACACATTCAGAGGAAATAAAACCAATACATTTCATAGCCAAAAATACAAAATGTTCTACCACAACTGGAAATACAGGGGACAAAACTCAAAACAACTCGGGGTACTGGGTACACATCTGTGCTTCTCTCTCCCACGTACTCTCCTCAAGCCCACCATGTCTCCACAACACACGAACCAAGGGAATGGTTCGCCCACGAAGAACCTTCTCCTTGCAATACTCAATCATCACTGGTCTCTCCACAAAAGTCACATCATCCTCGATGTCCATCTCACCCCAATCAAGGACGTGTGAATCGTAGTGCAGATACCGGCGGAGCTGGGACACATGGAGGACATCATGTATCCTCAGTAGCGGCGGTGGTAACGCTAGCTGATAAGCCACATCGCCGACCCGCCACAACACTTCGAAGGGTCCGATGAACCTGGGAGAAAGCTTACTCCCCTTGTCGAACCTCCACTGCCCACGCCGAGGGGATACCTTCAAGAACACATGGTCTCCGACCTCAAACTCCAAGGGCCTCCTCCTGGTATCATCATACAACTTCTGTCGGTCAAGGGATACCTTCATACTTTCCCGTATGAGCTGAACCTTCTCTGTCATGATCTGCACCACTTCCGTCCCAAGGATGCCTACCTCTCCTACTTATCCAACACACAGGTGAACGACATGGCCTCATGTACAAGGCATCAAATGGGGCCATACCGATAGTAGAGTGGTAGCTATTATTGTAGGAAAACTCTACCAGAGGCAAGTATCGCACCCATGATCCCCCTGAGTCCAAAACACATGCCCGCAGCATATCTTCCACGGTCTAGATGATGTGCTCTATCTGTCCATCTGTCTGGGGGTGTAAAGCAGTTCTAAGGCATAGCTAGATGCCAAAATCACGCTGCAATACTCTCCAGACTCCCGAGGTAAATCATACATCCCAATACGAGACTATAGACCTTGGAATCCCCTACAACCGTACCACCTCATCCACGTACCTTCGCGCCAAATCATTCACTGCACTCGACTCCCTGATCACCAGAAAGTGAGCCGATTTCATCAACTTGTCCACTACCACCTAGATGGCATTGTATCCCCCTTGAACCTTGGGTATTCACATGACCAAATCCATCGATATGTCTTCCCACTTCCACTCAGGGACATCTAGAGGCTGTAGTAGGCCGCCTGGAACTCGGTGTTCAGCCTTCACTTGCTGACATACTAAGCACTTGGCCACAAACGCTACCACCACTAGCTTAACTCTGGGCCACCAAAACTACATCTTTAGTCCCTGGTACATCTTGGAAACTCCTGGGTGTACCGCCAGGGTTGAGTTGTGGAACTCACTGAGAACCTTGCTGCACATCGCCTCCGGAACAAACAACTTCCCCTGGGAAAACATCCGGTTCTGGCCATCCTCTGTCCATCCTTCTGGAGCATTGCCCTGGTCGACTCGATCATGCATCACTTCGCACTCTGGGTCTCCCCACTGAGACTCCTCCACTTGCTGAAACAAAGATGACTGCACCGTCATCTGATATAGGCATCCTCTACCGCTATCCATCTTCGCATCCGGGTGTAAAGCAGGAAACTCCTCCATCGCCTTCCAGGAATCCACCGATTCTCAGACCACATTCTTCTGCGTCCTCCTGCTCAACGCATCGGCCACTACATTGCCCTTTACCTTAGTATAAGAGATCTTGAAGTCGTAATCCTGGAGGAACTCCACCCATCTCCGTTGTTGCAAGTTTAAGTCCCACTGGGAGAAGATATACCTCAAGATTTTGTGATCCGTGAAGACCACAAAGAATTCTCAAATGAGGTAGTTCCACCATAACATTTTCACAAAAATGACCGCTGTAAGCTCCAGGTCGTGGGTGGCGTAATTACGCTAATGGGGGCGTAGCTGCCTGGACCCATAAGAGATCACCCCTTGTCGCTACATCAACACACATCCTAGGCCCTCTCCTGAAGCATCCTAGAACACCTCATAAGCCACCCCATCATCTGGTAATCTCAGCACTGGGGCACTAACCATCTTCTCCTTTAGATAGCTGAAGGTTGATTCGCACTGCTCACTCAACACGAAAACCTTGTCTTTCTTGGTCACGGCTGTCAAAGGGGATTCTACTCGGGAGAAGTTGGGTATGAACCTCCGATAGTAACATGCCAGCCCGAGGAAACTACGGACCTCTGCCACATTCTTGGGTGCTTCCCAAGAAACAACTACCTCAACCTTTGATGGGTCCACCGCTATCCCCCGCTCGGACACTACGTGTCCGAGGAAGTGCACTTATCGTGTCCAGAACTTGCATTTCGACAACTTCCCATAGAGTTGATGATGTCATAGGACCTCCAAAACTATCCTCATGTGCTCTACAAGGTCCTCTTCTGACCTTGAATAGATCTGGATATCGTCGATGAATACAACCACAAACCGATCCAAGTACTCCCGGAAGATGGAGTTCATAAGCCCCATGAACACAGCTGGGGCGTTTGTAATGCCGAAGGGCATAACCACGAACTAAAATTGTCCATATATTCATCTGAATGCTGTCTTCCGGATGTCACCCTCCTTCACCCTTAGCTGGTGATACCCAGAACACACTTCGATCTTCGAGAACCATCTTTCCCCCTTCAACTGGTCTAAAAGATCTTCTATCCTCAGAAGAGGGTAGCGATTCTTGATCGTCACCTGATTCAGCCTCCTATAGTCTATGAACAACCTGAGGCCACCATCTGCCTTCTTTGCGAACAAGACTGGATCACCCCATGGTGATGCACTCGGCCGAACATAACCCCTCTTCATCAGATCGCCAATCTGGATCCGCAACTCACGTAGCTCTGAAGGTGCCATCCGGTAAGTAGCCATTGAGATCAGACGAGTGTCAGGCAGCAGGTTTATCCCAAACACGATATCATGTCGAGGGGGTAGAGTCGTCACCTCCTTAGGGAATATGTCCATAAACTCACGGACAACCTCTGGTACCCCCACCATCTCAGCATCTACTGACTCTACTGACAGCTCGGATAACAAGGAGAGGAGGGGTTCCTCTCACCTACTGCCCTTTTGACTACTCCGCTCGCCGGTGAAGGTAACACACCGGCCACCCATGTCCAAGAACATGACACTTCCTTGGCAATAGTCGATGACGTCACACACAGAGAATAGCCAGTCGATGCCTAGGATGACATCGTATGGTTGTATCTGTAGAAAATGAAGATCCCTAACCGACTAATGTGGCCCTATTATCAGTATACATCCTCGACAAACAAACAACAAGTCGGTCTGACCTCTGACTGGTGTTCTCAACACCAGGGGCACTAGAAGTCTCGCGGCATCTAGACCCAACGCACGGGCTATACTGGGTGCAAGAAAAGAGTGCAAAGCTCCGGTATCGAACAAGGCATAATCAAGAGTGATAGACAAACTGATCGTACCTCGAACAACCTCCGACCCTGCTGGAACTGCTACCTCTGCAACATGTAGCTCTCCACGCCCAGTTCCCCTTCCCCTCGGCTATAGTCCACCTCCCCAACCAAGCCTTGGTCGAGGTCCCTGAGGAGCGCCCTGAGGTCGGCCTCCTCCTCCTACGCCTACCCTCAGAGGAGCGGGGGCTCACTGTCCCAATTGCTACTGTCGGAAAGGCCTGGCTGGAAGCTGCTGCTGGTGCGGGTGGTGGGGTTGTCCGCCACCATCATGTTTTGCCCGGTCCGGGCACTGAATCTGGAGATGTCCAGGGCTCCCAAAGATGAAGCACTGCGGTCCTGGGCCCGAAGGAAAAGGGAGAGGACCAGGGGATCGAAACTAAAACTATTGCGGCCTGCTCCCTACCAGTCGGAACCTAGAGGGTCCTGATGCTGGAGACCTGGTGCTGACAGCCTTCCCCTTTGATAGTCCCAGCTGGATCCCCTCTCGTGACACTCCTTTAAAATCATGCATCCTCTCCACCACTTCTTCCTTCTTCTGGACCTCCATGTACGTCGAAGGGGTAAAGGGGGTAACAGCATACTGGAGGTAGGGTCGGAGCGCCTTCTCCAAACGTCTTGCCCGAGACTCCTCGTCGGGAAAGTGGTCCAGAGCAAAATGTAGGAGGTCCTTGAACTTGATCCCTAGATCCCTCACTGATATACTCCCATGTTGGAGGGAGAGTATCTCATGTCTCTTTTCCTCCTTCATCGTCAAAGAGAGGAATTCCGCCCGGAACTCCCACTCGAAATCAGCTCATGCCAACTCAGCATCTCTCCTCTCCCCCAGGTAAAGCGTCCTCCACTGACGAACCGCTCCCCTCATCTGGCTGACGGCCAGAGGAACCCAGTACTCGGTCGGGGCCCGAATCAGTCCGAAAGATATCACTAGCTCATCTAGCCAGCCTTCCATTTTAATTACAGAGGTGATGCCCTCATACTTCTCGAGTGTCTGTCACTGGAAGGCCTGAAGAGTCCTCTACCACTGGTCATCCTCCTCTTCTCGATCAGCACTCTGTCGATCGCCCAAGGTAGTCTGCGGGGCCTCGATCGCCGGTACCAAACGCAGTCGCCTTCCAGGTGCCATAGCTGCAAGGTAATCAAGAATTGCCTAAGACCAAGTAGTGCAGATTATTGACTTTAAAAATTATTAAACATTTCGTTTATTCTTAATCACCAAAACACCCCAGAAACACGAGAACACAAGTCATTATGATGCATGTACCTTTCCTAGGGTCTCTACCCTGCAATCAGCGTGGCCTCACTTGGTCGTTCGGTAGGTCCAGATTCCTTGCGTTGGATCACGGGGGGCCCTAAAAGCCTGTGTCCTAGTCGGTCTTCCCTGGCCTAATTCATGCACCAAGGTCATCCAACTCTGTTGCCTTACCATCCCATGCAATCCTCACTGTACCTAACTTCAGACTCCATCCTCTCTCTTAACCACCACATCTGATACCATTCTATCATGACCCGCCTTCACCAAAAGGAGGGAAGGGTCAGCAGATTTCCAGGACCTTCCTTCTTTAAGTTGAAGCAGAGATAGTGACCCCCGAGACCTGCCTTCAATAGGTCCCAGAGTGGTGACTTGCACCAAGGGTATAGAAATTTCTCACAAATGGAAGTCATTACCCATTTTTGTTTTATAGGATCGGGAGATAAGATGATGAAACTAACAAAACCAAGGTAAATGAAAAGTAAATACAAAAGTAAACCATTCCCACATGCATGTTCCAAAAGTAAAATCCACAAAGTAAAAAAAGGTGACTACAAAGGTAGGTACCAAAGAAGAAAAGCAGCAACTGCAACTTCCCCAAAGGTCTGAGCTAGTATGGTCCTGCGCGATCCCCGAATTCCTCCTGGAAACCTGGAAGTAGTTTTATATACGTAGGGTGAGCATACAAGTACACTCAGTAGGGAAAACCAAAGACTCTCATGCACAAGTGGGGGAACGTACTAAAGTCCCGTGAGAAAAGGAGTAAACCAAACACCTATCAAGGTAAATCATCCACCCAAGCCTCACCAAGGCACACTCCCCAAATAACGCAACTCAAGTAATATATATAATCAGAGCACATCGATTTTTGGGTACCCCTCACCACTTTACCACTGGTTATTGAGACATCCTACGCATCGGACCAATCCCGCCATTCTCACCGCAGTCCCACTGCCACACCCGCCTGCACACACCTGGGCCACAACCACACTCAGTCCCACTACAGAATCCTGCCCGCAAACACCTGGGACACAACTATCACAAGTAAACACGCCTGCAAACACCTAGGCCAGAACAACCACCACCACACCCGAAGACACATGGGCTAGAAAATCCACTACCACGCCCGAAGACACCTGGGCCTCATACCGAAGACACTTGGGAAACCACCTGCCGCACACACCCAGCCAACCACCACACTACCCCGCCCAAAGGTTCTTGGGCTAATAATAGACCTAAATCCATCACATCCGGCACAAATATACTTGGCCTATCTAGGAAAGGGAGCAGAAAAGGAGCTAATAACCAGCCACTAATAATAGTGTTCGTAAAAACACCCTCCCCCATGAAATGGGGGTGTTCAGCACTAAGTGCTCAACTTGGGTGGGGCGCGAATAAGAAACACAAAACTAAAAATATATACATAAGTGACAAGCACTCACCCAAATTTAGGTTTTTCTTCAGACAACCTACAGATCACAACAGTGCTCAAGTCCGAGTCACAACTCTCTCCAACAAAACCCATTTTCCCCATTCTTGTTTTCATGTTCAAGAAATAATGTTCAATTAAGTCTATACACTATTGGGAAACTAACACCATAGTCATAACCAAGGAAAAGAGACCAGAAAAACGTTAATATAAGTATCCACACCTGGTTCTATTGTAAAGTCACAACAACAAAGGAAATGTGAGAACCCTCGATGTCCTAGAACCAGACAACCCCGTGACACTGCCCCGTGTCCCCTCCCCCAAAAATGTTTTTCATCAAAAGAGGATCCCACCCCAATTTGTGATATAAATAAGGTAACCACCCAGTCTTAAAACTCATAACCACCGAAAGAATACAAAACAGGGGATCCCATCCCCTCCCATATCTCCAGAAATCGGCCCGTAAATGAAAACAACCAAGCCACTACCACCAACACAAAGCAGGGTCATGCATGTATTCTCATATTTATAAGACTTAACACACTCCATGATTTCAATTCTGTGTGTTTTAACTGGGAGTTATAACAGAAGTGTTGATCCTGGTGCTTTCAATTCATTCAGCTGAGTATACGTGATCAACCAATTTACTTTTTCACACCAGGAGTTTATAATTACAAAACAAGCCATTTAAACACCACGAGGGGTTCATTAGTGCACAAACAACGACCACCAACGACCTCAATTTTCAGAAGGTGTAATCCAACACAACTCTGAAAGATGATCATAATATAAACAACATAAACGATCACATCCCCCCTTCATTCTTTATAGAATCTGTTCATTATATTTATTTAGGTCTGTTTTATCCAATTCTACAGAAACAAAAGCACGCCCACCCCACATGATACACAAAAGTGAAAGGCGAAGGTGAAATTCTCTACTTGTTGATTAACGATCGACACTTAGGTCGGGGGTGGAATTTCACGGATAGTAATGCAGTTCGCCTGAACGAAAAATCGCCTCGTCTATCAACGCTCAGGCCGGGAGCAGAAATTTACGCATAACGATGCGGCTCGCCCGATGCACGAAAACCAGCTCGTCTGGATGAAGGTACTCGCCGAGGGTGATCGAGAAAAGAAGAAACCCTGGGCAAACCCTTTCTAGTTATAAGGGCCGCGGATGGTTGAGATATGAATGCGATACTGCATGAGTGGGGTTTGTGGGATGACCACGTAGTTGGGCAGTTACACACGATGATATTAAGGTATTATTTAATATCCCCCATCGGGGAGGCTTCTCGGGTTTTTCAGGAATTAATTATGGGCATAAAGTGGGTTTAGAAGGAGTAAAAGAATTAATTTATGTCAAAACTTACGTTGCGGGAGCAGAAATGTCAGGTACTCGGTGAGGGGACACGGTGCCACCGTCACGGTGTCACCCTCACGGTGCCACCGTCACGGTTCCACTGTGACTGGTGTCCCACTCATGGTGTCACCGTCACGATCTCACCCTCATGGTGCCACCGTCACGTTGCCACTATTTTTGTGGAGCCTCACTTTTGGCAAAGTAATGGGCCAGGAGTGTCCGGGCAATTACAAAAAACTAATTTATTTTTTAATTAATGATATATGTGATTAAGAACACATGATGTTTACTAAATCTCTTCTTTTATATAAGATGTATTCATTAATATATTTTATTCTAAATAAAAATAAAAATGTATAAACATTAGTACATGAATTTAATTAAAATAATATCATTTTTTAAAACCACATTTAAAAATTTTTCTACAATGAATTATTATTTTTTTATCTAGAATATTGTATTTTTATATGAATAGATAAAATAATGAATTTTAGAAGAATGACTCTAATTAATATACCATTATATAATTGAGTAATAAAATGTTATATATATTTTAATTGATAACATATGTATTTACGGAATATTTTTATTCATATTGTAAAATAAAATTAATATCTAAAAAAACTATGTTTATCTTTATATAAATGTATTTTTTTTAATTCAAATAAAAGATATTTTTTGTTCTTTTCAATTAAATAATAATTATTTTCTTAAATTTATATTTTGGATTGATTTAAAATCAACATGCAAATTAAATGTTTCATAATAAAAAAATTTATGTATTAAATATACAAAATATTGTCAATAATATCCCACCCATGAACTTTAATTCTATAATACATATTTTCATGGAAACGATTTCTATACATTATATGTACTAATAATAAAATTATTTTTTCTAACTCATAGAGATATTAATTTATGATGTTCATTATATATTTCTAATAATCTTTCAAAAATTAATGTATATTTTAAATTTTTATTCCGATATTTATAATTAGTTATGGGAGGTGAAAGTGGAGTTAACATGGTAATTGTAAATTAGGGTAAGAGTGGATTAAAACTGTGATAAAAGACAAAACCTATGAAAAAAACATATGGTATCAAAAAGTGGTGGGAGGCTCAATCTTATCAATTTACACGCTATAAAATTGTTCAATTTTTGAGACATTATCCATGATTAATGGAATGAAATTATTGATAAGTGAATAGAATTTAAAAATTAGAAACTATATTTACATATAAAATAATCTCACTTTCTCCCCATATATCCACCTATTCCAATGATTAGATCAACAAAAACTGTATTATAAACTCTCTTAAACACCCTATATACACCCTTTATTCCCTATTATCACCAAAGGACAAAGCTATGAAGCATTTAGTAGTTCTCCAAATGGAAAACATCCATCAGAATGGGAATAATTCTAACCCAAATTTTCTTGTTTTTTTCTACATATAAAAAAATCATGTAACCTCTATCCATGAAGGCATGATAATATAAACATTTTTACTATGAGGATGAAACATAAAAAAAATATAATACAAATTTTATAAATTCCACTAAACTAAATTAGAAAAATGAAATTTTGTTTGTGAAGATAACTACCACTATTGATGTTGTGTTCAAAATTTCATCATCAACATAAACTAAATGTGAAAATTGATTATTTAATTAAAAAATATTATATTTATTATATTATTAAAATTATAAAATTATAATTCCTTAACATCAAACCTTGTCATATTCCATGGATAATGAATATATCGAATGTTCATATGGGAGGGTGAGTGCCTCAATGAAACGACATGTTTTTTTATGACCACCGAACATAAATAACATTAAAAATATATTCAGAATAAAAAACTTAATTTTTAACAACAATAATTTTCTCTAAGAATAATAATCATTATTCAATTTTTCTAACTAACATGAAATTATTTTACGAACTTCATCAACATTAAATAGACTTATAAAGGAACCTCTATTAATTTTTGGTAATTATCATATAACCTTTGAAATATTTTACATATTTTTAATGTGGAATAAGAAATAAATGAGAACTTCAAAGTTATAAATTTTATTGTGGTTAATATATAAAATGATTTTAAATTACTTAATTAAAAAAACCTTGGTTACCGAGGTAGGTTGAAACTACATTAATGAAAAATGATAAAATGTAATAAATAGACCAAACAATTAATTATATATTCATTCCATTCATGGGGTGATATTTAATTAAAAAATTTTTATAATTTTTAAAGATAATAAAAAGGATAGAGTTAACTAAGGCATAAAGTATTAGTTCAATTATACATCCTTTATGGCTGGTCGATTAGACATTCATGTTCATTTTCTCCATTTTACAAGAAGAAATTCACTTGAACTTCTTAATTTTTTTATAAATTTACATAATAAAAATACCTTGATTAATATCCATATCATTATTATTGTTATACAAATTTGTATTTACCTTAAAAATTACCACCTTAATATAAACCCAATTTAAGATTACATTCATATTTTTTGTCAATTTTCAAGCTTATATATAATGAAATGACCCAGATATCCCACCTAAACATTACGTAAATTACTACTTATATGGACCGAAGTGTTTCCCTAATCCACTTGATATAGAGACTAGAAACTATGAAGAAAATATAAATAAGATGGAATGGTTTTTATAATCTAATAACTAATCAAGAGAAATCAATATATTTGAATCAATAATTAAAATTTATTCCAATTACCTCATCAATACAAGTGCAACACAAGTATAAAGATTCATGTCCTAAAAATTATTAAAAAACTTGAGTATTCAAGAAACTATAATATAAACTTTCACAAGAACTCATCATAAAATGATGCTCAAATATTCCCCTGACCACCACCAACACCCAGGGTTTAACTGTCAAGAAAAAACACTACCATTGAGTTTTCCATTACCTTTTCATATACCTAGAAAAATAAAGTAATCAATTGACAATAGGAAAAGGTAGGGTGTGTAAATAAATAGCCCAATTAGATATCACTATGTATTATATAATAATCCACACCATGTAGACATCATATGGACAATTTTATGTAAATATAGATATTGAAAAAATTCCAAAATTCAATATAATAAATTATTTCAAATTTTTTTAATGGATAGCATAAAACAGCTATAAAACCAAATTTCATTCATAAACTACACAAATATCAATTTCCTTCATAAATGATAATAGTAAATATTATTATCAAAATTATCATGTATAAATAATTTTAATTTATATCATAATGATTATAGAACTCTAGGATAGTTATATAAATGTTCAAGGACCCTCACACATCTCATTGAAATATCACTTCATGTGTGACACGTCCCTTGATCATAGTCACATGGGGAATTACATAACATCAAAAAAAATTAAACTTTTTGACCTCCTACAGTTTATAAAATTTTAATCATCAATAAAAATCATGGTGTTTATAATAGATTCATATAATTCATATCCTATACTGCCCACCTGATTACCATGGCTCATTTGTTTTTAGAAACACCTAGAGATCATATGAAATATTTCTCCTTAAATCAATTTCATTCAAAATATTATAAAAAATTAATCCCAGATATTAAATGAAAATTAATATGATATATCATTATAACATATAGATAAATTATATATTATTAATAAGAATACTAACATTTTTTAGAATATAACTTGTAAAGTCGTTATATGATTTTGGAAAACTTTTTCTTAATAAATGTTTTCTATATAAAATTTTTAAAAAATAAAATTATTCATTTATACCACTTTAATAAATTGTGTTTGAATAAAATTATATCATTTTGAAATCATCATATCAAATTTATAATAAAATTAACCATTTATAATTTTCTGAAATGTTTTATTTTTCAATGAATAGTGAAAATATTGATATTTATAGAAAAATGTCTATTATTTTCAAGAACATTATTGTCACAACCTATTATAGGTTATTTTTAAAACATAACTACATCATTTTAATTTAAATATAAACCAATAAATGTTATTGGAATCAACATTATAAGCCAAATTATTATTAAATATATTATTCTTAAAATGTACTTTTTAAAAAAATTGTTGTCTTGTTTCATGGGTCTGATTTTAATTTAAATTCATTCAATAATGTTAATAGAATTTGACATAATTTATATTATATTTATAATCTAGAGTGTCAAATTGTGTATATATTTTTATTTAACTTCATTTCATTTTGAATAGTAATGTTGGTAAATAATTTTCACATCATTTTGCATAAAACAGTTATAAAATATTAAAATATTTGGAAAGACATTAAAATTAATCTAATACTTGAATTTTTACTGTTTTTTGAGAAAATTTCAACCATTATCATCCATGTATATAAAATATATCCACATGGTTCCTTTTTTCTATGAAATTTAAATTCATATTATTATATTAAAAGACCAATATAATATCATTATATCGACCACTACATCTCCACATATTTTTTTCATGGATAAAATGAGAATTGTTTTATTATAGATTGTTTATTTGATAAACGATTTAATTTTTTATCATGAAAATTTTCATTAATTTTTATTAATTTTATAATTACCATAAATTTATACACAACACCTACACAATGGTTATTAAAATATTTGAAAATTTAAATAAATGATAATAAATATATTAAAATTAACAAAATATTGATTAATTATTGAGTTCTAGGAATTTTATTTATAAATATAAAAATATATGTAGATTATATATGTATATATTGGAATTCTAAAAAAATATTGATGAACTTAAATGCAATGAAATTAAATAGTTCTAGAAAATAGTAGTATTGATATTTATAAATTAAAAATATTTAATTAAATGAAAAAAATTTCATAAAAAAGTAATAGTAATAAAAATTAATTGTGTATTATTAAATATCATCCATGATGAATTTAAGTATTTAATTTCATTTTATAGTTTCTTTATCAAAGCTCAAATATTGAAAAATAAATACCATGGTAATACTCAAAAGTGTTGTCAGTGAGTTGCGGATAAGATATATGGGTGAAAATAACCAAATGATTTAAAAAATATATATATGATGATTTATACTCATACCCATCTTATATTATAATTATATAAATTATTATTTATTTTTATTTTATAGTAAAAATATATTGATTTAATAAATTATGTAATTCAATGAGTGGAACTCCTCTAACATGAGTGTGGAATACCTCTTCTCCACTCTTATAAAACTATTTTACCCTTCCAAATAATGTAATACATACCATATTACCATCCTACCTTCTATACCCTCATATTTTAAATTCTAGTCTTCCCAGAATTACATCGTTTCAATGCTTATGGTGTAAGGAATATTTTGTTTTTCAATTAGAGGTACCAATCATAATATAAAAAAATCTATTCATTTTTTCATATATAAACTACAAATCTATGTTATTCATCGTTAATTAATAAAATCAATTTCCTAAATATAAAAAAAAAATTATTATGATTATTAAAATAAATTTATTCATTGTATTTTCATTAAATGTTAATTTAAATTATTGATTGTGTGTATGTATTGACAAAAACCACCATATAGAGGTAAAATTTATTTTCCATAACTATCATTAATTGATGGTTAATTGTATGTGTTTAATTTTTATATATAAAATTTAAGGAATAATTTTTAATAGAGTGATAATATTAAACATACTTTCTCCCCATACAATCTATAAGAAAATCCTAACATCGCTCATACGTACGTATAGACCTCCACCTCATCAAACTGATGTGATTTTTTTAATTAAATAATTTAACGTGTTAAAACAGAAATTTATTCGATAAATATATAAGATATATATATATTATATTATATTTAATTATTATTTTTTATTTTTATTTGCTTTTATTTTCTTCTATTAATCGAAATTTGAAAACAATAGTCATGTATACGTATGACAAAACCTCTCTAAGAATATGGTAATTCATTTTTATATCTTAATAATTTATGGATGAAAATAAATATATCCAAAATAAATATATAAGATAATTATAAGATAGTCAATATTTAAGAGATATTGGGATCATGGTGAATATTCAGGGAAAGAAACTGTTTAACCAATTGATACAAGAAAATGAGTTAGTAAACACTAAAAATTGATGATTTTATTAAAAATTATAAACAAATAAGTATTGAAATGTAATAATGTAATATATTATAAGTATTTATGTAGGTCTATAATATATTTATAAAAATTTTAATGTTATTAGATGGGATTTTAAAGACATATAAAAACAAGTGGGTCTTGTGGTTAAGGTATATTTGAGAATCTATTCATTATTTAAGACTTTTTATGATTTAAAATCATCTTGGAAAATATATAATATTTCTATAAAAATACTAATATAATTTATTCTCATATTCTTATTAATAATTTTTTTTATTTCTATTCATTTTTTAGTGATATTTAACCAATATAATAAATAATCATTTTAATCAAAAGTAACATTGTGTTTTATTTGGTTGGGATTTGTTGTCTTCTTTTACCATATTTCCATTAAAATAGTCCCAATATGGTTTTCAATGTTATTATATTTTTCATTTAAGTCATTTTTAACCATCCTATTCATTACAAAAAAAATATTTCAATGGAATATTCTTATTATTTTCATAATGTGGTAGTTTATACGTGTTTTTATAAAATATGAATTTTATCCTTATTTTAAATTAATCGGTAGGAACATTTTTCCTCATTGTCTTTACCATCCAATAAATTGAAAGATTAATTAAATATTTTCAAGATTATTTGAAATTAAATTTTTTCCATAATCATATAAATATTTTATAAAATTAATATTTTATAAAAATGTGAAAATAGAAATTTTCATCACTAATGTTTAAAATGATTATTATTCTATTTTTATTCATCTTCAACAACAATGATTTATTTTCCAAATGATCTAATAGGGATATATTTTAATTATACCATATGTATCCTATTTAAGAATTTTTTATGGTACGATTGGCAAGAATGTATTGTCATTATGTATGTGAGTAATTTAGATACATGAAATTTTTAATTATTAAAGATTTTCAATTATGTTCTGTTGTTCATTCATTTGATGAAGGAAATGGAAAAATTAAGTGTTGGTTAGGGACCATATTTATATTTTCCTGCAATGAATTAGTAGGCCTCATGAGTAATAAGTGGTTTCTTATAAGGACATTGATTTAACAATTTCAATATGATGTATTTTCATGAGGCCTGGAAAATAAGTTTTATATGGGTCTCCTTCCCTCATTTTGAAAATTTAATAAACGTTACTGTGATTATTTGAATAGTTATTTCATTCATGAATAGGATTCAATCACATGTGAATTTTTTTTGATAAATTTTTATGATAATTTTTTCAATAATTTTATTCATTGTTTGATGTATTCTATAATATCATCCCATATTTGAATTTACATACTAAGCACTATGATACCACATTTTTAATGTTTCCTTTACTCAAGATCCTATTATGTTTATTATGAATAATATTGAAGTATTTTATAGTGGGAATAATGATTTTATAAATAGAAATAATTTGTTGTATTTTATGTTTGAGAATGTAATATGGGAATCGAGTGTGTATATAGTTTACCATGATTGATAATCCACTTATCCCTTTTGGATTTCATCACATTTATTTAGTATAAATGAAATAATGTTACAACCACCTAAAGGATTCTAGGTTTTTTGCCTGTATAGTCTGTATTAGAAGATTTTTTAATAAAATCCTTGGTAACTGTCCATAATTATGTATCTTTTAGGGAACTTATCCCTATAACCATCGTCAATAATATTCCCCAAAAAACCAATCTTCTAATTTTTATATTAGCTAAACAAAAATTTTAAATTAATGTTATGAATTTCATTACTTATTAATTTGATTAATTTATTAAAAATGTTTTGATATAATCATATAAATTACACTTGTTAGAAATTCCGTCTAAGATATAGGGTTGGGATTAATATAAATGCACAAATTATTTGTATGTATTTCACTATTTTTTATTAAAATGAAGATGAATCTTGAACTAAACATATTATAACTAAATTTTAGGTAGTTTGTGTAGAGACCCGAAGCATAACGTACATGGACATTACATTACATTTGCGGAATACATAGTACATAATAAAAAACACACACACAAGGATCGTAATAGTTTAGTGTCTCTGGAAACTCGGAATATAATCTTCTAATCGTGGTGAAAGATCTTCAAAATCTCCCATAAAGATCTTCCTTTTTTTTACCTAAAAACTTTGTTTATATCCTGGGGAAAAGAAAACATAAAAGGGTGAGCTCAAATGCTCAGTAAGGGTAAACAAAAGAAATATCAATCACATCATATACATAAGCACATAACTTTTGGAAATCTTAACCTGCAAAAGAGATCATAATTTCATAACATGGGGTAAATCATGGCAGTGAAATGTAATCAAAATAATCATAACCTAAAACATGAAACTTTGTGTAATTCACACATAATCATAGTGAATAATTTCTTGTTAGTCAATACTCATTGCCAAGACTATCTTAGTGGACAAAGTCCCTTTCTGAATCGAGTATCCCTCGTTTCAGTCCTGTTTCACTGAACCGGTATAACCTACCGTTCTAGCCCTGTCTATCTCATGAGATATAAAATCTTTACCCAATGCATTGGAGGGAGATATAGGTCCCACCCATCTTATAATTAATCCTTTCTTATGTGTGCCACATAATCATAAACCATACATCATAGTGTAACCCATGTAATAAAAATGGGATTCTTAAACAACATGACATCATAAAACAATTCATATAAGATAAAGGAATTCATAAAAATGTTTCCATCACAACATAATCAAATCCATATAATAATAGGGATAAAAACAGAACCCTTTTATTATCTTAGATGGAAAATATTTTTGATAAAATACTTGAACTCCATTCTTGAGAAAAATATCCTTTCTACTTCAAAAACATTGTTTCCTTTCATAACATGTCATACGACATTAAAATAAAAGAAGTTGATTAAAAATAAACTTGAAAACTTGTAAAGGAAGCTTCTTGGAAATAATGTTTTAAAAATCCATTCATGCCGTATAAGTTAAAAAAAACATTCTTTGTACTTTTTTCGAAAAAGTCAAAAAGTACCTCGTACAAAAAACGACAAAAGATTCCTTTGATACATATTACTAAAAACTCACCGAAGGGTAAAAATGGATTTAAACAATTGTAGGTGGATGGAAATAATATTACATATTGATGAAACATGGATGTGGATGATAAAATACATCCCAGTAAATACTTACGAATATACAATATCAGATAAAAATGAGATTGTGATATTTCCCTTACCTTAGGTCCGATTTTGCTTCGTATGTGTCCGAACATCCTCTTCTTTGAAGCGCCTCTTTGAGACCTCCTCTTAGGGCACTTAAATTGGTCTTTGAGGAAGACCAGAACCTCTAGGATGTTTCTAGGGAAGTGGAGAAGAGATTTTGGCAGGGGTTTTCCGAGCTTGAGTGCTCAAATTGGTGTGAGGAGGAGGGGGAGGAGGTGTCCTTTTATAAGGGAGGAGAGGGGCACCTTAGGAATATCTCAAAATATTATTTTATATTAAAGTGAAAAAATCGGTTTATAATGGTTACAAAGGGTCTTATTTCGAAGCTAATGTGGGGATGGGTCGAAATCCTATCATCCAATATGATTTAGACAAGTTTAGGGTATTAGTTTAACCTTATCAATTAGATTTAACTCTATGTTAAATAATTTAACTTTTACCGTGTCTTTTTGTTTTCTTTCACTATATGGTTTATACACTTACTATAACATGCCAAACGAACCCCAAATTGTATATTATTAATACATATATCCTTATCTAAGTCATTTGGCCGAACCTTAGATTTTTAGGAATAAAATAACAATTAATAATATAATATTTTATTTAAATACTATTTTGTGTCAATTTTGACACTATTTGATACATGATTTTTTTGAAAAGTCATAAAAGAATTATATGTTCGAAACAAGTTTATTAAATCAACACTAATATATCATAGTAACCTAGAAAATTAGTGGAATTCATAAAAAGTCTCAAATCACATTTATTTTGGTATTTATAATATCAATTATGTCAATATTTAATTAATAAGATAATTACTGCATCATCTTTGGGTCATATATAAATTAAATTATTTTATGTCTAAAAATTACAAATAAAATACCATCATGTAGGAAATATTTTTATATTTCTAATGAATATTTACAATCTAATTTATCTTATGTAAAACCCTATATTAAAAATGTTTTAGTAAATAAACTTTGATTTTGACTCTTTTAACTCTTCTTTGAATTAAATAATAATAAATGTCCTAATCTAATCCAAGGGGGCCTAAATGGTCATATTTTATTCCTAATCTTGTTTTTGGTCGAATTAAACTTGTCCAATAGAATTAGAACATGTGTTAGGGTAATAATAATATCATTTTTACCCTTAATTACCCTATTTACTATTAACCATGGTAAATAAAAGTAAAAAGTTACTATTCACCAAAAAATATTTTCATCTCATTGAACCACATTTTTCTTATTGACATCAACCGTGTTTCTCGGATTTTTGAAATTCCATTCACAGAAGTGGTAAAATTATGATTTATGAAGAAATTAATTTTTTTAACTACCACTTAGTAGTTTCACTATTCATCATAAATTGATGTTTTTCAGAACAAAGCCAAAATTTCATCCTAAGCTATATTTCATATTCCGAATTCAAAAATGAAGTCTATTTTTACCAAATTCATATCATAGAAGTTGCATTCATTAATTTTATAATTAAATCCCGCTGTTAAAACCAAGAGCGTGTTTTTAAGAAACAATATCTATCAAAAGATTGACACTTGTTTATGTCTAGTTTAAATGTGAAATTACATCCAATGACCAACATTGTATTAAATTGTAAAAATATATTCTAAATATACTTTAAAACCAGTCAAATTAATAATTTATCACTATTAATTATTTCGATTAAAAAATTTGTTTTTAATTATAATTTAGTAATTTTCACTATTAATCAGAATATGAAAGTTATCCAAAAAGTACAAAAATTTCACCTTAGGATAAATTCGATACTCCGAATCCAAAAATTAAGTTCATTTTGAAAAATAAGATTTACAGAATTTCAAAAAGTGGTTATTACTATTCAAACGGCTAGTTTTAATAATATTTTAATAGAATATCGTTGTTTAGTGAAACTCAGTATTGCGTACTACACACGCTATCGAGGAAGGTTGCGATTGCGTGTAATGCAAGGCAAGTCAAGGATGCCTGTTGTGCAAGCTCCTTTTGGTGTAGCGTACAACACAAGACATTAATAAAATTAAAAAGAATATTTTTCATAAAATCTCGGGTTGTTACATTTTACCCCCCTTAAAATGAATTTCGCCCTCGAAATTCGTTGGGGTTATAAATGGTTTACTATTAGAAAGTTTATTTAATAGAAACCCACATCGTAAAAAGGAATATCAAAACCAATCTTTAAAAACAAGAGTATGAAACTTAACGGTTACCCAAATAAACTAATCACTGGGTTTCCACATAGGTGAAAATATGGATATGGAAGAGAAATCTAACCATCATGTTCTGATGGAGAGTGGTAGAGAACATGGCTATGGAAAATCCATTAATCACAAAGCCATAAATTTGTGACGATCTAAGGTACCATCTCATTCATCAGATATAAGATCACTAGGACAACATTTTTGGTTTTCAAGATCGTTTCCCTAAAGTTAAATAATTTGAATTAGAATAAATACTTACTTTATTTTGGTACAATTTCACTGTTGTTCGTGCCTTGAACAATTTCCACTTCATTTCTTAAATAAATGAAGTTGAATTTGTTATTCGTGAAGTGTTAGCAGATCATGTGATAGAATGATGGGTCATTCCATCTGTCTCAAACAAAAGGTTAGAAAAAATTGTATACATAAGTCGATCTATAGTGAGATTAATCATATATGGTTCCTAAAATGGACATATACTTCATATATCATACTGATTAATATAATTAAACTAGTTTCTACTAAACAGGGACTTCCTGTAGGCCAGTGGTAGGCAATAAAGGCCAGTCGCACTTCGGTTGTGGGTTCGATTTCCACAGCCTTGTCTGACGCGATGGGCTGTCGCCCGTCCTGCAGGTTGTCCATTTTCTAAAACTATATTACTATAACATCCCATCAATAATATCAAAAAAAACTTCTATCCTTAAACAATACTAACTTATGTCCAACATAATCCATTCCAATCTTTAGGCTTATCCATAATACTGCAGTCCACTCTCATAACATAGTGAAAACGATTACCAGAGATTTAACACCATCGTCGATCCCCATATATCATAAGAAATGTTTTGTTGGTCACATTCCAAACATTCAAAGTCCTTAATCATGTATTCTCTTGAATAACTTAGTGAAAACATGAATGCAGTTTAAAGTTAAAACTTTCGACATACCAAAATCCTCAAAATTATATATACTAAAACCATGATATCACTTAGTCCTTATATCAATCATGAGCTCATGAATACTATTAAACATTTCATTTTCTCGTTTTCCCTTCATTATCCGCATATCATCTTATTTCCAAAAAAAATATCTCAATCACATTGAATACCACATCAATAAATATTTCAATACTCAATGATACAACATTATTTTGGAATCCCATTACATAAACACTTAATCATTCCACCACATCGTTGTCATATTCAACATTGCCAATAGTGATCGCATGTGACTTCCCTTTGTCCTTTTCCTTCAGTGGTTGCTCATGTTGATCATCACTAACCCTTGGATTAGGGCATTTATTAGCATAATGACCCATTTCCTTGCACTTGAAGCATTGAAGTGTTGATGGTGCGTTCTCTGCAGTGTTTGATTTATTCACATCATTAGAACCCCTTTTCCCATTACTTCGACACACAGCTGCTCGATGACCTTCTTTTACACACTTAAAACATTGTCTAGTCCCTTTAAGACAATCTCCACCATGCTTCTTTCCACACTTTGTGCATAAGGAAACATTCATCTTCCTTTCACCATTATTCTGAGATTTCTCCTTGAACTCCATCTTTCGTTTCTTGTCAAAACCATGAGATGGATATGTAACACCAACTTCCATTTCTACCTTGATAGCACAACGCACAATTTCTTCATAGCTACTGAAGTCTCTTATATCTAATGCCCTTCGAAGACTTGGTTTTAAGCCACTGAAAAATCGATCAACTTTACTTTCAGGTTGGATGATAATGCCAGATGCATACATTGCAAGTCTTGTAAAATTCGCTTCGTATATACCAACAGATTCATCATCCTTTTGCTTTATTTCAAGAAACTCCTTCTCCATCTTTGTTCAAAGAATACGAGGGAAGTACTTATTGAAAAATAAGTTCTTGAACTCGTCCCATTCCATGGACTCAATTTCATCTCTTTGCCTTGTATTCTTGATAAGATTCCACCATTGATCAGCTTCACCTTCCAAACGATATACTGCTAAGATGACTTTATCATGTTCAGAACATTGAAGAACTGAAAATATCTTTTCAGTGGTACTGATCCATTGTTCAGAAACAAGTGGATCAGAAGACCCACTGAAAGAAGGTGGACGTTGCCTCATGAAGGACTCAATAGAATATTATTCCCATCTCTGCTCATTTGGAAGTCCAGAATGATTCATAGCTTGTGTAAGTATAGCAATAAGATTTTGCACTCCATCTCCCATAACATTTGTTTGTTCAGGAGGGCAATCATTGCATTGTCCATTGCATTGATCAACACGGTTCCTTCGGGTTCCAGCCATCGTCTAAAACCCAAAAAGAATAGTGTGAGAGGCAAAAAACATGCTAGGGAAAACAACATAGTAAAGGGGGAGTACCCTTAATATCTAAAATCTTAGGTTAAATTCTAAGATCGTTACCGTAGTTCTAGGACCATATCCTATACGTATACTTATCCTTAGGGACATCCCTAGACATACCTTAGAAATATCTCTAGGGATCTCACTAACATTTTCGCATCCTAGTTTCCAAAGGTTGACTAAACCTTTCCTCTGATACCAACTGTAGAGACCTGAAGCTTAACATACATGGACATTACATTACATTTGCGGAATACTTAGTACATAACAAAAAACACACACAGAAGGATCGTAATAGTTTAGTGTCTTTGGAAACTCGGAATATAATCTTCTAATCGTGGTGAAAGATCTTCAAAATCTCCCATAAAGATCTTCCTTTTTTTTACCTAAAACATTTCTTTATATCCTGGGGAAAAGAAAACATAAAAGGGTGAGCTCAAATGCTTAGTAAGGGTAAACAAAAGAAATATCAATCACATCATATACATAAGCACATAACTTTTGGAAATCATAACCTGCAAAAGAGATCATAATTTCATAACATGGGGTAAATCATGGCAGTGAAATGTAATCACAATAATCATAACCTAAAACATGAAACTTTGTGGCATTCACACATAATCATAGAGAATCATTTCTTGTTAGTCAAGACTCATTGAAAAGACTATCTTAGTGGACAAAGTCCCTTTCTGAATCAAGTAACCCTCGTTTCAGTCCTGTTTCACTGAACCAGTATAACCTACCGTTCCAGCCCTGTCTATCTCATGAGATATAAAATCTTTACCCAATGCATTGGAGGGAGATATAGGTCCCACCCATCATATAATGAATCCTTTATTATGTGTGCCACATAATCATAAAACATACATCATAGTGTAACCCATGTAATAAAAATGGGATTCTTAAACAACATGACATCATAAAACAATTCATATAAGATAAAGGAATTCATAAAAATGTTTCCATCACAACATAATCAAATCCATATAATAATAGGGATAAAAAAGAACCCTTTTATTATCTTAGATGGAAAATAATTTTGATAAAATACTTGAACTCCATTCTTGAGGAAAATATCCTTTCTACTTCAAAAACATTTTTCCTTTCATAACATGTCATACGACTTTAAAATAAAAGAAGTTGATTAAAAATAAACTTGAAAACTTGTAAAGGAAACATCTTGGAAAAAATGTTTTAAAAATCCATTCATGCCGTATAAGTTAAAAAAACATTCTTTGTACTTTTGTTGGAAAATTCAAAAAGTGCCTCGTACGAAAAACGACAAAACATTCCTTTCATACATATTACTAAAAACTCACCGAAGGGTAAAAATGGATTTAAAAAATTGTAGGTGGATTGAAATAATATTATATATTGATGAAACATGGATGTGGATGATAAAATACACCCCAGTAAATACTTACGAATAAACAATCTCGGATAAAAATGAGATTGTGATATTTCCCTTACCTTAGGTCCGATTTGCTTCGTATATGTCCAAACCTCCTCTTCTTTGAAGCGCCTCTTTGAGACCTCCTCTTAGGGCACTAAAATTGGTCTTTGAGGAAGACCAGAACCTCTAGGATGTTGCTAGGGAAGTGGAGAAGAGATTTTGGCAGGGTTTGTCCGAGCTTGAGTGCTCAAATTGGTGTGAGGAGGTGGGGGGGGGGGAGGTGTCCTTTTATAAGGGAAGAGAGGGGCACCTTAGGAATATCTCAAAATATTATTATATATTAAAGTCAAAATCGGTTTATAATGGTTCCAAAGGGTCTTATTTCGAAGCTAAAGTGGGGATGGGTCGAAGTCGTATCATCCAATAGGATTTAGACAAGTTTAGGGTATTATTTTAACCTTATCAATTAGATTTAACTCTAAGTTAAATAATTTAACTTTTACCGTGTCTTTTTGTTTTCTTTCACTATATGGTTAATAAACATACTATAACATGCCAAACTATCCCCAAATTGTATATTATTAATACATATATCCTTATCTAAGTCATTTGGCCGAACCTTAGATTTTTAGGAATAAAATAACAATTAATAATATAATATTTGATTTAAAAACTATTTTGTGTCAATTTTGACATTATTTGATACATGATTTTTTTGAAAGTCATAACAGAATTATATGTTCGAACCAAGTTTATTAAATCAACACTAATATATCATAGTGACGTAGAAAATTAGTGGAATTAATAAAAAGTCTCAAATCACATTTATTTTGGTATTTATAATATCAATTATGTCAATATTTCATTAATAAGATAATTACTGCATCATCTTTGGGTCATAAATAAATTAAATTCTTTGATGTCTAAAAATTACAAATAAAATACCATCATGTAGGAAATCTTTTTATATTTATAATAAATATTTACAATCGAATTTTGCTTATGTAAAACCATATATTAAAAATGTTTTAGTAAATAAACTTTGATTTTGACTCTTTTAACTCTTCTTTGAAATTAATAATAATAAATGTCCTAATCTAATCCAAGTGGGCCTAAATGGTCATATTTTATTCCTAAGCTTGTTTTTGGTCGAATTACACTTGTCCAATAGAATTAGAACATGTGTTAGGGTAATAATAATATCATTTTTACCCTTAATTACCCTGTTTACTTTTAACTGTGGTAAAAAAAAGTAAAAAGTTACTATTCACCAAAAATTATTTTCATCTCATTGAACCACATTTTACTTACTGACATCAACCGTGTCTCTCGGATTTTTGAAATTCCATTCACAGAAGCGGTAAAATTAAGATTTATGAAGAAATTATTTTTTTAACTACCACTTAGTAGTTTCACTATTCATCAAAAATTGATGTTTTTCAGAACAAAGCCAAAATTTCATCCTAAGCTATATTTCATATTCCGAATTCAAAAATGAAGTCTATTTTACCAAATTCATATCATAGAAGTTGCATTAATTAATTTTATAATTAAATCCCGCTGTTAAAACAAAGAGTGTGTTTTTAAGAAACAATATCTATCAAAAGATTGACACTTGTTTATGTCTAGTTTAAATGTGAAATTACATCCAATGACCAACATTGTATTAAATTGTAAAAATAAATTCTAAATATACTTTAAAACCACACAAATTAATAATTTATCACTATTAATTATTTCGATTAAAAAAGTTGTTTTTAATTATAATTTAGTAATTTTCACTATTCATCAGAATATGAAAGTTATCCGAAAAGTACCAAAATTTCACCTTAGGCTAAATTCGATACTCCGAATCCAAAAATGAAGTTCATTTTGAAAAATATGATTTACAGAATTTCAAAAAGTGGTTATTACTATTCATAACGGCTAGTTTTAATAATATTTTAATAGAATATCATTGTTCAGTGAAACTCAGTATTGCGTACTACACACGCTATCGCGGAAGGTTGCGATTGCGTGTAATGCAAGGCAAGTCAAGGAAGCGTGTTGTGCAAGCTCCTTTTGGTGTAGCGTACAACACAAGACATTAATAAAATTAAAAAGAATATTTTTCATAAAATCTCGGGCTGTTACAGTTTGATAATGTTACGACCAAGAGAAATCTACCTATATTTCAACATGTCATTTCTCAATGCATTGTAATGTTGTTCACCATTTCATGACACAATAAACTCTATAATTCAAGGGAACCAAAATTATATTTAAAACAGATCACTGGATATGTTCCCTAGAAATTATTTATCATTACATTGGATATAAATAATGGAAATAGGTTTTCATGCTATTAAATCATCTCATTGGTGATGTGAATCATCGATTCTCACTGATTCATAAGACTAAGGATTTGGAAGAAATTGAGATCATTTTTTAGATTTATTTTATTGTTAAATCATTTATAAAATTCATTTCCTAATAGAGAATAATTAGATTTGGTCATAAAATTGTGTTATTTCTAAGTCATTTTGAAGTAGAAAATATAGTTATGTTAGAAGATATCATTACAAGGATATAAAATAATATTTTGAACTATGTGTATTACCCATGCAATATGATTTAACATTTATTAAATTGGTTTATCCCAATCTGTTAGAGGGAACTAGTTTCCCAATAATTCTCATAATAGGAGGATACAGTATCATGTGCTATCATAATATGGAACAAATTGGTTGTTCCCTTTTTCATTGAACACGTAGGATCTGAGTTATTTATAGAATAATAATTATCATTTCTATTAATAGTTATGAATAAGATATTATTTTTTAAATTAAATGGGATTATTTGTATGATAACATACTCAAGACTCAACAATGGGTTTCTTTGAAATCTTATGTTGCACACAACATTGAGTTATACTAAAAATAATATAATATTATTATTATTTTAAATAGTAGTTAACACCAAGTATTTGTATTGGTGGGAATGAACATAACTAAATAAAAATTTTTAACATATTTTTTAAATATTTTTACATTAATACAATTAATATTAGAGGCTTAAAATAAGAATGAATCCAATTTTACGCATAAAATACTCTAATATTTTTAAAAGGTCGATTTACCACCTGTTGATGGGAAAAAAATTCAATCTAGTTTTTGTCACATTTATATGTTATATTTGAAAAAATAAACATATTATATAGAATATGGAAATCAAAAATAACTTTGGAAAAATTTTTTGTATTTTTCTGTTAATGTTTATTTTTTAATAAATAGTGAAAAATATTGTATTTTAATTCAAAACTGCATTTTCATCTAACATATTTATATAGATAGATTATCCTTTTTATTGGTTTTAAAGTGTAATTAGATTATGTTATTATCATTTAATACAATTATGGTCATTGTAATTAATTTAAAATTTAAATAGAATGTAAACGCATGTCAATCTTTTGATAGTTATTACTTCTTAAAAACATGCTTTCTGGTTTTGAAAACATGAATTAATTTTAAATTAATTACGGAAAATTCTGTGTTTTGAATTTGGGAAAAGGGATTCCATAATTTGAATCATTGGGTCCAAATTTTTTAAATATGTATCTTTTATTTTTGGACATTATGAATTGAAACTTTAGTAATTATTTTACTTACCATAGTTAAAGGGTAAATATGGTAAATCGGGGTAAAAAAATAATACAATAAAAATATAAAACCACCATAAAAATGTCTTAATCCTATTGGATGATATATTTAGAACCAATTTCATACTTGGGTTGATTTTGGGACCCCATGGATCCACTTGGGTGTGATAAGAACATTTTATAATAATTAATTTAAAATAATGGGAAAAATAACATAAACATGTATCTTTTCGTAAAACAATTTTTATATGGGGTTATATAAGTGATATATTGGACTATAAATAAAAATTAAAAATATAATAATCTTTCCTATGTCATTAAATTTTATTTATAAATTTTAGACATTAAATAAAAAAATTTAATTATGACATAATGATGATCAAGTTATTGCTTCATTAATAAAGGATTCAAATAAATGATATTATAAATGTTAATATAAATGTAATATTAATATTTTGGTAAAATCCATCAATATTCATGATGATATTTCCAAATTATATTTTTATTAATGATGTTTTTTCGAATAAATAATGTTGTTATGGTTTTTAAAAAAATCATGATATGAATAGTGTCAAAATTTACATCATTCATATATTAAAATATAAAATATTTTCATAAATATTATAAATTTCTAAAAAAATATATATTCCCCAAAATATTTATTATAAGTCTAAAATTTTATTATTGACTCTTTTGTTGGATATTTTTCAAGATTTTGTAACTATTTTCATTCTCAAAGAGTCAAAGGCTTGGTAAAACCGTAAGAGTAAAAAAGGGATAAATAAAAAAGATAAGGATTAAAAATATATCCAAAACCTATCTAATTAATATTGGATGATTTTATTTAGACTTATATTTATCTTATATTTTAACTAAATTAATTTTTACTCATTTTTAAACAATATAGAATTTATAAGAAATTATTATTTGCAGACTTTGATAAATTGCATCTCCTCCCTCTTATAAAAAGACATCACCTCTACCCACATAACATACACCTATCAAGCCAAATGTATTATATAATTTCTTCCAAAAAAATCCCAATATACCTCCCTTAATTATAAAATAATTACCTTGGGATTAATACAATTAAATATATAATTTTGGTTCAAATCAAAGGGAGTAACACGTTACTGAGGGAGCGTCTTCTCTAATATTCTTTTCCATTATTTTACTTCCCTACTTCTTATGATATTATTATTCTTAGATTACATAATAACACTATTTTATTCAATATACTAGGATGTTTTTCTAATAAGGATTCTAACTAAACTTACACACACCCCCATCCAATGGATACATACATATCGTTTTTGTGTACAACGAACCACTTCCTCACGAAACGATTATTGGTCAATTTTACCGTACCACCCCTCATGGTGGACATTATGATGGAAATGTATTTATATGTGATATATATTATATTTATATTAACTCTATGCGTCATTATTTTTCATTTAAATCATACCATTATGCTTTCCCCATTGTGTAAATACAATAATTTCATTTGAGGAAGTGCGGACTACCGCCCGCTCAAAGTGACATGACTCGTTCAAGGAATACATGGAATGTTTAAAGAATGGAATTAATGAAATTATTTAACATAAATAAAATATGATATTATAATTGAATTATAATGTACCTATGTATCATTTTGTTTTCAATCCATTAAATTTGGAAAATAAATGAAAGTATCATTCATGCATACATACGGCTTACTGTCTCCATGAATGGTGTGTTTCATTTCATATCTCAAAATGTTATGTAATATTATAAATACATATATATATATAATGGATATATATGATATTTAAATCATGAATAAAATTATATATATAATTTACTTCTGACAACAAGGATAATTATTAATTATAACAAGTTCATTTTTGAAACAAGTACCGAACATCGACAAAATGACCGATATGAATCTAAATAATTATGAAATTTTTATAACATTATGATATGTAATATAAAATGAATAATAAAACTAAAATAGGATTCGATGCAATTATAAATTAATCACTGGTTATTATTCATAAATATAAATTATGAACGAAAAAAGTCAGACTCAATGTAAGGGACTTTGTCTCAATCTCTATTCATTGAGTCATATTTTGGTTTATACATGACCTTTTTTATATGTTGTATAATTGTACCCTTTTTCTTTAAATTTATGTCAACAATTATTAAAATTAATCTTTTGTTTTACAAAGTGTTTTACTAAATGTAAATGTGAATGTTTCTTTTTAATGTAAACATGACAATGACCTTTTCACCACCGCAAGAATTTATTTATATTCAGATTCCATGACAATATTTAATTTTTTTAAAAAATAATAAATAAAAAAATACCATTTTATGTATTTTGGTATTGAAAATTATTTTGAGAAATAATTAATTATGCTGATATCTTGAAATGATATATTTTGATTTGAAATATGGAAATGTTATCTTTCCATTATTCTTGATTTATGTGTTATAGATATGTTATGGTTCATTGGAATTATTTATATATATTAGTGATTCTATGATAATCCAAGTGCAGGTGTGCCCGAGATAGCTCTCGAATGCATTGGGTAACATGGGGGAGGTAAACATTTATATTTATCCTAAATTATTTAGGGAATATACTGTGATGGGTATTCTAAATGTAACTACATATGTAGCTGTAAAAGCTACAATGTAAGTATTTTATAGATTCTATAAGTTACCTTTATGATTTACTATTTCTATGTGTTATTAATATATCTTATGATTTCAAGATGTATGCTAAAGCCCTTATGATTTATGATTGAGGAGTATGATTTCATGATTTGTATTTATTCATGGAATAATTTTTCTTCCCTTATTTTATATCCCTTACTGAGATTTTTATGATCATCCCATGTTTTGAAAAAAAAATCATAGGTTATAATGAAGGGTAAGAGAAAGGAATAATTCAAGAATATTTTTATCAAGAATGGAAATATTATTTTATTTAAAGAGTTTTATTTTTGGGAAAAATCAGATAGAGTATATGTGTTTACATTGTATTGTTTGACATGTAATGTAATAATTATGGCCTAATTCTCTAAAACTCTAAACTTTAAAAGGTATTTAATGTGAAAGAAAGAAAATTATTGATAAAAAATCTAGTTTATGTAATTTTTAAGGCTAGGCCTTACATTTGGTATCATAGGTCGCTTAAAAATACTTTAAGAGTTATGATATTGTTAAATTAATATTAATAAATTATTTTTACTTTATAGTAAGATTAAAATGATATAGCATTTGAAGATTAATATGTTGCTTTTTCTATGATGGATGTGTCTTCATAATTGTTTTCTTGTATAGGAAACAATGTAGTAATGATGGGAAGTCATCAATTGGAAAACAACCATCAGAACCAAAAACATGAGATGGTTGGAATCAGAACTGAACAATTTGTTGCAATGATGGAACAATTTACTCAGGCTAAAAATGGTGGTGGTATCCATGCATGATATCATCCATATCAACCATAAAGGAACATGTTAGTAGTAGATCATTTTATTAGGAAACATCCCCCATCATTTAGAGGATCATATGACCTTGTATTAGCTAAAGGGTGGCTGAAAGCACTGGAAAAGATTTTCTATGTCACGGGGTATTCAGAACATCAAAAGGTTAGTCTCACAATTTACCATTTTGAAGGTGGATCCAATCAGTTGTGTTCTATAGTTCAAAATATTAGAGTTAGTGAGTATATTTATGGTCATTAATGGTATGCATTCAAAGGTATGTTCTATGAGAAATATTTTCCTAATGCAGTTATATTTAGGATTAAAAAAAATTGTGGAATTGAGGAAGGGGGATGACTCAATTTCTTCTTATAAAGAAAAATTCAATCAACTCAAAAGGTATGTCCCAAATTTTATATGGGAACTTGATAATAAAATCAACAATTTTCACTCAGGATTAAATAAAATGTATCTAAGAGAATTATCTTCTTGTGATTTCAAAAGTTATGAAAAGAAGTTTAATGTATGGTGAATTTGGAAATGGAGTTTGCCGATGATCATGTGTTCTTTGAAAAAAACAATATAATTGGTTGATGTGGTAAAAAAAATTAAGAACTCTTCCATAACGTTTAATGTTATGAAAATTATGTTTATAGTCTCTTAAAATTATGGTAAAGAGAACACTGGGTAATTATTTTTGAATTTTGTTAAGTTATTCTGATGTGGTAAAATGGGACATAAGGCACGTAATTTCACTGAAAAATATTAGGGTATTGGTATGATAAAATCTGATTCATAATTAGTAAAGGTTTTATGTACAATTTAAAGGGTCATTATGGAAATTAATATCCAATTAAGATCTCAAATGATGGAAACCAGTCAGACTCTAAGCTGAAAGGGGTTGTGAATTTCATTGCAACTACTCCAGAAGATTTTGGGCCATCAAATGAAGTAGTATCAGGTATATTTTTTGTTTATTCAGATTATGCCAATTTTTTGAGTGATTCATGATCTACACATTCTTTAATTTATGAAAAAATTTCTTGTAAATTTGGAATTGCATCTCAAGACATAAATCTAGAACTTGTGGTAAAAAACATGGAGAAATTTTGATACAACAAAATTATAAGAACATTCTAGTCCTTAAGTGTGGAAATAATCTAAATCCAAATATTATTGTTTTTCCTCTAGTAGATTTTGATGTTATTTTGGGTATATATTGGCCTTTTATTTATCATGCTAATATTGACTACATAGCTAAATATGATTCTTTTTAGAAATAATTTCCATTTTCGTACAAAAATAAACCCTTACTTTTGATAACATATTAAGAATCTATGAAACTAGTAAAATATAGAAGTGAATGTTACCTTTTCCATATTATTGAAAACAATGAAACTATTTAGATGAATTATGTTCCAGTGGTAAATGAGTATCTTGATGTTTTTTAAATGATTTTCCTGGTATAATACCTGATTGAGAGTTTTAATTTACTATTAACTTGGTTCCTGATGCTAATCCAATTTCAAAACCCCCTTATAGAATGCCTCCAATTGAACTTTTAGAGTTTAAGAAGCAATTGCATGAGTTATTAGATAAAGGATTCATTTGACCTAGAACATCAACATGGGGTGATCATGTCTTGTTTTTTAAAAAGAAGGATGGTTCAATGAGACTTTTCATTGATTATAGAGCCTTGAACAACATCACTATTAAGAACAAGTATCATTTTCCTAATATTAATTATTTATTTGATCAGATCCAAGGAGCTCAATATTTCTCAAAGATTAAAATAAGGGTGTTGAACCATCAGTTGAATGTAATGGAAGCATACATTTCCATGACTACATTTCATTATAGATATAGACATTATGAATTTGTAGTTATGCCTTTTGTGTTAACCAATTCACCTTCTATATTCATTGATCTTATGAATTTAATTTTCCATGAGTTCCTGGAAAAGTTTTTGGTTGTCTTTATTGGTGATATTTTGGTATATTCTAAAATTAAAGGGGGGCATTAAATTTATTTAATTTCTTTCTTGTAAACATTAAATGAAAATAAATTGTATAGTAAATTCAAAAAGTGTGAGTTTTGGCTACAAAAAAATTTATTCCTTGGTCACATTATTTCTAAAGATGGAATTAATGTTGTTCTGACCAAATCAAAAGTTTTTGAAGAATGACCAAGACCAACAAATATAACAGAAATTCGTAGTTTTCATGGCTTAGTAGTTTATTAATAGATTTTTTTTGAAAAGTTTTCATATTTATCTATTCCACTGACTTAGATAACTCAAAAAGGTAATAAGTTCATCTGGACAAATGAATGTGATGAATGTTTTCAGGAATTGAAAATAAGATTGGTGAATTCTCAAGTTCAGACACTACCTTCTTGAAATGGTGAATTTTATATCTATAGTGATTCTTCATTGAAATGAATTGGTTGTGTCCTAATGTAGAATGATCTGGTAATTTTTTTGCTTCATGTTAGTTGAAAACACATGAGTTAAATTACCCTACCAATAATTTGAAATTAACTACTGTTGTTTTTGCATAAAAAAATTGGAGGCATAATTTTTATGGTGTAAAGTGTGGAATATATGTTGAAAGAAAAATTTTTAAGTATATATTTACTCAGAACGAATTTAATATGAGACAGAGAAGATTTTTTGAATTAATAAAGGATTATGATTTCACAATTCATTACTATCTAGGAAAATAAAATAAATATAATGATTCTTTGTGTCAGGAAATTAATTTTATATTAACTGTGTTACATTTTCAATGATAGTAATTAGTATTTTTCTAGATGAATTTTAGATTGGAAGTTGTTAGTGTTAGGGATTCCTGTTTTTTGTTTTAGATTTTAATACAGTAATCTATATAAGAAATAATTAAGCAAGAATTAAATAATATAGTGAGTTGAAAAGAAGGTATAATTGGTTAATAAGGCAATGTTACCTGAATTTAACATTGATAAAATCTATGTTTTTTGGTTTGGAAATAGATTATGTGTGCCTTGTGGTTAAAATTTGAATAAAGATTGGTTATTTGAAGATCATAGTTCTTTGTTTTCAGTTCATCCTGGATCTACTAATAATTACAGAGATCATCAAAACTATTACTAGTGGGATGGAATGAAAAGAGATATTGCGTACTTTTCCCTAATATTTTTAACATGTCAATAGGTTAAATAAGAACAAAATTTACTAAAAGGGATGCTTCATCCATTTCCAATGCCATAGTGGGAATGGGAAAAATTGTCTCTAGATTTCATAGTGGGATTACCAAATAATTCTAGAAATAACAATGTAATATAGGTTATTGTTGATCAATTGACTAAATCTTCTTATTTTCCTCCTATTAAAGATATTATATCTCTAGATCATCTTTCTCGATTTTATATTAAAAATATTTTTAGGTTACTTGGATTTCCCCAATACATTGTATCTGATTTGGATCACAGGTTCACTTATAACTTTTGGATGGTCCTTAAAGAGTCATTGGATACTGAATTAAATTTTAGTACATCTTTTGATCCGTAATAATATACGCAGTCAGATTGAACAATTTAGACCTTTGAGGATATGTTGTGTTCTTGTTCACTAGATTATCAGTGAATTTTTGATCAAAATATTTTTATGGTTGAGTTTTCCTATAAAAAAATTTAATTTCAGTATACAGATGACACCATTTGAAGCATTATATGTAAAGATGTGTTGTACTCCAACTTTTTTCAATGAAGTAGGTGAAATAAAGTTGATGGGACCATAATTAGTATAATTGATGGTAGAAAATGTTCAATTGATTCAGAATCACATGAGAATAGCTCAGAGATGGAAAAAATTTTATGTAGATAACCAGAGGAAGGATCTTTCTTTTGAGGTTGGTGATCATGTCTTTCTTAAATATTTTTCAACGAATACTATAATAATTTTTGGTAAGAAAGGAAAGCTGAGTTCGAGGTTCATTAGACACTATGAAATATTGGGGAAAGTTGGATTAGTTTTTTACATACTGGCTTTACCACCGTTTTTATCCCAGGTACATAATGTTTATCATGTTTCATGTTGAGTAAGTATATGCATGATCCAACTCATTTTTTGAGTCCAGAGGTAGTTCAGTTGGAAGATAATATTTTTTTATGAGGAACAAAAAGTCTAGATTCTTGAATGTAGAGAGAAAGTGTTCCATATTAAGGTAATTCATTAGGTAAATGTTTAATGAAAAAACTATATGGTTGAAGAGGAAACATGGGAATCTGAAAAAACTATGAGGGACAAATACCCCCACTTATTTGATAAATGAATAAAATTGTGAGTATGCAATTCCCAAAAGGGGGAATGATGTAGGATCCTAGGTATTTAAAGAATAATATATTTTCATTTATATTAATATTTATGAATAAGATATTATTTTTTACATTAAAGAGTATGCTTTTTCCAATAGCATACTCAAAACACCATAATGGGATTCTTTTAAATCATACGTTGCACACAACATTCAGTTATACTGAAAAATAATTTAATATTATTATTATTTGAAAAGGTAGTTAACGTCTATCCGTTGTACTGGAGATAATGAACAAAACTAAATACTATATAATTTTACATATTTTTTAAATGTTTTTACATTTATCCAAGTAATATTATATTCTTAAAATATTAATGAATCCAATTTTAAACGTAAAATAATTTAATATTTTTAAAAGGTATGTTCACCACCTTTTGACGTTGAACCCTTTTTATATCTTGTCTTTTTCACTTTTATATGTTTTATTCCTCAAAATAAACTTTTTCAATAGAATAGTGACTTCATAATTTACTTTGGATAAATTTTTGGTAATTTTATTATAAAGATTATTTTTTAATGAATAGTGAAAAACACTGCATTTTAATTCAAACCCGCTTTTTCATCTAATTTATCTATAAAGTAAAATAGTCCTTTTAATTTGATTTAAAGTTTAATTGGGTTATTTTATTTATAATTTTATACAATTATTGTCATTGGAAGAAATTTCACTTTTAAATTGAACATAATCCCCTATCAATCTTTTGATAGTTATTACTTCGTAAAAACACTCTATTTGATTTTGACAGCAGGAATTAATTTTAAATTAATTACTTCAACTTCTATATTTTCAATTTGAAAAAATGGAATCCATATTTGGAATCATAAAGTAAAAATTGTTTGAATATTAACCTTTTTATTTCTGGAAATTATGAATAGTAACTTTAGTAATTAGTTTATTTACCTTGGTTAATGGGTAAATCTGGTAAATAATGGTAAACAAAATAATATTATAATAATATAAAACTACGCTTACACATGTATTCATCATATAATATGAGATATGACAGACTAAGGGAATATTTAGGTCGATTTTGGGACCATAGGGATACAATTGGGAGAGATAATGACATTTTATAACAATTGATTTAAAATAAAGAGAAAAATAACATAAACATGTATATTTTAGTTAAAAACATTTATATGGGGTTACATAAGTGAACTATATGACTATAAATATTCATTACAATTATCAAAAAGATTTTTTACCTCAAGATATTTCATTTATAATTTTTATAAATTAAATAAATAAAATTAATTATGACATAATGATGATGATGTGATTTCTTCATTAATAATGGTTTCAAATAAATTATTATATATATATATATTAAAATAATATAATTTGAATATTTTGATTCCATACAAGAATTTTCTAGATAATTTTGACATATTATATTTGTATTAATAATGTTTTTTAAATGATTTAAGTTATAGATTTTTACAAATATCATTTTATGAATAGTGTCAAAACTGATATATTTTATATTTTAAAATATAAAATATTTTATTAAATTTTATAAAATTCCAAAAAAAATAAAATATTCATCTAAATAGTTATTATGAGTCTAAAATTTTATTAATTACTTTTTCATTGGACATTTTTCTTGTTTTGGTAACTATTTTCATTCTCCAAATGTTAAATTCTTGATAAAACTATAAGTGTTAAAAAGGCATAAATCAAGAGGATAAGGATAAAAAAATATAAAAACCTCTCAAATTATGATTTAGTTATTTTATTTAGACTTATATTAATTTTATCTTCAAACTAAATGAATTTGTACTCATTTTTAATCGAACTATAATTTATAATAAATTAATATTTCTAGACTTTCAAAAAGTTCCCTCTCTCCCTCTTATAAAAAGAGACCCCCTCTGACCTCATAACTCACACCTCTCAAGCCACATGGCTCATCCAAAATCTTCCCAAATAATCTCCCACATCCCTACCATCCTTCTAGAAGCATTTCTTTGGGCAGAATACAATTAAATACAGCCTTTTGGTTCAAATCAAAAAGGGTGTTACATGTTTTAGAGGTAGCATATTCTTAAAAATTCCTTTCCATTATATTACTTTTCCATTCCCTATGAAATTTATATTATTTATTACATAACAAAACAATTATACTCAATATATTAGTATTTTTTTATGATATTTATTTGAAATACACTTAGACACACCTCCATTTAATTGATACAAACATACTATTTTCGTGTACGACGAACTACTGCCTCACGAAATGATAATGGTTCAATTTTCCCCTACCACCTCTCATGGGAGCCATTATGATGGAAATTTATTTATATGTCATATATATTGAATTCATATTTTCTCAACTATTATATATTTTTAATTAACATCATACCAGTATGCTTTCCATAATTTTTAAATATGATAATTTAATTTGAGGAAGTGTGAACTACCACCCCCTCAAAGTGATATGACGCATTCATGCCATACATGGAACATATAATGGAAGGCATTAATGAAATTATGTAACATATATAAAATAATATATTATACTATAATTATAATATACCTAAGTATCTTTTAGTTTTTAATCGTTTAAATATGGAAAATATATGAAAGTAGGGTTCATGCTTATGTACAACCTAATGTCTCCATCAATGGTGAATTTAATTACATATCTCAAAATGTTTTGTAATATTATAAATACATATATAAACTGGATATATATGATATTTAAATCATGAATAATATTTTAGAGATAATGGACTTTTTACCACATAGAAAATTTGTAATTATAACATGTTCATTTTTGAATCAAGTACCAAATATCAATAAAACGATCGATATGAACTTAAATAATTATGTAATTTTTATAACATTATTATATGTAACATATAATGAATAATAAAAATTAAAAAATATCTGAATCAATTAGAAAAATAACCTACATTTATTATTTAAGAATATAAAGAATGAACGAGACAAGTCAGACTCTGGGTAAGGGACATTGCCTCATTCTCCTTTAATTAAGGCATATTTTGGTTTATACACGGCCTTATTTTATATGGTGTATAATTATAAACTTTTTATTTAAATTTAATTCAATGGTTTTCCAAATGAATATTGTTTTACTAAGAAATTTATTAAATGATAAAGGGAATGATTCTTTTTAACGTACGCGGTGACAACGACCTTTCCTCCGCCTCGAGTATTATTTGATATTTGGATTCCTTAACAAGCCGTAATTATTTTAAATGGAAAATAAATACCATATACCCTTTTATTTATTTTGGTATTAAAAATGGTTTTGAGAAATAATTGATTATTTTAATATCCTGAAATGATATATTGTGATTTTAAATGTGGAAATGTTATCTTTCCCTTATTCTTTTTTATGTGTTTTGAATATTTTATAGTTCATGGGAATTGTTTAAATATATGGGTGGTTTCATGATAAACCAAGGGTGTGGATCCTGAGATATATCTCTAATTCATTGGGTAACATGACATATGTAAATGTTATTGTTTATATTAAGTGATTTAGGGAATATATTGTGTTGGGTATTCAAAATGTAACTCCCTATGTAGCTGTGAAAGCTAAAATGTGTGAATGTTATGAATTCCACATGTTAAATTTTTTATTTAATATTTATATGTGTTATTTATAAATCAGATTATTTCATGAGGTATGTTAAAGAGATTTTGCTTTATGATTGAGGATTATGATTTCTTGATTTGCAAGAATTCATGGACTAATATTTTCATTCCTTATTTTATATCTCTTAATGAGGTTTTTATGATAATACCAAGATTTTTAAATGTTTTTCACATGGTATAAATAATGTTAATATAAAAGAATAATTCAAAAATATTTTTATCTAGAAATAAATTGATGTTTTATTTAAGGGGTTTTATTTTTTGTGAAAAAATTAGAGAGGGTAGAAGTTTATACATTGTATTATTTGAGATGTATTGTAATAGTCATGACTTAATTATCTCAAACTCTAAACATGATAGATCCTTAATGTGATAGAAAGTAAATTCTTGATAAAAAATCCAGATTATGTAATGTTTATAGTTGGGGAATTACAGAAATAACTAATGAGTGGAATATGAATAAATTAAAAAATGGATAATGGGAGAAGTTAATGGTTGATTTTACAAATTATGATACTTTTTGAAGGAAATACCTTAGTAAATTATATAAATTAAATAGATTTGGTTAATTTATTGATAAATAGGAAACCATTCTCATGACTACAAGGGTATGGAAGAATCCATCAAATTATAGTGATTTAATTTTATGTATATGGGGAACACTTTTTTCCAGTGCCCTAAACTGCATGGAAACACACTGAAAAAGATTCAACTAGGAGAATGACTTCCTTATTTAGTTACTAAGTTGAAGTGTATGGTCATAGTGATTTTATGATATGTAAATTTAAAACCCAATCCATGATTGAAAATATTTTATTTCAATTTATTTATTCCAAAAATTTTATATCTAATTCATTTTCGATGTGTATCACATCACCACATCAAGGATTAGATGTTGTTATTGATCTAAATATCTTCATGGTTGAATGAACACATATGATGTCTATTACACTTCTATCTTATATAATAAATCAAACATCACCGAATAAAATATTTTCATTATTTCTCTATAATAATTTTATTTAATTTTTGAAATAAATTGGCTCTCCTAGTATAGACCCCATATCAATTATTGATGTTGAGAAAATATATTTTCTATTATAAAAAAACCATTACCATCAAATAATTATGAGGAAGAACCTGAAAACACTAAAGAAATTACTTACATAATATATATTTTTCTACCTATTCAATATTCGTATTCATATCAAATAGATGGAGAGAATAAAAAAATTTCATATTTACTTATTGTTTTGGAATATGTTGATGTATTTACAAAAAAAATCACTTCATTCCTAGAAATTTGAAGTTGAGATTTTAATATAAATCAAACATGGTAAAACAACTTTTTTATGGACTCCATATAGAATATGTATAATTGAATTCCATGAATTTATTATGCAAATCTAAGAGAATCTCAATAAGGGTTTTTTTGAATAATGAATCACCACATGGTGAACCTAATCTATTGTTTATAAATAATGATGGGTTAGTGCATATTTTCATTGATTATTAGTAACTTAACTATATAGTAGTTTACATAATGAATCCTCTACACCATATTAGTTGTGTTTTTTATCATTTATCAAGATATATATATATATATATATATCACAAGGATTTATCAGACATTTCGTTATCATCATCTAAGGATAATGTGGGATTATATATCGATGAAAAAAATTATTAAAAGTTATATTCATTATGAATATATAGAAATTCATGGACATACCTAGTATCATGATATCAGCATGGATATAATAAATAAAATTATATATATTACCTTGATCATGTTATGTTTTTTAGAGAAAGTATTCATATATAATAAAATATAATTGAAGGGAATTGAAAACATAAGGTTGTTGTGTTGAAGATCCTGATGAATCAGAATATATATTCTAAATTTCCTAGAATATCTATGTGAACTGAGATCAATTATTTACGGGGTTTTGTTGGATACTACTTAATCATTGTGAGATATTACTAAATATAATCTAATCCACATACCATGATGACTCGGAATAGTATTATGTATTGCGTAAAAAGAAAAATGACGATAATATTAAAGAGCTAAAGAGAATGTTGATCATATTTCTGATTCAAGAACTACCCTCTAGTGGATAAGGAGTTTTGATATAAAGTGATTAATCACATAGGGGACTAAGACGTGATGTCAGGTTGAATAAAATTTATATATCTTATTCCTATAACCAATTAATAATTGATGATAAATATTACCTAACTCATTATATGGAGTTGTCTGTGTTAATTTATTCATTGAAAATGTGATAACATTATGGGTTTTGATAATGTTATGATAAATAAAGAGATAATTAAATATAATTGTATATAAATTCATTTAATGAGGTTAATATGCATTAGAAAATTTTTATAGACATGATTAATGAATATTATTTCTCAATAACGTTTTACCATGGTTAGAAGAATATACTTGCTTCTTATTTGTGTCAGAAATGCCACATTAGTTTTTCAATGATAAAGATTAAAAGAGAACAAACATTTAGATTTTTTAAAAAGAAGTATCATGAAGTCATGAGTAAATGGGACAAGTCTTATCATTCTATAATAATATTCAACCATCCATCCTTTAGATGATTTATATTGAATAGAAGGTAGATGAAGAATTACATAAGGAGGGTAATTTTCCTGATTTCAATAATGACCATGTTGGAAAGATAATGTTCATAAATTGGCTGTGTTTATAATCAGTAAATAACATGATAAATGATATATTATTCGATTCTTATAGTTCTTCATTATCTATTCATCCTTAATGTATGGTGATTTATAATTATCAAAAAGATCATTTCATGATGGATTTCATGACGAGTGATATTTCAGAGTATATATCTAAATGAAAGGTATGCTCTAAAGATAAATATGTTAGAAAACATTCTATGGTGATGTTGCAATAATTAACCACACCAAAATGGAAATAGGAAAATTTATGACCTTTGAACTCCCTCAGAGTGAGATGGGTGAATCAAGGTTTCAAAATTTTATTTCATTGATACAGATCTTTTCCCCACATTATTAGAATATTTTTAAAACCATATGATGTAATTATTCCAATATTAATCACCCATATGTTTAATTAGAATCACAACATAGTATTTTTACATGGTTCTTCATGGAGGGAAACACTAATGAGAATACACTGACAGGGTATCGATTATAACGAAATCCAATAAGCCTTACTATATTTTTTTGACTACTAAAGATCAGGCATGGTTACTCTTTTTTAGGCTCACTAACATCATAATAATTTTAGGTACATCACACTACCTCACTCAGATCACTTCCATTAACCCCCTCCCTCACTTCCATGGGTGAATTTTAACTCCACTTATGAACATCATGGTCACATTAATATAATTGGGACCTATTTATTTTTCCCTAATTAGAACGAGGCTCTTCCTGAACAATTTTACCAAATTGATGTGATAGAATGTTCTATTCACACAAACTATATGTTCAAAACCACATTTTCATGTATGTACCCTTTTCAGAACTACCTTCTTCATGAAATCCCCATTTTCTATCCAGGATGGTTCCAATTTTATAAAACTACATACTTTAATGAATATCTCACACAATTCTATGCTCTCATCCTTCAAAAAACACAAAACCTTCATAAATATCCCAATTTTTACAGAACACTGATCAATCATGAAACACTTAGTATTCGTGAAATTCCATCTTATTAAATTTTAAATTGTTATTTAGTTCTTAAAAATTATTTTTGTGATGATATTTTTCTTTAAGAGATCCAAATTTATGAATAATTTCATTAATAGAAGACCTTTGTGAAATCATAATGATTTACCCTTTTTACACATTCTTATTGACCATTAAATTCTATGTGGCACATAGTTATAGGTTATACCATTTTCATGAATCATTCAGAACAAAAACATATTTTTCATGATCCTATACATTTATTTTTGTGAATATCCAATTCAATTTAAATAATTAGTGAAATTATTCCACTCGCAATGCTTCTTATAGCCACATAGATACCATCATTCCACTACAACACAACCATTATCTATGAATCCTCAATCACAAACCATCAAATCGATATGAAAAAAAAATATCATGAATACATATATCATATTGAAACATAAATATTGATAAAATAAATTTCTTTTCAATATTTATAAAGCATCGAACTTTTAAATCCACCTTTCATGAAGCTCATCCCTTACACTGGATTTTTTAATCCAGAAATTTCAAAAACACTAGGAAATGATGCTACGTTCATCTCTATGTCTACCATCACCATAATATCAATTTATTTGAAAAAATTTGGTACAACCCAGTGTGGATTAAAAAAACCCAAAATACCTTCATTTTCCATCTAAGAAAAAACTTGGTTTCAATAGAAAACAACCCCATAAAAATTTTCATCAAACTCCCTAAAATTTATGAAAGTAATAATGACTATTGGGATATATTAAATCACCAAAAAAGGTCAAATTCCTTCATTGATATCAATTATTGGATATATCTACATCAGTTAGTAGGAGTATACATTAAGGAAGTGTTAATATTGCATGAATTACCAAATTTTATTGTATCTCACAATGATTTGAGTTGTACCATAATGTTATAGGGTATAAATTATAAATCTCTCTTTCTAAATATATGGTTAATTATAGAATATCATCCACATATAAATGGACATCAATAGATAAAAATTGAATCATTAGAGGATATCCTAGGAAGTTTTTTATGTATCTCAAAGTGGAAAGGGGTCAACACCTTTATATTATTGAATTTTCATATAATAATAACATTAACCAAATAATTCAAGTTGTTCCTTTTCATTGCCTATTTATAACATTGTTTATAACTCAATCATGTTGGTTTTTATATTTTTAATAAGTGATGTAGGGATTTAATATAGATAAATAATTTGTAGATAATTGAAGTTACATTATATATAACATCAAAAATGATTTCATTAGGCATATAAATTATGATAAAAAAATTCATTGAAATATTGAATTTGAATATTTTTAGAGGTAAATAATATGAATTTATTTATATTATAAATTTATGTGATTCTATAATAAGGTAAAACTACACCCTAGGTATATTGGCCCCTTTGAGATTCTTTTTCGAGTTGTGTTGGTTGAATATATGATGGTGCTTCCTTTGAAATTATCAAATTTTGATGATGTTTTTCATGTATCTATCCTTAATATGTACATACATTGTACTTATTATGTAATTAGATCATTGGTCGTACATCTAGATCATGATCATTCATATAAAAAACAAATTGTAGAAATATTGGATTGTAGAGACAATGAATTATGGAATAAGACTAGTCTGTTTTTTAATGTTTTCTGGATGAATTAATATTATAATGGAAGTAGTTAGTATTATAGGGATATATTAAAATTGATATATCATAACTTTTTTATTTGTGTGATGGAATTTTAGTGATGAAATTCAGTTTATGGGATGTAGAATTTTTCACCCTTCGATGTTAGGTTATCTTTCTCTTCAAATAAATTTTTAATGAATTTTTGTACAAACTAAAAATAGTTTAAATGAACCATAATATTCTATAACATTAAAAAATATCTATGAATTTGGTGCTAGGAATAGGAAAACCCATATTTTTTAAAATACTTTTAGTAAAATCATTTTATGGATTAATACTAATTTTTTTCTTAAATGTGTATTATGTATTACTGTGAGGAAATATGACTATTAGTTTCATCATTTTATAGAAACATTGGATGATAATGGGATAATTTTTTCTAAATTATATTATAAATATTATCTGAGATGTAATTTTTTTAGAATCATTAGATATGTTATATTTTTGGATTAATATTAAAAAAATAATAATTTTATCAAAAATATTTCCTTACATTTCATGTACATACAAAGTATCATTCTATATTTGGATTAGTTATTAAATGTAATTATTACATTTTAATTTAATTATAATATATTAGTTTTTGATTTGAATCAACATTAAACATGAAATTGTTAAAAAATTATACTTCAAAAGGATATTGTTTAGATAATATTCATCCCTTGAGCCTCATGGGGTTAATTTAAAATTAAATTCAATGACTTATATAAATAGAATTTAAAAAAATGGAATCCATATTTAAAATCAAAGGGGGTAAAATTTTATAAATATATCTCTTCCAAATTTGGTCAATATTAATAGTAACATTAGTAAATATTTTTCCCATATATAGGTGTAAAACATGTAAAATAGGGTTAAAACATTTGGATAAGTGTTTAAAATTTCTCTAACACATACATTAATCTAGTTGGATGAGTGTATTTTGACCATTATCATCTATGTCTTGATGATATGGAAAATTGGTTCTATTATTATTTAATAATGATATATATGTTTTTTTGGAAAAGGTAAAAAATGAAACCCTCTTTAAATTAATAACTATAATAGTTTATCATAAGCATTAAATAAGAATACATTCTATTTAAATTATTTATTTTAAAAATAAAAATATTTCTGATATCATGATAATTTATTTTTAAATTTTCGTGATTGATTAATCAATTTAAATTTATACTCAACTCTAACAAAATAATTATTCAACTAAAAAAAATAAAATAAATTATTTTTAAAATTTTTAATTTAATACAATATAACATAATTATTATGATACATGATTTGTTTTGATAAATAACTTATATTAGGGATATTTTAAATGTATTGTTTCAAATTTCATAACTATTCTATAGACATTAATTCTTTTGTGAATCGATTGTTCAATAAATAAAATTAATGATATCTTATAATATTCAACATTTAATAAATGATTTAAAAATCATAAAAAACAATATCAAAACAACTGAATAGAATATGGTTGAAAATACCAATCAGGTTTTATTTATGGTTCATATTTCCTTTTTGGTTATATTCAGGACCTAATAAAGTAAAAAACATTAATTGTGTAATAATTGTTATGGGGGTTAATGCGGTTCTTAAAAATAGTTATGGGTGGAAACATAAAAAAGACGATCAAATGATATTTTATGAAAGGATTTATACTCATCATCCAATTCTCAGGAAATTATATATCTTTGGAGTAAATTTATAATTAAATTAAATTTATTTTAATTTTATACTTTTTGTAATTCCTAGAGTCATTATCCCCCCACTTGTCGAAGGGATCCTGTTTTCCTCTCTTACTCACACAATTTGAGCCTTATATATCAGACAGTACCATCCAAAACACCATCCTAGATTAATTCCCCATATAATGGTTACTCTAATTTTTCCCAAAGACAACCCTATTAAGGATTATTCTATAATCCAATAGTTTTTTTCTCAACAAGATATATAAATTTTAATAGAGTACTTCTTATATATTTATTCTTATATATAATTTAAATATATTATATTCATTATAAAATAATAATGTATGTTACTCTATATAATAAAAAGTTATTATTATTATTAAAACAACATCGTTCACTATCATATCCATAAAATGGGTTATAGAATTATCTCTTTTGTGTATGTGTGGACTACCCCCTCCAAGTTGTAATATAATGAATTTTCCATCACGATAATTCATTAATTTTTAATTTAATTGGTTTACAGTTTATATATGAGTTTTTAAATTTTAATTTATAATATTAAATATATCATTTTACCATCATTTCCATTGGAAAATGATATCATCACTCATTTGTACATGTGAACTACCACCTCTGTGAAATGATATAATTTTTTTCATTACTAATTTACAAGGATTGAAAAAATTATTTACTTTAGAAATTTATGTGATATATATGTTATAATTATGATTTTTTTAATTTTGAATTGTTATTTACATTGTTTAATTTTTTTTTAAAATTGATAATCGTTTTGATGCATACGTAGAACATTCAATCTGCATCGATTGAGTAATACATTTTTTTTATTCACAACCTTTTTTGGATGACCCGAAATATATAAATGATGAATATATATGACCAACATATCATAGTTAGCATTATGAATATAATCAGAAAATGATATATATATATATATAGGGATCATAACTATTCAACCAAAATATACATGACAACTAAGAATATTAAAACCTAGAAACAATGTTTTTAATAATAAATTATTAATTCAGGAGTGATAAAATTTAATCAGATATGATATTATATGTTCACATTCAGTTTTTTCATTGAGGTGTAATATTTTTTATACATGAATTTAAAAGAACTTATGTATCATATGGGATATGAGTTATGTGATTATATCAAACTCTCATAATTATTTATAATTATTTTTCTAATGGCCTAAAGGCCTTCATTTTTTTATTGATTTTGATGATTCACCTTTCAAGGGGTGAGGTGGAACCCTTACAAGGATCGTAGGAGTAAGTATTAGATGGCTCATATGCCTTAGAGGAATTAATTTCCCATAAGCTTCAAACATTACATACAACCCAGACTAACTACTTAGAACAGCTCCTCCCCAGTATCTTCATCGTGAAATTAGATATCCACCTTCACATGGCAGTTCATATAGGCTTTCCCATGCATGCACATTCTTATACTGATGACAGGTGGCATACCCTCTCATTCTTACAATCCGTTTAGCATATACTATGGTGAAATATCCTTGCTCCACCTCCTTTTGAAGTTTGTTCATTATAGGTTGTCTGGTTTACATCTGCACTTAAGGTGGCCCGAAGGAGTTGAGGTGGCCCGAAGGCCTTACTGACCTGAAGGCCTGGGTGTCCCGAAGGCCATAAAGAGATCTAGGACCAAATCGGTGGCCCGAAGGCCCAAACGGGGGAATATTCTCAACTGCTACAGTGCCAGACAGTGCCTGCTACAGTACCCACTACAGTACCTGCTACAATTCTGCACATTACTTACTACAGTTCTGCACAGTACCTACTATAGTTCTGCACAGTACCTGTTATAGTTCTGGTACAGTACCTACTACAATTCTTCTACATTACCTGATACAGTACCTCGGAAATTAGTATCCGCCTGGATTTGATCCCAGGTCTCTTGGATGCACTTAAGGAGTGCACACCAACTTGGAAGAGTCTCATGTGCTATTTATGATTATTTATATTTAATTATCAATTGTAGAAATATAATATATTTATATTTTAAATCCTATCATTATTATTTTCACATTTAGTTTTATTAAATTTATATTTTTTCTTTTCTTTTTACCCTTTTATGTAGTAAAGATATTAAAATAATGTTTTTATGATTAACTGAATTTATTTTCTGTTTGATTGGTAATTTTATTTATCAATAACTATGTTTTAATTAATATGTTTTAAAAAATGGGTTTCTAATTATGATATGATTTTTATTGTAAATTTAAATAATTTTGGAGATTCTATTAATATGATTCAAATATTTCCTCTTTTCATTTTTATAAAGTGGATTGTTTGAACTTCTTAACAAAAAAGTGAATGGATTCATAAATTCAACATACTCCACATGAAACAATATTTAACACTGTCAATAAAGAACAATTATTTAAATGTAAATTTACATTTCTCTATTAATCAATTCAAGGATAAAATTGGGATATTTTTTTAAAATTTTATTCATTAGTGGTGAATTTCAATTTGAAAAGTCTAAATTTCTCAGGATTATTGTAATGATCTTTTAATGGAATTTATATTCATCCATAGTAACAAAAATTTATTTTACTTATTCTATATTGGGGATATGTTGTAATGATAAATTTATTTTTATTTTTATTAATGGTAGATGATTTGTTTAATTTGGAATGTTATCACACTTCGTATACTAGTTCTTCTTATACATACCATTTTTTATCATTAATATGTATTGATTAAGTAATATGGTTTACACAATTAATGAATCCATTGGAATTATTATGTTATTGGCGGGGAATATAAATTTATATCCCCATGATACATTAGTAGTTCTCATGAGACCAATCATTTCTATTATTTCGTAATGACCTAACATATTTATATAATATTTCAGAGAATAGGGCTTTGACTATATGTTTTAGCTTTCTGTAATTATGAATTCCATCCATATGAAATTAGTTACTGATGTATATGAGATTATTAGAATAGTTATGTCATCCATGGAAATATTTCATGATCATGAGACTATCTATATGAAATTATTTGTTCACCCTTCATTCTTATGATAATACTCATGCCTCATTTTATTCATGGATAGCTTCCACTACACACATTCTCATAATGAGCCTCTAATATCACCACATTATTATGTTTCCTTTCTTTAGGATACTAATATGTTCATTATGAATTATTTAAGAGGATCTCTTTTGGGAATAATGATTTTCACAAATAAAATACTAAGTTTTTTATATTTTCAAATGTGATTTTGGATTCTAGCATGTATCTAGATCACCAATTCTTATAAACCAATTAGTCCTTTTTTACATGGTTTACCACATCTTTTTAATCAATTTTTATTGAATTATTAATTAATTTAACACATGTTACTCAATAAATGTACTTTTGTATTTTTATTATGAAATTTATTAATTAATCAATTTTTATAATTACTTATTTAAATTTTACCGTTTAATATAAATATTTTATACATACAAATTTTTCATGTATACTAATTTATTAGTCAGTTTAGTAATATTAATAATCATATCATTTTAATAAATTGTCATTTTTATAATTTAATCAATTAAACATTTTATTTTCATTTAATTAATTTAGTCTTTTATTTAAACATTGTTTTTGTAATCCTGAATAGTTAAAATAATATGATTTGTTTTTAAATTATTTATTTTGTTATTAATGCAAGTTAAGAATTTCAATTTTTATTTAATGAAATAATGTGTTTTTAAAAATATTTTAGTTAATTAGTTAAAAATTTAGATTATTAAAATTTAATTTCCTTAATTAATTTTTATTCTATGATGTAGTTAAAATTTTATATCACTGCGTTTTTAGTCTGTTAGTCTCACCAACATGCACAAACAAGTTGTCGGTAGAATAATCTACCAATGTACATCTATTTTATTATTCCAGTATCAACGACTCATTGAGTCACTGAATCAATTCATTTCAAATCACTACTTTCCCATTAATTTATTTATTTAACAAAATTTAAATATTTTTATTTTAACTTTTCTAAATTAGTTAATCTTAATTCATATTTTCAATTAAACTATTTACTTTTAATAATTTTAATATATAATTTTTTAAAATTATGATTCAATTTAATTAATATCCCAAAATCATTTTATCAGTCAATTTTATTCTAGTTCTTAATATTTTGGTTAAGACTATTTTAGTTTTATGACATAAATTTATTAGTTAATTAAATGTTCTTTTTAATTAATATAATTTATTTTTTGTGATTCAGCTTAATTATTGTGTACTATCAAAAAGACTATGAGTTTTATTTTTCATATACTATCGAAACTGACTATCGCTGATCTGTGTCGCAGCATTGGGTGGAGTTGGGGCTATTGCGACCAGATTGAAGATAAACCCATTGAAAACATGAAGCATGACCATGTATCCCCAAGTGTCATCGTCGATAGAATGAAGGATCTTCCATGAGTCACCTCTTGAAGGATTAGCCACTTGAATTGGGTGTTGTCACCCCTGGAGTTGAAAGATTCGCCTCATCAGGGTAATATTGGGAGGTGCAGCAGCCCTCCATACATACGTTTGAAGAAGAATAAGCAAGGAGGTTTAAAGTCAAAATATAATATAAATAAGGATAAAAAATTTACATAAATAAAATAATAAGATAAATTTATAAAACTAAATAAATAAATTATTAAACTAAATTAATAATTTATAAATACGATTAATTTTTAACTTATTTAATAAATTAATAAATTAATTAATTTAATAATTTTTACTTATTAATTATTATAATTATATAAAACAAATCTAATAATTAAAATAAATTAATTTATAACTAATTAATTAATATTTAAAGATATATAAACTAATTAATAAAATATTAATTTAGTAAAAAATATCATATTAAATATTAATCTTAATAATTTAATCTTACTATAAATTAAATAACTTAATAATAACATTTAATAATCTTGAAATAATATTATAAGGTAATTAAAACAATAACTTTAATGATTAATAATTAATATGTGTTTTAGTCTAATAAAATAAAATATTCAATTAAAGTATTTATTAATTATTAATTAATTACTTTTAAGTAAGTAATTTATCTATATTAATGATAATCAATTATTTATTTGAATTTATTAAAAGTTTTAACTTTTCTCTGTTTTACAATGTGTAGGTACCTACAGTTGATGAAATGACGGCTAGGTACATTTAACTAACACTCATAGAGTTAGTTATATGGGAAAATCTAAAAAAAACGTGTGGTTCACGGAAAAAATGCACGTGTGCAGTGAGTAGTAATGAGACAAGACTATGTTGGTGGAAAATAGGGGGTGAAGAGTGGCAGATGATAGAAAATGTAAAAGGAGATAGAGAAAAAGAGTATTGGGTAACTATCATTTGACAATCCACACACACATCAGAAGAGAGCAGATTATCTCAGGAGACACGAAGACCAGTACTATAGTGGAAGGAGCCCGGGAGTAAAGATCACTAGTGGAGTTATTCCTCCCTTTGTGATCAAATATTCATGTACTCTATTTTCAAGTTTTTATAGTGTTGAAATCAATATGATCATAGGCTGATACGTTCTCATATTGTGAATTTTATTCTACTGGATATTCTTTTAGATTTATTCACATACTTTTAATATTAAATAATCATAATCAATCAATGAGATTGATTTATGATTCCCTATTTAATTGTTCACGCCTCAATTTCTATTTTAAAATTCATTAATTCAAGATCAACAGATGAGTTATATTTTGAATACATTTATGGATTCTCTAACTGTCCACAACTTTAGAAATTTAAGACATGTTTATTTCCAATTATTTTCTTTTTCAAATTCTTATGTAGTTTAATTGTTTTATTAGAGTTGATAACTCTAATAATAAATCATATATCTATTGTGTTTCCTGGTGAGGGAGATTATTTAGTTTTTTCTTGAAGTCTGATTCAAAAAATGTGGAAAAGAAGTAAACCATTTCAACAAGTGGATTAAATATCATTTCTACTTCATGTGATCTTTTCTCCTTTTTATTTACTACTATATATTAGTTCACAGTATTTCTTTAGTTTATTATTACTTTATAATAAGATGTATTTCTATACTTCATCATTAGTTTAGTGAAAGAATTTGTTTCTTAGTAAAAAAATTATTTTTATAACCACTGTCTTAAAAAATATATATATAATAGATGTAAAAAAGTTAAAAAATTTAAAAAAAACTCATCAACAGTTGAAAACAATGGATTTTAATTCTATGAACCTTAGAATAACTGAAGTTTCTTCTCTATGGTTCGAACTGGCACCATTGTACTAGTGTACGAGTAATAAATGTAATTTTAAGGGCTGTGACGACCTCCACCCTCTATCAATATTTAGCGTCGTTGTTGGGGAGGGAATGCGTTGAGTGATATATGCTCTAGAAAATATAAAAAAATAATTACATAAAAAAACATAATAAAAATCATATAAAATATATTCTAAAAAATCATGAACATCATTACATCTTGAATCGCGTTAACATTCCGCTGGTTTTGTTTGGAATTTAAGAGAGTGTTTAATCATTTTTTTAAAATTGAATGATTCTGAAATTTACTATCATTTTTTAGACTGTTATGGGCACACTACATGGATGTGTGTCTATAACCAGCCTCAACATGAACTTTACATTGATGATGATGCCCACTTTTAATCTAATTCTGAATTCCTAGCTAAACATGTATCAATTGAAACCAAATTGGAAGCTAGAGAGGATATTTGGAATTTCTGGTTTAATCAAATTCATTAAATTGAACATAAATATTATCAAGAGCAAAATAAAAAACCTGAAAGATTAGAAAACATTCTCTTATAATTAAAAATAATTAATACATAACAGTATGAAGATAGAATGAGGGAAAAGGAAAATGTTTATAAAATTTTTAAAAATCCAGGTGAAAAAGATTATGATTCTGAAATTGGGAAACAATATTTTTTATTTTTATGATTTTGATTTTGTTGAACTAAATCTTGAAATAAGAAACTCACTAAATCATGAAAAAAAATTGTACATAAAAGAACATAAATTAATATGAGTTGGAATATTTTGAAAATGAACTATAATATATTAAAAAGGAATGACCATATATTTTCATGGATTCTATATTAGAGAAAAATAATTATTCTAGTTTCATTGAAAATGAAATCATTCGTGTTTAATTCAAACCTAAAAATTAAAATTTTAATGTTAAAACCCTTTCATATACTTTTCTGACATTTTGAAGAATGAACCTGAACTAGAAATGGGAATTAATATGGACGAGAATAGTAAAATGGAAAATATGGAATCTTAAATTTTTGAACTTGAACTGAACAATTCTCTTCCATGTTTTGAAACTGTAAACCCAAATATTTTTGGAATGATGTTGGAGGATAAATATGAGGGTTTGTTCTTTGAAGAATGGCTCTATGATGATCTTTCAGTTCCTTTTTCTGAGAATCGTCAATTTTCTAAATTATGTGCTGAAATGGAATGTAGTGTTTTCATACTTGGGGATAAATGTTTAAATTTTAACAATATCAAATATTAATTTATTGATGTTGAGTTGAATATTCCTTCCACTAATTTCAAGTTTTTAGAACACACTACATATCTTGTTTTTTAAAATGAACTCTTTGAATGTTAACTTGAGGAAGAGGTTGAGGACACACTTGAGTTAGGCAGAATTGATTTTTTTATCGGAGGAAGTAGATGTTGAGTGTGCATTCACTGATGATGAACATTTGGAAGAAATTTATAACATTTTAAAACCTGAATCTATTTTTGGTCAGATAAATTATATTATCTACTTTTCACATCATCCATCCTAAAATTATTCGAGTGAAAAGGATCATATAGATGCAGATAGTAGTTTAGAGGGGGTAATAATCTTGACATATAGTATACATGATTCTGTTCAGCACTTTATTAATCACCTTTATTAATCTACTAATCATAAATAAACCACAATAACCCTTGTTTTTTATTTTGATAATGTTGAAGTTAAGAGAGGTAGCGGTGAGGACAATGACACGCCCTTTTAAGCACCTAATTCATTATTGTCCCTTCATAATAATGTCAATTTTTTCAAATCTGAACATAATATAGAAGTGTACAATAATATTCCCACAACTGTTAAAGGGTTCTACTTAAGGGATATCTCATGTTATAAGAGTTTAGTTCCAGTTTTTTTCATCTTAGGATCCAACAAATTTCATTTTTCGGAAAAAAAAACATGTGGTCCTTAAAAATGTTGTGGTTCCTATTAAGGAAATTGCATCCTCCAAGTGACTATGGTCAGTTCTACGTGAGTCCGACTAGGGACTATAAATATATTCTATATGGGAGGAAACATATGATTTTTCTTACTACTAATGAAAAAAAATAATTGAATAATGTCTAAATTATGACTTTAAATTTAGGGCTTCATGGGAGTAAACCCATGGTCAATGATAGTTATTAATCATGTTTCATTTTTGTTTTTAATAAAGTGATACTATATTACTCTATTTTTTTGGGTTTCTTGTTGTTGATTTCTCCTAGTTCTTGTTAGAATGATGTTGTTGTGCCATTGATGGAGTGGAATTCTTATGGCAGTACTTTAATTTGAGAAACTATATTCAGGGAAGTTCTTTCTTTTTTATCTTCTTTATTTGTTTTTCTACTCCTGTAAAATTAAAAAAAAAATCACTGAAAAGTCACATTTTTACTATTATAGATGAGTCATTGACTCACCGATTCACTTGATCCCCTAATACAAAATTTATATTGAATCATTCGTAATGTTTTCGGTGACACATTGATATTACTATTAGTGAGAAAGTTAATGTTACTTAAAATTATGCTTGTACTGGAAGGATAAATTTGTTGCATGTTCTATAGTACTAGAAGATATTATTGAATATTCATTTTTACTGTAAACATTTTATATATTTGTTGGGTTTCTGGGAAATTTAGTGTGCTGGAAAATATGTTTATTTTATTGTTGGTATACTGATAAAATATGCTTTTTATCAATTTCCTAAAAAACTTTTTGCAAATGTCACCATGATGTACACAACTTTCTGCATGTTTATCATTGCTTAAAATTTAATTTATTTAGTTTTTAAATCCCATTAACTTTACTAAATTATGTTGGGGGGTACATGCAGACAGGTTCTTATGTTTTTGATGAATCTTATTAGTTAAGATGTTTTTGGCATGCATGTTTTCTACTTTATTGATCATCTAACTAAATCATATTTTCTGAACATCCTTTCACCCTTGCAATGTGCACCAACTTATATTACATGAAATTTTTTGAACAATAATGAAAGTAATTATCACTTACTCATATGTTAATGAATGTATTTGGATGAGAAACTATTGTAAATTTACCTTTGTGTCAAACATATTCTTCTTAACATGAATGAGAACCATCAACATGTCATAAATCAACTAAATTGAAAACCTGTTATGAATCTTAATAAAATTTTTGTTCTTCTCCCTTTTGGAATTTAATATTTGGGAAAAAAATTTCTTTAGGTGTGGGGGAATTATGGGGTTAGTTCATGTTTCATCTAAACTATGATTAAATGAAATCCCTTCAATTCCCACTGACTTCCAACTTTTTGTCAAAAAAAGAGAAAAAATGGTAATTTTTTTTTCATATTTCTTGCACAATTTAGGTTTTATACTGTTATCAAATGAGTATTACATTAGGATGATTCTTGATTGGTAGTTATGATTTGTTTTTAATCTTTAATTAATTTTTATGGATGATTGTTGAGTGAATTAGCATAATTATTTTATAAAATTATGGTTTATGAACTACTTTTGAGAGTTATATGGGTTATGTTTTTACGGAATTAAAATTATAACCCTTGGTACAAGAAGTTTGAACATGATTCTAGGGGTGTCAATTTTTTTATTTAAAAAAGTAATAACCTTATTTAGCCAATATAAGTGGTTTTTGTATTGATATATTGAATATGAATTAATTTGGGCATGTGGGATCCCACAGTGAGTCTCTAAGACCCTAAATGCTGGGTGAATTTCTGTTAACTATGACCCCTCTATTCACATTGAATAAGTGCAATTCAACGTGCTTAACATATGTTACATGTCTTGGGAAGAATAAAATAAAGTGTCTTGGGAAAAAATTAAGTCATTAAGCTTATGGGAATGATGAAAGCGTAAGGAATAAGGGGAAAATTGATTTATATTGTAATCATTTAGGTTGTATCAATAAGTTGTTTCACAAAAATAATTATTTTCGGATCCTAGGTGAAAATTCAAATGTCACGACCCATCCCCAGGGGCCCATGCCGTGACTACCCCAAGCCCACCATCCATAGGCCAGGGGCTGGCGTCTAGAACCAATGGCGTAAATCCATAAAACTATGAATGAATTGCCTTTATAGAGTGTAAACACACACAACAGAGTTCGAGCTAGAAGTAAAACACTAAGAAAAACTGTATACAAGGAGTGCTGAAAAGTAAAGTGAGACAGAAATACAAGCCCAATAGGAAAGTACAAGTACAACTGAAAAACAAGTACAACAGAAGAAAAGTAAAACATTTATTGGGACATCCTCCGGGGAATCCTACCTAATGGCTAGGTACAGATAGCCTCCACAACACTCAACGTCCGTCCGTCTCCTCCCTGTGCTGTCACGTCGTGTGGCCCGCCTCCGGGTACCATCCAGTCCTGTTATCCTTAACCTCAGTCAGCGATGTCTGTCATCTGCAACCAACACAAATAGGTGCGGGCATAGCCCGTGCAGGGGTGAGTATAACAATACTCAGTAGGGACCCCGAGACCCTCAAGGTCTCACAAAATCCAACAAGGATAAACCACCATGAATTAAATCAATAGATAAACCCACTTAGGTATATGCCCATTCATATACCAAAGTTATCAAGTAATTTATCTCAATCATGAGGTAAACAGAAAAGTTACTGACTCAGCTCAACCAGGATTTTTATTCATGTTATAGAAACCACGGCTGCTGGAGAACTCCTCTGTCGAGTACAGTGGGCCTACCACCAACTACCAAGCACTTCCCACTAACCTTGGACTGCTAAGGTACTTCTCCTGTCATGTATTGTAGGTCTTCTGCGCTCACACAGAGTTGCTCCCCACTATGGGTCTGCCTCCAACTACCAGGAACTCCCCCTAATAGCCTGCAGAGGTACACCTCCTATCGAATACCGCAGGCCTGCCGCCAACTACCAGGCGCTCCTCTATCATGGGTCTACCGCCAACTACCAGGCGCTCCCCACTGGGCTAGTCGTATCACTCCGAGTCAAATCAGGAAAACAGTCATCATGTCTCATTCAGCTACTATGTAACGTCCTCGACACAGAAGCCACTAAACCGGTGCTCCGATTCGTGTGGTTACATGACCTTAAGTGCGCCTCCCCATACACCAAAGGTTTCCAACTAGCAGCGGGGGTCTATATAGTCAAGTGGGGAGACTATACCCCCTTTTTATCAGAGTATGACACAACAGAAATATACCAATAGCGGAAAAATAATCAATAAACAAGGAACCTGTAAAACAACAAATTCTAAACAATAAATATTCCATGTCATACTACAAGTGAAAAAGTGGAAAAACCCCCAAAATAAAGACAACGTCCAAAATCCCCAAAATGGTCCTGACTCCAAGTCTGGATCCTCTACCAAGTGCTACCCATGTCCACTCACTATCTAGAAAGTACCTTTTCCCTTCTTCTGACCTGTAAACATGAAGTCTGCTCGGGTACCCAACGGCGGCCCGAGCAGGGTGTGAGTACAACTTAGTAGTCCACCACCAATGGTGTCTACAAAATATCCAATCTAAACCGATAGTGCGTGCAAGGGAATATGAATGATAATTTCCAAGTAATTATCTAAGGAACCATTATCCAGTTTAGATCCAAGCCAATTCCACTTCCATTACCATTCATTACACACCCATTATCACCATTTACTATTTCATCACATTTCCATGGGTCAATCACATACACTATGTTACGTGGGTCTAAGTCCAACAATCACATGCAAGAGGGTAAACACATCATTATCCTATCTCACTAGGACTAACCCCTTATAGGAAACATAACCTCAACTCGAATCCTTAGTCCGGGTGGATGCAACTGTTAGGGTAATAGACCCTCAGTCCCCTTTCCTAACCCATGCATTTAGGGTGGAGTTTAGAACCTCAGTCTTCAATCGAACCATGGGCATAGATCCTCAAGTCATACCCCACTCTATGAATCCATGTTCACATGCTTATATATAAGTAACCATCAACCATCCAAACCATTGCTCTTCGGAAAACACTATTCACCACAATCCCACATGGGAAACCACATCATGACTTAACCCATTAACACATTACCATTTCAAATCATTTAACAATTCAACCAATTCCCATGTGTTATGCCTATCTCACTAAGAATTCAACAATAAACCCATAATCTATCGCATTATGGTCTTTAATCTGTTTATGCATTAACCCATATAACCCGTTCATCATTCCCATGAACCAATCATTTAACCCATTCCACTTTATCCCATAGGTTATTCCAAGTCTAGGTGCATCAACTAACTTCTATTCCAAGTTCAACCAATCATGCCAACACATTTATCATGGGCTCTACAATTCATTATAACAAGGTCACTTGTTTAATAGAAGTCCCTATATCCAGGAAATGCTGGCACATCCCATGGATGGCCCTAATTAGGTCAAGTCAATCCCAACACATCCCACGGGGATCATGAGGGTTCCCATTTGCAATTTTAAACACAATTATTACCAAACGTGCCAAGGTTATAATAAACATAACCAAAGTAAAGCAAGAAGACAACTAAACATGCACAAATACCCAAATAAATATGGGATATCACTTGTAGACCACCTAACTCAAAAACGCGGTTGAACACACTCTCAATCTAGTCCTAAGACTTCGATCTAACCAACCTTTGGAAATTCAACCTAAAAATCACCCAAAAGATAGGGTTTTAGATATTTAGAATAAGAGGGAGAGAAGATACAAACCCTAAACCAAAAAGAGAAGAAAGGATGGGTTTAACCTTACTCGGAGCTTCGATCCGAAACCAACGACACCAAAAACGCCTTAGAATCGAAGGAGATCGGTCTCTTGGAGCCTTTGGGCATTTTGGTTCGTGCCTAGGGTGGAGAGGGAGGAAAAAAGAGGAAATCCCGAGTGGGGTTTTAAAGCCCAGTGTGGAAAAATTGTAATTTTTTCCAACTTTAAGTGGTTTCACAGTTTGTCAGCACGGTTTGGAAAACCATGTGCAAACCGTGCGCATGCTTCTGTCCGGAGGAGGAAGGGTCGCACGGTTTATCCTGGGCAGGCCGCACTGTTTGCCGGGCCTTGCGCAGGTTGTGTGCCCTGGCCTGTCTTGCCCAGATTTCCTTTCTTCCATGCCCCGAGCCCCCAGAACATCCCCAAGGCCTCTCACACATTCAGGAAAGATCCCTTGAAGCTCGAAACAATGGATTTAACCAAATCGTAATGAAAACATTCCTTTCCAAAAACCGGGATCTTACAACCTCCCCACCTTATAACGGCTCGTCCTCGAGCCACGTTTCCAAGCCTCATTGATCCACCGAAGAGAATAGTTCGGGCCACTAAGCCCGCATATCTGATTCCCTCTCCCAAGTTTCTTCCTGAAATTTCCCATGCTTCCATAGTACTCGCACTAATGGCACAACCTTGCCTCGCAAGACCTTTTAACTACGATCCACCACACGAACCGGATGCTCCTCAAAGGACGCATCAGCCTCAAGCTCCACATCCTCAATATCAACCACGTGAGATGGGTCAGGGTGATACCATCGAAGCTACGACACATGAAACACATCGTGCATCCCACCATACCGCTATGGAAGAGCCAATCTATATGCCACTGGTCTAATCCCCTCCATAATCTCAAAAGGTCCTACATACCTAGGCGCCAACTTACCCTTCTTTAGAATTCGTCGGTGACCCAACCTTGGTGACACCCGAAGGAACACTTTATCACCCACCTCAACCTCAAGAGGTCTATGCCTCCGATATGCATATGAATTTTACCTACTCAGAGCCGTAGCCATACGCTTCCTGGTCAACGTAACTCTCTCTGAAGTCTCCTTCACGAGACATGGCCCAAAAAACTCGGAGTCATCGGCCTATAGACAACACAATATAGATCTACATTGTAACACTCCAAGCTTCTACGGTACGCTTCCCTTGGAATAATGTGATAGCGTGTGTTGTACGCAACATCGAGTTCTAACACACCACAACCAATCAAACTAGCCATTATGAATAGTAATACCAAACTTTTGAAATTATATATATTTTATATTTCAAAATGGACTTCATTTTTGGATTCAGAATATCGAAATTATCCTAAGTTGAATTTTTGGTATTTTTCTGAGAACATCCAATTTTTATGAATAGTGAAAAATACTTAAAAAAATTTTAATCAAAATAAATTATAGTGATAAATTATATTATATAGTGGTTTTAAAGTATAATTAGAATATAATATTACCATTTTATCCAATGGTGTTCATCATAATTAATTTCACTTTGAAATTGGACATAAACAATTGTCAATCTTTTGATATATACTGTTTCTTAAAAACACGCTATTTGTCGTGACAGCGGGAATTAATTATAAAATTAATTAATGAAACATTTATGTTTGGAATTTTGAAAAATAGTCATCATTTTTGAATTCGAAATATCAATTATATATTAGGGTGAAATATTGGCATTGTTCTGAAAAACTTCAATTTTTGATGAATAGTGAAACTACTAAGTGGTAGTTAAAAAACTGAATTTTTTATAAAACTTAATTTTACCACTTCTGTGATTGGATGTTCAAAATTCCAAGAGACATGGTTAATATCAAGGAGTAAAATTTGGTTCAATGAGATGAAAATAATTTTTGGTGAATAGTAACTTTTTACTTTTATTTACCACGGTTAAAATTAAATAGGGTAATTAAGGTTAAAAATGATATTAATATTACCCTACTACATGTCCTAATTCTATTGGACAAGTGTATCTCGACCAGAAACATCCTTAGGAATAAAATATTATCATTTAGGTCCACTTGAATTAGATTAGGACATTTATTATTATTTAATTCAAAGAAGAGTTAAAAGAGTTAAAATCAAATTTTATTTACTAATCTATTTTTAATATAGTGTTATTTATAAGATAAATTCGATTGTAAATATTCATTAGAAAGATAAAACTATTTACTACATAATATTTTTTATTTATAATTTTTAGATATTAAATAATTTATTTTATTTATGATACAATGACGATGCAGTAATTAACATAATAGTGAAAAATTAAAATAATAGATATTATAAATACCCAAATAAATATAATTTTAGACTTTTAATGAATTCCGCTAATTTTCTAAGATAATATGACATATTAGGATTGATTTTATTGAATTTTTTCGAAGTAATCATTCTTTTATAAATTTTATAAAAATCAATTATTGAATAGTGTCAAAATTTACATAAAAGAGTTTTTTAAAACAAATATTATATTATTAATTGATATTAAATTCCTAAAATTATAAGGTTTGGCCAATAGACTTATATCATTATAGGTGTATCATTAATTTACCACTTGGGGGTCTATTGTATGTATATAGTAATTTTATTAACCATAATATAAAAATACAATGAGACATTGTAAAAGTGAAACTAATTAACTAAGAGTTAATACTTAATGATAAGGTTAATATAGTAAACCAAACCTATCTAAATTATATTGGTTGAGTGGTTTTAGACCTACCCCCAAATTAACCTTTAAATAATCCTCTTTTGAGCCATTATAAAACGAATATGAATTTATTATAAAATAATATTTCTAGCTTTTCCAAAGGTGCCCCTCACCCCTCTTATAAAAGGGCACTCCTCATTCTCATTAACTCACACATTAAAAGCCTTTTGGCTTGGCCAACCTCTTCCCAAATACTCTCTCAACTTCCCTCACTTAATCATAGAGGACTTTCTTTAGTCAGAAAGCCAACCTAAGAGCCCTTTTGATCAAATCAAAAGGAAGAACCCGAAGAAGAGGTAATGATCTCACCACCCTTTTCAAAGTTCCTTTCTTCTTCCACTTCTTCCTTCTTTGTTATTACCATTATAAAATAATAAATCCAGTATCTTATATATGTTGTGATGTTATTTTAAATATATTACAACCATATTCATTATTCTATCCATCCTTTTAATAACATGTCAACATACGTGCGTACGTACGGCTTACCGTCTCCACGTCGTGGTGTAATAGTTATTCAATAATTTATTATTAGGATGGGTATAATAATGATGTATAATTCATGTAAATAATAAATATAACATGATAATTATTCTGTATATATGATATACCATCCAATTATATATTATTTTAATATCAAAAAAATGATATTGTCGCTCGTGCGTACGGACGGACTACCGTCTCCACGAACGCGATGAGATTCATTCTCCATCGTATCCATTCAAGTATAATTATCATTTGATGATTTAAAAATAATGTTTAAGAACTTGATATCATTCTAGATATGAATAAGATACAACCTGTCCATGACAAACACGGCTTATGTAACATAGCATATAAAATAAAACGAGTATGTTAACACCCGAAACAACGATAATACTAAGATATTATTAACAAATCAATGTTAAAAGATCATATATGATATCATATTAATGTAAATTATTTTTGTATAAATTAATAACAATTATTTCACCATTATACAGGAGGTTAACCTACCCCCAACCAAGGAAAATTACAAGGTAAGGGTTTATTTCGCAATCTCTTCATTATCCGAGGTTGTTTATACGTAATAATCTACTGCGATCTCTTTATCATCCACATCCATGTTTCTTAAAAATGTATTTCAAAACATTTTTACTATTTAAAAGAATATGGGTTCAAGTAATTTATACCCTTGTTTTACTTTTTATAAGAGGTTTATAAAGTAATCTTTCTGTCGTTTTCCAAACAAGGTGCTTTTATCCTTTTCGACAGAATTAAGGTAAGAATATTTTTTTAACTTATACGGTCGGTGCGGCTATTTTCCGCCATTATAAAATCTTCAAAGCATCCCTTACAATCTTATAAGAATATTTTCAAAAAAAATGTTTTATTTTATAAATATATGACTCTTAAATGATTTCAAAATAGAAAGAGATATTTCTCTAAAAAGAGTTTTGATTTCATCTATGTCAACATCCATTGATGGATTTTACGCTTATTTGAAGTTTATTTATTATGATACAAAAATTCCATATTGTATTGAAGGTTTTCTGATATGTTTGACTGTGGATGTGTTATTTTTATACCATTGATGGTTTATGGATAAAGTATTGACATTTCGTATGATAGTTTTAATACGAATGTTTATGTTATGTTTAAACCTGTTCATATGAGGAATGCATTGGACTTAATAAGTGAAGGGTGGAGCCCGCTATAGCTCCTCGATGCATTGGTAGGTCTCATGAGACAAACTAGTGTCTTGGCACAAGGCCTTGACAAAATCTTATTTGTAGTCTTGGCATGAGGCCTTGGCTATGTGGTTATGATATCCTAGCATTATGCATTCCATCATTATGAAAGTGGTTATTGATATTGCATGTGATTATTCGATTAGTAGAATATCCATGTGAATAAGTAAATGGCATTATTTCATTTAATTTTTCCATACTATGTTTATGTTCAAGTTTAAAAGGCTTTTTTTAGTTATACATTGCCTTAAATGTTTATTCTTATTTATGAAAGTTTCTGCTATATTGTTATTCTTACTCAGCATTTGAGCTCACCCCTTTTCTATGTTTTATTTTTTCCAGGATGTGAAAAGTAAATTTTGAATGACCTGCAGGGATATTATGAGGGGATAATAGTGTGGATTATGGAGACAATATGTTGTTGTAGTAGTTCTTCACTTCATGATGTAATGCAAAACTTTATGAATATATCTAGTGTTTCCAAGGCTACTAAACCAATCGGTCTATTGAGATGTGATCTTTATTGAGATCACGACAATGTTGTGTAATAATGCACCGACTCTAGGTAACTGGGGTCGGGGCGTTATAGTTGGTATCATAGAATGTTTAGTAAAAACCTTGGATGCTAGATTTAGATAAATTCTGATTTGAACACGTAGAACTAAGATGGACTTTGAGGATTAGTATAGAAGAACTTCCTAGAATTTTGGTATTGTAGAGATTTTGTGAGTTTTCCGAGCAATACATCCATGTCTAGATACGAGCAGGTAGAGGCGGCTCTGGCACAGATGTACCTAGGGGTAAACCCCGAAAACACCGCTTTGAGCTATACTCGAACGGGAACTGGTGCACGACAACGGGCCTTGCTGCACTCTTGGTTATGACACTCCTGGGGGATATGCATAGGATAACTCTCATTTTCATTACAAATAATTATGAATGGTTTATGAATATATACCTCCTCAAAGAAAACATTTTTCTGATTATGGATTATATCCATAAATAGTTCAATTTATGTTAAGTGTTTTATAATTATGGAATTATGTATTTTGATTCATAAACTGGTCTAGTTTATGCAATTGTTTAAAAGTGGAACCTAGTGGAAGAAATGGAAATTGTATCAATGCATGCACTCCATGTAGGGATTTCCCTCTTGATCAAGATAATTATAGTGGATCTGGTGATGCAACTGGTGCCAATAAGCAAATCACCATACTAGGACAACTCACTCAGGTTATGAATATAATAACCTTACCCGTATGGAGCACCCTGATCCACGGCATGGAGGATCACTGTTAGATCGATTCATGGGGTAGAAACCACCGAAATTTAATGGGAGTACAAATCCCTTAGTAGCTGAGCAATGGATATGTTCCCTAGAGAAAATATTTTAAGCTTTGGGGAGTAGTGAAAGGGAAAAAGTTGTCATGGCAGTTACCGCCTCACTGGAGATGCTGATCAATGGTGGTCATTTATTCAAAACACGAAGGAAGATGATGAAGTATCAAATAGGGAATGGAGGGAGTTCAAAGATATGTTTTTAGAAAAATAATTTCCTCATGACCATCGAGCAGATATGGAATGGCAGTTTCTGAGTCTGAGACAAAATGAGGATGAGAATGTCGCAAAGTAAGAGGCTAACGTTACAAGGTTAGAAAGGTATGCTAGAGATTATATATGTAACCCAAGAAGTAAGATTTATCATTTCATTGATGGGTTAAGACCATTTCTCCTTCAAGCATTAGTCTCACAATACTTCTCGTCATACGAAGACATTGTCTCATGTGCTATCAAGACCGAAAAGGTATTATCTAAGTATTATGACATTAAAGCAAATCAAGAGAGGAAGAGATCTTCTAATCAATCTGAGAATGGAATATGAGGAATAAGGGAAATGTTTAATATCCATCCTATGGTAAATGTGGGAAGAAATACCTCGGTACTTGCTTGAAGGGAATGGGTGTCTGTTACAAGTGTGGTGAAAAAGGCCACCAAGATCATGAATGCAAAGGGAAGAAGGAAGCTATCAATGTTCAATGCTACAATTACAGGGAGATGGGACATTATGAAAATTAATATCCTAATCTTCAGAGGAACTTACCTCCGAAAAGTCCAAGAGATCAAGTCCAAGATTATGCTATCACTACAGCTGAGGTAGAAGCTCCGAAAGACGTGGTGGCAGGTAATTTAATGGTTTCCTCAAGTTTAGAAAATGCATTATTTGATTCTAGATCATCGCATTGTTTCATATCTTCCCATTTTGATAACAAAATTAGTTATTTCCAATTTGATTTAACAAGGGAGTTATCAGTTAAAACTCCTAAGGGAAGTATCATTGCAAAAAAGTTTTGTGAATCAGTCCCCATTAGAGCACATAAATGTTATTTATCCACTGATCTCATCGTTATACCTATGATTGAGTTTGATATAATCCTCGGTATGGATTGTCTTTAAGATTATTATGTGAAGATTTATTGTAATAAGAAGGAGGTTATGATTTTTGATGATGACGATAAGGAACACCTTATATTTAGAGCAGAATCGTCACCACCTAATTCTTATCTAGATCCACCATCAGTAGCTCAACTAAATTAAATTATTGGGGAGGAAGACAATGAAATGACTGTGGGTGAGTAAAGGAATGCTCAAATAGAGGATGTACCTGTTGAGAAATAATATGTAGATGTGTTTCCAGAAGATTTACCTGGACATCCTCCAGAACGAGAAGTTGAGTTTTCCATTGATTTAATTCCTGGATCAACACCTATATCGAATACCCCTTATAGAATGGCCACTTTAGAATTAGTTGAACTAAAGAAACAACTAGAGAAATTGAGTGATAAAAGATTTATTCACCCTAGTGTTTCTCCATGGGGAGCCCCTGTTCTTTTTGTTAAAAAGAAAGATGGATCTATGAGGTTATGTATCGACTACAGGGAGATCAATGCCATAGCAATAAATAATAAGTATCCCCTACCTTGCATCGATGATTTATTTGACCAACTTCATGGAGCTCAATACTTTTCAAAGATTGACCTTTGATCTGGATACCATCAGTTGTGTGTGAATAAGGAAGACATTCCGAAGACAGCATTTTGAACCAGGTACGAGCATTATGAGTTTACAGTAATGCCTTTTGGATTGACTAATGCACCATTTGTATTCATGGATCTGATGAAAAGAGTTTTTAAGGAATATCTCGATGAATTTGTTGTGGTATTTATTGATGATATCTTGGTATACTCTAAAAACTATGGGGATCATGAAATTCACTTGCACATTATCCTGAAGACTCTGAGAAGACATGAATTATATGGGAAGTTTAGAAAGTGTGAATTATGGATTCATGAGATTTCTTTTCTTGGCCATATTGTCTCTAAATATGTAATCTATGTTGATCCTTCTAAGACCAAGGCAATCCAAGAATGGCCAGCACCTATGAGTTTAACTGAGGTACGGAGTTTTATTGGTTTGGTAGGTTATTATCGACGTTTCGTCCAGAATTTTTCCCGATTGGCAAACCCATTAACAAAGCTCACACGTAAAGGGGTTACATTTGTTTGGAAAAAAGAGTGTGAAGAATGTTTCGAAGAACTGAAGAGAATATTAGTCAATGATCCTATATTGACTCTACCATCGGGGAATGATGAGTTCATTATTTATAGTGATGCATCGAAGAAAGGACTTGGTTGTGTCCTTATGCAGAATGATAGGGTTATTGCCTATGCATCACAACAGTTGAAAATTCATGAGAAAAACTATCCTACTCATGATCTTGAGTTAGATGCTGTGATATTTTCTTTGAAGATATGGAGGCACTACCTCTATGGTGAAAAATGTGAGATTTATACTGATCTCAAGAGTTTGAAGTATATTTTCTCACAAAAAGAACTCAACATGAGGCAAAATAGATTGCTTGAATTACTCAAGGATTATTATTATACGATACACTACCACCCGGGGAAAGCAAACAAGGTGGCCGATGCATTGAGCAGAAATATCATGAAGTTTTGATCAATATGAGATTTGAAAGGGATCCAATTTTCATGGATATAATGAAGATGGAAATGGGAATAACTAGGGAAGGTGAAACATCAATGATTTTTCAAATGGTTTCCAAACCATCTTTACTAAAAAGTATTAAGAGTTCTCAGACCGATGATGAAGAATTTCAAAAGAATATTAAAGCTATGAATGATGGGAGATTGAGAGACTTTGTTTATGAAGAAGGAATTTTGACATTTGGGAAGAGACTTTGTGTGCCCAAAATAACTGATCTAAAAAGGGAATTGATAGATGATGCTCATAGTTCTAATTTCTCTATACACCCTGGGAGAACCAAAATGTATAGAGATTTGAACTAACATTTTTTGTGGGACTACATGAAGAGGGATATTGCTGATTTTGTGTCAAGATGTATGGTTTTTCAACAAGTGATTGCTGGAAGGAAACAGCCTGGAGGAGTCATTCATCCTCTTCCCAAACCAAAGTGGAAATGGGACAATATTACGATGGACTTTTTCATGGGGCTACCAAAGACTTCTAGAAGGAATGATGCTATATGGGTCATTGTTGATCGTCTTACCAATTCAGCACATTTTCTTGCTATAAGAAAAGATTTACCACTTGAACGACTAGCAAGACTATATATTAATCAAGTTGTGAGACTTCATGGAGTACCCCTATCGATTGTTTCTGATCGTGAACCCCGTTTTACTTCAAGATTCTGGAAAAGTCTTCAGAAAGCATTGGATATTGAACTTCCTTTGGGCACTGCCTACCACCCTCAAACATATGGACAATCAGAATGACTATTCAAACCTTAGAAGACATTTTGAGATCCTGCTCACTTGACTTTCAGGGTATGTGGGATCAATATTTACCTCTGGTAGAATTTTTCTATAACAATAGCTTCCATTCGAGTATTCATATGGCACCATATGAAGCGTTATATGGAAAGAGATGTCGCACACCAACCTGTTGGGATGACGTTGGTGAAAGAAAACTTGTAGGCCCAGAACTGGTGGAGGAAACGATGGAAAAGGTGAAGGTAATCCAAAACCATATCAAAGAAGCTCGAAGTAGGCAGAAGAGCTATGATGATAATCGAAGGAAGGATTTGGAATTTCACGTTGGTGATCATGTTTTCATGAAGGTATCTCCATGGAAGGGAGTCATACGTTTTGGTAAGAAAGGTAAATTGTGTCTCAGGTACATCGGACCTTTCAAAATTCTAGAACGAATTGGGGTTGTAGCTTACCGATTGGAAATGCCTCCAAGTCTCTCCAAAGTTCATGATGTGTTCTACGTATCTTTATTGGGTAAATACATGCTTGGCCCAACGCATGTACTCACCAACAAGGAATTAGAACTGGAACCCGATCTGTCTTATTGCGAAGAGACCTTCAGGATTCTTGATACGAGAGAACAAGTACTGAGAAACTGGATGACGCGTCTGGTAAAAGTCATGTGGAGAAACCATAAGATGGAAGAGGCAATGTGGGAAACCGAGGAACATATGATGAAGAACCACCCGAGTCTTTTCCTACGGTATTATTCTAGAAATTTCGAGGACGAAAATATTTGAAGGAGGGGAGAATGTAACACCCCAAGCTTCTATGGTACGCTTCTCTTAGAATAATGTGATAACGTGTGTTGTACGCAACATCGAGTTCTAACACACCACAACCAATCAAACTAGCCGTTATGAATAGTAATACCTTCTTTTTGAAATTATATATATTTTATATTTCAATATGGACTTCATTTTTGGATTAATATTATCGAAATTATCCTAAGTTGAATTTTTGGTATTTTTCTGAGAACTTCCAATTTTTATGAATAGTGAAAAATACTTAAAAACAACTTTTTTATTAAAAATAATTTATAGTGATAAATTATATTATTTAGTGGTTTTAAAGTATAATTAGAATATATTTTTACCATTTTATCCAATGGTGTTCATCATAATTAATTTTACTTTGAAATTGGACATAAACAATTGTCAATCTTTTGATATATATTGTTTTTAAAAACACGCTATTTGTTGTGACATCGGGATTTAATTATAAAATTAATTAATGAAACTTTTATGTTTGGAATTTTATAAAATAGAAATCATTTTTTAATTTGGAATATCAATTATAGCTTAGGGTGAAATTTTGGCATTGTTCTGAAAAACTTCAATTTTTGATGAATAATGAAACTACTAAGTGGTAGTTAAAAAACTGAATTTTTCATAAAACTTAATTTTACCGCTTCTATGATTGGAATTTTGAAAATAATAGACACACGGTTAATATCAAGGAGTAAAATGTGGTTCAATGAGATGAGAATAATTTTTGGTGAATAGTGACTTTTCACTTTTATTTACCACGGTTAAAAGTAAATAGGGTAATTAAGGGTAAAAATGATATTAATATTACCCTAAAAAATTTCCTAATTCTATCGAACAAGTTTATCTTGACCAAAACCATCCTTAGGAATAAAATATTATCATTTAGGTTCACATGGATTAGATTAGGACATTTATTATTATTTAATTCAAAGAAGAGTTAAAAGAGTTAAAATCAAAGTTTATTTACTAAAACATTTTTAATATAGGGTTATACATAAGATAATTTCGATTTTAAATATTCATTAGAAATATAGAAATATTTCCTACATAATGGTGTTTTATTTATAAATTTTATATATTAAATAATTAAATTTATATATGACACAATGATGATAATGTAATTACCATAATAGTGAAAAATTAAAATAATTAATATTATAAATACACAAATAAATATAATTTAAGACTTTTAATGAATTACACTAATTTTATAGGATAATATGACATGTTAGGATTGATTTAAATGACTTTTTTAGAAGTAATCATTCTGTAATGAATTTTACAAAAATAAATTATTCAATAGTGTCAAAATTGACATAAAAGAGTTTTTTAAAACAAATATTATATTATTAATTGATATTAAATTTATAAACATATAAGGTTCAGACAAGAGGCTTATATCATGATAGTTGTATAATTAATGGACCACTTGGGGGTCTCTTGTATGTATATAGTAAGTATATTACCCATATAATATAAAAATACAAAGAGACATTGTAAAAGTGAAACTAATTAACTGAGAGTTAATACTTAATGATAAGGATAATATAGTAACCCAACCCTGCCTAAATTATATTGGCTGAGTGTTTTTCTACCTATCCCCACCTTAACCTTTAAATAATACACTTTTTAGCCATTATAAATCGAATATGAATTTATTATAAAATAATATTTCTAGATTTTCCAAAGGTGTCTCTCACCCCTCTTATAAAAGGGCATTCCTCCTTCTCATTAACTCACACCTTCAAAGCCTTTTGGCTCGGCCAAACTCTGCCCAAATACTCTCTAAACATCCCTCACTTAATCCTAGAGGTCTTCCTAGAGTCATAAATCCAACCTAAGAGCCCTTTTGATCAAATCAAAAGGAAGAACCCGAAGAATAGGTAATGATTTCACCACCCTTTTCCAAGTTCCTTTCTTCTTCCACTTATTCCTTCTTTGTTATTACCATTATAAAATAATAACTCCAGTATCATATATATAATGTGATTTTATTATAAATATGGTACAACCATATTCAGTATTCTCTCCATCCTTTGAATAACATGTCACCATACGTGCGTACATACGGCTTACCGTCTCCAGGTCGTGGTATAATTGTTATTCAATAAATTATTATTTGGATGGGTATAATAATGATGTGTAATTCATGTAAATAATAAATATAACATGATAATTATTATTAATATATGATATACCATCCAATTATATATTATTTTAATATCAAAAGAATGATATTGTCGAACATGCGTACGTACGGACTACTGTCTCCACGAACGCGATGAGATTCATTCTCCATCGTATCCATTCAAGTATAATTATCATTTGATGATTTAAAAATAATGTTTAAGTACTCTATATCATTATGGATATGAATAAGATACAACGTATCCATGAAAAACATGTCTTACATAACAAAACATATAAAAGAAAACGAGTAAGTTAACACCCGAAACAATGATAATACTAAGATATTATTAACAAATCAATGTTAAAAGATCATATATGATATCATATTAATGTAAATTATTCTTGTATAATTTAATAACAATTATTTCACCATTATACAGGAGGTTAACCTACCCCCAACCAAGGAAAAGTACAAGGTAAGGGTTTATTTGGCAATCTTTTCATTATCTGAGGTTCTTTATACGTAATAATCTACGGGGATGTCTTTATCATCCAAATCCATGTTTCTTAAAAATTTATTTCAAAACATATTTACTGTTTAAAATAATATAGGTTAAATTAATTTACACCCTTGTTTGACTTTTTATAATAGATTTATAAAGGAATCATTCCGTTGTTTTCTAAACAAGGTGCTTTTAACCTTTTCGACAGAATTAAGGAATGAATGTTTTTTTAACTTATAAGGTCGGTGCGACTATTTTATGCCGTTATAAAATCTTAGAAGCTTCCCTTACAATCTTATAAGAATATTTTCAAAGAAAATGTTTTATTTTATAAATATATGACTCTTAAATTATTTCAAAATAGAAAGAGATATTTCTCTAAAAATAGTTTTGATTTCATCTATGTCAACATCCTTTGATGAATTTTACGCTTATTTGAAGTTTATTTATGAAGACAAAAAACTTCTATATTGTATTGAAGGTTTTGTGATATGTTTGACTGTGGATGTGTTATTTTTATACCATTCATGGTTTATGGAGAAAATATTGACATTTCCTATGCTAGTTTTAATACGAATGTTTATGTTATGTTTAAACCTGTTCATATGAGGAATGCATTGGACTTAATAAGTGATGATTGGAGCCCTCTATAGCTCCTCGATGCATCGGTAGGTCTCATGATACAAAATAGTGTCTTGGCATAAGGCATTGGCAAAATCTTATTTGTAGTCTTGGCACGAGGCCTTGGCTATGTGGTTATGATAGTCTGGCACTACGCATTCCATCATTAGGAAAGTGGTTATTGATATTGCATGTGATTATTTAATTAGTAGAATATCCATGTGAATAATTAAATGAAATTATTTCATTTTATTTTTCTATACTATGTTGAAGTTCAAGTTTAAAAAGATTTTGTTTTAGTTATACACTGCCTTAAATGTTTATTATTATTTATGAAATTTTATGCTATATTGTTATCCTTACTCATCATTTGAGATCACCCCTTTTCTATGATTTATTTTTCCGAGAATGTGAAGAAGTAAATTATGAATGAACTGAAGGGATATTATGATGGGATAATAGTGTGGATTATGGAGACAATATGTTGTTGTAGTAGTTTTTCACTTCATGATGTAATGTAAATCTTTATGAATATATCTATTGTTTCCAAGGCTACTAAACCAACTGGTCTTTCGAGATTTGATCTTTATTGTGATCATGACAATGTTATGTACTAATGCACCGACTCTTGGTAACTAGGGTCAGGGTGTTACAGTTAGTATCAGAGGAAGTTTAGTACAAACCTTGGAAACTAGATTTAGATAAACTCTGATTAGAGCAAGTAGACCTAAGATGGACATTGATGATTAGTATAGAAGAACATCCATGAATTTTGGTATTGTAGATATTTTGTGATTTTTACGAGTAATACATCCCTGTCTGGATACAAGCAGGTAGAGGCAGCTCTGGCATAGATGTACCTAGGGGTAAAACCTGAAAACACCGCTTTGAGCTAGACTTGAATGGGAACTGGTGCACGACAACGGGCCTGGCTGCACTCTTGGTTACGACACTCTCAGGGGATATGCTTAGGATAAATCTCATTTTCATTACAAATCATTATGAAAGGTTTATGAGTATATGATTCCTCAAATAAAACATTTTTATGATTATGGATTATATCCATAAATAGTTCAATTTATGTTAAGTGTTTTATAAGTATGGAATTATGTATTTTGATTCATAAACTGATCTAGTTTATGCCATTGTATAGAAATGGGACCTAGTGGAAGAAATGGAAACTGTATCAATGCATGCACTACATGTTGGGATTTCCCTCCTGCTCAAGATAATTATAGTGGAGTTGGTGATGCAACTGGTGCCGATCGGCTAATCACCATACAGGGACAACTCACTCAGGGTATGAAAAATAACTTTACCCGTATGGATCACCCTGATCCGCAGCATGGAGGATCAATGTTAGATCGATTAATGAGGAAGAAACCACCAACATTCAATGGGAGTACAAATCTCTTAGTAGATGAGAAATGGATAAGTTCCCTACAGAAAATATTTCAGGCTTTGGGGAGAAGTGAAAGAGAAAAAGTTATCATGGCAGTTTACCGCCTCACAAGAGATGTTGATCAATGGAGGTCACTGATTCAAAACACGAAGGAAGATGATGAAGTATCAAATATGTAATGGAGGGAGTTCAAAGATCTGTTTTTAGAAAAATACTTTCCTTGTGACCATCGAGCAGATATGGAAAGGCAATTTCTGAGTCTGAGGCAAAAGGGGGATGAGAATGTCGCAAAGTACGAGGATAACTTTACAAGGTTAGAAAGGTATGCTGGAGATAATAAACGTAACCCAAGAAGTAAGATTAATTGTTTATTTGATGGTTTAAAACCATTTCTCCGTCGAGCATTAGTCTCATAATCCTTCTCTTCGTATGAAGACATTTTCAAATGTGGTATCAAGACCGAAAAGGAATTCTCTGTCTTATGACTTTAAAGAAAATCAAGAGAAGAATAGATCTACTGATCAATCTGGGAATGGAAATATGGGGAATAAGGGAAAGGTTGAATATCCATCCTGTGGTAAATGTTGGAAGAAACACCCCGGTACTTTATTGAAGGGAATGGGTGTCTGTTACAAGTGTGGTGAAAAAGGCCACTAAACTCGTGAATGAAAAGGGAAGAATGAATCTCCCAATGTTCAATGCTACAATTGCAGGGAGATGGGACATTATGAAAATCAATGTCCTAAGCGTCAGGGGAACTTGCCTCAGAAAAGGCCAAGGGATCCTGGCCAAGCTTATGCTATCACTACAGCTGAGGTAGAAGATCCGAAAGACGTGGTGGAAGGTAATTTAATGGTTTCCTCAAGTTTAGAAAATTAATTATTTGATTCTAGATCATCACATTATTTAATATCTTCCCAATTTTCTAACAAAATTAGATATTTCCAATTTTATTTAACAAGGGAGTTGTCAGTTAAAACTCCTATGGGAAGTATCATTGCCACGATGTTTTGTGAATCAGTCCCCATTAGAGCACATAAATGTTCTTTATCCGCTGATCTCATCATCATACCTATGATTGAGTTTGATATAATCCTCAGTATGGATTGGCTTTCGGATTATGATGTGATGATTTATTGTAAAAAGAAGGAGATTACAATTTTTTATGATGACGATAAGGAACACCTTATCTTTAGAGCAGAATCGTCACCAGATAATTCTTATCTAGATCCACCCCCAATATCTCAACTAAATTCAATTATTGGGGAGGAAGAGAATGAAATGACTGTGGGTGAGGAAAGGAATGTTCAAATAGAGGATGTACCTGTTGTGAAAGAATATTTAGATGTGTTTCCAGAAGATTTACCTGGACATCCTCCAGAACTAGAAGTTGAGTTTTCCATTGATCTAATTCCTGGATCAAGGCCTACATCGAAGACCCCTTATAAAATGGCCACTGTAGAATTAGTTTAACTAAAGAAGAAACTGGAGGAATTGACTAATAATAGATTTATTAGCCCTAGTGTTTCTCCATGGGGAGCCCCTGTTCTTTTTGTTAAAAAGAAAGATGGATATATGAGGTTATGTATCGACTACAGGGAGATCAATTCCATAACAATAATGAATAAGTATCCCCTACCTCGCATTGATGATTTATTTGACCAACTGCATGGAGCTCAATACTTTTCAAAGATTGACCTTCGATTTAGATACCATCAGTTGTGTGTGAAGAAGGAAGACATTCCGAAGACAGCATTTCGAACCAGGTACAGGCATTACGAGTTTACAGTAATGCCTTTTGGATTTACTAATGCACCCTCTGTATTCATGGATCTGATGAATAGAGTTTTCAAGGAATATCTAGATGAATTTTTGGTGGTTTTTATTGATGATATCTTGGTATACTCTAAAATCTACGAGGATCATGAAAGTCACTTGCACATTATCCTGAAGACTCTGAGAAGGCATGAATTATATGGAATGTTTAGCAACTGTGATTTCTGGATTCATGAGATTTCTTTTCTTGGACATATTGTCTCTAAATATGGAATCTCTGTTGATCCTTCTATGACCAAGGCAATCCATGAATGGATAGCACCTAAGAGTATAAATGAGGTACGCAGTTTTATTGGTTTGGAAGGTTATTATCGACGTTTCGTCCAGAATTTTTCCCGATTGGCAAACCCATTAACGAAGCTCACACATAAAGGGGTTAATTTTTTTTGGAAAAATAAGTGTGAATAATGTTTTTGAAGAACTGATGAGAATATTATTCAATGCTTCTATATTGACTCTACCATCAGGGAATGATTGGTTCATTATTTATAGTGATGCGTCGAAGAAGAGACTTGGTTTTGTCCTTATGCAGAATGATAGGGTTATTGCCTATGCATCATGATAGTTGAAAATTCATGAGCAAAACTATCATACTCATTATCTTGAGTTAGCAGCTATGATCTTTTCTTTGATGATATGGAGGCACTTCCTCTATGGTGAAAAATGTGAGATTTATACTGATCACAAGATTTTGAAGTATATTTTCTCACAAAAAGAACTCTACATGAAGCAAAAGAGATGTCTTGAATTACTCAAGGATTATGATTTTATGATACACTACCACCCGGGGAAAGCAAACAAGGTGGAAGATTCTTTGAGTAGAAAAGATCATAGAGTTTTGAACAATATGAGAATTGAAAGGGATCCGATTATCGTGGATCTAGTGAAGATGGACATGGGAATAACCAGGGACGGTGAAACATAAATGCTTTTTCAAATGGTTGACAAACCATCTTTACTAGAAAGGATTAAGAGTTCTTAGACCGATGATGAATAATTTCAAAAGAAGATTAAAGCTGTGAATAATGGGAGATTGAGAGACTTTGTGTATGAAGAAGGAATTTTGAAATTCGGGAAGAGACGTTGTGTTCCCGATATACCTGATCTAAAAAGTGAATTGTTGGATGATGCTCGTAGTTCCAATTTCTCTATACACCCTGAGAGCACCAAAATGTATAGATATTTGAAGGAACATTTTTGGTGGGACAACATGAAGAGGGATATTGCTGATATTGTGTCATGATGTATGGTTTGTCAACAAGTGAAAGCTAGAAGGCAACAGCCTGGAGGAGTCATGTATCCTCTTCCCATACCGAAGTGAAAATGGAACAATATTACGATGGACTTTGTCATTGGGCATCCAAATACTCCTAGAAGGAACGATGAAATAAGGGTCATTATTGATCGTCTTACCAAGTCAGCACATTTTCTTGCTATAAGGGGAGATTAACCACTTGAACGACTAGCAAGACTATATATTAATGAAGTTGTGAGACTTCATGGAGTACCCCTATTGATTGTTTCTGATCGTGATCCATGTTTTAAATCAAGATTCGGGAAAAGTCTTCAAAAATACTTGGATACTGAACTTAATTTCAGCATTGCCTACCACCCTCAAATAGATGGACAATCAGAACGAACTATTCAAACCATAGAAGACATGTTGAGATCCTGCTCACTTGACTTTCTGGGTATGTGGGATCAATATTTACCTCTGGTATAATTTTCCTATAACAATAGATTCCATTCGAGTATTCATATGGCACCATATGAAGCATTATACAGAAAGATATGTCGCACACCAACCTGTTGGGATGATGTTGGTGAAAGAAAACTTGTAGGCCCAGAACTGGTGGAGGAAACGATGGAAAAGGTGAAGGTAATCCAAAACCATATCAAAACAGCTCAAAGTAGGCAGAAGAGATATGTTGATAATCGAAAGAAGGATTTGGAATTTCAAGTCGGTGACCATGTTTTCTTGAAGGTATCTCTATGGAAGGGAGTCATACGATTTGGTAAGAAAGGTAAATTGAATCCCATGTACATCGGACCTTTCGAAATTCTAGAACGAATAGGGGATGTAGCTTACCGATTGAAAATGCCTCCAAGTCTCTCCAAAGATCACGATGTGTTCCACGTATCTATATTGAAGAAATACATGCCTGACGTAATGCATGTACTCACCTACAAGGAATTAGAACTGGAACCCAATCTGTCTTATTGTGAAGAGCCCGTCAGGATTCTTTATACGAGAGAACAAGTACTGAGAAACCGGACGACGTGTCTGGTAAAAGTCTTGTGGAGAAACCATAAGATGGAAGTGGCAGTGTGGGAACCCGAGAAACTTATGATGAAGAACCACCTGAGTCTTTTCATGTGGTATTATTCTAGAAATTTTGAGAACAAAATTATTTGAAGGAGGGGATAATGTAACACCTCAATCTTCTACAGTACGCTTCTCTTGGAATAATGTGATAGCGTGTGTTGTATGCAACATCAAGTTCTAACACACCACAACCAATCAAACTAGCCGTTATGAATAGTAATACATACCTTTTGAAATTATATATATTTTATATGTCAAAATGGACTTCATTTTTTGGATTCACAATATCTAAATTATCCTAAGTTGAATTTTTGGTATTTTTCTGAGAACTTCCAATTTTTATGAATAGTGAAAAATACTTAAAAACTAGTTTTTTAATCAAAATAATTTATAGTGATAAATTAAATTATTTAGTGGTTTTAAAGTATAATTAGAATATATTTTTACCATTTTATCCAATTGTGTTCATCATAATTAATTTTACTTTGAAATTCGACATAAACAATTGTCAATCTTTTGATATGTATTGTTTCTTAAAAACACGCTATTTGTTGTGACAGCGGGAATTAATTATAAAATTAATTAATGAAACTTTTATGTTTGGAATTTTGTAAAATATAAATCATTTTTGAATTCAGAATATCAATTATAGCTTAGGGTGAATTTTTGGCATTTTTCTGAAAAACATCAACTTTTGATGAATAGTGAAACTACTAAGTGGTAGTTAAAAAACTGAATTTTTCATAAATCTTAATTTTACCTCTTCTGTGATTGGAATTTCGAAAATCTGAGAGACATGGTTATTATCAAGGAGTAAAAATGTGGTTCAATGAGATGAAAATAATTTTTGGCGAATAGTGACTTTTTACTTTTATTTACCACGGTTAAAAGTAAATAGGGTAATTACCGGTAAAAATGATATTAATATTACCCTAACACATGTCATAATTCTATTGGACAAGTATATCTCGACCAAAAACAACCTTTGAAATAAAATATTATCATTTAGGTCCACTTGGATTAGATTAGGATATTTATTATTATTTAATTCAAAGAAGAGTTAAAAGAGTTAAAATCAAAGTTTATTTACTAAAAAAGTTTAAATATGAGGTTATACATAAGATAAATTCGATTGTAAATATTCATCAGAAATCTTAAAAATATTTCCTACATAATTGTATTTTATTTATAATTTTTAGATATTAAATAATTTAATTTATCTATGACACAATGATGATGCAGTAACTAACATAATAGTGAAAAATTAAAATAATTGATTTTATAAATACCCAAATAAATATAATTTTAGACGTTTAACGAATTACACTAATTTTCTAGGATAATATGACATATTAGGAATGATTTAATTGACTTTGTTCTAAGTAATCATTCTGTTATGAATTTTACAAAAATCAATTTTTTGAATAGTGTCAAAATTGACATAAAATAATTTTTTAAAACAAATAGTATATTATTAATTGATATTAAATTCCTAAAAATCTATGGATCGGCCAAAAGACTTTTATCATGATATTTGTATCATTAATGTACCACCTGGGGGTCGCTTGTATATATATAGTCAGTTTATTAACCATATAATATAAAAATACAAAGGGACATTATAAAAGTGAAACTAATTAACTAAGAGTTAATACTTAATGATAAGGTTAATATAGTAACCCAAACCTGTCTAAATTCTATTAGATGAGTGGTTTTTGAACTATCCCCACCTTAACCTTTAAATAATCCACTTTGGAGCCATTAGAAACCGAATATTAATTTATTATAAAATAATATTTCTAGGTTTTCCAAAGGTGCCCCTCACCCCTCTTATAAAAGGGAACTCCTCCTTCTCATTAACTCACACCTTCAAAGCCTTTTGGCTCGGAAAAAATCTGCCCAAATACTCTCTAAACATTACTAACTTCATCCTAGAGGCCTTACTTTAGTCAGAAATCCAACCTAAGATCCCTTTTGATCAAATCAAAAGGAAGAACCCGAAGAAGAGGTAATGATTTCACCACCCTTTTCCAAGTTCCTTTCTTCTACCACTTCTTCCTTATTTGTTATTACCATTATAAAATAATAACTCCAATATCTTATATATAATGTGATGTTATTATAAATATGGTACAACCATATTCAGTATTCTATCCATCCTTTGAATAACATGTCACCATACGTGCGTACGTACAGCTTACCGTCTCCACGTCGTGGTGTAATTGTTATTCAATAAATTATTATTTGGATGGGTATAATAATGATGTTTAATTCATGTAAATAATAAGTATAACATGATAATGATTCTGTATATATGATATACCATCCAATTATATATTATTTTAATATCAAAAGAATGATATTGTCGCTCGTGCGTACGTACCGACTACCGTCTCCACGAACGTGATGAGATTCATACTCCATCGTATCCATTAAAGTATAATTATCATTTGATGATTTAAAAATAATGCTTAAGGACTTGATATAATTCTGGATATGAATAAGATACAACCTATCCATGACAAACATGGCTTACGTAACAAAACATATAAAAGAAAACGAGTAAGATAACACCCGAGACAACAATAATACTAAGATATTATTAACAAATCAATGTTAAAAGATCATATATGATATCATATTAATATAAATTATTATTTAATAATTTAATAACAATTATTCCACCATTATACAGGAGGTTATCCTATCCCCAACCAAGTAAAAGTACAAGGTAAGGGTTTATTTCGCAATATCTTCATTATCCGAGGTTGTTTATACGTAATAATCTACTTGGATCTCTTTATCATCCACATCCATGATTCTTAAAAATGTATTTCAAACTTTTTTTACTATTTAAAAGACTTTTAGTTAAAGTCATTTATACCCTTGTTTGACTTTTTATAAGTGGTTTATAAAGTAATCTTTCTGTCATTTTCCAAACAAGGTGATTTTAACCTTTTCGACAGAATTAAGGTATGAATGTTTTTTAAACTTATACGGTCGGTGTGGCTATTTTCCGCCATTATAAAATCTTTGAAGATTCCCTTACAATATTATAAGAATATTTTCAATGAAATTGTTTTATTTTATAAATATATGACTCTTAAATGATTTCAAAATAGAAAGAGATATTTCTCTCAAAAAAGTTTTGATTTCATCTATGTCAACATCCTTTGATGGATTTTATGCTTATTTGAAGTTTATTTATTATGATACAAAACTTACATATTGTATTGATGGTTTTGTGATATGTTTGACTATGGATGTGTTATTTTTATACCATTCATGGTTTATGGATAATGTATTGACATTCTTATACTAGTTTTAATACGAATGTTTATATTATGTTTAAACCTGTTCATATGAGGAATGCATTGGACTTAATAAGTGATGGGTGGAGCCCGCTATAGCTCCTCGATGCATCGGTAGGTCTCATGAGACAAACTAGTGTCTTGGCACAAGGCCTTGACAAAATCTTAATTGTAGTCTTGGAATGAGGCCTTGGCTTTGTGGTTATGATAGTCTGAAATCATGCATTCCATCATTATGAAAGTGGTTCTTGATATTGCATGTGATTATTCAATTAGTATAATATCCATGTGAATAAGTAAATGGAATTACTTCATTTTATTTTTCCATAATATGTTGAAGTTCAAGTTTAAAAGGCTTTTGTTTTAGTCATACACTTTCTTAAATGTTTATTCTTATATATGAAAGTTTCTGCAATATTGTTATCCTTACTCGGCATTTGAGCTCACCCCTTTTCTATGTTTTATTTTTCCCAGGATGTGAAGAAGTAAATTAATAATGACCTGGAGGGATATTATGCGGGGATTATAGTGTGGATTATGGAGACAATATTTTGTTGTAATAGTTTATCACTTTATGATGTAATGTAAAACATTATGAATATATCTACTGTTTCCAAGGCTACTAAACCAATCGGTCTTTCGAGATTTTATCTTTCTTGTGATCATGTCAATGTTATGTAATAATGAAACGACTCTAGGTAACTGGGGTCAGGGAGTTAGAGTTTATATCAGAGGAGTTTAGTACAAACCTTGGAAGCTAGATTTAGATAAACTCTGATTAGAGCACGCAGACCTAAGATGGACTTTGAGGATTAGTATAGAAGAACTTCCTAGAATTTTGATATTGTAGAGATTTTGTGAGTTTTCTGAGCAATACATCCCTGTCTCAATACGAGCAGGTAGAGGTGGCTCTAGAACAAATGTACCTAGGGGTAAAACCTGAAAACAATGCGTTTATCTAGACTCGAACGAGAACTGGTGCACGACAACGGGCCTTGCTGCACTCTTGGTTACGACACTCCCGGGGGATATTCTTAGGATAAATCTCATTTTATTTAAAAATCATTATGAAAGGTTTATGAGTATATACTTCCTCAATGAAAACATTTTTATGATTATGGATTATATCCATAAATAGTTCAATTTATGTTAAGTGTTTTATAAGTATGGAATTATGTATTTTGATTCATAAACTGATCTAGTTTATGCCATTGTTTAGAAATGGTGCCTAGTGGAAGAAATGGAAATCGTATCAATGCACACACTCCATGTAGGGATTTCCCTCCTTCTCAAGATAATTATAGTGGAGCTGGTGATGCAACTGGTGCCGATCATCTAATCACCATACTGGGACAACTCACTTAGGATATGAATAATAACCTTACCCGTATGGAGCACCCTGATGTGCAGCGTGGAGGATCAATGTTAGATCGATTCATGAGGTAGAAACCACCAACATCCAATGGGAGTAAAAATCCCTTAGTAGCTGAGCAATTGTTATGTTCCCTAGAGAAAATATTTCAGGGTTTGGGGAGTAGTGAAAGGGAAAAAGTTATCATGGTAGTTTGCCGCCTCACTGGAGATGCTGATCAATGGTGGTCATTGATTCAAAACACGAAAGAAGATGATGATGTATCAAATATGGAATGGAGGTAGTTCAAAGATCTGTTTTTAGAAAAATACTTTCCTCGTGACCATCGAGTAGATATGGAAGGAAAATTTCTGAGTCTGAGACAAAAGGAGGATGAGAATTTCGTAAAGTACGAGGCTAAATTTTCAAGGTTAGCAAGGTATGTTGGAGATTATATACATAACCCAAGAAGTAATATTGATCATTTCTTTAATGGGTTAAAACCATTTCTTCATCGATCATTAGTCTCACAATCCTTCTCGTCATACGAAGACATTGTCTCATGTGCTATCAAGGCCGAAAAGGAATTCTCTAAGTTTTATGACTTTAAATAAAATCAAGAGAAGAAGAGATCTACTGATCAATATGTGCATGGAAATAGGAGGAAGAATGGAATGGTTGAATATCCATCCTGTGTTAAATGTGGGAAGAAACACCCCAGTACTTGCTTGAAGGGAATGGGTGTCTGTTACAAGTGTGGTGAAAAAGGCCACCAAGATCGTGAATGCAAAGGGAAGAATGAAGCTACCAATGTTCAATGCTACAATTGTAGGGAGATGGGACATTATGCAAATGAATGTTCTAAGAGTCGGGGGAACTTACCTGAGAAAAAGCCAAGGGATCAAGGCCAAGCTTATGCTATCACTACAGCTGAGGTAGAATCTCTGAAAGATGTGGTGGCAGGTAATTTAATGGTTTCCTCAAGTTTAGAAAATGCATTATTTGATTCAATATCATCTCATTGTTTCATATCTTTCCAATTTTTATAACAAAATTAGATATTTCCAATTTGATTTAACAAAGGAGTTGTCAGTTAAAACTCCAAAGGGATGTATCATTGCAACAAAGTTTTGTGAATCAGTCCCCATTAGAGCACATAAAAGTTATTTATCCCCTGATCTCATCATCATACCTAAGATTGAGTTTGATATAATCCTCGATATGGATTGGATTTCAGATTATGATGCGAAGATTTATTGTAAGAAGAAGGAGGTTACGATTTTTGATGATGACGATAAAGAACACCTTATCTTTAGAGCAGAATCGTCACCACCTAATTCTTATCTAGATCTACCCCCAGTAGCTCAACTAAATTCAAATATTGGGGAGGAAGAGAATGAAATGACTGTGGGTGAGGAAAGGAATGTTGAAATAGAGGATGTACCTGTTGTGAAAGAATATGTAGATGTGTTTCTGGAAGATTTACCTGGAATCCTCCAAAACGAGAAGTTGAGTTTTCCATTGATTTAATTCCTGGATCAAGGCCTATATCGAAGACCCCTTATAGAATGGCCACTGTAGAATTAGTTTAACTAAAGAAACAACTAGAGGAATTGAGTAATAAGGTATTTATTAGCCCAAGTGTTTCTCCATGGGGAGACCCTGTTCTTTTTGTTAAAAAGAAAGATGGATCTTTGAGGTTATGTATCGACTACAGGGAGATCAATGCCATAACAATAAATAATAAGTATCCCCTACATCGCATCGATGATTTATTTGACCAACTTCATTGAGCTCAATACTTTTCAATGATTTACCTTCGATCTGGATACCATCAGTTGTGTGTGAAGAAGGAATACATTCCGAAGACAGCATTTCGAACCAGGTACGGGCATTACGAGTTTACAGTAATGCCTTTTGGATTGACTAATGCACCCTCTGTATTCATGGATCTGATGAATAGAGTTTTCAAGGAATGTCACGATGAATTTGTGGTGTTATTTATTAATAATATCTTGGTATACTCTAAAAGCTACAAGGATCATGAAAGTCACTTGGGCATTATCCTGAAGACTCTGAGAAGACATGAATTATATCGGTAGTTTACCAAGTGTGAATTCTAGCTCATTGAGATTTCATTTCATGGCCATATTGTCTCTAAATATGGAATATCTGTTGATACTTCTATGTCCAAGGAAATCCAAGAATGGCCATCACCTATGAGTATAACTGAGGTACGCAGTTTTATTGGTTTGGCAGGTTATTATCGACGTTTCGTCCAAAATTATTCCCGATTTTCAAACCCATTAACGAAGCTCACACGTAAAAGGGTTAAATTTTTTTGGACAAAAGAGTGTGAAGAATTTTTAGAAGAAGTGAAGAGAATATTAGTCAATGCTTCTATATTGACTCTACCATCGGGGAATGATGGGTTTGTTTTTTATAGTGATGCATCGAAGAAAGGACTTGGTTGTGTCCTTATGCATAATGATAGGGTTATTGCCTATGCATCACGACAGTTGAAAATTCATGAGAAAAACTATCCTACTCATGATATTTAGTTAGAAGCAGTGATCTTTGCTTTGAAGATATGGAGGAACTACCTCTATGGTGAAAAATGTGAGATTTATATTGATCACACAAGTTTGAAGTATATTTTCTCACAAAAATAACTCAACATGAGGCAAAGGAGACGTCTTGAATTACTCAATGATTATAATTGTATGATACACTACCACCCGGGGAAAGCAAACAAGGTAGCAGATGCTTTCAGTAGAAAAGATCATGGTGTTTTTTAACAATATGATAATTGAAAGGGATCCAATTTTCATGGATCTAGTGAAGATGGACATGGGAATACCCAGGGAAGGTGAAACATCAATACTTTTTCAAATGGTTTCCAAACCATATTTACTACAAATGATTAAGAGTTATCAAACCGATGATGAAGAATTTCAAAAGAAGATTAAAGCTGTGAATGATGGGAGATTGAGAGACTTCGTGTATGAAGAAGGAATTTTGAAATTCTAGAAGTGACTTTTTGTTCCCGATATACCTGATCTAAAAAGGGAATTTCTGGATGATTCTCATAGTTCCAATTTATCAATACACCCTGAGAGCACCAAAATGTATATAGATTTGAAGAAAAAATTTTGGTGGGACAACATGAAGAGGGATATTTCTGATTTTGTTTCTAGATGTATGGTTTTTCAACAAGTGAAAGCTAGATGGCAATAGCCTGAAGGAGTCATGCAACCTCTTCCCATACCAGAGTGGAAATGGGACAATATTACGATGGACTTTGTCATGGGGCTACCAAAGACTCCTAGAAGGAACGATGCAATATGGATCATTGTTGAACATCTTACCAAGTCAGCACATTTTTTTTTTCTATAAATGAAGATTTACCACTTGAACGACTAACAAGACTATATATTAATGAAGTTGTGAGACTTCATGGAGTACCCCTATCGATTGTTTCTGATCGTGATCCCTGTTTTACATCAAGATTCTAGACAAGTATTCAGAAAGACTTGGATACTGAACTTCATTTGAGCACTGCCTACCACCCTCAAGCAGATGGACAATCAGAACGAACTATTCAAACCTTAGAAGACATGTTGAGATCCTGCTCACTTGACTTTCAGGGTATGTGGGATCAATATTTACCTCTGATAGAATATTCCTATAACAATAGCTTCCATTTGAGTATTAATATGGCACCATATGAAACGTTATACAGAAAGAGATGTCGCACACCGACCTGTTGGGATGAAGTTGGTGAAAGAAAACTTGTAGGCCCAGAACTGGTGGAGGAATCAATGGAAAAGGTGAAGTTAATCCAAAACGCTATCAAAGCAGCTCGAAGTAGGTAGAAAAGCTATGCTGATAATCAAAGGAAGGATTTGGAATTTCATGTCAATGATCATGTTTTCTTGAAAGTATATCCATGGAATGGAGTCATACGTTTTGGTAAGAAAGGTAAATTGAGTCCCAGGTACATCGGACCTTTCGAAATTCTAGATCGAATTGGGGCTGTACCTTACCGATTAGCAATGGCTCCAAGTCTCTCCAAAGTTCACAATGTGTTCCACGTATCTCTATTAAGGAAATTCATGTCTGACCCAACGCATGTACTCACCTACGAGGAATTAAAACTGGAACTTGATCTGTCTTATTGTGAAGAGCCCTTCAGGGTTCTTGATACGAGAGAACAAGTACTGAGAAACCGGACGACGCGTCTGGTAAAAGTCTTGTGGAGAAACCATAAGATGGAAGAGGCAACGTGGGAAACCGAGGAACTTATGATGAAGAACCACCTGAGTCTTTTCATGCGGTATTATTCTAGAAATTTTGAGGACGAAATTATTTGAAGGAGGGGAGAATGTAACACTCCAAGCTTTTATGGTACGCTTCTCTGGGAATAATGTGATAGTGTGTGCTGTACGCAACATCGAGTTCTAACACACCACAAACAATCAAACTAGCTTTTTTGAATAGTAATACCTACCTTTTGAAATTATATATATTTTATATTTCAAAATGGACTTCATTTTTGGATTCAGAATATCAAAATTATCCTAAGTTGAATTTTTGGTATTTTTCTGAGAACTTCCAATTTTTATGAATAGTGAAAAATACTTAAAAACAACTTATTTAATCAAAAAAATTTAAAGTGATAAGTTATATTATTTAGTGGTTTTAAATTATAATTAGAATATATTTTTACCATTTTATCCAATGGTGTTCATCCTAATTAATTTCACTTTGAAATTGGACATAAACAATTGTCAATATTTTGATATATATTGTTTCTTAAAAACACGCTATTTGTTGTGAAAACGAGAATTAATTATAAAATAGACATCATTTTTGAATTCATAATATCAATTATAGCTTAGGGTGAAATTTTTTCATTTTTCTGAAAAACATCAATTTTTGATAAATAGTGAAACTACTAAGTGATAGTTAAAAAACTGAATTTTTCATAAATCTTAATTTTACTGCTTCTGTGATTGGAATTTCGAAAATCCAAGAGACACGGTTAATATCAAGGAGTAAAATGTGGTTCAATGAGATAAAAATAATTTTTGGTGATTAGTAACTTTTTACTTTTATTTACCACGGTTAAAAGTAAATTGGGTGATTAAGGGTAAAAATGATATTAATATTACCCTAACACATGTCATAATTCTATTATTCAAATTTATCTCGACAATAAACAACCTTAGGAATAAAATATTATCATTTAGGACCACTTGAATTAGATTAGGACATTTCTTATTATTTAATTCAAAGAAGAGTTAAAAGAGTTAAAATCAAATTGTATTTACTAAAAAAAATTTAATATAGGGTTATACTTAAGATAAATTTGATTTTAAATATTCATTAGAACGATAAAAAGATTTAATAAATAATGATATTTTATTTATAATTTTTATATATTAAATAATTTATTTTATTTATGACACAATGACGATGCAGTAATTAACATAATAGTGAAAAATTAAAATAATTGATATTATAAATACCCAAATAAATATAATTTGAGACTTTTAATGAATTAAACTAATTTTAAAGGATAATATGGCATATTAAAATTGATTTAATTGAATTTTTTCGAAGTAATAATTCTTTTATGAATTTTAGAAAAATCAATTATTGAATAGTGTCAAAATTGACATAAAAGAGTTTTTAAAACAAATATTATATTATTAATTGATATAAAATTCCTAAAATTATGAGGTTTGGCCAATAGACTTATATAATGATAGGTGTATCATTAATGTACAAATTTATTGTCTCTTGTATGTATATAGTATGTTTATTTACCATATAATATAAAAATAAAAAGAGAGATTATAAAAGTGAAACTAATTAACTAAGAGTTAATACTTAATGATAAAGTTAATATAGTAACACAAACCAATCTAAATTCTATTGTTTGAGTGGTTTTCAACCTAAACCCACATTGAACTTTAAATAATCCACTTTGGAGCCATTAAAAACCGAATATTAATTTATTATAAAATAATATTTCTAGCTTTTCCAAAGGTGCCCCTCGCCCCTCTTATAAAAGGGCACTCCTCCTCAATAACTCAAACCTTAAAATCCTTTTGGATTGGCCAACCTCTGCCCAAATACTCTCTCAACGTCCATCACTTCATCCTAGATGCCTTTCTTTAGTCAGAAAGCCAACCTATGAGCCCTTTTGATCAAATCAAAAGGAAGAACCCGAAGAAGAGGTAATGATTTCACCACCCTTTTCCAAGTTCCTTTCTTCTTCCACTTATTCCTTCTTTGTTATTACCATTATAAAATAATAAATCCAGTATCTTATATATACTGTGATGTTATTATAAATATGGTACAATGATATTCAGTATTCTATCCATCCTTTGAATAACATGTCACCATACGTGCGTACATACGGCTTACCATCTCCACGTCGTGGTGTAATTGTTATTCAATAAATTATTATTTGAATGAGTATACTAATGATGTGTAATTCATGTAAATAATAAATATAACATGATAATGATTATTTATATATGATATAACATCCAATTATATATTATTTTAATATCAAACGAATGATATTGTCGCTCGTGCGTACGGACGGACTACCGTCTCCACGAACGCGATGAGATTCCTTCTCAATCGTATCCGTTCAAGTATAATTGTCATTTGATGATTTAAAAATAATGTTTAAGGACTTTATATCATTCTGGATTTTAATACGATACAACCTATCAATGACAAACACGACTTACGTAACAAAACATTTAAAAGAAAACAAGTAAGTTAACACCCGAAACAACAATAATACTAAGATATTATTAACAAATTATTGTTAAAATAGCATATATGATACCATATTAATGTAACTTATTCTTGTATAATTTAATAACAATTATTTCACCATTATACAAGAGGTTAACCTACCCCCAACCATGGAAAATTACAAGGTAAGGGTTTATTTTGCAATCTCTTCATTATCCGAGGTTGTTTATACGTAATAATCTACTGGGATCTCCTTATCATCCACATCCATGTTTCTTAAAAATGTATTTAAAAACATGTTTACTATTTACAAGAATATGGGTTGAAGTCATTTATACCCTTGTTTTACTTTTTATAAGAGGTTTATAAAGGAATCCTTCCATCATTTTCCAAACAAGGTGCTTTTAACCTTTTCGACAGAATTAAGGTAAGAATGTTTTTTTAATTTATACGGCCGGTGCGGCTATTTTCTGCCGTTATAAAATCTTCGAAGCTTACCTTACAATCTTATAACAATATTTTCAAATAAAATGTTTTATTTTATAGATATATGATTCTTAAATGATTTAAAAATAGAAAGAGATATTTCTCTAAAAAGAGTTTTGATTTCATCTATGTCAACATCCATTGATGGATTTTACGCTTATTTGATGTTTATTTATTATGATACAAAACTTAAATATTTTATTGAAGGTTTTGTGATATGTTTGACTGTGGAAGTGTTATTTTCATACTATTGATGGTTTATGGATAAAGTATTGACATTTCGTATGCTAGTTTTAATACAAATTTTTATGTAATGTTTAAACCTGTTCATACGAGGAATGCATTGGACTTAATAAGTGACGGGTGGAGCCCGCTATAGCTCCTCGATGAATCGGTAGGTCTAATGAAACAAACTAGTTTCTTGGCACAACGCCTTGACAAAATCTTATGTGTAGTCTTGGCACGAGGCCTTGGCTATGTGGTTATGATAGTCTGGCATTATGCATTCCATCATTATGAAAGTGGTTATTGATATAGAATGTGATTATTCGATTAGTAGAACATGCATGTGAATAAGTAAATGGAAATATTTCATTTAATTTTTCCATACTATGTTGAAGTTCAAGTTTAAAAGGCTTTTGTTTTAGTTATACACTGTCTTAAATGTTTATTCTTATTTATGAAATTTTCTGCTATATTGTTATCCTTACTCGGCATTTTAGATCACCCCTTTTCTATGTTTTATTTTTCCCAGGATGTGAAGAAGTAAATTATGAATGACCTGCAGGGATATTATGAGGGGATAATAGTGTGGATTATGGAGACAATATGTTGTTGTAGTATTTTTTCACTTCATGATGTAATGAAAAACTTTATGAAAATATCTAGTGTTTTCAAGGCTACTAAACCAATCGGTATTTCGAGATTTGATCTTTATTTTAATCATGAAAATGTTATGTAATAATGCATCGACTCTAGGTAACTAGGGTTAGGACATTACAGTTGGTATCAGAGGAAGTTCAGTGCAAACCTTGGAAGCTAGATTTAGATAAACTCTGATTAAAACACGTATACCTAAGATGGACTTTGAGGATTAGTATAGAATAACATCCAATAATTTTGGTATTGTAGATATTTTGTGAGTTTTCCGAGAAATACATCCCTGTATGGATACAAGCAGGTAGAGGCGGCTCTGGCACAGATGTACCTAGGGGTAAAACCCGAAAACACCGCTTTGAGCTAGACTCGAACGGGAACTGGTGCACGACAACGGGCCTTGCTGCACTCTTGGTTACGACACTCCCGGGGGATATGCTTAGGATAACTCTTATTTTATTTACAAATCATTATGAAAGGTTTATGAGTATATAATTTCTCAAAGAAAACATTTTTATGATTATGGATTATATCCATAAATAGTTCAATTTATGTTAAGTGTTTTATAAGTATAGAATTATGTATTTTGATTCATAAACTGATCTAGTTTATGCCATTATTTAGAAATGCCGCCTAGTGGAATAAATGGTAACCGTATCAATGCACACACTCCATGTAAGGATTTCCCTCCTGCTGAAGATAATTATAGTGGAGCTGGTGATGCAACTGGAGCCGATCAACTAATCACCATACTGGGAAAACTTACTCAGGTTATGAATAATAACCTTACCTGTATGGATCACCCTGATCCGCAGAATGGAGGATCAATGTTAGATAGATTCATGAGGAAGAAACCACCAACATTCAATGGGAGTTCAAATCTCTTAGTATCTGAGCAATGGATAAGTTCCCTAGAGAAAATATTTCAGGCTTTGGGGAGTAGTCAAATGGAAAAAGTTATCATGGTAGTTTACCGCCTCACTGGAGATGTTGATCAATTTTGGTCATTGATTCAAAACACGAAGAAAGATGATGAAGTATCAAATATGGAATGGAGGGAGTTCAAAGATCTATTTTTAGAAAAATACTTTCCACGTGACCATCGAGCAGATATGGAAAGGAAAAATCTGAGTCTGAGACAAAAGGATGATGAGAATGTCACAAAGTATGAGGCTAACATTACAAGGTTAGAAAGGTATGATAGAGATTATATGCGTAACCCAATAAGTAAGATTGATCGTTTATTTTATGGGTTAAAACCATTTCTCCATCAAGCATTAGTCTCACAATCCTTCTCGTCATACGAAGACATTGTCTAATGTGCTATCAAGACCGAAAAGCAATTCTCTAAGTCTTATGACTTTAAAGAAAAGCAAGAGAAGAATAGATCTTCTGATCAATCTGGTCATGAAAATAAGGGGAATAAGGGAATGGTTGAATATCCATCCTATGGTAAATGTGGGAAGAAACACCCCGGTACTTGCTTGAAGGGAATGGGTTTCTGTTAAAATTGTGGTGAAAAAGGCCACCAAGCTCGTTAATGCAAAGGGAAGAAGGAATCTTCCAATGTTCAATGCTAAAATTGCAGGGAAATGGGACATTATGAAAATGAATGTCCTAAGCATCAGGGGAAATTACCTCAGAAAATGCAAAGGGATCAATGCCATGCTTATGCTATCACTACAGTTGAGGTAGAAGCTCCGAAAGATGTGGTGGTAGGTAATTTAATTGTTTCCTCAAGTTTAGCATATGCATTATTTGATTCTGGATCATCACATTGTTTCATATATTTCCAATTTTCTAAAAAATTTAGATATTTCCAATTTTATTTAACAAGGGAGTTTTCAGTTAAAACTCATAATGGAAGTATCATTGCAACAAAATTTTGTGAATCAGTCCCCATTAGTGCACATAAATGTTCTTTATCTGCTGATCTCATCATCATACCTATGATTGAGTTTGATATAATCCTCGGTATGGATTTTCTTTCGGATTATGATGCGAAGATTTATTGTTAGAAGAAGGAGGTTATGATTTTTTATGGTGACGATAAGGAACACCTTATCTTTAGAGCAGAATCGTCATCACCTAATTCTTATCTAGATCCACCCCCAGTAGCTCAACTAAATTCAATTATTGGGGAGGAAGAGAATGAAATGACTTTGGGTGAGGAAAGGAATGTTCAAATAGAGGATGTACCTATTGTGAAATAATATGTAGATGTGTTTTCGGAAGATTTACATGGACATCCTCCAGAACGAGAAGTTGAGTTTTCCATTGATTTAATTCCTGGATCAAGGCCTATATCGAAGACACCTTATAGAATGTCCACTGTAGAATTAGTTAATCTAAAGAAACAACTAGAGTAATTGAGTAATAAGGGATTTATTCTCCATAGTGTTTCTCCATGGAGATCCCCTGTTCTTTTTGTTAAAAAGAAAGATGGATCTGTGAGGTTATGTATCGACTACAGGGATATCAATTCCATAACAATAAAGAATAAGTATCCCCTACCTCGCATCGATGATTTATTTGACCAACTTCATGGAGCTCAATACTTTTCAAAGGTTGACCTTCGATCTGGATACCATCAGTTGTGTGTGAATAGGGAAGACATTCCGAAGACAGAATTTCGAACCAGGTACGGGCATTACGAGTTTACAGTAATGCCTTTTGGATTGACTAATTCACCCTCTGTATTCATGTATCTGATGAATAGAGTTTTTAAGGAATATGTCGATGAATTTGTGGTGGTATTTATTAATGATATCTTTGAATACTCTAAAATCTAGGAGGATCAGGAAAGTCACTTGGGCATTATCCTGAAGACTCTGAGAAGACATGAATTATATTGGAAGTTTTGTAAGTGTGAATTTTGGATTCATGAGATTTCTTTTCTTGGCCATATTGTCTCTAAATATGGAATCTCTGTTGATCCTTGTATGACCATGGAAATCCAAGAATGGCCAGCAGCTACGAGTATAACTGAGGTACACAGTTTTATTGGTTTGGCAGGTTATTATCGACGTTTCGTCCAGAATTTTTCCGGATTGTCAAACCCATTAACGAAGCTCACACGTAAAGGGGTTAAATTTGTTTTGACAAAATAGTGTGAAGAATGTTTCGAATAACTGAAGAGAATATTAGTCAATGCTTCTATATTGACTCTACCATCGGGGAATTATGGGTTTGTTATTTATAGTGATGCATCGATAAAAGGACTTGGTTGTGTCCTTATGCAGAATGATAGGGTTATTGCCTATGCATTACGTCATTTGCAAATTCATGAGAAATACTATCATAGTCATGATCTTGAGTTAGAAGCTATGATCTTTTCTTTGAATATATGGTGTCACTACCTCTATGGTGAAAAATGTGAGATTTATACTAATCATAAGAGTTTGAAGTATATTTTCTCACAAAAAGAACTCAACATGAGGCAAATGAGATGGCTTGAATTACTCAAGGATTATGATTGTACGATACACTACCACCCGAGGAAAGCAAACAAGGTGGAAGATTCTTTGATCAGAAAAGATCATTGAGTTTTGAACAATATTAGAATTGAAAGGGATCCAATTTTCATGGATCTTGTGAAGATGGACATGGGAATAACCAATGAAGGTGAAACATCAATGATTTTTCAAATGGATTCCAAACCATCTTTACTAGAATGGATTAAGAGTACTCAGACCGATACTGAAGACTTTCAAAAGAAGATTAAAGCTGTGAATGTTGGGATATTGAGAGATTTTGTGTATGAAGAAGGAATTTTGAAATTCGAGAAGAGACATCGTGATCCCGATAAACCTGATCTAAAAAGGGAATTGCTGGATGATTCTCATAGTTCCAATTTCTCTATACACCCTGGGAGCACCAAAATGTATAGAGATTTGAAGAATCATTTTTGGTGGGACAACACGAAGATGGATATTTCTGATTTTGTGTCAAGATGTATGGTTTGTCAACAAGTGAAAGCTGGAAGGCAATAGCCTGGAGGAGTCATGCAACCTCTTCCCATACTGGAGTGGAAATGGGAAAATATTATGATGGACTTTGTCATAGGGCTACCAAAGACTCCTAGAAGGAACGATGCAATATGGTTCATTGTTGATCGTCTTACCAAATCAGCACATTTTCTTGCTATAATGGAAGATTTACCACTTGAACGACTATCAAGACTATATATTAATGAAGTTGTGAGACTTCATGGAGTACCCCTATCGATTGTTTCTGATCATTATCCCCATTTTACTTCAAGATTCGGGAAAAGTCTTCAGAAATCCCTGGATACTGAACTTCATTTGAGCACTGCCTACCACCCTCAAACTCATGGAGAATCAGAACGAACTATTCAAACCTTAGAAGACATGTTGAGATCCTGCTCACATGACTTTCACGGTATGTGGGATCAATATTTACCTCTGGTAGAATTTTCCTATAACAATATCTTCCATTCGAGTATTCATATGGCACCATATGAAGCGTTATAAAGAAAGAGATGTCACACACCAACCTGTTGGGATGACGTTGGTGAAAGAAAACTTGTAGGCCTAGAACTGGTGGAGGAAACGATGGAAAAGGGGAAGGTAATCCAAAACCATATCAAAGCAGCTCGAAGTAGGCAGAAGTGCTATGATAATAATCGAAGGAAGGATTTGGAATTTCAAGTCGGTGATCATGTTTTCTTGAAGGTATCTCCATGGAATGGAGTCATATGTTTTGGTAAGAAAGGTAAATTGAGTCTCAGGTACATCAGACCTTTCGAAATTCTAGAACGAATTGGGGTTGTAGCTTACCGATTGGTAATGCCTCGAAGTCTCTCCAAAGTTCACGATGTGTTCCACGTATCTCTATTGAGGAAATACATGCCTGACCCAACGCATGTACTCAACTATGAGGAATTAGAACTGGACCCTGATCTGTCTTATTGCGAAGAGCATGTCAGGATTCTTAATACAAGAGAACAAGTACTGAGAAATCGGACGACGCGTCTGGTAAAAGTCTTGTGGAGAAACCATAAGATGGAAGAGGCAACGTGGGAACCTGAGGAACTTATGATGAAGAACCACCCGAGTCTTTTCATGCGGTATTATTCTAGAAATTTCGAGGACGAAATTATTTGAAGGAGGGGATAGTGTAACACCCCAAGCTTCTATGGTACGCTTCTCTTGGAATAATGTGATAGCGTGTGTTGTACGCAACATCGAGTTCTAACACACCACAACCAATAAAACTAGCCATTATGAATAGTAATACCAACATTTTGAAATTATATATATTTTATATTTCATAATGGACTTCATTTTTCGATTCAGAATATCAAAATTATCCTAAGTTGAATTTTTGGTATTTTTCCGAGAACGTCCAATTTTTATGAATAGTGAAAAATACTTAAAAACAACTTTTTTAATCAAAATAATTTATAGTGATAAATTATATTATTTAGTGGTTTTAAAGTATAATTAGAATATATTTTTACCATTTTATCCAATGGTGTTCATCATAATTAATTTCACATTGAAATTGGACATAAACAATTGTCAATCTTTTGATATATTTTGTTTCTTAAAAACACGCTATTTGTTGTGACAGCAGGAATTAATTATAAATTTAATTAATGAAACTTTTATGTTTGGAGTTTTTTAAAATAGACATCATTTTTGAATTCGTATTATCAATTATATCTTAGGGTGAAATTTTGGCATTGTTCTAAAAAACTTCAATTTTTTATGAATAGTGAAACTACTAAGTGGTAGTTAAAAAACTGAATTTTTCATGAAACATAATTTTACCGCTTATCTGATTGATATTTTGAAAATCTGAGAGACACGGTTAATATCAAGGAGTAAAATGTGGTTCAATGAGATGAAAATAATTTTTGGTGAATAGTAACTTTTTACTTTTATTTACCACGGTTAAAAGTAAATAGAGTAATTAAGGGTAAAATTGATATTAATATTACCCTAACACATGTCCTAATTCTATTGGGCAAGGTTATATAGACCAAAAACAACCTTAGGAATAAAATATTATCATTTAGGTCCACTTGGATTAGATTAGGACATTTATTATTATTTAATTCAAAGTAGAGTTAAAAGAGTTCAAATTAAAGTTTATTTACTAAAACATTTTCAATAAGAGTTATACATAAGATAAATTCGATTGTAAATAGTCATTAGAAATCTAAAACTATTTACTACATAATGATATTGTATTTATAATTTTTAGATATTAAATAATTTAATTTATTTATGACACAATTATTATGTAGTAATTAACATAATAGTGAAAAATTAAAATAATTGATATTATAAATACCCAAATAAATATAATTTGAGACTTTTAATGAATTACACTAATTTTATAGGACAATATGACATATTATTATTGATTTAATTGACTTTTTTCGAAGTAATCGTTCTGTTATGAATTAAAAAAAACAATTATTGAATAGTGTCAAAATTGAAATAAAAATGTTTTTTAAAACAAATATAATATTATTAATTGATATTAAATTCCTAAAAATATAAGGTTCGGCCAAGAGACATATATCATGATATGTGTATCCTTAATGTACCACTTGGGGGTATCTTGTATGTATATAGTATGTTTATTAACCATATAATATAAAAATATAAGGAGACATTGTAAAAGTGAAACTAATTAACTAAGAGTTAATACTTAATGATAAGGTTAATATAGTAACCCAAACCTATCTAAATTATATTTGTTGAGTGTTTTTAGACCTATCCCCACCATAAACTTTAAATAATCCACTTTGGAGCCATTATAAACCGAATATGAATTTATTATAAAATAATATTTCTCGCTTTTCCAAAGGTGCCCCTCACCCCTCTTATAAAAGGGCACTCATCCTTATCATTAACTCACACCTTCAAAGCCTTTTGGATCGGCCAAAATCTGCCCAAATACTCTCTCCACTTCCCTAAATTCATCCTAGAGGCCTTCCTTTAGTCAGAAAGCCATCCTAAGAGCCCTTTTGATCAAATCAAAAGGAAGAACCCGAAGAAGAGGTAATGATTTCACCACCCTTTTCCAAGTTCCTTTCTTCTTCCACTTCTTACTTCTTTGTTATTACCATTATAAAATAATAACTCCGGTATCTTATATATACTGTGATGTTATTATAAATATGGTACAACCATATTCAGTATTCTATCCATCATTTGAATAACATGTCACCATACGTGCGTACGTACGGCTTACCGTCTCCACGTCGTGGTGTAATTGTTATTCAATAAATTATTATTTGGATGGGTATAATAATGATGTGTAATTCATGTAAATAATAAATATAACATGATAATGATTCTGTATATATGATATACCATCAAATTATAGATTATTTTAATATCAAAAGAATGATATTGTCGCTCGTGCGTACGTACAGACTACCGTCTCCAGGAACGCGATGAGATTCATTCTCCATCGTATCCATTCAAGTATAATTATCATTTGATGATTTAAAAATAATGTTTATGGACTTGATTTTATTCTGGATGTGAATAAGATACAACATATCCATGACAAAAATGTCTTACATAACAAAACATATAAAATAAAACGAGTAAGTTAACACCCGAAAAACGATAATACAAAGATATTATTAAAAAATCAACGTTAAAAGATCATATATGATATCATAATAATGTAAATTATTCTTGTATAATTTAATAAAAATTATTTCACCATTATACAGGTGTTTAATCTACCCCCAACCAAGGAAAATTACAAGGTAAGGGTTTATTTCTCAATCTCTTCATTATCCGAGGTTGTTTATACGTAATAATCTACTGGGATCTCTTTATCATCCACATCCATGTTTCTTAAAAATGTATTTGAAAACATTTTTACTATTTACAAGACTATGGATTAAATTCATTTATACCTTTGTTTGAATTTTTCTAAGAGGTTTATAAAGGACTATTTCCGTCGTTTTCCAAACAAGGTGCTTTTAACCTTTTCGACAGAATTAAGGTAAGAATGTTTTTTTAACTTATACGTTCGGAGCAGCTATTTTCCGCCATTATAAAATATTTGATGCTTCCCTTACAAGCTTATAAGAATATTTTCAAAGAATTTTTTATTTTATTTTATAAATATATGACTCTTAAATGATTTCAAAATAGAAAGAGATATTTCTCTAAAAAGAGTTTTGATTTCATCTATGACAACATCCTTTGATGGATTTTACGCTTATTTGAAGTTTATTTATTATGATACAAAACATCCATATTGTATTGAAAGTTCTGTGATATGTTTGACTGTGGATGTGTTATTTTTATACAATTCATGGTTTATGGATAAAGTATTGACATTTCGTATGCTAGTTTTAATACGAATGTTTATGTTATGTTTAAACATGTTCATATGAGGAATGCATTGGACATAATAATTGACGGGTGGAGCCCGCTATAGCTCTCGATGCATCAGTAGGTCTCATGAGAAAAACTAGTGTCTTGGCACAAGTCCTTGACATAATCTTGTTTGTAGTCTTGGCACGAGGCCTTTGCTATGTGGTAATGATAGTCTGGCATTATGAATTCCATCATTATGAAAGTGGTTATTGATATTTCATGTGATTATTAGATTTGTAGAATATCCATGTGAAGAAGTAAATGGCATTATTTCATTTTATTTTTCCATACCATGTAGATGTTCGAGTTTAAAAGGATTTTTTTTAGTTATACAATGGCTAAAATGTTTATTCTTATTTATGAAAGTTTCTGCTACATTGTTATCCTTACTCGGCATTTGAGCTCTCCCCTTTTATATGTTTTATTTTTCCCAGGATGTGAAGAAGTAAATTATGAATGACCTGTAGGGATATTATGAGGGGATAATAGTGTGGATTATGGAGACAATATGTTGTTGTAGTATTTTTTCACTTCATGATATAATGTAAAACTTTATGAATATATATAGTGTTTCCAAGGCTACTAAACCAATCGGTCTTTCGAGATTTGATCATTCTTGTGATTATTCCAATGTTATGTAATAATGCACCGACTCTAGGTAACTGGGGTCAGGGCGTTACATACATGGTCTCCCATAAAGTGCCTCAAATGGTACCATCTGAATCGTAGTCTGAAAACTGTTGTTGTGGGAAAACTCAACTAACGATAGGTGTCTCTCCCAAGAAACACCAAAGTCCAAGAAACAATCTCTTAACATGTCTTCCAACACTTGGATCATACGCTCTGACTACCCATCCGTCTGTGGGTGGAAAGACGTACTAAAAAAAACCTGTGTACCAAGAACCTTCTACAACCCTTTCCAAAGACGCGATGTGAAACGCGGATCTCGATCTGAAACTATGTTCTATGGCACACCATGCAACCACACTATTTCCCAAACATACATCTCACCCAACTGGTCGACTATAAGGGTCTCCTGAATCGGTAAGAAATGAGCCACTTTCGTTAACCGATCCACAACCACCCATATTGTATCATTCCTTCGTGGAGTCCTCGGAAGACCCACGACAAAATCCATTGTCACATCATCCCATTTATATTCCAGAATGGGAAATGGATGCAACAAACCACCTGGGCATTGATGCTCGGCTTTCACCAGCTGACAAGTAAGGCACCGTGCCACAAATCCCGCAACTTCCTTCTTTATCCCAGGCCACCGAAACTGCCTTCAGAGATCACGGTACATCATGGTCAAATCAGGATTCACTTCCCACTTTGATGCATGGAACTCACGCATCAATTCTTCCCGCATACACTCTGGCACAACCACACGATCACGAACACAAACAACTCTGTCCACAGCGACGACCCAACCAGAAGGTAGATCCCCACCTTTATGTTTTTATTTCATGATCAAACACTCAGGATCATTAAGCTGAACTTCCTTAACTAGACTTAAAAACGTCGACTCCAACATTAAGGAAGCAAGGGTGACCTGACCATTATCCCCCTACACCTCCAGGTGCATCTATGCAAACAAATCCATCACCTTCCACTCGGTACTGGATTCATAAACCACCGGATTCTGAACCTTCTTAATCAGAGCATCAGAAACATTGTTTCCCCTTACCGGCGTGTACACCAACTCAATGTCAAAATACTGGAGGTATTCGACCCATTTTCGCTGCCGAATATTCAGATCCCGCTGTGAGAATATGTACTTTAAACTCTTATGGTCGGTAAACATGATAAACTGTTGTCCAAAGAGATAGTGCCTCCAGCACTTGATGGCATACACTACTGTAGCCAACTCATGGTCATGAGTGGGATAATTCTTCTCATGGGGTCTTAACTGCCTTGACCCAGATGCCACCACCCACTCATATTGCATCAACACATCCCCAAGTCCAATTCCGGACACATCACAGAACACGATGTACTTATTACCTGGCTTAGGTAAGATCAATATAGGTGCGGTCGTTATCCACTTCTTCAACTCTTGGAAGGAATTCTCACAACCCTCAGACCATTTGAACATGATTCCCTTCTTGTTCAAGCCTGAAAGTGGTGTTGCCAAGTGAGATAAATCCTCAATGAACCTTCGTTAATACCTGGCCAAACCCAGAAAACACTAAACATCATAAACACTCTTAGGATGCTCCCAAGATACAACTACCTGCACTTTCTCTGGATCCACTGGAACACCTGCCTCTGAGATGATGTGACCCAGAAAATGTACCAAAACTATCCAGAATTGACACTTGGATAGCTTGGCGTATAGCCAGTGCTCTATTAGCATACCCAGGACGATGTCAAGATGTTGGACATGATCGTCATGAGTTTTTTAGTACAATAATATATCATCTAAAAAGACAACCACAAACTGATCTAGATAGGGATGAATGTTATGGTTTATCAATTCCATAAACACTTCCAGTGCATTGGTCAAGCTGAAAGGCATTACCATAAACTCAAACAACCTATACTGACTCCCGAAAGCTATCTGCGGTATGTTGGAAGACCTCACCCTCAACTGGTGATAACCCGACCTCAGATCAATCATAGAAAACATCGATTCACCCCTAAACTTATCAAAAAGGTCATCAATTCTAGGAAGAGGGTTCCGATTTTTCATTGTCATCTGATTCAACTTTCGATAGTCAACACACAACCTTAACGACCTATCGGCCTTATTTGAAAAAAGAACGGGAGATCCCCAAGGAGACATACTAGGATGGATAAACCCCTTACGCACCAACTCCACAAGTTGAACCTTCAGTTCCTGGAGTTCTGTCAGTGCCATTCGGTATGGTGGAATAGAAACTGGCACTGCTCCCAGCAGCAACTCGATCGTGAACTCAACATCCCTCTCAGGGGGTAACCCCGAGAAATCCTCAGGAAACACATCGAAATACTAATCCACTATAGGAGAGAAATTAGTTTGTTCCCCTCCTTCATCATCATCAAACATGAGACATGCCACTTGAGACATGAGTCCACTCATCTATGACAAAACGTCCTTGTACGCCATGCTCGAATATCCCATTCACCACGGTGGGCATAAGCATCACCCTCAAGCGACCTGAACGACTCTTCAATGATAACAGTATATGTGTGCCTGATACAACACCAACCAATCCATTCCCAGGATTAGGTCAATCCCTGACATCTTGAGAATGAACAAGTCCCATAGAAAACGATACCCACCAACTTCCAAGGAACATCCCTTGCACTGCATGATATCATCAACCTGCACTCCCAACGGAGTGTCAATTGACATAACCCCACACACCCCCTCCACAGGTAAACCCAGTGCTACCACAAGTTGAGAAGAGATAAAAGAGTGTGTGGCACTTGTGTCAAACTACGCACTAAAAAAAGTAGAAGATACAAGGATCGTACCTCGAACAGTCGACAGTCCAGACTCTCCATCACCAGGCGCAAACTGAACTGCCTGAAGCTAACTTTCCCCTCTACCCTGGGCTCCAGTCTAAAGGCCATGTGCTGCACTGCCCTTCTGGTGTGAGCGATCCTGCCCTGGAGTTCCACGTCTAGTGCCTCTACTAGTACGGCCCGTGGAGCTCCAACTACCTACCTGATATGGGGCAACTGATCCCCTTTCCTGTATCTGGTACCTTCCTTCTACCATCATACTCGCCCACCTACTGAGGTTTCCTGCAGAACTTCTGCACATGTCCCATCCGACCGCACGAACGGCACTCGACTGGAGGACGAGGAAACTGACCATGCATAAGCACCAGCCTTCCACACTGATAGCAGAACACCTGATTTACACTCTGAGAGGTTAACCCTCTCTTCCAGCCACATTGCACACTTCCACCATGCTGTGAGCTCTTATGGCGTCTCTTCCGACCTTCGGTAGTTGCACCACTTGTCTGCCCCGCTGGCACCACAAGCCCACTACCCGAAGCTCCCTTTAGGTTTCCTTCCGAGATCAATGTCTGATCTACTATCTCTGTGAACCTCTTTAAGCAGAAGATGTTTACTTGAGACCTAATCTCATGTCTCAGCCCATCCTGGAAACGTCTTGCTACTGTTTCCTCATCCCCTGCTAACACTGGGATGAAGCGTCTCAAATCAATGAAGCAACTAGCATAGTCCATCACCGATAGCGATCCCGGAGTCAGGCTCATAAACACTATAGCCCGCTCCTGTCTCAAGGTATCTGGGTAGAAATTATCTAGAAACTTTTCCTAAAAACCTTCCACGAAATTCCCTCAGCCAGCTCAATTTGAGCCTGAATGTCCCACCAACACCTATCCTGGACCCGCAACATATAAGAAGCCAGCTTTACTCTCATTTCAATGGGTGTATCTGGATGATACAGTATCGTTTGGAAAGACTCTAACCAGAACTCCGCTGCCTCTGGCCCACCCTTTCAGTGAAAGTCGGAGGGTGCTGCAGCTGGAACTCCCTGGTCAGCTCAAACATACTGAGTGCAACCCGCCCTGGGTCCCAATCCATCATCTGCATAAGGAGAGTCATGTTCTCTCGGAACTGGTCTTCTCTACCATCATTGATCACCACATTTTCTTGCTCCTCTATTGGAGGAGTGTTCTCAGCAACACCCTCCCATTTCCCAACTAGTAACCGGCGTCGTGATGGTATTTCTCTATAATTCCAAGCACGGGATTTAGCACGCATACCATAAAATTTCATGAATCCACCAAAAGCTCTTTACTAGATACAACAACCCACTTTGCATATGATAACCCAACAACATTTTCCAACTTGTTTCAAACCCTATTACTCCATTAAACATCATTTACCCACTCTTTTTATTTCATTCTTCTCATATTTATTGGTTTCATGAAATGAATGATGCACCCTACTTTCCTACCTCACACACCAACCCCGTGCGTGTGCATAACACAATGCATGTCACCTATCTCCCTAGGTGACTACAATGATGCATGAATGCAAATCCTCAAGTCATTAAGGCCACGAGCCAAACGTCATAAAATAATCACATCAAACCACATGTGCATCACCCAACGGTGAAATATCATCAACTGTAACATCACACAACCAATAACATCATTTCCCACCCAGGGTGACATGGGTTTCCCCCATACCTTGGTTAGCTACTCCCAAGCACGAGCTCATTACCAAGGCCCGACACATCTTAACCCTTGGCTACCAATCCCAAATAACAAGACCTCAGAGAAGGAGAAGAAAGAACTCCTCTGATACAACATTGTAATGTCCCCGACCTAGAAGCCACTAAACCGGTGCTCCGAACTAGGTGGTTACATGACCTTAAGCGCGCCTCCCCATACGCCAAAGGCTACCGACTAGCAGTGGGGATCTATGTAGTAATGTGGGGAGACTATACCCCCTTTTATCAGAGTATGACACAGTATAAATATACCAATAGCAGAAATAATAATCAATAAACAAGGAACATGTATAACAACCAATTCCAAAAAATAAATATGCCATATCATACTACAAGTGAAAAAGTGGACAAAACCCCAAAATAAAGACAACGACCAAAATCCCCAAAATGGTCCTAACTCCAAGTCCAGATCCTCCACCAAGTGCTACCCATGTCCTCTCACTATCTAGAAAGGACCTTTTCCCTTCTCCTGACCTGCAAACATGAAGTTTGCTAGGGTACCCAACGGTGGCCCGAGCAGGGTGTAAGTACAACTCAGTTGGACACCACCAGCGGTGTCTAAAAAATATCCATTCTAAACAGATAGTACATTCAAGGTAATATGAATGATAATTTCCAAGTAATTATCTAAGGTACCATTATACAGTTTAGAGCCAATCCAATGCCACTTCCATTACCATTCATTACACACCCATTATCACCATTTACTATTTCATCACATTTTCATGGGTTAATCACATACACTATGTTACATGGGTCTAAGGACAAAAATCACATGCAAGAGGGTAAACACATCGTTATCCTATCTCACTAGGACTAACCCATCATATAAACCATAACATCACCTCAAAGCCTCTGTCCGGGTGGTTGCAATCGTTAGGAGAATAGACCCTCAATCCCCTTTCCTAACCCGTGTATTTAGGGTGGAGTTTAGAACCTCAGTCTTCACTCAACCCATGGGTGTAGATCCTCAAGTCATACACCACTCTTTGAAGCCATGTGCACATGGTTATATATAAGTAACCATCAACCATCCAAACCATTGCCCTTCAGCAAACACTATTCACCACAATCCCACATGGGAAACCACATCATGCCTTAACCCATTATCACATTACTATTTCAAATCATTTAACCATTCACCCAATTCCCATGTGTTATTCCTATCTCACTAATCATTCAACATTAAACCCATAATCTATCCCATTATGGTCTTTAATCTGTTTACACATTAACCCATTTAACACGTTCATCATTCCCATGAATCAATCATTTAACCCATTCCACTTTAACCCATAGGTTATTACTAAGTCTAGATGCATCACCTAACTTCTATTCCAAGTTCAACCAATCATTCCAACACATTTATTGGGGGATCTACAATTCATTACAATAATGTCACTTGTTTAATATCAATCCCTAAATCCGGGAAATGCCGGCACATCCCATGGATGGCCCTAATTAGGTCAAGTCAATCCCAACACATCCCACGGGGATCGTGAGGGTTCCCATTTTCCATTTTAAACACCATTATTACCAAACATCCCAAGGTTATCCAAAACATAACCAAAGGAAAGCAAGAAAACAACTAAACATGCACAAATACCCAAATAACTATGGAATATCACTTGTAGACCACCTACCTCGAAACTGCAGTTGAACGCACTCTCAATCGAGTCTTTAGACCTCGATCTGACCAACCTTTGGAGATTCAACCTAAAACTCACCCAAAATTTAGGGTTTTAGAGCTTCGTAATGAGAGGGAGAGAATATACAAACGCTAAACCAAAAAGAGAAGCAAGGATGGGATTAGCCTTACCCGGAGCTTCGATCCGCAACCAACGGCACCAAAAACGCCTTAGAATCAAAGGAGATCGGTCTCTTAGAGCCTTTGGGCATTTTGGATCATGCCTAGGGTGGAGAGGGAAGAAAAGAGAGGAAATCCCGAGTGGGGTTTTAAAGCCTGAAGTGGAAAAATTGTAATTTTTCCCAACTTTATGTGGTCTCACGGTTTGTCCGCACGGTTTGGAAAACTGTGCGCATGACAATGTCTGTAGGAGGAGGGGTCACATGATTTAGCCACACAGTTTGGAAACCTGTGTGAAAACCATGTGCATGCTTCTCTCAGGTGGAGGAAGGGTCACACGGTTTTTCCTGGGTAGGCTGCACGGTTTGCCTGGCCGTGCGCAGGCCGTGCACCCTAGCCTGTCTTGCCCATATTTCCTTTCTTCCATGCCCCGATCCCCCGGAACATCCCCAAGGCCTCTCACACATTCAGTAAACATCCCTTGAAGCCTGAAACAAGGGATTCAACCAAAACATAACAAAAACATACCTATCCAAAAACTGGGATCTTACATACTAGGTCTCCATACTCCGCTCTCTCTTCTTCAGGAGGGTCCGCTCCACAAGATATAGGTCGATACTCCATCTTTCACTAAGTCTCACGTATAAGTATCTCAATGTTCCGCCTCATCACAGGTATCTCAACGCAACAGACGTCGCGTCAATTGGACCCTCGGTCAATGAGTTATTAGCCTTTTGGTCCTAGGTGCTCAGTTGGATTCGTGTACGATCCAACCTGACCGTTTCTCAAATATACCACAAACTCCAATGGGATAAACTCAAAGGGACCGTCGCATTCCAAGAATACTAGCTCCACTAACGGTTCGTCAAACGGACGTCCGGTGCCAAATATACGGCCAAAAGAAAGTAACGGTCAGTAGTGGACCTAGTCACGGTCCGACCTGATCGGACCGACTCGGCCTAACCCAGACTGGGATGACCCGGTCTGGGTTGACCCGGTCCATCCGTTAGGTTCGGCCCAGTCCGTTGGGCCCAGCCCAGCGGACAGCAGGGGTGGTTCTACCCGGAGGTCGCAGCGTTGGCGGCTCGGCCCGGAGGCTGGGGTCGGTTCAACCGGCACCACATGGGGCGCGGCTCGGCCCGAAAAGATGAGCTGGTTCGGCCAACGATACCGTGAAGGACGTCACGGGCCGACTCGGGTATCCAGAATGGATTTTCCAGTTCAGCTGGGAGCCAGGGCATGGGCAGGCTACGCGGGGCGCCGGGCAGGCCGCTCGGGGTGCGGGCAGGCCGGTAGTGTACCGAGCAAAGCGTGGGTAGGCCGTGCGGGGCGCAAGCAGGCCAGAAGGTTGACAGGTAGGGTGCGGGTAGGCCGGCGGGGCGCGGGCAGCGCACGAGCAGCACGCGGGCAGGCCGCAGGGCGCTGGGCAGGAGGCGGGTAGGCCGGCAGCGCGCGGGGAGGCTAACAGTGTACGCGGGAAGGCCGGCGGGGCCCGCGGGCAGCACGCTTGCCTGCCGGTGGAGTGCGGGCGGCGCGCGGGCTCAACCGGAGGTGGTGCGGGACGCCGCGGGGCCAGCGCGGTTCACAGAGGCCGCGGGTAGCGTGGCCTTTGTTGTTGTCGTCTCCATCGCCTAGACGTTGTTACGTCGTCATACGAAAGAATGCCACAAGAAGGAAAAAAGAAAAAGGATTTCGTGCCATGTTAGGTTGGCCCGCACCCTCCGCGTTTAGGGAGGTATCAATTGGCTCCACAAAATAAGCAGTTGATCATTAACACATCCACAACAAACCCTTTCTATCCGATGAAGAAGATTAGAAAAGGTATAACATCATCTAGTAATAAAACCCCCTACCTGTATTGTTGGGCGTTCGTCGTTTGTTGACGGAGTTGCAGGAATAAGACAAAGAGAATCGTCGTGCGTCGTGTCCGCCAAGAACTTCCGAACCCGAGTTTCCTCGGCTCGTGGATGATGCTCCACGTTAGTAGGTACCCAGGGAAGAAGTTGTAGAGGATCGGCGTTCTTCGTCGGTGGAGCGTTCTTCGTTCATCGTTGGGAGCTTTTCTCCCTAGCTCTCCTCTTCCCAAGCTCCACCAAAATAATGATGCCAACCGAAGAGAAATAATAGAATGTCTATTAATTTAATTTTTGGCACAAATTCAAATGGAGAAATAATTAAGGGGATCCACCTAATTAATTTATGTGTGTAGTCACAAAATTAATTAGGGGAGTTCAAGAGGCTCCAAGGGTGGTGGCACCATTAAGTGGGGAGTTCAAGAGGTTTCTCCCCACTTAATGTGGTGTTCAAGGGGTTTCATCCTCGGGTGGTCCCCACCACTTTAATCCTCACATGGGAGGTTATGTTCGGGTGGGCCCCACCACTATAACCTCTAATGGGAGGTTAAGGTGTGGTGGTCCCTCCTCCAACTCCCATGAGGAGGTTTTAACCACCAACACTCACATGGTGGATCACTAAAATAAAGTGTAGCACACTTTATTTTATTATTATTTTTAAGAAAACCAAAATACTAACATTTATTCTCTACCAACTGCCATCAAGGTGAAAGTATTCTTAAGAGAATATCGGCGCTGCGAGTTCAACGGTGCCCTTGGATTTCAGTTCCGAGCACTGGTTCAAAAGTTATAAAATCTCACTCGTATATTTACTGAACGTACCCGAACAAAACTTCAGAAATTGATTTCTGGCACACCGGGCCTCGGAATCAAGCACCGTAAATTTTCGCATTCTCGTAAAATTCTCATGTATTTAAGAAAAAAAATTCCACAGAAATTCCAGGTCTTTAAATTCTCCCAACCTTAAGGACTTACATCCTCGTAAGCTACAACTCGAACTATGGGAACAAATGGGGGTACTGAGAACGCATCTGAGCCTCCTACTCCCATGTGCTCTTCTGAAGGTTCTTGTGCTGTCAGCGAACACGCACCAGAGGTATCAATAATTCACATAGGACCCGCTCTTGTCGATCATCAATCTCCACTGGAACCTCTGTAAATGTCTCCCCATCGTCAATGTCCAACTCTCCATGGTCGTTGATTTGGGAATGGTAATGCATGTATCTCCTCAGCTGAGATACGTAGAAGACGTCGTGCACCCGATGCAACTAAGGTGGAAGAGCTATGTGGTATGGCACCTCGCCTACTCTGCTGAGGACAATTTGTCACGACTCGTCCCCCGGGACCCGTGTTGTGACTATCCCAAGCCCGCCTTCCAAAGGCCATGTGCTGGTGACTAGCACCAAAGGCGTAATTCCCTAAAACTTGGAAGGCATTGCCTTTATAACCTGTAAAAACACAAAGTAGATATGATCATGAGTAAAATGAATAACCGACAAGTGAGTACATTAAGTAAAAATGGGTCAGAATACAAGCCCAACTGGAAAGTACAAGAAACTGAAAGTACAAGTACAACTGAGGAAATAGGAAAAACAGCAACTCGGTCGTCCTTCGAGGTTCCTACTTGAAGGGTAGGCACAGATCGCCTCCTCATCACTCCACATCTGTCTGTCTCCTCCGTGTACCGACACGCCGAAAGGTCCGCCTCCAGGTACCATCCAGTCCTGCTACTCTGGTCCTCAGTCAGCGTTGTCCGTCATCTGCAACCAACAAAACGAGGTGCGGGCATAGCCAGTGCAGGAGTGAGTATAACGATACTCAGTAGGGACCCGGAGACCCTCATGGTCTCACAAAATTCAACAAGGATAAACCACAAATTATGAAATCAACAGATAACCCTAATTAGGTATATTCTCATACATATACCTAAGTTATCAAGTAATCCATCTCAACCATGAGGTAAACACAAAATTTACTGACTCAGCTCAACTATGATTTTATTCTATGGATAGTATCAATCTGAACCCTCGGCTTCTAGAGAACTCCTCCTCTATCGAGTACAGTGGGCATGCCGCGTCACACAGAGGCGATTCCCACTAACTTGGACTGCTGAGGTACTTCTCATGTTGAGTACCATGGATCTTCCATGCTAACCCAGAGGATCTCCCCACCATGGGTCTGTTGCGCTCACACAGAGGCGCTCCCCCTCGTAGCCTGCTGAGGTACTCCACTACCACGCTCACATAGAGGCGCTCCCCACCGTGGGTCTGCCATGACACCAAGGCGCTCCCCACTAGGCTAGTCGAATCACTCTGAGTCGAATCGGTTAGCAGTCGTCAAATCTCAACCAGCTACTAGGTTCCCGTACAAATGTATGCTCGTCTCTAGAAGATCTGCGCCACAAGCTACTGATCTATACTCCAACTTTCATGAAGTCCCATGTATAATTATCTCAAAGGTCCTCTACAACATAGAGGTCTCAACGCAATAGACGGTGCATCAATCGGACATTCGGCCTGTGAGTTATTAGCTTTTTAGTCCCAGGGGCCCGGTTGGATTTGTGTACGATCCAACCTGACCGAAACTCAACTAACCCCGAACTCCAGTGGGGTGTACTCGAAGGGACCGTCGCACTCCAAAAAATCCAGCACCGCTGACGGTTCATCAAATGGACGTCTGGTGCCATTGATATGGCCAAAGAAAGTAAAGGGGTCGGTAATGGGTCTGGGCCTGGTCCGACCCGGTCGGACCGACTCGGCCCACCCCAGACTGGCGTAAATCCCTAAAACAGGGAAGGCATTGCCTTTATAGAGTGTAAACACACACAACAGAGTACGATCTAGAAGTAAAACACTAAGAAAAACTGTATACAAAAAAGAGTGCTGAAAAGTAAAGGGGGCGGAAATACAAGCCCAACAAGAAATTACAAGTACAACTGTAGAAAAGTAAAACAGCTGATGGGACGTCCTCCGAGGAATCCTACCTGAAGGGTAGGTAAAGATAGCCTCCACAGCACTCAACATTTGTCTGTCTTCTCCGTGTACCGTCACGTCGTGTGGTCCGCATCCAGGTACCGTCTATTCCTGCTATCCACAGCCTCAGTCAGTGTTGTCTGTCGTCTGCAACCAACACAACGAGGTGTGGGCATAGCCCATGCAAGGGTGAGTATAACGATACTTAGTAGGGACCCCTGAGACCCTTAAGGTCTCACAAAATCCAACAAAGATAAACCGCCAAGAATGAAATCAACATATGACCCCACTTAGGTATATGCCCATACATATACCTATGTTATCCATTAATCCATTTCAATCATGAGGCAAACACAAAAGTTACTGAATCAACTCAACCAGGATTTTTATTCACATTGTTGAAACCACAGTTGTTGGATAACTCCTCATCTGTCGAATACAGTGGGTCTGTCGCTAACTATTAGGTGCTTCCCAATAACCTTGGACTACTGAGGTACTCCTCCTGTCGAGTACTGTGGGTCTGCTAGACTCACACAAAGGCGCTCCCCAATGTGGGTCTGCCGCCAACTACCAGGCGCTCCCCCTCATATCCTGCAAAGGTGCTCCTCCTGTCGAGTACCGTGGGACTGCCGCTAACTACTAGGTGCTCCTCCGTCGTGGGTCTGCCGCCAACTACCAGGCGCTCCCCACTAGGCTCGTCGAATCACTCCGAGACGAATCGTTCAAGTAGTCATCAGGTCTCAGCCAGATATTAGGTCTCCATACTCTACTCGCTCGTCTCCGGGAGGGTCCGCTCCACGATCTACAGGTCGATACTCCAACTGTCACAAAGTCCCATGTATAAGTACCTCAAAGGTCCGCCTCGTCATAGGGGTCTCAACGCAATAGACGACGCGTCAATCGGACGCCTAGTCTGTGAGTTATTATCCTTTTAGTTCTGGGGGGGCCCGGTTGGATTTGTGTACAATCCAGCCTGACCGTATCTCAAATATACCTCGAAATCCAGTGGTGTATTTTCGAAGGGACCGTCGTGTTCCAAGAATATCAGCGCTGCTGATGGTTCGTCAAACGGACGTCAGGTGCCAAAGATATGGCCAAAAGAAAGTAACGGTCGGTAGTGGGCCTGGGCCCTGTTCGACTCGGTCGGACCGACTCGGCCCAACCTAGACCGGGTCGACCTGGTCTCGGTCGACCTGGTCCGCCCGCTAGGTTCGGCCCGGAAATCCGAGTCGGTTCGGCCAGCGATGCCGCGAAGGACGTTGCAGGCTGGATCGGGTGGTCAGCGCGGCTTGGCCAGTGCGGCCGGGCGCCGGGGCGCGGGGTGCCGGGCCGGGTGCGGGCAGGCCCGCAGGGTGCGGGCAAGCCGTGTGGTCGCGGGCAAGCCGACAGGGTGTCGGTCAGGGCGCGGGTAGGTTGGCGGCGCGCGGGTAGGCCGGTCTCACCAACGCACACACACAAGTTAACAGTAATTTGTTTTTATACCTCTTTTAGTTAATTAGATATTTAATTTAGATTATTAACCATTAATTTCGGTAACATGTTTCAATTCTCTGACACAATTAAAATTTAAAGGCACTATGATTTTAGTTTGTCGGTCTCACCAACGCACACACACAAGTTAACAATAACATAAGCTACCGATGTACCCCTATTTTATTTTTCCAATATCGGCGACTCATTGGATCACCGACGCAATTATTTTCAACTCGCCGTTTTCCCTTTAATTAATTTATTTATCAAAATTTTAATCTTTTAATTTTAAATTTTCCAAATTAGATAATCTTAATTCAGTTTTTTAATTAAACAGTTTTCTTTTATTAATTTAAGTATATATATTTTTTAAATTAAGATTCAATTTAATTGATAACCCAAATTAATTTTATCAGTTAATTTTCTTCTAGTACATAATTTTTTGTTTAAGTCTATTTTAGTTTTATGATTTAAATTTATTATTTAATTAAAATTTATTTTTAAATCATCTAATTTATGTTTGTGTGTCGAAGCATAATTATTCTGTGTTGTCACCAAGTCCGATTTTTCTATTTTATATACGCTACTGACACCGACTATTGGTGTCCATCTCATGTCAATGCCATACCTGTCTCTGATATCGAATAAGTTACCATCAATCCTTTTCCACTGACAACACTTCCTTTTCACCACTTTGAAGCTTGACCATGAAGCTAGAAGCGTCATCGTGGATAGAATGTAGTAGCTGCCTTGAGTCATCGCTTATAAGCTTAGCCGATAGAATCGAGTGATTAACAAATAAGATTAAATAACAAGATAAATATATATAACTAATTAAATAAATTATTGAACGAAAATAATAATTTATAAATAAGATTAAATTTTAACTAATTTAATAAATTAATAAATTAATTATTTTAATAATTGTAACTTTTTAATTCTTATAATTTTAACAAAAAATATAATAGTTAAAATAAATTATTTGATTTAACTAATTAATGAAAATTTAATGATATATAAACTAATTACTAAAAATATTAATTTAAAAATAATTTTCATATTAAATATTAATCATAATAATTTAATATAAATATAAATTAAATAACTTAATAATAACATTTTATAATCCTAAAATAATATTATTAGGTAATTAAAACCATAACATTAATGATTAATAATTAATGTATGTTTTAGAAAAATAAAATAAAATATTAAATTAAAATATTTATTAATCAATAATTAATAACTTTTATATAATTAATTTAACTATAATAATGATAATGAAATATTTATTTTAACATTTTAACAGTTTTAACTTCTCTCTATTTTACAATGTGCAGGTACCTACAAGTGATTAAATGACGTCTGGGTGCATTTAACTAACTCCTGCATTGTTAGTTATATGGGAAAGGCTAAAGTGAAGTGTTGGTCGTGGAAAAAATGCACATGTGTGGTGCGCAGTAAGGAGACAAGACTAAGTTGGTGATAAATAGGGGGCGACGAGCAGTAGATAATAGTAGAGTTAAATGGAGTTGGAGAAGAGGATTACTAGGGTGAATATCATTAAACAATCCATAAGCACATCAGACGAGAGAGGATTCTCCCGAGAGACACGAAGAGCAGTACTGGAGTCAAAGGATCCCGTGAGCAGAGAGCACTAGGGGAGTTTTTCCACCCTTTATGTTAGAAGATTCATGTCCTCTTTTTTTTTCGGGTGTTTTTAGTGTTGAAATAAATATGATCATATGTTGATATGTTCTTATCTTGGGAATTTGATTATACTATATTTTCTATTAGATTTATTAACACACATTTCAATATTTCAGAATCAAAATCAATCGGCGATATTGATTTATGAATCTCTATTTAATTGTTCACACCTCATTTCCGTTTTCAAATTCATTAATTCAAGATCAATTTGAAAGGTAGATTTTAAATACATTTATCGATGCTTCACTAGTACAATCATGACCTTTAGTGGCTGCAAAAAGTCTTAGGTAAAGGTCTATAGTGGCCGCCTAGCGTCCGCCAATCGGCAGCCGCTTTTGGCCCGTCGCTGTTGCTATCAGCGACGACCATTTGGAGGACGTTGTAGGCAAGCCGAACACATAAAAAACACATATTGAGATGTACCGTGCAAACCGCATGTCCGATTGACGTTCCGTCTACGCGTACACGTCACGAATAATAATTAGATTGTTGCCCTATGATTTCAGTTCATTTTGATATCATCCTCTATGAATTTGACCGTTAGACGTCCGTTTTGGCCATTTATGATACCAGAAATGCGTTCTCGGTCACCGTGGGCACACGACACATACGATTGACGTACCGTCTACTCGAACACTTTACAATTCACTCACCTATTGATTTCATCTGATTTCAACCCATTCCGACTTCGTTCGGCCTGTTTGGACCCTACCACGCGTGTTTATGAAGCGCGCCAAACACTTAAAAAAACACATATTGAGTCGTACCGCATAAACCACACATATTATTGACGTGCCGTCTGTGCGTACATGTCAAGAATAATTATTAGATTGTTTCCCTATGATTTCATGTCAATATGATGTCGTCCGCTATGAATTTGATCGTTAGACGCCCGTTTTGGCCGTTTATGACACCCGAACTACGTTCTCGGTCAACGCGGGCACACGGCACGTCCGATTGACGTACAGTCTGCTTGAACACAAAAAAATTCCCTCACTCGTTTATGTCATCTGATTTCAGACCATTCCGACTTCGTTCGGCCCGTTTGGACCCCCCCCATGCACGTTGATGAAGCGCGCCAAACACTTAAAAAACACATATTGAGCCGTACCGCGCAAACGACACATACGATTGACGCGGTGTATGCACGTACACATCAAAAATAATAATTAGATTGTTTCCTGGTGATTTTAGGTCAATCCAATTTCATCCGCTATGAATTTGACTGTTAGACACCCGTTTTGGCCGTTTATGACACCAGAACTGTGTTCTCGGTCACTGCGGGCACACGGCATGTCCTATTGACATACCGTCTACTCGACCACTTCACGATTCAATCACCCATTTCTCTCATCTGATTTCAGGCCATTCCTACTTCGTTCATCCCATTTGGACCCCCCACGCGTGCTTATGAAGTGTGCCAAACACTTAAAAAACACATATTGAGTCGTACCACGCAAACCGCACATCTGATTGACGTGATGTCTGCACGTACACGTCAATAATAATAATTATATTTTTTCAATGTGATTTCAGGTCAATCCGATGTCGTCCTCTATGAATTTGACTGTTAGACTCCCGTTTTGGCCGTTTCTGACACCAGAACTGTGTTCTCGGTCACCGCGAGCACATGACACGTCCGATTGATGTGCCGTATGATCGACCATATCAAAATTCACTCACCCATTGCTCTCGTCTGATTTCAAGCTATTCCGACTTCGTTCGGCCCGTTTGGACCCCCCCACGAGCATTTATGAAGCGCGCCCCACACTTAAAAATGCATATTGAACCGTACCACACAAACTGCACGTCTGATTGACATGTAGTCTGTGCGTACACGTCACAAATAATAATAAGCTTGTTTCCCTGTGATTTTAGGTCAATACGATGTTTTCCTCTATGAATTTGACCGTCAGACGCTCGTTTTGACCGTTTATGACACCAAAACTGCGTTCTCGGTCACCGCGGGCACACGACATGTCTGATTGATGTTACATCTGCTCGACCACATTAAAATTCACTCATCTGTTGATTTAATCTGATTTCAGGCCATTCCGTCTTCGTTCGGCCCATTTGGACCCTGCACACTCGTTTATGAAGCACACCCAACACTTAAAAAATGCATATTGAGTCGTACAACGAAAACCGCACGTACGATTGACATTCCGCCTACGCGTACACGTCACGAATAATAATTAAATTGCTGCCCTGTGATTTCAGGTCATTCTGATGTCGTCCTCTATGACTATTAGACGCCCGTTTTGGCCGTTTATGACACCAGAACTACGTTCTCGATCACCGCGGGCACACGATAGTCTAACTGATGTTCTGTTTTCTCGATCAAATCAAAATTCACTCACCCGTTGATGTTGTTTGATTTCAGGCCATTCCGACTTTGTTCGGCCCGTTTGGACCCCCCCACGCGCGTTTATGAAGCGCGCCCAACACTTAAAAAACGCATATTGAGTCGTACCGCGCAGAACGAATGTCCGATTGAGGTGAAGTCTATGCGTACACATCACAAATAATAATTAAATTGTTACCCTATGATTTTAGGTCAATCCGATGTCGTCCGCTATTAATTTGACCGTTAGATGCCCGTTTTGGCCGTTTATGACACCAGAACTGTGTTCTCAGTCGCCGCGGGCACACGACATGTCCGATTGACGTGCTGTGTGCTCGACCACTTCAAAATTCACTCACTCATTACTTTCATCTGATTTCCGGTCATTCCGACTTCGTTCGGCCCATTTGGACCCCCCACGCGCATTTATGAAGCACGCCAAACACTTAAAAACGCATATTGAGCCGTACCGTGAAAATCGCTCATCCTATTGATGTTCTGTCTATGCGTACACATCAATGATAATAAATAGATTGTTTCCCTATGATTTCGGCTCAATCCGATGTCATCTGCTACGAATTTGACTGTTAGACGCCCGTTTTGGCCATTTATGACACCAGAACTACGTTCTCGGTCACCGCGGGCACACGGCACGTCCGATTGACGCGAAGTCTACTCGAGCACATCACAATTCACTCAACCATTGTTTTTGTCTAATTTCAGGACATTACGACTTCATTCGGACCCTTTGGACCCCCCACACGCGTTTATGAAGCGCACCCAACACTTAAAAAACACATATTGAGTCGTACCGCACAAACCGCACGTCTGATTGATGTTCCGTCTGCGCGTACATGTCAAAAATAATAATTAGATTGTTTCCCTGTGATTTCAGGTCAATACGATTTCTTCCACTATGAATTTGACCGTTAGATGTCCGTTTTGGCCGTTTTTGACACAAAAATTGCGTTCTCGGTCACCGCGGGCGCACGACATGTCCAATTGATGTGTCGTCTGCTCAACCACTTCACAATTAACTAACCCTAGAAATATATATATATCTAAAGAGATCTTGGGATTCTCCCAAGAAACAACTTCCTAAAGATTCACTCCACCCACTGACACACCTTCCTCTGAGAATATTTGACCCAATTACTATAACTAATCAATACAAAAATGACATATATATAGCTTGGCGTATAGTCGATGCATTATAAGTGTAATCTGTATGATGTCAATATATTGGCTATGATCATCATCAGTCTTGGAGTGCACGAAGATTTTTTCCACAATTACTAAAACAAACTAATCTACGTAAAAAAGGAAAATTATATTCATCAAGGATATAAAAACTTCTACATAATTAATCAAAACAGATGAAATTACCTCATTCATGGGGTTCATTCTCATCTAGATCACCAATATCACTGCGATGTCCACTAGCTGTTTTCGGAGCCTACAATATATATAAATATTATGTATCTTAAACATATCAATAAAACTCTATCTGAGTATGGTTTGTTTTATTGTTTACCTGTGGCGCCACTTGTTGCATCGTCATTTCATCAATACGTGATGACATCTGTGACAACCTCTCCTCATACTCTGCACGTAACTACTGAAACTGTGCATCAAAATTGCACTGCATATCCTGCATGGAAGAATCTATCTCAGCCTGTGTGCGCATCCCTGACTCTCTGCATGCACCCATCACATTTTCTCTAACAACTGCACGTCGTGGGACACCACTGCCATAAGTCAAAGAATTACCATGACCGTCACGCCCCACGACATGGTGAAATATTTCATCTCTACGCACAGTACTACGATGTTGCTCCTCTGGAAACTATGCTAACTGAACGTCAAAATGAGCATGTAGCATATAATGAATCAATGAACAAATATGAATAATTTATATAAAATAAAAATAAATTTATTAGTAAACAATTTGTTTACTATAACACCAGTAACATCGGGATCACCCGCCCTATGAGTCCTCATCCATATGGACATCTGATCGATTGGCTTGCCGCGTTGGTGTAACTATAATAAAGGGGTTCACCATGTTATACTACAATATTTTTAAAATATGAATGAAATAGTGAATTCTAAACTTACATCATGTCTGAGCTGTGACACATGTCGAGTGCCATGTCTGGAAGTCGTGCCCTGCATTGCCTGATTATGTGAATGACAAGCAGACTCAGTCTACATTCAACGTATTTACTTAATAGACATTTGTAAAATTAGACATTTATATATTAAAAGTAATAAATCTTACAATCGCTTCCTTACTCGACCAAAACGCAACCAAATCCTGCACTGCACATGAAGAATGCCCGGAGGGACTCGCTGTAGAATGTTTGGCACACCCGCAAATGGTGTCCAATGATCTCTATTAACCCTTGACTTGTAATCCTTCCATAATTTTCAGCATTTGGACATACATACAACCTGAAACTCATCTGGACAGGATTTCAAATTATCCTATTAAAAAAATTGTCTGTATATGGGACAATAATAAGAATAATATCATGAAAAATTAAACATTGAATTTTCCCAAACCTCCCTCCATAATCTGTCCATAGTATCCTGGGGGAAAGAACTCCAGTCATGAGTCATCAGAGGGAATCTGTGTGAGTCTCGTATCACATGCCCAAACTGACGAATCAATGCCGTAGCACCATCTCCAACTGGATGAAATGTGTCATCAAATAACACATCCAATTAGTCGCCAAAGTTCCAGGATCAGACCCCTATACCAGGACCCTTTTTTCTGCTGGAAGAATCACTAGATCCTAATAAACATAAATTCATAATTAAATTACAATATAAATTAATTATTATAAACATTTAGGGAAATATACATAGAAAATTACAATCAATTAATTTAGAAAAATGAAAACATACATACCGAAAAAATCAGGTGAACCACTACGACCACACTGTGACATACCTACATTAAAAGAAATTATAGTTAAATCAATAAATTTTTATACATATATAACTCATAAATATTTTTACAAATAATAACTAGGGATATAATTACAATTTTCACTAATCATTCACGTCTATCGTATCTCCTTCGACCGTCTCTCTGGACCATTGTATATCTTCATCTTGTAAAACTACTGTTGTTTGGTCATGTGTTTGATCAGGAAATGCGAAAACTTTAGGTTCCTCTTGGTCAATCAGAAAAAACCCTCTTATAGACATTTTCACCACAACTTTCCAATCAAGATCAATGCCGACAAATTAAACTTGTTCTACCTGCGATGTCAGTATGAAGGGATCATTTCTAACGCGGTCATCTTTATATAGCAGATTGTTCAAGTTTACTAATGTAAATTGTAAGTTATCAACTTTCGTTCCATGAAGTAGATCGATCGAATCACACCTTAACAATATGCGTTTTAAGCCACGACCATAAATAACATCAATAATATCTCTCAACAATCCATAATAATAACCCGCACCAACAAAAGAAAAACAAAAGCCACTATATTGTGTGGCTCAGTTCATGTCAACATCGCTCATATGAAATCAGAATCCATTAGCATCCAAATACTTGTAGCGACAAGCTGTAATAAATGGACCATCAGGTAGTTGGTTGAGTTCTTCGATCACATGCTGGGTTAAATCACGTAACTTTTGAATCTGCAAATTTCACATATATAGTTTAATGGATAAAGGATTGTGAAAATACAACTAAGTTGAACTATAATAATATTAAATCAATTATACGTACATGAGTCTTGAGCCACTCATTAAATGTGTTGAAATGATGTTTTTGGATTTGATAGTCAGTTGCACAGGGCCTTTCACATTTCAACTCAGCGATATGCATCCTAAATCACAAAAAAATATAAGGTAAGCAATAAAATAAATATAGAAACAAAATACACATCAACTATGAAACTTACTATATCAATGGCATAACTGATGGACTGTTGAAAAACACATATCTATGAGCTTGAACCCACTCATCGTTCCACATATCAAATGTTATTCCTTATCCAATTGGATCCTCGTCATTCTGGGACGTCTTATCTATCTTTGTTTCAACCTCATCAATATATGAATCACATAAATTAGTAAACTCATCAATTAAATATCCCTTGGAAATTTAGGCTTCCAGACGAGCTTTGTTGCGCACATACCGTTTCAATGTATTTAAGTATCACTCTCTTGGATACATCCACCTAAATTGCACGGGACCACCAGCAATGACTTCACAAGTTAAATGCACGGTCACGTGAACCATGACATCAAAAACAGATGGCGGAAAGAGTTTTTCTAGGTGACATAATGCAAGTACAATCTTATCCTGTAGCTTTTTCAAATCACTCATGCGATGATTCCTAGAGCTGTTTGAAAAAATTAGAAACTCCAATCAACGGCTCAACAACCTGGGAAGGTTAGAAATCACGAATTGCTATAGGAATTAGTTTTTGAAGCAAAATATGATTTTTGATACTTTTAAAACCCTATAATTTCATGCTCTTCATATTCACATGCTTTGAAATTTTAGAGGAATAACCATCTGGAACCTTAACGGTCTTCAAAATTGATAGAAACGTTTGTTTCTCTTTTTTTACTCATTGTGTTCTGTGCAGCAGGCATGTATGCCCGATTACCTTCACCCAGCTGTAAATGTAAAGGTTTTCTCAATCCCATTTCTTGCAAATCATGTTGAGCATTAGCACTGTCCTTTGATTTCCCCTTGAATCCTAAAAAGGTTCACATAATATTATCACATACATTTTTTTAATGTGCATCACATCCAAATTAAGTCTTAAAATATTATATTCCCAATAAGGAAATTAAAAAAATATGTTGTTTCTTCCAATTATGACTTCACTTTCTATTTGCAGCAGGAATAGAATGCAATACAGGACCTAATAAATCTTGAAAATCATATATTGTACGGATGTTTTCTTGATCATGCTGTGCACAAATTTCAACCCTAGACAGTATTTGTGGTGATGGGTCATACTCTCTATTACCATCAAATGATACATAGTCTTCTCTGAACCTGTTCAATGGAGGAAAAAGCATTTGTGACCAAGATATTCCCACTTTCTATAGTTCTTAAGACATATAGATTTCTTAATCATATTACAACAAGGGCAAAAAAATTCTCCTTTTGTACTTCAACCTGATAAGTTAGCATACGCTGGGAAATCATTAATTGTCCATAACAAAGCGGCCCGAAGTCTAAACATTTCATTAGCTTCCGAGTCAAACTTCATTACACCATCAGCCCAAAATTCGTGCAGCTCATTAATAAAAGGTTGCATATAAACATCAATTTTATCACCTGGTCCTCTCGGTTCATCAATTAGAAATGACAGTAACAAAAAAGGTTGCTTCATACATACCCTTGGGGGAATGTTGTATGGAACAAACACCACTGGCCATGTACTATGTGTCACACCAACTATAGACCTAAATGGGTTAAAACCATCTGCTGTAAAACCCTGTTCAATATTACGAACATCACGGGAAAAGTCTGGGTGTCTTTGATCAAACTCTTTACATGCCAAAGAATCTGCCGGGTGACTTAATTTATCAACCTTTTTCTTTATCTATGAATTCCAAGTCATCAATTTAGCAATTTTAGTGGACAATAAGAATCACTTCAGTCTCGGTTTCAGTGGGAAATAAGGCATCTATTTAGCAGCAACTTGTTTCCCTTTATTCAAGACTCTCCCAAGAAGAATCTGACTAACTGGATTAATCTCATTGGTCTTCCACCTAGATGTATAACAAAAAATACAAATATTTAATTGTGCATTATCTTTTTTGAACAACATACAATTATTGCGACACACATGAATTGTATCATATGTAAAACCAAGATCATCGGTCAACTTGCGAGATTGACAGAATGAATCCAAAATCTTTACTCCAGTAGAGAGTAACTTCTTCAATTATACAAACAACATGTAGAATGAGGTGTCTGACCACTAGTTCAAGGCCTTCAGGTGTAAAAATTCAATGATGAATGACAGTTTACTAAATTTAGTGCATCCAGGATATAATTGAGTATGCGTATCATCAAGAATTTCAAAGAATTTCAATGCTTCTCTATCTTCAGAAGAACGAGGATTACTCAATCCAATGTCATCATTTACGACATTACTGTCTTCAGATTGAAACTGATGCAGCATATCATTGAGAATTATGTTCATTGGATCAACTGTTCTCGAATCAACATTCATATGAATACAATCTGAGTGATGAAATGAAACAGAATCTTCTCCATGACGTGTCCATGTCTTATAGTTTTTCAAAAACCCATTCAAAAACAAATGTTCTCTAACACTATCTCATTTGAACAGATATCTATTTTCACATTTTATTCATGGAAAACTAATCATATCGCTTGGAAATCTGTTGCTGAAATCCATAAATCACTTCATCCCCTAGTAATATTTAGGTGAAAATCTATATTGCATATCAATCCAGCTCTTATCTATATCTATATTTAATAGAAATTAAAAGTGAAATATCTTATTTAAATTCAAAAAAAACACATATCATTAAAATTTAAAAACCAAATTTGAAGGATAAAAAACATTAACTACGGAGGACTCGACCGTAGGTAACAGGGTGTGACTCAATTGCGGATCCATGACGGTGCTGTGACTTGACGATAAGGGTTTGACAACCAAACTCTAAAGCAGAGGAACCGTTGGATGAAGCGTGGGAGGGTTCTACACGGCGGGGCACAATGGACCGGGAGGGTCCAAAGGAGGCAGGAGGACTTGCTGGAGGGATGCAACGGGGCCGGGAGGGGACGATGACAACAGGACTGTACAAAGGTGCAGTGCGGAGGCAGGGGGTGGGGATTTCCATGTCGTAGGGGTTTCGAGGTCACAGGGGGTGCAACGCGGAGGCAAGGCGGTGGGAGTCACCGGGGTTGCGGGTGGAACAACATAGAGTCAAGGGGGTGGGGGTCACCGGGGGTCGGGGTCGCCGGGGGTTGCTGGGGTCACCGGGAGGTCAGGAGTCAGTGGTCGGGATTGCTGGGGTTGCCGAAGGTCAGGGGTCGGGGTCGCTGGGGGTCAGGGAGGGGTTGCAGGGGGTCGGGGTCACCGGGGGTCGTGGTCACCGGGTCGAGGGTTCAGGGTCACCGGGGGTCGGGGTCGTGGGGTCAGGGAGGGGTGGGTCGTGAGGTCTAGGAGGGGATAATGGTGGGAGGGGAAAATTAGGTTTTTTCGATATTTAAGTGCAGAAGCCACCATTTGGAGGCCGCTGTTGATAGTATTAGTGGCCACCAAATGGCTGTCGCTATAAGTCCCCCGCCACGAAAGCCAAAAATTCTAGTAGTTCTTTAACTGTCAACATCTTCAGAAATTTATGGAGAGTTTATTTCCAATTGTTGTCTTTTTCAAATTCCCACGCAGTTTGATTGATTTTTTGGAGTGGAAAACTCCAAGAATCAATATTATATTCATTGAGATTCATAGTGAGGGAGATTCATCAGTTTTTTCTTGAAGTGTGATTCAATAAAATATGTGAAGATGTCAACCATTTCAACAACATGATTAAATATCCCATGTACTTCATGTGAGATGTTTTCCTTTGTCTTTTAAGATATATATTAGTTCACTACATTACCTATTTTTAGCATTATATTAGTATAATATGTATTTCTATAGTTCATAAATACATCAGGGTATGAATTATATTCTTAGTAAAAATTTTATCTTTATTATCACTATCTTAAAAACAAAATATAAAAAAGAAGTAAAAAATTTAAAAAATAAAAAAAACCTCCACTGCTGACAATGGTGGAGTTCAATTCTGAGAACCTTAGAATAACTCACCTTCTTTCTTTGTGGTTCGACCCTACACCACTATACTAGTTTAGGAGTAACAAATGTAATTTTGAGGGATGTGAAGACATTCACCCAATATCACCTTTAGGATGTGATCTCTTGTATTTGTAACTATTGTAATAATGTGTCCTCCCACTCTAGGCTTCTTGGATGTGGGTACGTACATAGTCTATGTCAATCAATCATAAAAGATTCTATAACATATTTCAAAAAAAAAATAATCACAATAATCATTTCAATCATCCCAATGTTATTTTTACCAAAAAATCATTTCAAAACAATAACTAACATCATATGGGATTCACTAAAAAATCATTCCTTTAAAAACATTTCATTATTTTTAAATTTATAAAGAATTTGTTTCTATCATTTATCATGTTTCTTTATCAAACACATCATTAAAAAAACTCATTCCAATTTATAATCTATTTCCTATATATCATACCTATATTTAGAAATCTATATTCAATGATATTCAATACATTCCATGCCATTTAAAAATATTTATCTAGAATTGAAAACAATTCACTGGAGATCAAATATAATCCTTTTCAAATTAATTAATGAAAAATTGTTTTCAATTATATGAATTTTCTTATGAATCTACCTTCCTCAATTCCCAATATCATCAAACACATGATATGTGATCCACAATTTGAGAGACTCAAATTCTATAATCAATCGATAATGTATCATAGGAAAACTATTCTTGATAAGAATCTTTGAATTTTCATCTTTAGAAAAATAGGAGTGAGGGAAATCATACCTCAATTATTCCCAATAAATTATCATTAATTAAAATGTATTAATTAAATAGATCATAATATCCCAAATTATATATCTTAAATGAAAATAAAATATGAAAAAACTTTTAAATCCTTCATCAATAGACCTGATCTATGATTCTGTTGATAAAAAGAGGGGATGATCAAGATGAATAATGAATAACATTAAGAAAAGGTATTATAAAGTAAAATTTATAGATCAATAAATACCTGATTCATAAATAAATCAGTCCCCTTGAAGAAATTAACCCCTCAAATCCCTAATAAGAGTAACCATGTTCTAATGTCATATTTGATGAAAGATTAATGATAAATAATTTATGTTTTTCATGTATTAATTTCTATAATTGTAATTAGTTAATTATCATTTCATGGTCTAAATTCAAGGATATCAAAACGGTGTTCCAACTATTTAGACCTTTGTGGATATTAAGTGGGATATATACTTCAAAAAAATTGTTTGTAATGTATCATTTTTTCCATGGATGAACACCATGTGTTTTTATAATAGTGCAAGAATCAGGTACTATAAATAATTTTATAAAAAATGTGTTAGTAACTCAAAAAGAAAAATTAAAATACAAAAACTAGATACTATCAAAACCAGGAAAATGTATATACCTTAATGTAGCTATTAAAATGTTAATATTCATCCCAATAAAAATTATGTATTCCCCCAAAATACCTATCTAGAAGACTAGTCCAATGAGTGATAACATGTTATAGAACTAGAAATTCACTCATATTATTACATGAATTTAATAATAATTAGTCATCTAATACACACCAATGATCACAAAGTGTAGTGTCCTTGGATAATTAAAATAATAAATGTAATGTATCGAATATTTTGTGTAATTTTTTTAATTATAGGGAATTATTCTGAGACAGCACGTTCTAACAGTATGTGATTCTGAGGCTCAGTGAGCCCGAATTGGATTTTTGAACATTTTTCAGGTACGTTCAGTAAACGTACAGGCATGATTTTATATCTTTTATACCAGCACTCAGATAAAAAATCTGAGGGTACTATTGAACTCGGAATGCATGGATTCTCATAGAAATAACTTCACTTCGCCTGGAAAGGACCAAGAAGAATAGTTATTTCTCAGAATTTCTGGGAAATATAATAAAATAATTTAAAAGAATTATTTAATTTCTTTTCTAATCATTGAGCTGCAGACAACAACGCTACAGTGCATCAACGAGGAGCATTAATTAGGCTCATTAATGGCCTGTATCATGCAACGTAATTATGCAATATAGTAATCCTAAAAACTATTTTGTTTAATAAATGAAATTGTGTAACGACACATTGTCACAGAGTAACAGAAATCCCAAGAAATGTTTCTTTTTATTAAACCAACACGTGAGAGAATGTAAAATTAAAATGTGTGGATTCTTTGATGAACCACCCATAGTTTTCCTCTCCAATGAAGAACGGAGAATGCCGACAAGACATCATCATCATCAACGTTCCATGAAGAACAGAGACTGAAGCCAAGCCGACATCATGAAACCTCGTGGACGAATGCTTCGACATCGAATGTCAACAAGTAGGGGTTGTGTAAATTTTATTTTCTTCCCTATTCTTTTCTAGAAACGATGAATGCGGATCCACCCAAAAAAAGATTGACCAGCAATGCATGTGTTTTTTTGGAGGGTAATTATATTTGTAGATATCTTAATCTGGGTTTCAACATTACTTAAAATGATTGGACATCTCCCCTAAGCCTCCCCTGATTTAAAACATGTAACACGAAGTGTGTGGGCTGACAAAAAAAATGCCCATACCCCTCTGTAGTTGCGATATTTATGAACAGATTTTCTAATGTGGCAGTAAGATGATTTTGGGACCTTCACGGTGATGAGGACTATTCCCAAAGGCAGTTGGCATAGGCTGCACGAAGAACAGACCATCAGAGCACGCCTAGTGGTCTGCCATGAAATCTGTTGGTGCGCCAGCACCAGCGGCATCGCCGGTGGAGGATGTGGGAGGAGGGGGGAGGCGCACCATGGTGGCAGGAGGCTACGGCCACCCGACCATTACTGTAGGAGGATGAAGACAACTGGATGATACAGAGGGAGTTGTGGCGCCATGTGGTCATTATACAGAGTGACAGCCCCCATCCGGGCCGTCCAAGAAGTTGGAGAGCCACAGTCCGTCGACCACAACTGGAGGAGGCCTTACATCCGCTAGGACAACGAGAGAGCCAGAATCGACATGAATGCCACATCTCGACTGGGAAACACTACACCATTCGTATCACACGACCAGTGTTTGGCGGGCGGACCGTGCCCCAAACAGCATGTTGGGACAGACCCACACTGGTGGGCTGGACCCTCGGCCAAAGCGGGTCGGGTCCAGCGTGGCCCATTGGGCCTGGCCTACTTCCCATGCAGGATGAGACCGACCGTGACCCGTACCAGGACAGGTCGAGTTCGTCTAATTTAACCAGCGGTATTTGGAACACCCGGGCTAGGTTGGTTGGGTCGGTCTGACTGGGTCAGACCTGGCCCAAATAGAATCGACCCCCAGTGTTCTGAAACGTCTGTATCTTGCAAACCACAAAACTTATTGACGAGACATAAAATGTATTGGTACCCTTACGATGGTAGGGGGGTCCTTTTGAGATACCCTACTTTAGTTTTTTAGGATGTTGGAGTACGGCTAAGTTGGGTCTGACTCGAATCCAACCAGCCCATTTTTACTAAAAGACCATAACTTACAGATCAGGTGTCCAAATGAAGCACCACCTTTTGAGTAGGGACCCATACGATGAGAAATTCCTTTGGGTTGACTATATGTTTAACTTCATGGTGGTTAAGGTAAAAATGATGGCTTGAGGAGTGGATCCTCTTAAAACTAAGAATTATAAGTGTGTGAATCTAGTGGTAGGCTGTGATGTGATAGAAGAATATCGATCCTCTATTGGTCAACACCTCATGATCCACTATGGGTCAGCACCTAGAGATCCCATGTGGGTAAACACATAGTGATCCTATGTGAGTCAACACCTAGTGATACTCAGTGGGTTAGCACATAGTGAACCTTCATGGGTCAACCCCTAGAAATCATCTATGGGTTAGCACCTAGTGACCTAGTGTGGGTTAGCAGCAGAGCCTCCATAAAGAATAAGACAATATTTCATTATGATTAATCATCTATACTTCTATACTTATGTTATACCTGGTGTGAGTTGCGTCTTTTACTTTGTGCTATGTGTTTGAGATCGTTCATTGTTGTGTTTTCCTTCATGGATTTCTTAGTGGCCTTCAGGGGTCTTGGGATCCCCACTAAGGATTGTTATAATCACCCCTACACTGGCTTCGCCCGCAACTACTCTGGCTTGTGATAATGAAGGACATTCGTGAAGGGATCTTTGGGGAATAAGGACTAGATGGTGCTCATAGGTGGATCGATAGATGTGGGGTGATGCAGTGACATATGACAGAGAGATGTACTACCCTTCAGGTAGCATCCTTGGGGGATGACCTCGGTGCTTGTACTTTTTTGTTGTACTTTCCATTCAGTTGAGCTTGTATTCTATACCATTTACTTTCATTTTACACAAATTAATCTCATTAGTGTTACGTTGTGGTGGTTTTACTACATTACCACCTTTATGGTTTTCTTTGTGTGGCATTCCATGTCTTTGCATGCACAAGTTTAATGGCATTTCCTTCTCTTTTAGGTAAATGTCGTTCTGATGTTTGTCACCCGCCCCTGGACTATGGAAGGCTGGCTTGGGGTAGTCATGGAATGGGGCCCAAGGGATGGGTTCTGAAAAAGTGGTATCAAAGTGTGGTAGGTTCTACCAGAAGAACTGTGAGTCTTTGTTTTTTTATGAGGGCCTAATGTTAAGTGTTTTGAGTTCGGATTCAAGGCCAGGAAGTCCAATGTTTGTGTGGCAGATGACATATCCATACACCAGGACCTTGAATTTGGTTTTCCAACTCGATGCATGAATTCACTGGTTGCATTTTTTTGGGAATTTTTTTTCTCTATATCACTTCGTTGTCATCTCTCCAGGTATAAATTATTTACCATGGCGCATCTATTTCTCTACAATATTCCGCCACGAAGATAACCATATAGTATTCCAGTGAGAGAATACGATGATGGTCCACCGAGCAATGAGGCGTCAGTGCAGGGGCCGCCAAAAATGATAGCACCATTGGGTGGGGTACTGGAAACACCACCACCCAGAGAGAAGAAGTTTCTACCATCCCCACTAGTGGTTAGTGCACGATGAATGAGCATGATGAACATGTTCTAAATACAAGGTCCTCCAAGAATTCAAGGAAAAACATATCCTCAGGTATCTTAGGATTGGCTGAAGGCTGTGGCATGAGTTTTTCTCTTAGTAGGGACACTATCAGACCACATGTTGATTATAGCCACTAGCCTTTTTCCGGGAACGAAAATGAGGTTGTGGAGATTGATTCTCCAGGTGAACGAGGAGAAATCATTCATCTATAAGGAAATTGAGAGCCTCTTCACAGTAGAGTTTTTACTAGAGAAACTATGCTTAGTGTGTATTCAGGAGTTAATGCACCTAAAGTAGGGTTGCCTAATTGTGGAACAGTGCTCAGTGAGGTTTACCGAACTCTCCCACTACTCCACTGACACTGGACCCTTTCTTTAGGGCCTGCACCTTTGACCAAGGACTCCAATGGGAGATTAGGATGTCGATAATTTCACTCAGCATAATGGCGTAAGATGGAGTGCTAGAGAGACCCCTACTGGTAGAGAGCTTCCTAGCCGAGAAGGCACCGAAAATGAGAACCACCACCGAATGATAGGTTTCCAAGTAATGTAATAGGAATTAGGTAGATGACATAGATCCCCAAACATGACATACCTTCCAGTGGCTAACCCCATGATGTAGGGTTGTATGTGCAGAGCTCACGAGGTAGAGGAGGTCATCTGAGGACTAGAGTTTGTTACTCTTGTGGTAGACATGGGAAAATCTATTTTGACATCCCGAATCCCTACAAAGATGACCACTAGGAAGTCTAGGGATAATCGATACTATGATAGATGTTTGAGAGAGGAGGTTCGCTGGGCGGCATATGTGGCAAGGGAGCTGGCTGAGTGATAGGCAGTGGACGACAGTTTGAGGTAATACCACCACAACCACTAAGAGGTCCACCACGATCTCCGAGAGCAGGTGGATAGGGGCGGGGATGGCTATAAGCATTGGAGGACTATAACCACAGTGCTCTAGAGATGATTATATTTACAATCTGTGTCTACTCCACCTTAGCTACAGTTCTTATGGACATAGGTGCTAGTAACTACTTCATTGCCACAACTCTCATATGAAGATCATAGATTCTGGTTGAGTCGTTGGCTCGATCCTTATAATTAATGACTCTTATGGGAGAGGATTCTACCATTAAACATTGGTTCCTATAGTGTGAGTTTACTTTAGGAGGCAAGAGCTTGAACTGTGATATCATAGTAGCAATGTCGAGGCCTTACGACGATATCTTGTGTATGGACTTGTTATCCACAATCCATTCTTAGATTGACTGTTTTAGGCATAAAGTTTGGTGTTTCCATGGGGATTGGACCAGGATTTCCTTCACCGTTAAGAATGGAACCTTTTCATCACATGATGTAATTTCTAAGAGGATGGTGAAGCCGATCACTCACAAGTAAAATCGCCTCACCCACGGTATGTTGGACGAGGGGAGTCTGAGATTTTCTGTAATGGTGGATGAGTATGAGGATATCTTTCCAGATGATGTCCTAGGACTACCTCCTCACAGAGAGGTAGAATTCTGCAAGGACTTATACCCAGGTACGACACCTACATATACACCTTCATATTGGGTGGCTCCCACAGAGCTTTGTGAGTTGAGGGTACAACTAGAGGAATTAAAGTGGAAGGGGTCTATATGGCCAAAGTTTCTTCATGGGTAACCCCAATGTTGTTTTACAAAATTTCATATAGTATTTTGAGGATATATGTGGACTTCCAACGCTTGAACTAGGTAATAGTGAAGAACAAGTATCCACTGCCCCAGATTGATGACTACTATGACTAGATAAATGGAGTGAGGTGGTTCTTGATGATATACCTTAGATCAGGATATCACCAGTTTTAGGTATGAGATGATGTTGTACCGAAGAGAGCCTTCAAGTTCCATTTTAGCCCCTATGATTTCCTAGTGATTCCTTTCAGTGTGACCAGTGCCACAACAATGTTCATGAGACCCATGAATAGGATCTTCTAGCCTTACCTCGATCGTTTCGTGGTGGTCTTCATTGATGACATCATTGTGTACTCGGTGTCAGAGGAGGAGAAGGATTCACATATGTGGATAGTCATAGACACACTATGAGAGAACCAATATTATTGTAAGCTCCCAAAGTGCTAGTTCGGGATTCTAGTGGTCCACATTTAGGGACATGTCATCTCATAGGCTGGAGTAGCAGTGGATCTGGTGAAGATAGAGGCAGTTATTTCTTGGGAGCCACCCAAGAGTGTGAATGAGGTCAGAAGCTTCTTGGGGTAGGATGGGTACTATCATAGGATAGTAGCAGACTTTTCCAGAGTATCATCATCCTAGTCAGCATTAAAAAATAAGGGAAAACCCTTATACTGATAGAGAGATACCAGCAGAGTTTCTAGGTGCTGAGGCAGAGACTAACAAGTACCACCATATTGAGACTACCGGAAGAAGGAATTGGGTATGTAGTTTACTATGATGCACCAGGGACCAGACTAGGTTGTTACCTGATGCAAGAGTGATTAGTGATTGCCTAATGCTCGTGACATCTGAGGAAACATAATCAAAACTACATGACCAATGACATGGAGTTAGCAGTAGTTGTATTTTATTTTAAGATGTGGAAGAACTACCTAATGGGTGAATGTCTTACCATCTAATCCGACCACAATAGTCTTAGGTATATCTTATCATATAAGCATCCATATTTGAGACAACGAAGATGGATAAAGTTACTCTAGGACAAAGTTTTTGATATATTCAATACGCTTGGGAAGGGGAACGTGGTGGAAGATACACATAGTAGGAGGTCTAGTTTACAACTGTTGAGTTAGGAGACAAATTAGTTTTCCACGATGCTGATATCCTTGGTAGATGATGGTGAAGATTCTTACCTTCAATTGATGACTATTACTCCCCCACTCTTACATCGAGTCTAGGAGGTACAACTTGTGGATGTTCATTATGATGCATGATGTTCACAGTTATTCTAAGGATGTGCTCGTGATGGATTTTTGATAGGTGGGGAGAACATAATCATTTTCAGAGGGAACACCATAGTGTTAGTGACATTGAAGGAGGAAATATTGAGGGATTTCCATACATACCATTTGGAGGTGCATTTTGGACTGGATAAGTTGTACCATGACCTACGATGTTAATATTGGTGGACGGGGATGAAGAAATCAGTTGGTGAGTACGTTTCGCGATGCCTCACATGTCAACAAATAAAGGTCGGAATTAGGTTCTAGTAGGGTTAGCCCAACCACTCAAGGTACCATAGTGTAAATTAGATGGTATCTCGGCTGACATTGTGACAGGGTTACCACAAACATCTAGGGGACACTACTCTAACGAGAAGATCATTGACTAAATCACAAATTCGGATCATATCCTATCCATCTAGGAGTAGAGACTGATATAGGGATTGGGAAGCCTCTACGTCCAGGATATACTGTGACTTCATGGGGTGCCTTCAATGATCGTCCCATATCATGACACTCTCTTTACATACCCGTTGTGGAGGGGATTACAAGAGGCGTTCATGACGTATTTGAACTTGATCATAGCTTTTCATCTCAGACGGATGGTCAAATAGAGTGGACCATCTAGAACATATAGTAAATTCTACAAGCTTGCGTCCTAGATTTTGGTGGTAGTTTGGAGGACCACCTTCCACTGGTGGAGCTTTCTTACAATAATAGATATCACCCAACAATTGGAATGACACTATTTGGTTCCTTGTAAGGGCATCCTTGTAGATCATCCTTATATTGGACTGAACAAGGGGTGTCTCAACTCATGGGTCCAGTTATGGTATGGGATACCACAAAGATTGTTGAGATCATCCAGGAGTATGGGAGCAATTCAGGGAGTAGGCAGTAATCTTATACTGATCAGAGATGGTGAACCTTGGAGTTTGTGGAGGGAGAGCATGTTTTCCTTCGGGTCTCACCCCGACGAGGACTGCAGAGACTTCAGCGAGGTGGTAATTTATCTCTGAGGTTTATTGGAAGTTTTTAGATACTGAGAAGAGTTGGCGAGGTGGAGTACCACCTAGCTCTTCCCCCACAGATACACCGGGTGCGTGATGTATTCCACATGTCGCAGCTGAGAAGATACATTCATGATCCATCACACGTCATTGATTGTGGTGAGTAAGACATTGACGATGGAGTGAAACTTGTGGAATTCTTGGTAGAGATAGAGCATCCACAGGAGTGGGTCTTACATGGGTGGTCAATTCCTCTAGTACAATTTTGGTGGCAGCACAAGACTCTCCAAGATAGCACATGGGAGTGAGAGGCTCATATTCGTGCTCAATACCCCATCTGTTTGATTGGTTTTATTTTAGATTTCAGGTACGTAAAGACCTAAGGTGTGGAGAATTTAATGTCTCAGAAATTCCATGTAAATTTATTAATTATATAGAATTATTTTGAGACCGCACGCTCTGACGACACGTGATTTTGAGTCCCAGTGAACCGGGACCCAATATTTTACCATTTTTTAAGGAATATTCAGTAAATGAGTGAGCATGATTTTATATATTTTGAACCGGTGCTCGGATCAAAAATCCAAGGGAACTTTTGAACATAGAATTATATGATTCAAAATGAAATAACTTAACTTTGTCTGGATCGTACCGAGTGTAAAAGTTATTTTTCATAAATTTCAGGAAAAATAATAAAATAATTTAAATGAATTTTTTCTCTCACTATTGTGAGGAAGATGACGATGTTATGGTGTGGTGACGTGGTGTCGATGAGGATCATTAATGAGGCTCATTAATGGACTGTATTACGAAGTGTAATGTTTCAATAATATAAGCGTAACAACGATGTTGTTTCATAAATGAAACAGTGTAACGACGTAATGTCACAGCGTAAAAGAAATGCAGCAACATGATTCGTTTTATTAAACCAACATGTTGGAGAATTGGGAATTAAACTATGGGGATTCAATGATTAACTGCCAAAAATTTACCTATCCAACGACGAATGAAGAACACCAGATATACTTTATTTTCTTTAACGTTCCTCAAAGAATAGAGCGAAAAGTGACGTCGACATTGTTAAACCTCGAGGATTAATGCTTGAGAATCGAATGTCAACAAGTTGGGGATGTTTAAATTTTTTTTTCTTCAAAATTCATTTGTATAAATGATGAATGCAGAACATTTAACGAATAGATTGATCCATGATTTGTGCATTTATAAATGAGGGTAACTATATCTGGGGATTTCAATATTCAGGTTTCAACATTACTTGATATGATTGAACATCTCCCCCGAGCCTCCCCAGATTTAAAACTTATAACACAGAGGGAACATACCGACATGAAAAATGGAATAGACCCCTCCACAGGTGTGCTCTTTGTGAATGAATATTATTAAGTCATGTAAAGATGATTTTGGGACGTTTGAGGTGATGTGGACTTTTCCCAGAGGCTGTTGGCATAGGCATTGCGAAGAATGGACCACCAGATCATGTCTGATGGTCTGCCGAGAAATTTGTCATCCCCCCATGGTGGTGGGAGTTTGCGGACAACTGGCCATGATGGCGGGAGTTCCGACGCCAGGCAGGCACCACATAGAGGTATGGCCCGTGTCCGGGCCATCCAAGCATATGGAGAGCCGCGGTCTATTGACCGCGATTAGACGAGGCCCCACGTCTGTGGGTCAAGAAGGAGACCCAAACGTGGTGTGACTACCGCATCACAGCTGGGAGACACTACACCAGCCACCCCACATGACCAACCGTTTGTGAGCGGGCTACCCATAGACAACTGGTAGGTCCAGACCTGCGCCGGTGAGTCAGACCCGCTTCCTTCGACCCGGATGAGACTAGGTCTCCGGGCAACCCGGTGGGCTATACCCTCGGTCAAACATGGCCAGGTCCAACATGGCCCATTGGGTCTGGCCCACTACCCAGACCAGACCAGACCGACCCCGACCCAAAACAAGTCATGTCAAGTTCGTTTAGTTGAATCAGGGGTATCTGGAACCCTGTGGCCAAGTTGGTCTGGTTGGACCGGACCCAAAAACAACCGGCCCCTTGATTACTAAAACACCCTTATCTTAAAAAAATGCACGTTCAATTGATGTGATTTCAGAGGATTTGGGACCCCTGTGAGGGGGTGATCCTTTTTAGAACGTCCCTGTAGTTTTGGAAGATACTTTAGTACGTCCTGGTTAGATCAGACTCGAATCAAACATGGGCCCTTTAATAAATATCCCATAACTTACAGACCGGTCATCCAAATGATGTGCCTCCTATTGCATTGGGAACCTCACAATGAGACGGTACTATTGGGTTACTCTATGTGGGAATTCATGGTTGTTGAGGTACGACTGATGGATTGAGGTGAAGATACTCTGAAAATCAAGCATGCTATGTTTGGAAATCCAGTGAATGGTTGTGATGTGAAAAAAGAATAGAAATCCCTTGTGGGTCAGCACCTATCGATCCTATGCGGGTCATCACCTGGAAATCCTATGTGGGTCATCACCAAGAAATCATATGTGGGTCAGCACCTAGCGATCCTATATGGGTCAGCACTAAGATATCCTCCGTTTGTTAGAACCTAGTGATCCCCTATGGGTGAACACCTAGAGACCATGTGCGGGTCATAAGTAGAGCCTCACTACAAAATAAGATGATCTAACATTATGACTAATAATCTTCACTTATATATATATTTTATACCTAGTGTGAGATGTGGACTTAATTTGTTCTATTTGTTTGAGATTTTTCTTTTTTGGTGTCTTCCATCATGAATTTCTGAGAGACCTTTGGGGGTCTTCAGGTCCCTATTGAGTATTGATATACTCACCTCTACATAGGCTTCGCCCAAAACTGTTGAATCTTGTGCAGACAAGAAACAACCTTGATGGAGACTTCGGGGAGCCAGGACTAGACAGTGGTCACAAGTGGATTGAAAGACAAGTTATGTTGCAGTGACATCCAACAGAGATCTTTATCTACCCTTCAGGTAGGATCCTTAGAGGACGACCTCCAGATATTTTGATTTTTTTCTGTACTTTCCTTTTAGTTGGGCTTGTCTTTTGGACCATTTACTTTTACATTACACACGTTACTCTCTATAGTGTTACTTTTTGTTGGTTGTATTACTTTCTCTCATTTTTTTTCTTTTTTCAGTACTCCATGTTTGGGTCTCTATAGGTTTTAAGGAAATACCTTCCCTTTTTGGGATATTCCTTTTATGTTCTAGTCCCCAGCCCCTAGACTATGGAAGGAGGGCTTGGGGTAGTCACAACATGGGCCCTGCATGACGGATCGGGACAATAACAATGAGAACATGTGCATAGAAAAACAATATTTATATTAATTGTCAATAATGAGCTTCTAACATCATTTGAACTCTAACATCTTTATAGGATAACATGTGGAATACATGACCTATTTGGATGATCTAAAATCCCTATTAAGGGAATAAACAAATGAATAAAGCATAACACATGGGGTTAGAATGCATAAATGACGACACAAAAAGGCATGGAACAATAATGAACCTATGGATTCATAACATATATAACATGGGATAATGAAGTCATGGAAGTATAAAAAGTTGGAAGTAAAATATAACATGGCATAAATATGACAAATGGACAACTGCCAAGAACATAACACATGGTAGAAAAAGTCTCATAATGGAAATAGGCATAATCCATTTCCAAAAATATATATCATGAGAATAAATAAAATACCCAATTCATTATATAACTATATAGGGTCACCCATCATAACATTTTAATTCATATTTCTTGTGACATGACGAATCAATAACAAGGGTTACCCATGGTAGGAAGTGGGTATCATAAATATTTCACAGGGAATTAAAAATGGGTGTATCATAATGGTGAGCTGTCAAGAATGGGTTTTAATCATACATGAACAATAATAAGTGAAAATAGAAATATATAATGACAAATTATGACCATATGAAGTGAAAAAATTTCAACAGTGTGTTAATAAACATTAGAAATGATCTACTTTAGTGTGGTTTAATATAAAATATTAAAGATTATTTAAAATAGACAAAGTAATAATTTTTTATATAAAACCATAAATTTAAAAAAACGAAAAAATAAGTGATTTAATAAAAAATATTGGCTGCAATAAATAGATTATGGATTGTAAATGAAAATTTGTATAAAATTGGGAAGTTCCCTTTAATCGGGTTTGCCTATCAGGAGAAATTGACAATGGAACCTTATAAAACATATATTTTCCCTGTAGATAAATAATAATTGAGATAGGATCATATTTTTTGCAGCATATGAGTAGAATTTAGGAAGATTAAACAAGAATAATTAAAAATAATATTTGGGTAAAGCTGGAAAAAGTATAAGTTGAAGGAAAAATGGACGTTCAGAGAGAATCCCTTAACTTATGTCTGAATGTGTTATGCACTGGTAAAAAATTTCCTAGATAATTAAAAAAAATAAATTAATAAATTAATTCATAACCACCTATATATATAATTTAATATAATTATATTACATTAATTTAGGTCCATTTGATGGATCATATTGTTTATTTTTTTGGGATTGTTCGTTTCATGGATTTCATGACCCATTCCATTGAGTTTAATTATTGGAGTTATAATAAAATGTATGGAAAAATCCATATGTGAAAATATATTTTATTAATTAATTTCTAGAAAATTATATGATCACATATATTCTTTACCTTTTTTACACGAGTAGGATTCATTTGTTTAAACGATAATGAAACGTGAGTAACTTATTTTTATGCATTTTACGACCATCACATATTAGTATAGTTGTATTTAATAATATTTTTATATAATGGTCCTAGAACATTATATAGGTTGTAATAGGCATATTATAAACTTCTTTAACTTGAAAATTTGTTTTATGACATGAATTGTTTTTGTTAGATAAAAAATAAAATGCATCATCCCCAAGGAAAGTGATTCGACACCTCAAAGACGATGATAAAAATTTTCGAACAAAAAGTGTTCAGAAATGTTTAATGTAGTATATTAAATTAACACAATGAAATTAATTACTATATACATATATATATATATATATATATATGGTATTTTAGTTATAATGTTAATTTTTATAGTGGTGGTGAGAGAAGGATAAAAATGAATATAAATTAAAATATAATGAGGGAGGGTTTTACCTATTGAGTTTTGTCTCATTAAGAACCTCCTTAAGAAACTTGAAAATGGTATTTTGGTGAGGTAATCAAGAAAAAATGTGGAGAAGTGGTTTGTGAGTGGAATTGTGTAGAATATAATAAATCTCATAGGTTTATAAGGTGTGAGGACAAGATGTGGTGATGCGTGGTATTTATAGTGGGAGGAGAGGTGTGTTTTTTTATTCATTAGTTTATTATTATTTATCTTGAATATCAATAGGGTTGATTCCTATTTATAAATAAATTAAATATTTTAGTAGAGTTCAAATCAGTAGGTTTTTACCTTAAAAATACATAATCCATGTCTTAATAATATACGTATTTGTTAAATACTGGAAATTGCCATATTTCACTGTTCATAAAAATTTCAATTATTTTATAAAACTCCCAAAAAAATTACCCACAACATTTTATTATGAGAATATTTGAAAGAATTCCTCCAAATTTTTAAAATAATAATCTCAATTAGAGAAATGTCATCTTAACATAAAATCAGTATTTATTAAAAAAATAGTGATTTTAATATTATTAACGATTTTATGTCACTTTGATGATTTAATTAAAGTCTCATAAAATTATATTATTATAATAATAAAATAAATTATTAATTTAATAATATATTATATGAAAATAATATTTATTATAAATTTTTATCATAATTACAACATTATAAATAATCATTTCATTTTTACCAAAAAACCAATAAATAATTTATCACTTATAAAGGATTTTTTTAATTATTCTTGGATATAAATACAACATATTTTTATTAATAATAAACCTACATATTATTTATACTTTCACATGTGAGGTTACTATTATATTAGTTATATTATTATTCTTGATCATTATATTACTATCTTAATAGTCATGATATTATTCCATTGGTATAAGTTCTTTAATTACTATGAATACCACTTATTAAATTTTTAATTTATCAGAATACTATTTTTATTAGGTTTTATAGGGGATCTATCGGTCATGTACGATATATCATTATTATAGGTAAGGAAAATTAATTTTTAAAATTTTGGGTCATTAAATTCTTCACCCTTATGAAATTTATCCATCAAAAAATTGTTTTAGAAACTAAATTGAAAATAGATAACATAAAATCTCATTCATTCCTTCCATTAGTTCCCATGTTTCTTATTTGTACTTATGGTTCATCCATATTACATTTACCAAGTGATTTGTCTTGTAGCCTATAACATTATCTCTACGTTCCAAGATCTTTACAGTATGATTCTCATAAGAGATATCATTTTCATATTTTACCACCGATGAATTTAGTACATGCGATGAATATGGTATTACCTTACTCAAGGTGGATATATGCAATTCTTCGTTTACAAGAGAGATAATATATGGATGTTATAGTTAATAGGTAACATATATTACATGATCATGAATCTCATAAGGGCTAATGTACCTTGTACTTAGCATTACATTATTCCAAAATACTATTTCCTTATTCCATAGAGATATGAGTAGGAATACCACATCTCTAACAATAAACTCTATGTCCGGTTGAGGATTATATACATAGATCTTTTATCAACTTTGGGAATCCCAAAAATTCTACTGTATGGTTTTGACCTTTTTAAAAATTTTCTTAATCATTTTGTGTTTTGGTAGCTTATGCTCACTAACTTCATCCCAACATTCAAGTTTTCTACATATTTTCTCAAAATGGGTCCATATGAAGCCATTTGGTTTTTTGAGTGGAAGTTATTGCTATAAGATATGTCTACTAGAGGAAGATGATGGTGTCATCTTCCTTTGATGTATATAAACCATGCTCTCAATATTTCTCCTAGTGTCATAATATTCTTCTTAGATTGGACATCATTTCAATGATGATACGTTAGACTAATGTTCAGCCCATTCATTTCATATTATAGTAGTCATTTCCTAAAATTGGATGTAAATATTGGATCATGGTCAGATTAAATCAATAGTGGTGCTCTATGTAACCTCACCAATTACTTGATGTATATTATTGAAAATTGGTTGAGTGGTAAATCCTCTTGAATTACAATAATGTGATCTCTCTTTGTATTATTTTCCACAATAACCCATATAGATTTATTTTCTCTTGATGTCTTTTAAAGTATAGTGATAAAGTCCATGTTAATTTTTTCCCACTTCCATGTTTTTATGGGAAATTCATACATCAACCATTTTTAATTTTAACATTTTATCTTTCAAATGATATTGTACCATGAACTTTGGTGTATATTCAAAGATATAATTCTGTATATAATCTAAAAATGTGTTTTTTTAGATATATAAATACATCTTTGTACTCATTGGAATAACTGATAATGTTAAGCTATTTGAATAATTCATAAGTTATATATTTTTCTATGGACTGGATGGTACAAATAGCTATGAGCTAAATATTATGACACCTTCATGAACAATATTTAACAATAAGGCTTTTCCATTTTTTATTTCTTCCTCATTTTATGAAATTTACTCATCATTTCATTTAGCATCCAATATTTTTATCATAAATGATCGATGACTAATAATTTGAGAATGGGCTGATGATTGATGTGGCCTTAAAAACACATGTTTTCCACATCTAATTAAGTATTTTTTATTGATTTATTTAATTTTTATTAAACTTTTTTCTAAATATGTGCACATTTTCTATTTTATAAATAATTCTATAATTAAATCATTTTTTAATTAAAATTGTATTTTTATCTTATAATTAAATAATTAATATCTTACTTTAATTTTATGGTCTTTCAATTTATTAAATAGTTTAGTGTTTGAGACTTATTTATAAATAATTTGACTAATTTATTAATTAATTAATTAATATCCTTAAATAAATTTGAATTATTTAGTGGATAATTCAACATTTCATGTATTAGATTTTAATTAATTTAAAATAACATAAATTTAATATGTATTTTAATAAATCAATTATTACAAATTTAAGATTAAAAAATCACTACATATATTAAATATAATTAATTTAATGTCATTTATTAATTTAATTATTAATAACAAAATAATTAAATGTATACTTTAATAAATTTAATTTGTTTTAGAAACTATTATAAGTAATTTATCTTTGTTTTATAAATATTTAAATTTTAAATAATTTTTTACTAATTTAGTTGCTTATTAATTTTAATCATAGTTTAAAACCAATTTATGTTTTATAAATTGAAGTTATTAATAATTTAACTGAATTTTAAAAGGGTTTATAAGTTTATTAATGTTTACGAGTACCTAAATTTTGAATTATTCTAATTAATTTTTAGTTTTAATATATTATTTTGTTCAAATTTTATTTATGTTTTAATTTATTTTACCCTTCTGTTTATTTTTGAACATCACGGTGGCATCGTCTTGATCTTATGGTCTCACCCCTGTCACGGTGCCACATCAACCATTTCAAATTCACAGTAGCACCGTAACCTCACGCACCACAACTCACACACCACAACTCACACACCCCATCTGCTTTGAAACCGCATAACCCCTCCCACTACTTCCCACAATCGAAACACAACATCGTTGTTTCCCTGATCCATCATTACCACCATCCCTCACTATCTCAGCCATTCATGGTGTCACCCAATATCATCTTTCACTATATCCTGACAGTTTCACCCAAAACGGTGGAAAAACATGTTTCAGTCATTGTTTTATCATGGCACCGTAATCTCTCTGGCACCACAATGAAGACACTCTCCCCCCCCCCCCCCCCGCAACAACATGTAGAGAAGTATTTCACCACCGCTGGTTACTGGACCTGACTTGCTTCACCATCATGTCTCCACACGAACCGAAACCTCAACTCAAATCTCAAACAAAACATTCCAGATTTCTGAAGCCCATCACAAATGGTTTTTTGTGGCAGACCACCAAAAAAAAATTGAATAAATTTTTTTACAAACTGAAATCAATTTTCAATCTCATAAAACAAATCAACCCTAATTGTAACCCTTCACCAGATCTAGAAATGAACTCAAACCACCATCTGTTGAAGAAGAGGTGCACCTCTTGCCAGTGAGTCGTCAGGATGTATTCACCTTGTTGAGTCCGATTCGAGGAGGAGGAAGTGGAACCAAGGTCAAAGAGGGGAGGACCCGAATCATCTATTTACCACCATTTGAGGATTCAAGAAGGGATTTCACCATTACTTGTCTCACTAAAGGGAGAAGGGTAATCAGTCGGATTTGTCGCATGAATGTGTTGGGAGGAGTAGATGAAGCTGGTGCTTGAGCCGGGAGGATGAGCCATCGTGCCTGAAGGATGTCGTGCTGCCGACGATATTCGAAAGAGACGAACCCCCCTCCCTTTGAGTTGGAGCACGATTGGGGGGGGGGGGGGGTGAAAACATAATTTATATAAAAAAACAAAAAAAAATTAAAAAACGTACCAAATTAACAAATAAATAACTAATTATAACAATTAAATAAACTTAAAAATAATATTATTATAAGAATATATATTTAAAAATAAAATATTAATTATTATATTTAAAAATATACTAACTAATGAATTCATATATGTTGATTAATATAATAACCTAACTTTTTAATTAATATATTAATTATATTTATAAAATTAATAAAATAATTAATTCAGTTTAATTTATAAAATATTAAATAACATAATTAGCTTATTATGTTTAATTATAATTTTAATATTCTAGTTTATAGTCATAAACTTATAAAATTAATAAAAATAATAATTTACTTAATTTTATAAATAATTTTTTTATAAACTTATGATTTATCTTAATAATATTAAATAATTAATTTATTATATAATATAAAATTAAAAAATAATTATCATCTAAAATATTTATTAAGTATGATTACTTAAACTTCATAATAAGTAATATAACAATAAACTAAAAAATATCTATAATACTTTCTTATTATTTTTAATTATTTATTTTTTTCTTTGTTGTGTGGGTTCATAAAAGAGTCAGAAACAGGCCCAGGTTCACTCAACTAACTCACCGTGAGTTAGTTAAATGGGAAAAGATAGTGAGACATGTCTTTCATGAAAAAAATACATGTGAGTGGTGCACAAGTGAGGGAACCTTGAAGTCAATGGAGAACAAGGGGTGACGTGTTGTATATGACAACAAGAAACAAATGTAGAGTAGTGGGAATTACTTTTCGGGGAGAGATTTGCAAATCCACTTTGGACATCATCTCTTTTATCGGAGTAGAGAGATCTGGTGGACAAACTAGGAGTTGACGGAGCCCGAGAGAGGTGCACATAATTGGGGCATTATCCTTCCCTTCTTTCGGATTATTTTGTAATATGTTTTAGTATGTTTCCATCACATTTATTGATAATGAACAAGACAGTTGGATAAATATTCTATTTTGGGGTTTAAATCGAGTCTGCTAGTTTTCTTTCTTCTTCCTTCTCACTATCATTTTATATGTGATCAGAATTGATTTGCAATATCAACTCTGAATGGATTAATTTGCAACATATCACTATCACTTAATTTCATAACTCCACAACAATTCAGTGAGTCTTATTATGAATTAATTTTCATAAACATTTTAATTTAAGTGAAAACTACAGAACTTACGATGAGTTCATTATATAATCTTTTTCAATTAAGAATTCTCACAGTTGATTAATCATGGAGTGGAAAACTTCATGATTTATTGTCTTGAGTGATTTATCTTTTGGAGAGGGAAATAAACCACTCTTTTTCACTAGTACTAGATGTAGTCACTACTGTGAGAAGGAATATTTTCAAAACCAGTAGAAATGAGATTTTTCACTGAACATATTTCTCTTGATTTTTCACTTATCAGCATTTTATATATATATTATTTAATATTTTTAGCCTATTTATTATTTAATTATAGTTTAGAACAAAAACTCAAATGTATTGTCGTGTTTCATTTGTGCCTTATAATAAAAAAAATAAAAAAAATAAAAAAAATAAAAAAATAGAAAATCTACCCCACTGCTGACAGCAATGGGGTTTTTATTGTAATTTTTTAGAAGATTTGTTGTCAAAATATCCTTCTATGTGGGTTCAAACATACATTACACATATACAGTAGTTATTAGGAATATAAATAATTAAACTTTTACCAGCTTCAATGACATTATCCTCAAGTTTATAAGGCCACATCAAAATCCCCCACACTTAATCATTTTTTGTCCTCAAACAATCCCATGAATTTTCTATTATCTTTGAAAACATATGTGTGGTATTCATGATACTTGTCGAAATGTTACATGTCCTTCAATTTGAGAACAGATGAATAAAGTTTCAAAAGACTTTTAGAGAATGAATTGTTCAAATGAAACCTTTCCAATAATCAAATTCTCATTGGAAGCCAAGAGAGCAATGAATCATCAATTAATGAAGGTATCATGACTCTTATGCGATACTTATTCATGAATCATTTCATTCCAAATTCAAATTCAAAGTCAAAGAGTGATAAGAGGTAAAATTTATGTGGAATTAAATAATTAACTAGAGGAATTTTTTTTACATTGAATTTTCACCTAGATTCCAAAAATAATTTTTTTTTGAAATTCACTCTAATGATATATCCTAAATGTTTCCCATATAATCCAATTGACCCCTTATTCATCTGGAGTTCATCATTCCCCTCACCTTAATGAACTCGTTTTTGACCCTATACACTTTATTTTATTTTTCCCAAGCAATGTATCATGTGCTATGAACTGTGCAATGCACTGTACAATGAACTTATTAAATGTGTAAAGAGGGCTTAAAGTAAATAGAAACACACCCATTGTCTAGGGTCTCAGATATTCACCATGGGATCCCAGATGCCCAAATTATTCCCATTTCAAAATATTTTTTTGAAAACCATTTATAATGTCTCATTAAGGTGATTATTTTGAATAAATAATGTGTGTCCCCTAAGATCAAAATCAAACTTCCTGTTTCAAGGGTTATGATCATAACTCCACTACATGTTACCCATACCACTCTCAAAAGTAGTTCCTAAACCATATTTCCTTTAAATCTCTAAATATAATCACTCAAAATTCATCCACTAATATTAATTTTAGATTCAAAGCTGATATAAAATAGCACTCAGGCATTATCTGAAGGCAAACCCCATTTGAGAAATAGCATAAACCCTAAAATTATGAAAGTAATTTTGAAAACATTTTACCATTTTGAAGAAATAGATTTATTTTTTAGTAGGAATTGATGGAATTTCAATTAATAGTAGTTTATCATAGTCTAGAAATTACCCCATCCCCAACTCTTAAAACCCAACTCTATCCCCAAAGTTGACTTCTAAAGTAGAGAAGAACAGTTAAACAATTAAGCTTCAAACATATATTAAATATAGTAGATCAATGTCATGTATAAAGGGTGTCCTTGAAGTTCAAAAAGTATTGTTTTCCACAATTAATAACTTAACATCAGGTTCAAAATCATGTATACACATTAACATTTAAGACCAATGACCAAGATTTTCAAGAAAGTTCAATCAATTGCATGAATCTTTTAAGTGAAATGTGTATTGGGTGTAGCAATTTTAGAATGTATGATTCAAATGAATGTTCATAATAGTAGAAAAATGCATTCTAACACACCTTAGGTAAGTAGTTTCAATTAAAAAACACAACAATAAGTAAGCATGTATCCCTCCACACTCACTTTAAAGCAGTGGAATGATTTTTACAACAATGAAATTCATTTTTTTCAGCAAGGAGGAACAAGAAACATTATTTAATTCAACATAAAGACATGCAAAAAAAATAGTATGCAATATATATAGTAGATTTTCCATCAAATATGTAGTATAATTTCTTATAAATGCATAATTTTCCAGTCAAGGAAGACATGCATCAGGTTTTTTTCAGTACAATAAGATATTTTTTAATAGAATATAGGAGCATAAATAATTGAAAAATTAATGTTGAAATAACTTCCCTATATATATTTTTGACATTCTCTTCATCATGGGAATTCGACTCCATAAATGACACAACATCATCCTATTGATAACTCTAAAACAGAACAACAAAACCAAGAACAATCAATAATTGGAATTAAAAAAAAGAGCATAGAAGAAGCACTTTATTCAATGTTAAAATGAATCATGAAAAGGAAAGAAAAAACCATGGGTTGCCTCCCATGAAACACTATGTTTTTAATTTCATCAACTAGACTTTATTGAAGATCAGTTCTCAACCAGGGTAAAGGTAGCCAATCCCCTTGGTTGTCCCTTAAAATAATGTTTCACTCTCTTCCCATTAACCAATATGGGTTTTCTTACTTCCACTATAATTTCAAAAACTCAATTATTCATAACTCTCACTATAGTAAATGGTCCAAACCACTTGGACATCAGTTTTCCTGGGAACAGTTTGAGTCTAGAATTTAAGAAGAAGACTTTCTATCCAGGGTTGAATTCATTGGCTTGAATTAAAAAATCATGGATTATTTTAGTCCTCTATTTATATATTCTTGAATTATCATAACTCTCTCTTCTAATTTCATCCATATCACTCATATAATGTAATATCCTCTCACTATCACTCTTAAAGTCAATTTTTAGAGCCTTAACTTCCCAATAATAATTATGTTGCAACTCTAGAGTTAAATGAAACCATTTCCCAAAAAAACTGCTTGTAAGAAGACATACATAATGGGGTCTTGAAAGCAGTTCTATATTCCTATAAAGCTTCATCCAATTTAAGAGACCAGTCTTTCCTAGAGGTTGACATAGTTTTCTCAAGTATTTTTTTCAGTTCCCTATTTAAAATTTCAACATGTCCACTAGACTGTGGATGATAAGGAGTACCAGTTTTATGAACTCAACCATATTTTTCCATCAATGCTTTAAATTTTTAGTTCTTATAGTGTGGTCCATTATTAGTGATACATGATTTTGGGAATCCAAATCTAGAAAATATGTTATTTTTTAACAATTTAATTACAGAATAAGATTGATTGCTTGGTAGTTCAACTGGCTCAATCCATTTTGACACATAATCAACAACAACAAGAATATACTCATTCCCATGAGAAGATGGAAATGGACTGATGAAATATAACCCCTAGACATAAAAAATCTCTACTTCCAGATTTTTTTGCAATAACTACTGCTTCCTACCCTCATTTCCTAGCTTCTGAAATCTTTCACAGCCAACCACAAAGCATCTATAATCCTTGAAAAGAGTGGTCTAATATAAACTATATTGCAAGAATTTATGAGAAGTCCTTTCACCACCATCGTGACCTCCCCATGGTGAGGAGTGACAACTCACTAATATACGCACCATCTCTTCTTCAGGAACACATCATCTAAGGATACCATTAACACATCTCCTAAAATGTCGAGGATAATCCCATAGATAGTATTTACATTAAGAAATGAATTTATTCCTTTGGTTATTGGAAATATTTTTTGGAAAGACACCTACTGCCAGGATGTTGGAAAAATCTACATACTAAGAATATTGAAGGATTGATACAGTGAACAAATTTTAATTAGGGAAGGAAGAGTTGATCTCTCTAGGATATTTAGATGGAGTAAGAGGAAGCCTAGATAAATGGCAAGTAACTAGGTTTTCAGCTCCCTACTTATCCATAATCTCTAAATGATACTCCTATAGCAACAGAATCCATCTAATCAGCATAGGTTTAGTTTATTTCTTAAAAAAACATTAAAGAATAATGGTCAAGGAAAATGATAACTTTTTAGCCTAAGAGATACTGTCTAAACTTCTCTAGAGAAAACAAAATAGCTAACAATTCTTTTTCAATAATTGTGTAATTCTTTTGGGCCTCATCTAAGAATCTACTAGCATAATACACCACTTTTAATTTTGTATCTTTCCTCTTTTCTAGGAAAACACCTACAACCATGTAACTAGCATTACACATAAGTTCAAAATGTAGTTTTCATTCAGGTGCAGTGAAAATGGGTGATGTGCTGAGTATTTATTTAAGCAGAATAAATAATTTCAAATAGTTTTTATCAATTTTGAAAGGTGTATCCTTGAACAAAAAATAACACAAGGGATTATTTATTTTAGAAAAGTATTTTATGAACCTCCAATAGAAACCAAAATTCCCTAGAAAATAACTAACAACTTTTACATTTTCAAAAGGTAGAAATTTTTGAATAATGTCTACATTAGTATTATCAACTTCCAAACCACTATTTGACACATTATTACCAAGCACTATACCTTCTGTGATCATGAATTGACACATCTCCCAATTATGAAGATGGTTGGTTTCAATGAAACATTCTAAGAATAACTCATGATTTCCAAGGCAAGTATCGAAGGTACTACTCACAATAGATAAATAATCCATAAAAACTTCAATGATTATTTCTATCATATCATAAATGATAGCCATAATAATATGTGAAAGGTGTCTATATCTCTACACAACCCTAAGGGCATCCACCTGTAAGAAAATTTCCCAAAGGGGCATGTGGAAGTGGTCTTTTCCTGATCCTATGGAGAAACGAGAATCTGGTTCTAATGACAATACCCATCCATGAAAGAGAAAAATTCATTTCCAAAACGCCTCTAAAGAATTTGATCCATGAAGGGAATTAGAAAATGGTCCTTCCTAGTGGCTGCATTAAGATTCCTATAATCTATACAAGCTCTCTATTTTCTGTGTTTCCTAACTTGGAATTCTTCATTTTTTTCATTTTTAACTATAGTGAAACCTCCCTCCTTGGAAACAACGTATATAGGGATGACCTAAACACTATCAGAAATGGGATATATTATTCCACTTTCTAGAAACATAATAACTTCCTCTCTCACTAATTCTTTCATTATTGGATTTAATCTTCTTTGACACTCTACCCTAAGTTTATGGTCTGGATCCATAGGTATTTTATGCATGAAGAATGAGGGACTAATACCCATTATATTTGCTATGGTCCAGCCTATGGAAGATTTAAAATTCATTAACACATTCAACAATCTTTCTTCTTGGTTTTCATTACGCTCAGAAAAAATTATGACCGGTATAGTGGAATTCTCACCCAAAAATGTATATTTCAAATGAGTAGGGATTGGTTTTATTTCAAGAATGTGTTATTATACACTAGAAGGAAGAATCTTATGCTTGGGAGGTCTAGGATCTTCAATATATCTCTTGTAATGAGTACTAAATGATGAAATATATTCAATTTCATGCTTAGTTTCAGAAATAATAGTGTTTTTATCCAAAGTGGGCAACATACTATCTAGACATTCCATATTATAATTCAACAAGGTTATCAAAGAATAATCATCAAGATTCTTGAAATTTTATCCCTAAACATCATCAAAATGAATAACAAGGTTGGTGTTAATATAAAACCTTCAAATTCACTCAAAAATCCCCTAAGTTTGGAAACAAAAGACTCTCCTACAACAGAAACGGGACAATTGTCTAGTTTTAGAATATTATCCAGATTAGTTGTTTGAGAAGAATTTTTAATTTCTAAGACAAATTCAACATTATTAACAGATTCTAAATTATTTTCTTTATAAGAGGATTGATTTTCCAATTCATCAGAGTTTCTAATTGTGTTCTCATCTTCTAAGGACTCTACCATTGAATAGTTTTTTGAAAAAGTTTTTCCTTTCACATTTTTAAACACATTGAACTATTCTTCATATTATCCAATTTTAAAAATAAGTATAACCTTTAACACATCAATAACAACACCAGCTGTAGCCATGAAGTTCCTACCTAGAATGATGGGAACCTCTTGAAAACACTCCATATCTAATATTAAAAAGTCAACAGGTAGAAATAGCTTATCCAACCCGACTAACAAATCATCTACCCTACCTAGAAGATGAGTTAAAAATATAGTAGCTAACTGTAGTATAACTATGGTGGGTTGAAGGTCACCCAACCTCAACTGCCAAAATAGTGAGTATGAGATCAGGTTAATAATAGTACCAAAATAACAAAAAATGTTGACCTGATCATAATTTCCTAGGGTGCAATAAATTAAAAAAGTACCTAGGTCTTTCAATTTTGGTGGGATTTTCTTTCGAAGTACAACACATCACTCTTCATTGAGGCTGTAGGTCACAAACACTTCAAGGGTCTTTTTGTTTGAAACAATTTTTTAAGGGATTTTAGATAAGATCGAATTTGAATCAAAGAATGAATGAATGGAATATTTACTTGATGTTCTAAAAGGAGACCAAGGAACTGAAGAAGTTCATCCTTGGTGTTACTTTTTGGTTTTAGCTTCTCAGGGAAAAAGATGGGTGGGATAATTTTTTTTAAGTACAATAGTTATATCCCTCACCCATTCCTCAACATTTTATTTTCCTTTATTCCATTGATTTTTAAATTAATTTCTTTTATGTTATCTAGGTGACAAATTCATATTTCCATCATTTTTAAGATTTTAATGTTGATTTCAATCATGCGAACAAAGAAGATATTTCTTTTGTGAATTTGAAGGTATTTTTCAGAAACAGTTTGAGTATTCATCCCACTTTTAGTGATAACTACAATGGAATTATTTCTAAGATTCAGTTCAATTGTACTAGGCAACCTACCTTTTTCCCTATAAGTCAAATCTCTCGTATGTAGGCCTATTTGTGTTTCCATGTTTTTCATTCTCAAATTAGTTTGAATTTTATCTAACTCATATTGATTTTCATGTTTGTTAAGTTGAGTCATGTATCATTCCTCTTGAGAGTTAATTTTGTTCAAGATTATATCAATCATAGATGGAATTTTATTATCATTATTTAGTTTTTCATTTTAAGACTCAACCCATTGAAGATATTGAATGTTAGATCTTGATTGGTTCTGATAGTTAGGGGCAATGCATTGTTTAATTAGGCCTTGATCTTTCTAATACATATTTGGATGGATCCTATAGCCTTGATTATAGTTGTATGAAAATGAATCTTCCTTAGGAGGCATTCTAGGACCATAATTAACAATGTTTGAATTTTTTATTGTTGGGATGTCATATCAAAGTTAGGAAAGTAGTTTTCAGTATGCCCAAATATTATAAATTGTGAACATTTTTCCATTAATGATTGATTGGTGTTTTGATATCCCATTTGATTAACATCTAGTTTAAAGTTTTGGTTCATTAAAGATCGAAGATGGTTGGTGATTTCAGAAAGTTGGGCTTGAGTTTCATTCATTGAACCAGTATTAGCATTTAAATTTCTATTGACTCATTTCATTTTTGATTTTTTTTGTTTAGAGTTCAAGGCTTGGTTGTTAATTATTTTCCTCAACTCTTCATCTATATTGTCATTATCGTTACCACAAATATCTTGATCTACTAGATTCTGTCTAGATGATGAGAGCCCTTTATAGAAGGTGTCCATGAGAAGGGGAAATGGGAGTTGAGGATGGGGACACTACCTAAGAAGATCCCTAAATCTATCCCAATGTTCCTGAAAATCGTCTGCATCCTCTTGATAGAAACTAGTTATCTTTGTTCTCATTTCACCTTTCATTCTTTTGGGATAAAACCGCATAATGAATGAGTTGTACACTTGATCCCAGTTTTCAAATATATTCTCATCTTGACTTAGAAAACAATTTCTTGCATTCCCTTGATGGAAAAAGGGAAAAACTCTCATTCTAAGTTCATTCTTTGTGAGTCCTAGAATTGGTAATTGTTGTAAAGTATTATAGAAGTCTGTAATAAAGGAAAGAGAGTCCTCATTGGAGAGTCCATTAAAATCCAGCAACAGTGAAATGTGAGATTTTTTCAACTCATAATTTATGGCTATAGGGAAACTCTAATGGATGATGGATATTCATTATATATCCTAATTATAATGGGTCTTAAATGAAAAGTGGCCACTACAGTCATGGAAATAATGGTAACATATAAGTAAAAAGTTATTCCCTTTAGTTTGAATAATTCTATAGAAACATACTCGTGTTTTATATGCCACTTCTTCAATACCCTCCTTAATTAATTAGATGAGTTCTATATAAAGGACCCCATGGACATGCCTCTATAATACCGTGAATGTCTTATTAATTTGATGATATTATTTTATATACTCTTTTTATATAAACAAAATATAATTTCCTTTATGTTTGAATTTTTGGCCGCCACTAGTTAATTCCATGGTTTTCTTTTCCAATAGAGAGGTACTGATATTGAATTGGAGATGAAGAATAAAATCCTTGAAACACACCCACTACAATATCTATGAGAGATGTGTGTATTTAAATGATTCTTGGATTAAATATCATGGTTTTTACCAACATAGAAGTAAAATATAATCCATTCTAGAAGTTACTATAAAACATAATCTCTAATCAGATGGATTTTGAATTGAAGACTGTGTTTGATGACATCAAGTCATATTTACAGTATAAACATGTTATCATGTTTATTTTAGATGTATGATTTTATTTTATGATTTGAGAACCCTAAAATTATACCTGAGTTCCATCCTATCGAAAAATTATAATGAGGTCATGGGAAAAAATATAGACTATCTCGGACAAATGATGTTTGATACATAACCCATATATTTTCTCATTAAGAATAATTAAATTGCCTATATCTTTTCATTCCAAAATATATTTCATTACATGTGTGTTAATAAATTCCAATTAATCAATATAATTATAATGATGATGTACATCCATATCCATACCATGTTTATGTAATAATGGGAGTGATAGTCCATGACTATTAGTGGTTATATATCATTCTCATCACTAAATTCATCACCGGTAATTATCTAGTAGATTTTTTTACAATTATCATACCTATAAAGAGATTTTTATAGACATTGACTTCCAGAATATATATTATTTCGTCATTAATGATGGAATTTCATACTAGAAGATTCGAAATTATTGAGTCTCCAAAATTCTGACAAAAAAAATGAAGGTCACGAAAAATATTGTTAGGGATTTCCTTAATGTTTCCTTTCATACATCCTCAATTTCCCTCATTATATAGTAATTTCACATTTCATAAGGTTCACCAACATACATTTCGTATAAAAATTGTTCATATGTAATCTGAATTGGACATTAAGAACTAACCATAGAAATAGTGGCGAACTCTTAGCTTTTCCTCCAATTAATAAATGGTGACTGAACTATTAGAAAAGATGACATCATATCCCTTCTCTAGAAAAATGATGAGAAGATATATCATTTTTCTCTAATTTAAAGGGATATAATGTCCCATGATCCCAGAATAATTATGTTTCCACTAAATATTTCTTTTCTTAGTACCTCACAGAGCTAAAACATTATAAAATGTTCATCCATGTGGTGCATCCTAAGGTTGAAACCCTTATCCATCCTTATGAAGAAATATATGAGGTGATTCATCACAGTATAATCTCTTCCCAATTAAAAACCTAATATTTTACAATATTGAAGAAGAAAAATATTATATAAATACATTTACTAAGTAATATAGGAATGAAATTTTACCATTATGGTAGTTTTAGTAAGATAAAATCCAAAAAATGGTTAAATATTACAGCCCCTATGAAGATATTTAAAGAGTGAAAGTCCACTAAAAATAAAAATTTGATAGAATTATTCTCCAATACATTTAATATATAGAAATTCATCATGTATATTAAACACATGCTTGAAAAAAATATGAAAACAATAAATCAAACATTATTATATAAACATGCCCATGGATATTCTACTAGTTGAATAATAACATGTAATAACTAATTCATAATGAGGGAATTCATTATTCCAAACACAATAACAACTATGTCAAGGCCTTGTCCCAAGACCATTAACAAATATTATTGTTAAGGCATTGTTCCAAGATAGTAGTTTGTCTCATGAGACCCACCGATGCATTGAGGGGCTATAGTGGGCCTCACCCATCACATTCTAGGTCCAATTCATTCTTCATATAAAAATGTTAATCATAACATAATCATACATATTAAAACTAGTATAATAAATTCCAATAATTTAACCATAAATCCTGAATGGTATAAAAATAACACATCCATTTTCAAACATGTCAAAACTCATTCAATATAATATGTAATATTTAATTATAATAAATCATCATTGATCAGAAGTACTATCCAGAACAGGATGATGACATAGTTGAAAATGATCAGTAAAACTCTTTGAGAGAAATATCCATTTTTCAAGAAATCATTTAAAGGCCACACAATTTATATACGAAGTCATTTAAAAGATATTTTTTTAATAAAAGTGTCTCATACCACATTGAAACATTTTAATGGAATTAACATTTTAAAACACTCATGTATATATAAATAAATCCATAAATCCATTTTGATAACATGGTCATTAAGGATAAAGGTTTTGAAGAATAAATATCTAAAATATATAAAATGATGTTTTAATTAAAGATTCCCTTAAAAAGAATCCTTTTTAAAACTCTCTTATGAAACATATAAATGGATGATAAATATATCCCTGTACATACTGGCATATGAAAAATCTCAAATAATCATGAGATTGAGGAATTAACCATTACCTTAGATTCGATACTCTCTGTATGTGTTTGAAACTCCTATATAATATTTGTAAACATATTATTATCTTATATTAGAATCTGAATAATATTTCTCATATCATATATGATTCTCTTATAAATTTATACTACCAATTTATTAACAATTCCAAGTTAATGAAACATTTCAGGTAATATAGCTTTGATTATCGTACGTGTTTTGACTTCTTATTCATGATCATATTGCATAGATCATGATTTATATACATCCATAATGTATAATATGATTTATATATCATATATATTAATAATATAAATATATATAATATATTGATATATAACATAGAATACACCATTCATGGAGATGGTAGGCCGTACGTATGCATTAACGTGGTTTCCATTTTTATATCGTATAGAAGTAAGTGAATGATATATATGTTTATATTTATATAATTAAATTAGCCTTATTATGTAATATATTTAATAATTATAAATATTTTATTTTTTATTCATTCTTTGATGGTTAAAGTGGATAATGAATCTTATCGCGTCGTGGAGACTGTAAGCCGTACGTAAGCATGCGTGACAATATCATTCAATTGATGGTGAAATCGTATGTAATGGGATGGTATATTATATATAAATAATAATTATCATGTAATATTTATTATTTAAATACATTATACTCATTATTTTACCCATCCAGATAATTAAGTGTTGAATAACAAACTACACCACAACGTGGAGATGGTATGCCGTACGTACGCACGTATGGGGACTTTGTCATTTATAGGATGGATATGACAATGAATATTGATGTACCATATTTATTTTAGTATAAATTTTTATATATGTTACTAGAGTTATTATTTTTGTATGGAAAAAATAATGAAAGTGGATGTGGAAGAAGAAAATAACTTTGAAATAGGTGATGAAATAATTACATCTTCTTCGGGTGATTCCTTTTGATTTCAACAAAAGGGATCCTTAGGCTGGACTTATGATCAATTTAAGGCCTCTATAAGGAATTAATGGTGGTTTAGAGGAAATTTGTGAAGGGTTTGTCTGATCCAAATGGATTTGGTGGTGTTAATTTAATAGAAGGGGAAGTACCCATTTATAAGAGAGGTGGAGGCACATTAGGAAGAGCATGAAATATTATTTTATTAGAAAATTATTTTCAGGTTATAATATATCAAAATGGATTTATTTCTAGGATAAGGTGGGGATTCTTCTAAATACTCTGATTTAATAGGCTTTAGACAAGTTTAGGACAACATATTAATCTTATCATTTAGATTTAACTCTTAGTTAAATAGTTTAACATTTACCATTTCTTCTTGTATTTGTATATACTACATGGTTAATATAGTTACTATAAAATTCCATGAAAAAATCAAGTAGATCATTAATTAAATATCTGAAATTATATATGTTCTTTGAAAGAATATTAAATTTTTTGAATATTATATCATTTAATAAGATGGTATTTGTTTTAAAAACTCATTTTTGTGAATTTTAACACAATTTTGTATTTAGGTTTTCTGAAAGTCATAACAACTTGATTACTTAAAAAAAAATACATTGAATCAACCCTAACATGTAATATTCACCTAAAAAATTTGTTTATGGAATCAAAAGATTCAATTTACGTTTATTTTAACATTTATAATATCTATTATTTTAATCATTCATTATTACGGTAATTACGACATCATCCTTATGTCATAAATAAATTTAATTATTTAATGTCTAATTTTTTTAAATAAATACTATAATGTATAAAATCTATTTATATTTATAATTAATATTTATAGTTTAATTTATCTTATGTGTAACCCTATATTAAAAATGGATTTTTTATTAAAATTTGAATTTAACACTTTTAACTATTCTTTAAATAAATTATAATTAATGTCGTAATCTATTCCAAATGTATTAAAAAGGATCATATTTTTGTCTTAAGGTTGATTTTGGTCGAAATACACTTATCCTATTGAATTAGGACAAGTTTTGTGGTAATTTTATATTATTATAATATTATTTTTACCTTTAATTATACAATTTACTTTTTAATATGGTAAATAAAATTCAAGTCACTATTAAACATTTTTTTTCATCCTATTAAACAAAATTTTACATAATTCTGATTAAATTTTATGTCATATTTTTGAAATTAAATTCACATAAGGGGTAAAATTACATTTTTTTTAAATTTTTAAATGTGTCCAGAAGGTAGGTAAAAGACGTTAAAAAGTTCAATAAAATTATATATATATAATCTTATTGAAAAATTAATATAATGAATTAAATTAGATTAATATATGTATCATGTATCTATTTTTTTACTTTAAAATAAATTTAAATTAATAATTATTATTTAATTGAAAAAGTCAGTTCTTATGTACTATGTAATATTTTTCACTATTTATAAAAAATTGAATGTTTTTAGAAAAATACCAAAAATTCACCCTAACCAAATTTTGATATTTCGAATTAAAAAATGAATTACATTTTACCAAATTCATTTGTTTGGTGTGTCTATAATTAATTATACTATTTTTCACAAAATGACACAAAATTCATTTTTTTTAGAAAATAGTTTTTTGAAAATATATAACTATTTTAACAAAACATATAAATTTCATTATAAATATGTTTTAGTTATGTGAAAACACTATATATAAAATATAAAATTTATTTTTTACTATTAATATTAGAATATTTAATTGATAAATAAATATATATTTTAAATACATATAATACTAATGTGTTGTTTAACAGAAACTCAATCTTACGTAAAACGCTATCTAAGTCAGTGTTGCACGCAATATAAGCTATTAAATTAGTTTAAAGAGATAAAATACTAAGAAATTGTGGGGTGATACATTCTCCCTTTAATAAATTTCGTGCTCATAATTTGAAATTTTTCTTCGAAAATAAAAAGTTGAAAATAGAAAATTTCATTGTGGAAAACCATATCAGAAATATTGTTAATAAAATTCAGTCTTAATAAGAGGGAAATAGAAATGAAAAAGTCACCCCCAAATTATGATTTCTTATAGGATAACATTGGTGGAAATCAGAGACGAATTGTTGAAGGAAAAACATAAATATTTATAGGGAGTGATTAAGGTCATCAATCAGAAACATGTTGATAATAAATGAAAAATTGAGGGCCTCAATGCTATAAATCTATGATGATTTAAAATATCATCAGTTCAAAAAAAAAGTTACGAGGATAAAACATTTTTTAGATAGTAATTTTTTGAATAGGAGGGATTAATATACTATTATGATAAGAACTCAAGAAATATACTTGATTTCATTACACATCATAATTATAATCTCATCATTTGGTGGTTCTTCGATCTATTTTTACTTCAACCCATACACTAGTAAATGAATATTCAAAATGATTTTTAATGTTTAAAGAACATTTTATAAATCATAAGGCCCACGCATATTTCCTCAATACTCTATATGTTTACTATAACCCAAAATGTTATGTCCAAGTATCAAATTAATTATACTGTAACCTCAAACAAAATTTCAATTACTCAACATACTCCATTCCAACTTTTACAGTTATCCAAAATACTTGTTTCCATAATCGCAGTCCAAAAATTTATATGTGAGGTAAACTTAATGATGATCTTTTTTTTTCTACATAATAAAATATGAATACCTTCATCATGTGTTCTCTTGTGTCACAGTAACTACATGATTTATCAGGCATCATTCATGAAAACATTCAAGTTTACTTATTCCAAATGCTAGTGTATTATTCCCTAAGTCTCAATAAGTTTTATACATCATCCATGATAGCAAAACTCTCTTATAGAAAAATCCAAAATCAGTTCTCAAGAAACTAGCATCATCCAACTTACATATTCATATCCAACATATCTTTATCCAAACATTAGTATCATAACATAAGGAACATATTAAGGGTTATATGTACCATAATCATATGTTATCCAAATATACCCTTAACCTTAAATCAATTTTATTTTCCATTATAACTATTCAACATATTTTTTAAAATCTATAACAAAAAACATAAACTGAATGCTTCTTATATAATTCATTTATTCATAAATACTTAAATCCTTCAAATTTAATGGTTGGTAAGGATTTGGTCCATCCTTGGTTTAGAGGTATATTTTTATGTCTTGGAATTGAGTTGGGTAATGCCCATGATTTCCACAGATGAGACATTGAACTCCATAATAATTAGTCACTCTATGAAACTTTTTCTAAAAGAGATAACATCTTCCCCTCCATTTGAGGTATTCCTAAAGGTTTTATTTCATTCCTCTTGACATGTAGAAGGATGAATATTATCCCCTCTATTCTTCACAAAATTTTAACATTTATAAATATTCATATTACTATTACATAATGTGTTAGGATAGTTATCAGAGATCACATTGTTAATCACATATCATGATAACTGAATTGGCATAATCACAATATCATTCTCTCTAGTAATTATCCAATTTTGTGGCTCAAAATAACAATATTTTCCTTAAAACTAAATGTTAATAAATTTACTTATGGTTTCCTCTATTAACTAAGACCAACACGTACAGGGTGATAAATACATCTCATTAAAGAGAACCACATAATCTATGGAAGGTTCTTTCAATCTAGAACATCTTTGTATTAATTCTAGGTTATCTATGACCCTTACCAAAATTCTAGGGGGTTCTTCTATACTTATCCCCAATCTCTATCTTAGGGTTATGATACATAATCTACGTATTCTAAATCTATTACCGTGGTTGTTTCTAATATTCCTCTAATACTAACTATAATTCCCTGACCCCAAAAGCTCAGATTTGATGAATTATTTTTATACATTATCATGATACATGGAATCATGTCCCAAAGGGCTATACAGTTTAGCAGTCTTGGAAAATAGATTTCATACATGATATTTAAATTACAATTTCTCAGAAAAAAAACATAGATAATCCTTCTAGAATATAATTATTCCCCTTAGCTTAACCTTACATATCAAATCATAATACTCTTATTGGAATCCTGGGAAAATAAAACATAATAAAGTGGTGAGTTCAGATACTCAGTAAGGGTAAAAATTTTAGCACAAGATATAATATTTTATGGTATGATGTATAATAAAAACAAATTCATTTTAAACATAATCTTGAACATAATATTGAAAAAATAAATCAAACATTACCCCATAAAAATACACATGGATTTTCTATTAGTTGAATAATAACATGTAATAACTACTTCCATAATGGGGGAATGCATAATTCCGGACATAATAACTACTACAGAAAGGACTTTTGCTAAGAGAATTCACAAATATTCTATCAATGCCTTATTACAAGACACTATTTTGTCTCATGAGACATACAGATGCCTCTAGGGGATATAGTGTGCCTCACCCGTCACTTATTAAGTCTAATGCATTCCTCATATGAAAAGGTTGAAACATAACATAATCATTCATATTAAAACTAGAATAAGAAATGTCAATACATTACCCATAAATATTCAATGATATAAAAATAGCACATCCACATTCATACATATCATAACTCATTCAATAAAATATGTAAGATTTTATAATAATAAATAAACCTCGGACAAGAATAATATCCAGTAAAGGATGTTGACGTAGTTGAAAATGATCAGTAAATCTCTTTGAATGAAATAAGCATTTTTCATGAAATAATTTAAAAGACACACAATTAATAATGGATGTCATTTAAAATATAATTTTAAATCATATTGACCCATACCACTTTGAAACTTTTTAATGGAATTAATATTTTTAATCATTTGTGTTCATATAAATAAATCCTTAAAACCATTATGAAAACATAGACATTAATGAGAATGGTTTTGAAGAAAATTATTTAAAACATTTAAAATGATCTTTCAGTTAAAAATTCCCATAAAAATAATACCTTTGAAAAATATTTCATGAAATATAGACAAGGATGATAAATATGTCCTAGTACATACTTACTCATAAACAACCCCATATAATAATGAGATTTAGGAATTAACCCTTACCTTAGATATGATACTCTCTGTATGTGTCTGAAACTCCTGTATAATATTTTTAAACAAATTATCTACTTATATCAGAATCATAATAACATTTATGATAACATATATTATTATTTTATAAATATATAATACCCATTTATTAACAATTCCACGTTAATACAACATTTCAGGTAATATCGCTTTGTTTATCGTACGTGTATTGACATTTTATTATTAATCATATTACATAGATCATGATTTACTTACTTCTAGAATGTATAATACTATTTATATATCATATATATTAATAATATATATATATATATAATGGAATACACCATTCATGGATACGGTAGTCCGTACATACCCATGAACGTTGTTTCCATTTTTTTATAGTATGGAGGAAAGTGAATGAAATATATGTATATATATATCATTCTAGTAGACTTATATTTTCATATATTTCATAAATATGAATAATATATTTTTTTTCTTCATTCTTGGATTGTGAATGTGGATAATGAATATCATTTCATCGTGGAGATGGTAAGCCGTATGTACGCACGAGCGACAATATCATTCTATTGATTGTAAAATATTATGTAATTGGATATTATCTTATATATAAAATATAATTAAAATTTTATATTTATTATTTAAATCAATTATACTCATTATTATACCCATCTAAATAATGAAGTGTTTAATAACAAACTACACCATGAAGTGGAGACGGTAGGTTGTACGTGCACACATATGGTGACTTTGTTGTTAATAGGATGGATAGAATAATGAATATGGTTGTACAATATTTATAGAAATATAAAAATATTTATTAGGTACTAGAGTTATTATTTTGGTATGAAAACAACAAAGAATGAAGAAGTGGAAGAGGAAAAGAACTTTGAAAGAGGTGATGATATAATTACCTCTTTTTCGGGTGGTTCCTTTTGATTTGAAAAAAAGGGATGTGTAGGTTGGATTTTTTATCTAGGTAAGGCCTATAGGTTGAAGTATCAATTTTTTAGAGGATATTTGGGAAGGTTCTGTCCCAGACAAATGGCTTTGGAGGTTTTAATTTAAGAGAAGGGTAAGTACCCTTTTATAAGAGAGGTGAGGGGTAAATTAGGAAAAGATTGAAATCTTAGCTTATTATAAAATTATTATTCATTTCTAATAGCTCAACATATATTTATTTAGATTATAATCTGGGTATGGGTGGAAATACTCTCAACCAATAGGTTTTAAACATGTTTATGTCACCATATTAACCTTGTCTTTTATATTTAACTCTTTGTTAAATAGTTTAACATTTAACATGTCCTGCATTTTTATACTACATGGTCAATATAGTTACTATAACATTCTAGATGAACCAAAAGATGTTCATTAAAGACATGGAAGACATTATCTATTTCCTTTGGCCGAATCTTATATTTTTAGTAATATTATATCATTTAAAAGTATAGTATTTGTTTTAAAAAGTCATTTATGTCAATTTTGACAGTATTTAGTATATGGGTTTTTTGAATGTGATAATAACTTTATTAATTAAAAAAAATACATTTAATCCACCCTATCATTTCATATTCACCTATAAAATTATTTTATGGAATCAGAAGTTTAAATTTACATTTATATTAATATTTATAATATCAATTATTTTAATCTTTCATTAATACAGTAATTATTGTGTCATCATTGTGTCATAAATAAATTTAATTATTTAATGTATAATATTTTAAATAAAATATATTGATTTAGAAAATAATTTTATATTTCTAATGAATATTTATAGTCAAATTTATCATGTGTGTATCTCTACATTAAAAATGTTTTAGTTATTTAAATTTGAATTTTAAACTTTTAAATATTCTTTAAATAAAATATAATACATGCCCTAATATTGTCCAAATGGATAAAAAAGGATCATATTTTTTCCCTAAGGATGATTTTGGTCGAAATAAGCTTATCTAATAGAATAAGGTCATGTTTTGGGGTAATTTTATATTATTATAATATTATTTTTACCTTGAATTACTCTATTTACTTTTAACTGTGGTAAATAAAATTTAAAAGTTACCATTCAAATTTTTTTTCATCGTATTGAACCCAATTTTAAATTTGACTAATATAGGTATTATGTATCTATTTTGACTTTAAAATAAATTTAAATTAAAAATAATTATTTAAATGAAAAAGTCGGTTTTTATGTAATATGGAGTATTTTTCACTATTCATAAAAAATTGAATGTTTTTAGAAAAATACCAAAAAATCATCCTAAGCTAATTTTGATATTGCAAATTCAAAAATGAATCCTATTTTACTGATTTAAATTTTTAGGAATGTCTAATATTAATTTAATTATTTTTCACAAAAGGACATAAAACGTAGTTCTTTTAAGAAAACAAATTTTCTAAATATATTACTATTTTTACAAAACTTGTAAATTTCATTTTAAATATGTTTTATTTATGTGAAGAAATTATAAATACCATTTAAAATTTATTTTTTACTATTTTTATTAAAATATTAAATTGTTAAATAAATATATCGTTTAAATAATTATAATACTAATGTGTTGTTTTTCATAAACTCAATCTTGCATATAACGTAAGACAACTCAATGTTTCGTGCAATATAAGCTATTAAATTAATTTAAAGAGATAACATACTATGAAATCACGGGGTATTACATTCACAAACATAATTTTAAAAAAATATTTGGAATTAGTATAATATTTTTTGAAAAAAAAAATGTTATTTTTCTAAATCATCATGTCAAAACTATCATAGGTTGCTATTATGAGAATATTCTAAGATGATAATTTTTTCGATGAAATGTTTTAAACACTGGATTTTATTAAGAATTTTCATTACCATAAAGGATTTTTAAAAATGTCAAATATGTTTTAATATGGTTTTAAATGACCAATTAGTTCAATAATATTTCTATTAATCCAATTTAGGTCATTTTAATCATTATTAAAGTAGATTTTTATATTAAAACGTTTAAATTTATGCTCATTTTCCTATCAAATCCATCTTTGTTATCGTGTTTGTGAGAATAATTTTAATTTATAATTATTCACATATATTATTTTATTTTTAAAAAATTATTTACATAATTTTAAAAATAATAACTTATATTTTATAATATCTTAAATGTAATTTTTGATCATAATGAATAGTTAAATCATTATAAATTATTTACTATGGATAAGGTTAAAAGATGTTTAGCAAGGGATATAATAAAAACAATATGGTTTAGAAATTAACCAATAGAGTTCCAACACCCATTTTATAGACACATAATAATCTTATCACTTTTATTATCGATAATGGAAAATTTTGGGACCTTTTCAAGTGAAAAAACGTGAGTAGACCTTTTCATTTTCAATAATTAAAAGTGTGCCACTCATCTCACTTATTAAAGGCCACACCTCTCCTCTCTATTTCACACATAAAAAACTATTAAATTTCATAATAAATAATAAATAAACATCATTATTTCTCATTCATAGTCCTATTACCCATACTTTGGTAAAAAAACCCATCCTCTATATCCTTTTAATGAAAACTAAATGTTGTTTTCTGAAGAAGATGTAACGTAGAAAATCAATCTATTTATTTTATTTCATCCCCCACCAAAAATAATTATTATTAAAACATGATGATATAAAAAAAATATTGAATCTTCATGGAGATCACTATTATTATTTAAAAACCAAACTTCTCATCCAAATATATCTAATGGGTTACTGAATCATCATTCATGTTTTCGGTGGACTACCACCTCGTGATGTGAGGTTATTTTATTCTCCATCACCAAATATCATGAATAGATAAAATTATGGGTTTATTGTTTATATATGAAATATATGATATAATAATGTTTTAGAATCATGATATCACTAGTTCCATCCTACATTCCATTCCTTGAGTAGAGGATAATGTCGTTCATGTGTGTGACCGACTACCACCTTGTGATATGATGTGATACACTATTCCTTTACATGGAATGTATTATAGAATATTTTAAGGAACATATGGGATTTATATGACATAAAAATAACTCTATAGTGGTAATATATTATTTAACTTTCTTTATTTATATTGGTAAAATGGGAATAATGTTTTTTCTTCCGTATGACATCCCGTCTCCATGAGCGGTGCATTTCATTTTCTATCACTAAAATTTATTGAAAACTATATATACATGTATAGTAATAATATATTATACTTATATCTATGTTTATAATATGGATATTATATGACCATGATCATCATATAATGATACAAAATAACAAATCAAAACATACATGAAAAACAATGGTGTTATTACCTAAAACATTACATTAACAATGAATTGTTAATCCATTAGAAATAAAAAATCATAGAAAATCATAAATTTGTTGATATATAATTTTATCATTCTTTAATTTATTTAAAATTATGAAATATTTATTATAAATTATTTTTCAACATGTACGAAAGAAGTCGAGATTATGGTAAGGGATTTTTGCTTAAAATTTATTTTCTCTGAGATACAAGACAAACTCACTATGATTTCCATTTATGTGATTTATAAAATTCCTATAATTTTATTTTATGATTTATAAACTTAATTTTTTATATATATCCATTTTAGGATCTATCATTCATGGGGTCTGTGGAACAAATGTTATAAAAAACTTAAGTGATTTTTTTCTAAAATTTCATTCTTTGGGTCATGAGTTTTATTATGAACCTATCTTCATCTAGGATGTCTATATAATTCCCCTATAACAAGATATATAATAAATATACGTCATCTCGAGGTATTAAAATGTTCATTTTCTATTATTTTTTCATTGGGCCTACGATTCAAATGATATCAAATTGGTAAAGGATTAATGTTAACAACAAATTGTTTATAAGGATTGTTTATGATTATTATTTTGATAATGAAATATATTGACCAATTTCTCAATAAAATCAAGAATTAACCTCTTTTGTATCTATATCGTGGAAATAAATTATTTCCCATACTTTTTCCCTCATTATGTACATAATTTTTAAAATAATTATTTTAATAAAATTCATCTATATTTCTCATTTCGATCAGAAAATTATTTTCTTCTTCATCATTGCTTTCAAAAATATTTTTTCAAAAAAATTTTATATTATCTAAACGATTAATTAAATACAATTTAATCCTTTTTTGAAAATTTTAATAATGATTTTTAAAGGAATCATTATGTAATTTTCTAGATAATTCCAATTTATCTTTTCCAAAAAATGTGAAATGAATCTATGTTGAAAGGTTTACGACAATATAAGTATTTTTTACGATCATTACCAAATAATTGAATTAAATATTCATTTATAGTATTCAATAAATATTTTTATATAAAATTTTTACAAAAGATTTATGATTTTTTATTTCCTAAATTTTATTTTAAAAATTGAATGGAAATCATTCTCATAAAATGTTTTAATTTACTTTTAATGATTCCATAATATTTTTAAAGGATATAATTAATAGAAAATATATTTAAAATGTTATATGATTTATGTAATTTATTTTTTCAAATTTGGAAGTCTATATTGCTCATGAAATATTCAAAGTGATCTTTCAAAATCATTTTACTTCTAATACAACATAATTTGATTAAACTTATACCATAATATAGGAAAAATTGAATGATACTATAATTTTTCATTTTCTACATGGTTAATGTTTTTTTTATATAAGTTTTTTGAATCCCATTTATTTTTCTGGGTATATCCTATGGTTAATTTTTCAAATATCTTTGAACAAGGTTTTCATTACATGGTTCATTATGTGATGATATAACAAATGTTTTTTGATATTGTGGCACACATAAGTATGGTTTTCATTATGAAAATTTTCAGGCCTATATATCCATTCAAATTCATTGTATAAAGATTTATATCCCATTATATATCAATGGAAAAAAATCTAGTTATTTTTTCTACTATGGGAATTAGGTGTGTCCTGACCCCTTATTGGTAGCAGGTGCATACTAACCAAAAATTGTAAACAAGTGATAAGTCCTAATAAACTATATTAATGGCCTTCTTAGTTAAACATTAAATATTATTTTTTATATATATTTATGAATATTCAACACCTTAATTACATGATATTCTGGTTCATGGTTGATTTAGGTTTTTTTTTCTCTCTTATGGACTATTTCTTTGAAATGATAATTTTTATAAATTCATCATGCATATTATCAATAAAAATATTTGTATGAACATTATATCTTATGTTAAAGGTCGTATATCATTATTATAATCTAATTTGATAATACGATCATAGATTGATATCGTTTATTTATACCAATACTAAAAATATGAGGTCCACCTTTTTTGTTTCCTTCCACATGTTCTAATAAATGGTTTAGGCATCCTATTACACAAAGTATTACAATGTGAGAAGATCATTCTATGACATGTTTATTATATTGCTAAAAATAAAAGTATTTTTTACTAGCATCCCATGTACCTAAACCATTATGATCCTTAGGGGTTATTTTGTCTAATGCAAATGAATACTAAACCCAAAGATGTAATATCATTGTATAAAAAGACTCGGTCAACATATTTGGTAACAAAGAGAATGTTTATATTAACATGGAATCAAGGATAAGAATATTTTACTATCATACCTATGTATATTTCTAGGTATATCTCTAATTATAAGTCTAAGGATGAGGTAATGTTTAAGAAAATGTTCTCGAAGTTTATTAATGGGAAGATCATATGGTTTATAAAAATTTCATTCTTTTCTATACACTATAAGTGGATATGGATCTAGTAAAAATGTACATATAGGTCATAACTCTGAAAACAAAAAATTGATTTTGAATAAATCATCACCTGGTGTTTGATAGAATTCCTTTCTCAATGCCATGTTTGAAAATCATTGACGGATTTATTTGGAAATTCACCAAATCTATACAAAACATCATGGTGGATTTAAATAATGATAATTAATAACCAAGGTTAGTCCTAATATTTCATAGATTGAAAATAAAATTTCATTATATAGAAATCTTATAAGTTATTTTCATGATTATATAGTTCCCCAATGTGTATATTATTACTCACAATAAGGATTTTTGTTTTAGCTTATAGAAGGAACTAGATGGTACTACATCAACGTTGTATGAAATATATAATTTTTTGATGAGAAACCAAATGTGATGACTATTATATTGAAGGATATTGGGATTATCCCAAATCATTTATAACAACATATGAATTACAATGTGTACTTTAACTAACTATTGGACTCTCTAAAAAGATATATATATAATTTATCAAGACTTACATTTGTGTAAACTATAGATGAAAGATTATTTCATTTAGAATATGCTGAGATTGTTGGAGGAAGAACGCAAGTGGGCGTATTTGGGAAATGGAAACATGTATTCAGTGTGTAAAAGAATGACACAAAGAAATTAAATAAATAGTGAAAATAATATGTTGAGTTAATTAAATGGATATTAATAATGATACGTCTAGGATATTATTGGTGATTTAATTTTTCAAATGTAGAAAGTAATTGAATGATGGATTTCGATTTATTAAGGGGAAGTATCATAATGGTAGTAAGGAAGGTGGTATGGGTTGTTGTTATACTATAGTTAATGGGGAACATACAAATGAAATGTAAAATTTATGGCTGTATTTTAATAGTATTTTGTATGTAAAATTTATGAATCATGAACAAATTGAGGTTTTTTAATGTTAATAAATTATAAATATTTAATTTTGTAGGAATTCTTTATTAAAGAATAAGTTGAAAAATATCATTTAATGGTTTGAGAATGATATAGGATGATTGAAGTTTTTATATATGGAATTCAATTATTGTGTTATACAAATCATGGAATATATAAGGAATATTCATTAATAGTTTTTTAGTGATTTAAAATTTTTTTGTTCATGATGATAATGAATTAGAAAAGTAATTTAATGGAACAATTAAATTTTAATTAAGCGAAGATAACCGTTATTGTGTTCATGATGATGATAAAATTTATGTTAGTTTTACAGATAGTTGATTGATATGATTAACTTATATTGGATGGTATTAATGACCACATAACTAACTAATTTTTTTAGGAAAATTTGGTTTTTGTTATCATTGATGGAGTTTAATGAATTATTGGATTTACTAAATATATCCAATATTCTATGGTTGTATTCAATTAATAAGTATGTTTTCAGGATATAATTTTGTTTTTATGGTAATTATGGTTTTTACCATAAATCAAGAAAATATGTGTATGGTATTAATATATTTGGTATGTTATAATCATGAGGTAAATTATGATATCTCCATGCCTAATTTTAAGATGATTTGAAAAAATTTAGTGAACTTCAGGATAAATATTGAAATTTGAAATGGTTTTAAGGTTAAAATTTTATGAAAAACACTATATAGAATTTGTAATAGATTTTAGTGATTAATGTATTATTTCACCATATGAATATCTAGGAATAAGTTTTTATAACTATTTAAAAAAAGAGATCGAAGGAATGGATAAAAATTAACATCTGGATTTTATTAGGTGGTTCAGGCATTAAAAAATTATTTCATAGAGAAATAGATGAAGTGAAAACTTATCATGGAACAACCAAATACAATGATTGTGCTTATTAAATTGAATAAAATCATGTAAATTTATATCCTCAAGAAAATTTAAAAACATTGGAAAATGGGATCATGGATTTTTTTTATTTTATCAATATTTATTATGATATCAAGGGAATTTTCAAATCTACATTAGTTTATGTATTTGTTGTCCAAAACATTTTCATGACCATGTTATCTATCACTCTACATCAGTATTTCTGATTCAAATTTATCTTCAGTAAAAATGTTTTAACATCCCATGTTCTACTATTTGGAATCCTAGTATGTGTTCTTCTAGATGACCTTCATAAATCAATCCCCCTCATTTCAATAGAATGTTTGTTTAAATTTTTTATGATGTGGGTTTCCTACAAAGTGGTTTCCAAATGATAATCCCTTTTTTATCATGCACTAGTTCAAACATTGAATAACCAATTTATTTAATGGGGTATAATATAACACAATGTGTTTGTATGATTTTTTTAAATGAATTTAATAATTATGATATATTTTGTTACAAATAACACAGAGTTTTAAATTAAAAATAGAATACTATTAAAATATTATAATTTAATATGATAGTTGTCACATAGCTATTAGAAATGTGTGTATGAATAAGATTTTTTGAATTATTAAAATATATGGTTTGCACATTTAAATAGAATGAATTATTTAGTGACTAAATTATTAGAAATTAAAATGAAAAACTATTTTTAAATAAATGACATATATTTGTAAAAAAATATTTATAACATTTTATTATTGATTTTTGGTACTCCATGATCCCCTTTTTGATCAATAATGTGTGGGGTAACATTTATGGTTGCATCGAGTGATTTTTTTTAAAATATTGGTGGTTTTTGGGTTTTCATGATTGGCAGATGGTTTTACCAAATCGTTCACCCACCAAGTGGAATCCTTGAAACACCAAAAAATTAGATTTTGAATGGTTGGTGCACATTTTTTAAAATTGTGCACCCACCTAGTATAAATCTTTAACCCCATTAGAAGGTCCATGGTTAGGGACCATGGTTTGACAAACCATGCATCTCTTTTAGCTAGATATAGATATAATATTTCTTAATTGTGAAAATTATTTTTAAAATTCGTGAACCCTTGTATAATCACTTTCTTGACCCTATCATGGGGTACTAAAGTTTAGTAAGATTTTTTATTTCTTAAGAACATCTTATTTATCCAATAAACCCCTTCCAATGGTGGTTTTATGTTTGGAAAAACTCGTTCGGGCACTCTATAATATGATCTCATTAACAATTGAATATATCCCACTATTTCTTTATTGACTCAATAGTGTCTGTTAGATCATATTGTATTTAAAATATCAAATCTCATTCATTTTCAATCGTGATTCTATGTTATATATATATTAATCACCTATTCTGTCATTCTTCATTTGAAATTGTCATAGTAGGTGTTTTGATATGAGTTTCCATAAAAAATATAGGTGGTTCCATCAAGATATTAAATTTAATAAATCAATGATTTAATTAATATATTCAACTTTTCATTAAATGAAATTTTGAAAACAAAATTAAGTGAGAATTGGAATTTGATATTGTATTGGAATGAATTTTTTTGGGAAACCCCTAAATTATAATAAAATTGGAAATTAATTATGTGATTTGAAATTGGGAAAATTTTGTGAAATTTTATTAGGAAAAAAAAAATTAAAGTGATATGATAGAAATACAAGATTGGTTTTATCATGAAAAATACATGATATGAATTGATGAAAAGTCCATAATATGGTATTGAAATTTCAATTGGTATATTGAAAGTAGGAATGGGGTAATTGTATTTTAATATGTTTTAAAATAATTTCCCATCATTATAGATTGATTGAGAACATGTGAGAGAAGGTAGTTAGTGGGTTATTTTGTATAAGAATTCTAGGATGGTAATTCTTTAGTAAAAGATTAACTATGACAAGAGTAAATATTTTTTCCAATTTTCCAGTAAGGGGTAGTGTATATTATAATTTTCTATTAAATGGGAGTGGATGTTTGTAATTCTACCTTAAATGGGAGTGGTATTTCCTTGATCATTAACATAACAATATGTGTATCCTATAACCAGGAACTATTGTACCATATGAAAGATGACCATATTGCTTATTGTGATTACTTTTATATATATTCCATTATGTCTGAATAGATCCATTCAATTACTTATGATTTATATGATCCTTTTTATGAAAAAATATTCTTCCACTGATTATAATATTTCAAACAATTTTAATGGAATTAATGTTTTGATTTAAATATGAAAATATATTTCCATACCTATTTTTTTCCAAAAATTGAAAGATTGGTTTGGTTTGTATATCATTAAATTTTATTATAGAATACATTAATAGAACCTACTGGGATTTTTAGCTAACTCTTTGACTTTTACTTCATATTTTTTAAATTTCTTTCTACCAAGTTCGAGAAAGGGAAAATCACCACTTAGTGGTGGCAGCTATTGTTGATTATTTATGATATATGTGTTGTGTCTATTGGTAATTGGGTTGTTTGTAGTGTTTTTATAGTATTTTGGTATGTCATATTAATATTTTTGATATACATTCAAAAATTTATAGCATGCTATCTATTTTGTATTGTTGAGAATACTGACTCATTTCTTTATCTTTAACTATTTTTGTGGAAAAATTGTTCCCTTATTTTTATTTTCTGATTCCACGTGATAGTAGCATATACATAGTGACCATTAATTCCATGAATTCCTTGTTATGATCATCTTGGGTATCAGGGTAATATGGTATATGGGATGATTCGTTAATATGAGGTATCAAATGTGCATTTTTGGTATCTTCCCTTGATGTCAGTATACATTTTTGAAATCATTTTGGGACATATAATATATTTGGGGGATAGATATAATCATTAAAAGACTTATGTCACTATAGATTGTTTAGGAAAGACATTGTGAGGATTATTTCTAGTCTTCTCCCTAATTTTTATTTTGATAGTTTGAAATTCAAATCTTTTTTCCTATCAAATGAGATTAAATTCCCTTTTTCTATTTTTTGTGTATTTATATGAGTATTTTTTAATGTATTAAATTTTGTATACTAATATTGTGTAGTATCATGCCTCGATGAAATCATGTTAATAAGATATAGTTGGAATCTACTGAAGAATCAAAATAATAAAATCATATCATGGATCAAAAGTTTTTTGAGGTATATTTTGTGTATTATCCAAGCTATGGGATAGGAACATGCACTCATTATCATTAAAGCTCTCATTTTAGAACCTCATATGTATGAATTCATGAATCATTATTATTATTTTCTTTTCTAGTAGGATCATGTGTTACAAATCCCAAATGATCCTCAAAAGTATGAGGACAGTTTGATTACTATTGATATTTATATGAGTTCCTGGAGACTCCTGATGAAATAATGGTTAAATGTACCACCCTAAAGCTAGATGAACATTGTAGTAGATGATGAGACATGATAGTGACAAAGAATAAAAATGAGGCCTAATAGAGGAAAATGTTAATGCTCTACTAACTATCCTATTCAACCCATAGTTAATGGATTTATCTAAGGAAGTAGTGTTATTTAAACTCAAGAAATCAAACATGACCATGACTGAGTATGAAAATAATTTTAATTACATTGGTAAATTTTAACATGAGTTTGTATTGAATGAGAATATAATGACTAGACTCTTTGACATGTAACTTTGATTTAATATTCTTTATTATGATTTCTTATTGAAGTAGTATTTTAATGTTGGCATTCTAGATGACAATGTTCGAGCAAGATCTGGATGGTTTTTCATGTTCTATAGGTGTTCCATTTTATATCATATGTAATTTTGTGAGTTTCCATAAGTGGATGAAAAATTTTGATGAGTCTCATGGTGGATTTCAGTAGCAGGGTTCTTCAATACATATTGTAGTGGCTGACATATTCCATTTTACATTCTTCTAGTTCGGAAGGAATGTTATCTCAAAATGGGTTTTGATTTAGGAACCCATCAAATGTGGTTCATATGGACACTATGTTCACATAAAATATATTTTTCATATATATTATTCTCCATGGATTGGTACAATAAAACCAATTCCTAAAAGTATTGTGTTGAAAGCATATTATTTATGAAGAAATGGGTTATAGATACAAGAATCATGGTTGAAACATCTTCATGTATTGGACGTGTCTCTATATGAAACAAATATGAAACTAGTGACTTTGACATATATCATCTCCATTGCATTATCTATAGTGACTTAATTATTTGATACTGTTACATCTCAATAATTTATATCCACATATATTTCAAGGTTTTGAAATTTGTTTAATGGTGATTTTGTCTTATATAATGTATATTATTGAATCCCATTGAATGAATATTTTGTAGGTTTTCCATTTTACAAATGTTTTTTATATATTTATTCGAGATTCATATTTCATGGGATTTTCGGGTTCATGATATGAAGCCTTATGATGTCAATTTCGAGATGGATTTGATCATTTATAATAAATCTCGGATTGATTGTCTTCTTTGATGGGTATCCTTTATAAATCCCAATGGGATGTGCTATATCATTCTAGGAGAAGGGGACCCGAGGTCCAGTAGAGATGGAAAATCCTATCTAAATTTGGGAAAGTAATATCAATCATTGCTTCTGATCTGGTGTAATAATCCTTATGGGATAACCTACCTTCATTCTCATCACGTTTCTTAATTTATTTCCTTCTAACCATTCTAATATTCCATTAGTTAGGGAGGTAGAGTTATCTGTTGATTTATTTCATGTAACTCAAGTAGTTTATAATCCTTCATAACATTTGGAAATAGATAAAATGAAAGAGTTGAAGGACTAGTTAGATTATTTTTAGATAAATTCATAATAATCTAGAATGTTCCACTATGGGTAGTGTCTATTCTCTTTTTGAAGAATAATGATGTGTCACACAACCATTATGCTTATTTCTGAAGACTCAATCAAATAATGGTAAAGAAAAAGTTTTATCTTTCATTGACTGATGATCTGTTTGACCAGTTTATTGGGGAGAAGGGTTTGTAAAATATTTAACTTTGATCTAGTTACCATCAATTCATAAAAATAAAATCTCAAAATCAAAACACATCATTTTATAGAAGGTATGTTCATTCATATTACCTTATCATGGAATTAGGTCTAACCTATTATCATGTAGTCTTTATGGATTTGATGAATAGAATATCAATAAGTATCTGAATACTTTTTTAATTGTCTCCATGAATGAAATAATTAGTCACTCTATATTCTTGATGGATCATGTGTGTTATCTTAGTGAAGTTATGGAATTGTTGAGGAATCACCAAATTTATTCCAATAAATCAAAATCTGATATCATGTTATATAATTGAACTTCATCGAAGACATGGTGTCAGAACATGTTACTACTTTTCATTTTGAGAAGGAAAAATCCTTTATGTGATGGGAGAAACCACACAAGGATTTCAATATTAGGATATTCATATATTTATATAGATACTACCTCTATTTTGTAAAGGATTTTTCAATGTTTTAATATCCAATGACTTCCTTAACAAGAAATCGGATAATTTTTATTTGGATAAGATTTCATTTGTTTAGATGAAATAAATTTTGACTAATACGATGGTGTGGAATATTTTAAAGACAGGGTAGGGTAGTGTGGTATTCTGTTATTTATTTAGTTTATGTTTGGGACGTGTTATTATGAAAGGTGATCACATCATTTCTTTTGAATATCTAAATTTTATTTCATAGATTAATAATTTTCCAACACATGACCTTGAATATCCATCTTCAATTCATTATTTTAAGAATTAGAGGCATTAAAATTTCAGGGAAGGGATTACCGTGTATTACAAACACATGTTCTTGAGATATATCTTCTCTAAAAATGACTAAAATATATTCCATAGGTAATGGGTGGAGTACATGAAATCCTTTTACATTGATATTTCTTTTACCCTGATAAAAGGAAATGTTGTTTCAAATTCACTGAGTATGAAACTTTATGCCCATGCCTAAAAGAATCATTGGATGTGGGAAATATGATGGATCTTTCAGCATAGTTCCATATTGGAGTTTAGGAAACAATGTTTGAGGTTCTCCTTTCTTATGTTCACTTAACCTACACTCTCTTAAATATGATTATTCAAGAACCACAGCTTGATGACGAATTGTGTGTCATTGAAAAGAATTTATGTTTTAGGGATATAATTTTTGAGTCGTCATTATCCATTGACATTATCCAATGTTTTTTGATTTTATACATTGTAACATTTCTAGTATGGAATTTTGTGATTTTATTTTTTCATAATTATCATAAAAAAGTGAATCAAAGAACCAAAAAGACGTTTTATGACATGAAATAATGATTTCGGTGGCTAGGTATGAGACTGGATATTGATGATTTTGTTTTTAAATGTATAAATTATTTCAAGTTGAGGTTTATAACAAGAGACCATCGGGTTTTCTATGGCCACATCAAATTATGACTTGTATGTGGGATAAGATCTCAATTGAATTTGTTATGGGGTTTGTATATACCAAAATAATAAATAATAATATATGGTTTCTGATCAATAAGCTAACTAAATAAGAACATTTAATACACATTCATGATTAAACAAGATGAGGATCTGGGAATGTGAGATATTTTTTTTCAGATTCATAGAGGTATATATTCTATTGTCTCTAATTAGGATAATCATTCGACATCAATCTTATAATTGGTCATACAAAAGCCATTGGGATTTGAAGTTCATTTAAGTATCTTATACAATCCACAAACAAATGGACAGAGTGAGAGGCATATATTGATTCTTTAGGATATGCATCATTCATGCACACATTATTTGGTGGATCTTTAGTTTACGATTTGGGATAGGATTATTTCTATTATAAAAATATTTTCTATCCCACGATCAGAATGTATATTTTTATTTCCTTGTATGATCAGCCTTGTAAACCTCCAATGTGTTAGTCATAGAGGAATAAAAGTTCATTGGTAAGACCCTGCTTAGTTCATGACATAAAAAAAGATCAGCTGATTCATCAACAGATATTGATGGCATATAACCTATATAAATCTTATGTTGATAATAGTGAATGCAATTCTAATATTCATTTAGTGATTAGGTTTTTAATAATGTTTCATCTCAATTGGTTTATCAAATCCATGGGAGGGAAATGATGATTCCTCCTCATTTGGTTGGACCTTTTGATTTTAATGAGTATGAAGTAAATATTTCTTATATTTTATCACTAACAATACAATTGATTTTGATGCAAAATGTATTCCAGATATCACATCTTATAATTATATTTATGATCCATCTCATGTTCTGATCTGGAGTGATCTATATGTTGATCCTGATTTATCCATGATTGTGTATCTATTCAGGATATATAATTTTTGAACCAAGTTCCTTCATGGGAGGATGATACCATATGAATGAGTTATACATAAATATTATTATGATATGAATGATATTTGGTACATATAGGCACTAGTGAGATAAAAATTTCCTCTTCTATTTGATATGTAAACATCATGACAACAATTTTGGGGAAAACATTATATATTACAGGGTGTTTGTAATATATTTTTATTGTTTTCAGGTACTCTGTGACAATTTTTTTGATCATGTATTGGTTTGTTTTCATTTAAGGGTGATTCAGGATAAATTTTGAAATTTTAAGGGAGCATCTGGGATTTTCATAGTTGCTGAACAATTTTCCCAAACCATGAACCCACCTTGTGAAAACCATGAATACCCATATAGCGGATGATTAAATGTTTTTCACATGTTTTAAAAAACAATGTTCCCACTTAGTAAAAACTATACACCCTATCATATGGGTACATGATTAGGGTCCACAATTTGATAGACCATGCAACCCTACTCGCATAACCATGGAGACAATGTTTTTATAATTTAAAAAATATTTTAAAAATATCCAAAGCCCTGTATAATCAACTATTTAACCATAAAATGAGGTATTATGATTTAAAAGGTATTGTTATATCTCAAGAACTATATTTTCCTCCTTAAAAACCCTTCTTAGGTGGATGAAATCATGGAAATCCTCATTCATACCCACTCAATTAAGAGATCTTCTACCATTTCTTATCTTGGTTCACTACTTCTTTTAAACAATAGGGTTTTTAGATCATCTTGAGTTTTATGGATCTAAACTCTATTTTTTTGGATCATGAATATATGATGTATCTCTAGATATATGTTTTTGTCTTACATCATTATAAATTCTCATTATGGGTATTCTGATATATGTTTCTGTGAAAATGAATGTGGTTCCATTGATATTTTACACTTAACTACCCCTTTATTTTCATAGTTGATTTATTTTTTCTTGCAATTTAATTTTAAAATATTAAATCCTTTAGAATTAGAATTTGAAATTGTATTGGAGTGAGTTTTTATGTAAAATCCACCAATTCCATTGGAATTATAATTTTGGAGTATAACATTAAATTGTTGGAGCATTGTGAAATTAATTTCTGTAATTGATTTTGTCAAAAAATAAATTAATTTTATTTCATATAAACCAATGGTCAGTTTTATCGTAAGTAGGTCATGAAATCAATTGATGAAAATTTAACAATTTGATATCGAAATAAAAAATGGAATATTGAAACTTGAAATATTGAAATTGAATTTTAAACTATTTTGAAATAATTACCCATATTGATCGATTGATTAAGAACATGTGAACCTAGGTTGTTAGTGGATTATTTTGCACAATTATGATAGCAGTTTAATTACCTATAAATGGGTTGATAATGAAAATAGTAACTAAAAATTTGTTATATTGTAATTTTACCTAAACTTTTAGTAGATGTTTGTAATTTTTCGTTAAGTGGTAGTAGATGTTTGTAAATCACTCTTAAATAGCATTGTTATTTCCATGATCATTGAAATAAAATTGTAATGATACAATAACATTGAACTATCATACAACATGGCGGATGACCATATTACATGTTTTGATTACATTAATATATATGAAATTTTTTGTGAACCACTTCAGTAATTTCCTATTTGTTTATATAAAATTTTTTATATAAAATTTTTGTTAAACTATTTTTTTAAATATTTCAATCAATTGAAATGATATAGTTTTTTATAAATATTCAATTGTACTACCATACATATATTATTTAAAAATTATAATCTTTATTTTCTCTATTTTTCACGTAAAATTTTTATGGATCACATTGTGTGATCATAAAATATTTTGATCTCAAACCCATAATTTTCTTCCTTGTGTTTCTAGATTTAATTATTCTAGGTTTGAGTAGGGGGGATGAAAAATTCTATGGTGACCATTATTGTTAATTACATTATCATTGAGTTCTATGTTCATTGGAACTCTGGTTGTTTATATTATTCTTCTGAAACGTGGTCATATCCTATTATGGTTTCTGTTATACCAGTTTAACTTTATGGTACTGTCTCTATTTTTGAGTGATGAGAATACAAACTTTTTTCATTTTCTTCAACTGTTTTTAGAGAAATAATTCCATATATCATCTTGTTTGATGCTAGGTACTAGTTTTAAACTCATGGTAATTATGATCTTCCTTCAGCTCATGTCAGGATCATCTTGGGTGTCAGGCTACAAGGGTATCTGAGCTGATACGTTGCCCTATTTTTATGAAAATAAATTATTTATACATTAATAGATTAACCATAGTACATATGGAGAATTATTTAAAGGAAATATATATATTACACATAGAATAAATTTTGTAAAATTAATATTTTGTGGTTTCTATATAGGATATAAAAATAAATAAAATTTTATTTTTAAAATCCTTCTTTTTATAAAAAATAGATTTTTCCATTTGAGCACTTATTTTAAAACAAATTTTTGACAGTTGGAGAAAAATAATTTTGAAAAAAGATAATTTTTTAAATAATCATGTTATTATTATTTGAGGGGTTTTTAAAGAGAAAGTGATTTTTTAAAATTAGTGAAAATACATGTCTTCATTAAGAATAGTCATTTATCTTAAATATTATCAAAAAAATTAAAATATTGATATCATCTTCAATGAAAATTTAGTTCAATTGTATATATATATTAAGCCAATTTATGTTACATTAATCATATTCATATAGTGTTTTCAAATAAATATTTTTCATAATTTTGATCATTTTACTTTTAAATTATCGAGTTCTCATCACATCTGCAGGATTGATTTTAAAATTCAACACCCAAAATTTTCAATAGAAATTTGAAAAATGGATTCCATATTTCAAATAAGAATAATATATATTACTTGTTATGTTCAAAATATTTTTTACAGTAATTAATTGTTCATATTGTAAAAAAATATTCTACGGTTGAGTAAAAAATGAATTTAGTGGACAGTTAAACTAAAATTCATAGTTTTTAAAAATGAAACAAAACATTACCAAAACCCATTTAATTGAATGATATAGATATTATATCCTATTGTACTTATAATGGAACATTTTTTTTTCTTTTTTAATGAGATGAATGAGGTTATAAATATTTATTTAAAAAAATTACAATTACGCCACTCGTCTTACACATAAGATGTCACCCCTTTTCCATAAATTTTAACACTCAAAACACCCAAATGGATCAGATAAAACATAATAAATTGACTTCTTTATTTTTTGAGTATCATTATAGAATAGTTATACGGGTTAGAAATAAATACTAGGAACTATTTTAATCAAAACATAAAGAATTTCTTAAAAAAAGTGGAAACATCCCAAATCAAGCATTTTATTATTTTTCTTCCTCCACCACCTTAAACTAATATTAAAAAATTCTGATATAATAACCTCATTATATTAAATTTAATTATATGTTATTGGGTTTATGTAATGAACTACATACTTCTCCACATATATCTAATGTCTTATGAAATCCTCACTTCTGTGTACAGTGGACAACCACCTCTCAAATTAGTTTTATTGGTTTTCAATCACCACATATCACGACTCGATATATTGATGGATTTATTATTATGATTTTAATATTTTTATTTTATTATTCATCTAAAATCATGGTATCACATGTTCCTCCTTACATTAAATACCATGAGAATATGATAATATTGTTCATGTGTACAGAGCACTACCGCCTCACAAAGTGAAGTGATTAGTTCACTCTTTAAATGTATGGTATTAGGGATGTTTTTAATAATAATTTTTCACATATATAAAATATAAATTATTTCTTAATGGTGAAATATTATTTATCAATCTTTATAAAATCCCAAAATTAAAAAATATGACATTTAATTCAATATCATGACCGACCCGCAACACCAAGCATAGAAGGGAATATAAAAATAAAAAACAACAATATACTCACAGTTTTAAATAAATAAAATCTATTATATATCTATAAATAAGCTCAATACTAACCTATATTTTATTATACATAATAAAAAATTTCTTCGACCGATTAAGTTACATTCCAGACCAAGTATTATTTAATATTGTTAAAATTATTATGTGAAATAAAAATTAGATCCAACACATTAAATTTTTTTCTATTAAAAAAATTAAATTACATATAAAAATTTATGGTTGAAATAATTGGATACCAATTGATTAAGAATAAAAACCAATTGAATATAGAAAAAATATTTATTTAAAGAACTATTTTAATTCACCCTAAGGAATTTTATATTAATAAATTAAATTGATTACTACTATTAAATTGTTATAATATTAATTCGACATTTTTTACATTCATATAATAAATTTTATAGGCATAAGATAAGGCGAAATAAAATTTTATGAATAATAATCTTTATTTTCTAATGGCATTCTCCATAGATTTAATAGATCAATTGATTGAAAACTATATTTCCAAAATTTTATAAATTTTTCTATAAAATATAAATCTTTTATTAATGGGGAATATCAATATTTTAATAGAGTGATTTTTAGGAATTTTCAATTAATGTTTTATTTTTTATTAATATTAAAAATATTGAATTTTAATTAGAAACTAACATTTAAAATAAATAATTTTAAATGATAAATTGTATTTTAATTTTTAATCCATGTATAGTTAGTTAAATTATACATATATTAACAAAATTTTAGGAATTCAAATCAATTTAATATTTAAATGGAATATAATAACTTTGTAATCTACTAAATAATTTCAATTTACAAAACTTGCATTCTCATCACATCAATAAAGATTTATTATAAATTACTTATTTACAATTCAATTAATTTATCTTGAAATAATTAATTTCATAGTTACCATAAAAATTAGTTATAATTTATTTTAAGGATAAATGTATATTTTTTACAATGTTATTAGGGAAAACAGTTAAAATTAATTAAATTTTTAGATAAACAATGGGTTTATCCAAGGAAAGGGCTTAAAAATGTAGGGTAAAATAACCTAAAAACATGTCCAAAACCAATTGGATGGGGATATTTTGTCCTTATCCCATTATTTATAGACATTGGGTCATTATTAGATCCACATTGAATGAAAAAAACATGGTATCATGCAATATTATTGAAAAATACTATGTCTCTCATATCCCCTAAATATAAAAGGCCACCCTCGCCTCAACACATCACACCATATAACCCAATTTGATAAGAAATTACTTACCTAAATATCAACACTATAATATTAGAAGTAATATGATATTTATGAAGCTATCTTCAGAAGTATTTATATCAATCCTATGGAGGATACTCGAAAAAGATGTAATATTATTCTAAAAGTGTTTTTTTTTAATTTCATTATACACCTAATTTAGTTATTATTATAACTATATTATATAAAAAATAAGTATATAAAATATTATAATATATTTTTATACTTTCTTATGACCAAATAATCGACACACTTCCATCAAATTGGTCATGAAATTATCATTCCTGTGTACGACTCACTATTTACCCATGAACGGATGTCGGTCTATTATCCATTACCACATTTCATGGTTAGTAATAACTTTGGATTTATAATTTATATAATATAAGTATAAATTTTATTATTTTATTATTATTAATTAATTATTATATCACACATCCATTCATGATTTCTATTTTTAGGATATGATATCGTCACTCTTGTGTACATCGAACTACCATATGACGGTGCGACGTGATTCTTTTACTTTTACTACATGGAATACATTAAGGATTGTTTTAAAAAACATATGTGATATATATGAAATAATATTTATATAGTAATTATAATTTATATATATAGTTTAATTTTATTTCATTCAATATGACAATAAAATTGAAACATCATTCATGCATATGTATGGCCTACCGCCTCCATTTAATTGGTATTTTATTTCCAATCACTGGATTTTATTGATTCATATAAACACATATAAATGGAATATATATAAAATTAATATCAATAATAACATTAAATAGATGATTAAATCATGAACTTCTTAATAGTATAAAAATAAACAAGTCAACATATTCTAAAAAAACAAGGAAATTAACACAAGAAATAATAATAAAAATGAATGATTATTATAAAACGAGGGGTAAGATGTTATAAAAAGATCATATATGATATTAGATATATTAATATAGTCCTTTTATATTTTAATAACTTGTTTAAAAAAACTATAGAGGTGGTTAAATAATTCTCATCAAAAATAAAAATCATGGTAAAGAATTTAGTCACAATTTCATATCATTGAGGAAAATTGAAATTTTTCTTGCCTATTTTATTTTTTATCAGGTATATAATACACCTTGAATAATAAAATCATTAATTATTCATTAATAATGGTATATTAGGTTTCAATTTTAATTTTTTTCATATAAGAGTATTTTAATTAATAGTTTCTATGGTGTAAGAAATTCAAAACTCAATTCCTTTTTATTGGGTTATATTACACCATCATTGTCATAAATATCCAAATATAATGTATATTCATAATTTTTAATATTTATTGATTATTTTTACATTTTTATTTGGATTTAATGTTTATAAACATTGTCAATTCATTTAATGATTCTCAATTCAATGTTATGATCTTTTCAACTGTTTACTCCACATTCCCATTTTTTAGGATTGATTATAATTCTACTTCCATTGAATGAAATTATATGATCGTTGATTAATAAACCATTAAATTTTTATTTATTCTTGTTATTCATGATAATTTTAAAATAATAATAACCTTTTATTCTCATTGGTTATTAAAAACTATAGGAAAATGTTTTTATGAAAACACGACTCCATTTCACTAATCAGTTGGAAACATGTTTTCTTCAAAAAATATGTTTTCTATAAATGCATTGAAATATGTTTTAAATTTTTTAAAAATTACAAATTAATAAATGTTTACCTATTTTAACATTTTACAAAATCTATCTAATGAGTTCATATTACTATATTCAAAAAATGTCATTTCTAACCATTTTTCAATGAAAAATGAATGTTCTCATTACAATGTATGAAAAATATAGAGCTACACGACATCACATAAATGAATATTACTTTGAATTTTTAAAATATAATTTTGAAATAATATTTTTAAATATGATTTTCACTGAAAATTATTTTCAATATTATTTATGGTTTAATAGTGATTTTCAAAAAGAAAATGTTATTTTATTCAAGAATTTTTTGAAAGGTCTTTTTATATCTTCAATGACAAAAACCATTATTCATACATTAATGGGTGTATATCATATGTATACTATCTTTATTCTTAATAAAAATGGGTTGTGATTATTGTTTTCAAGGACATTATTAACATTCAATTCCTCGAATAATTATCATTTTCATTTAAATCTCCTTGAGTTATATTCATTACATTGATCATTAAAAATTAAATTTCCCATAACTATCGAAATCATTTAACATAGATTTTATTATTTCTAAAACTATTTAACTTTTTTAAATATGGTGGATACTTTTAATATTTCTGGCTAAATAGGTAAATACTGATAAATTTGTATCCTTTTTTAAATGTAGATATTTTATAAGGAATATTTTGTATTAATTAAATAAATTATTTGATATATGAGGAATGATTTTGAAAATAAACACATGGTTTGGTGATTAGTTAATGTAAGAATCTCTATGAATTAGTATTGTCATGGGATAAATCGGTTCGATAGCCTTTGCTAATGGGATTTCACCCAATATGATTGAATGTGTCTAGAGGATTGATCTTGATGGTAAAGGCATCATGTCTCATGGAAACATCACATATTATAATTAAGAATCACATTCATTTCATGTATTATAACTCTCCTATATATTTTCACTATAACATTATATTGGGATACAATTAATTACCTTTTATTCGAATAAATACCATGTGTTTTCAAATATTTCCCTTGAAATATTTATTTTTCATTATCTATTCATGAAGTATTATTATTTAAATTTAGTGTGTATTTTGTTATTTATATTTTTATATTGATTACTATCCAATATATTATTTCATTTATATTATCTCTAAATGAAATTCCATCTCAGTTTATTCATCGTATGGAATGTGTGTTCAATTACTTCTTTTCCATATTGATTGTTATTATGGATATATTATTTCCTCTACAATATTTAAACATTACTAACCATTTATGATCAATATTTTTTTATATTCCCCATGATTCCACAGAGTTTTCTATAACTAATATTCAAGGATATTCTTGATTGAATAATATTATCATTTTCAAGGGAAATTAATTATTATGTAGTAATTTTTTATTTATATATTTTGTAGGACTCATGTATGTATCATGTTTACCAAGACAAATAATCTAATTTTTTCCATCAAGTTGTGTTTCCTCGTATCATATACCAATGTTCTAGTAATAGTATCTGACTTCAGTCTAAATAATTTGGATCACTAAATTTTGAATCAAGTTATGTTAATTTCAACGTTGTAAACGTGATTTAATGAAACATATACGAGGTAACATGATCCTATGATAGAATATTTGAATAAATATAAGATTAAATCAATTTGTTTTTGTAAGATATAGATAATGTGGTTATATCTGTTATAAATATTTGTTCGGATATTATAATTTTTGATAGTTATGGCATTGATGTATGTAGGGTTGATTACTATAAAATGGGGTTTCATGAATGAATCACGCGAAAGCTAGTACATGAAAAATGGGTCTTACGGAACACCACATTGGAAACTCATGGATGATATTCTTAGGATACAACCCATTTTCATTACAAAATATTACGAGGGATTTAAATAGATAATTAAAATTAATGACCTAGTTTAATATTAATTTTTCATTGATTAATATGAATATTTCATTAGTTTTTCTTCTTATAAATTAATATATGGTTTTAATACTATGATAATTATTTCTCACAATATGATTTCTTGTTTTAGAATATCGTAGGAAAAACATGGAATCTTGATAATATTAATCATAGAGGTAAAAGAGGTGATAAAGAGATACCAAATGGGATGTTTATATGAGTGAAAAATTTCATATTTCTAACTTTTTTGTTTTCATAAAATATTATTCAAAACATATAGAGTAACCAAATTATGTACTCACTAAGGAAATAAAGGTAAGAGTTTTACAAGAACTTGAGTTTTGAAGACCATGAAAAAAAGGCATGGTTACCATCATGAAATAAATGTTGAAGGATTCACCTATGAAATTATCTCAATGTAATAGATAAATTATTTATTTGTGGAAAATAAGGGAAAATATTAAACAATTTGCATGTAAGAATGAATTATATAATGAAAAGAATGAACTCTCATCAGGATTATACCTTTACAATTTTTTCAAATATATGGGTAACATGGGAATTAACCAAATCCATTACTTCTTCTAAATAGTAACACATAGTCCATTGAATGAACTATGTAGAAATAATTTGGATGAATTATTTATGTATTATGTTTCCAGAAATAAAATATTGAAGTGTTTTACCAATATCATTTTGGTTATAAGATTCCTAAAACATCTAAGGAATCTGTTAAATTTAAAAACAAATTTTTTATTTATTAACACAATTCTTTTATATACCTTTATGGGTTAGGATATTAATATTGATTAAAATTTCAATTTCCTAATAACCCCTTTTAAATTATTTTGTGATGGGGTTTAGGAATTTTAAGAAAATTTCAAATAGATTTATAGAATGAATATGTTTTAGGGTAAAATATATTTGAGTAACAATTCCATCACATTCTATATACAAAACATTATATGTATTTATAACCATTAGTTTTGATATTATCATTAGTGTAATAATAATAATTTACAAATAATATTGATAAACATTAAAAATCTAAATTTGTTCAAAACCCTAGTAAAAAATTTATCCAATAATTACTTTTTTTAATAATTTCAATGTTATTTTATTAGAAAATTTTTATTAATTATTTTACTGTAGTTTTAGAAAATGTATAACATGCATTATGGGTGTAAAATCCACATTTACATCAATTGGATGGTCTTGAACTCATTACCAAAGGATGATAAGGTTTTCACTCCTACTACTGGCCTATATGATGTCCCAATTAATATATTATTTGTTAAAAAATGTGAAATATAAATACAAAGGATGAACTGGTTGTACTACTTATTTGGTTTAGGTATTATATTACTACAACAAGTTCTAAAAATATTATTTTGTTAAAATATTTACAGAATGATTGAAATACTTGTCAATATTTTATGGGTATTATGATCTATTAAAAGTAAATTTTAGTGCTTCAGATATTAAAAAATAATTTTGGATGTTTATTTGTTTGAGTATGAGATTTAAAAACAATAGAAGGAAAAAATTGTGTATATTATGTATTGAAGTTTCAAGTAATTATATTTCAAAATATTCTTGGAATGTAAAAGAATTCCAAATCGTTAGAAAAAATTATATTGAAATAAAATCATATATGATTAACATTATTTTTGATGATATTAATATACTTTTCAAAAACTATTATATTTATGGTATTTATTCCCTCAAAATTAATTTGATAATTCAAATTATTGTATTCAATGATCTCAATCACTGTCTATAATAATTTATGTTTTCCCCAAGTCCATATCTTTGCTTTCTACTAATGATCTCACATATAGTAACCCAGTTATATTTTATTAAATATGACTATTGTACTTACCATTATATCTTATAAAGTAGATATTTTATTAACCCTTTTATAATTTGATTTTTAAAATAATATAATTTTGAAATATGTAACTTTAGTTTACCATGATCGTGTTTAAATTTCATGAACATAATTTATTTACGGTGGAGCGAATGTGACACCCTAAAATTATAAATAAAAAAAGTCATTAAATAATATGTATTAAAAATAGGATCAATAACATATTTGAATATAACAACCAAATAATTTAAAATATATTTTATATTTTTAAAAATAAAATCAATGATATATCTTTTAACTCCAGCAATGCCGAGTTATCTTGTGTTATACACAACAATGGAATTTTTTGATAGTTTTCATTTCCTGCAAGATTTAGTTTCATATAATAATAATATTATTATTAATTAGAATTTAATTAAATCACTTCCATGAAATTTGAGGTTATTAATAGGATTAAAAAGTTTAGGAATATATATAGTTGACTTCAATAGTGTCCAGTTGATTAGAAATAAACCCTGATATAATATAAATGTTATTTATTTATCAAAAACTGTCTCAATGGAACCAAAGGAGGTTTATCCTAATAAATTACATTATTTACTATTATTTAATGTTATTAATATTAAATAATTTTTTTCACATTAATCCATTAAATTTTATAGGCATAATATATAGATAAAACATATATTACACATAAAACATTGAATTTTTACAAAGGTAGTATTTCCTCCATTTAATGGAGCAGCTGTTTGAATTATAAATTTTTACAATATTATATATTTAATTGAAATTTTTTAAATTATTTTAGAATTATTAATTTCAATATTATCAGAGGGAGAATTATTGTCATTTTCCAGAGATGTTTAATTTTTTGATGAATATTGAAAATTCTGAATTTTAATGGACAAATGATTTTTCATACAAACCATTAATAATGTCAAATTATATTATAAATTTTAATTGAATTATCATTAGTTAAATTATATATATATAAATCCAATTTATGTCTTTAGAATATATTTTATATTTAAATTTTATATAAATTCTTTATAAATATTTCAACATATTGACATTAAAAACATTCTTTCTCATTGCATCTATAGGATTAATTTTCAGTTAACATCATATACATATGTGAATTTAATTTATAAAAATTTACACTGTATTTGGAGTAAGAATAATTTATAATTTATAATTTATAATTTATTATAACCACATCATAATTTTTTAAAAATGTTATTGGTTAAAATAGTTAATATTAATTATAGCAATAAACAAAAAAGTGTTTACTAAATGACAAAACATCAAATTTAAGGGGAAAATGACATGTACACTCATAAAACTAAAATTTTATGGCAATATTTATACCTAATAACTTATGAAATTTATATTAGTACATTATTTGAACAAAAATATATTAAAACATCATCAGTTAATTAAATAATTTTCAAAAATACCAAGTGCATCTTATCCCCCAGTTATAAAATAAAACCCCATAATCTCTTCCATTAAATCATTAAAACAACATTGGTTTGTACAATACCCTCGATATCACCATAAACATTACATATCATCATCTGATAATACTTATAGAGAGCATAAATTCGAATTATGAAGGCTTTAGTACAAACTAATGGAGGATACCCAAAAAAGAATTATTATTCTTCAAAAAACGTATTTATATTATTTCATTATTTACATCCTTAAATTTATATTAAAACAAGATTATATAAAAAAATATTGATCTTAAATATATTTTTTAGATGTTATTTTATGGTTATGACTAAAAACATCACACACCTCCATCAAATGGGTTACAATATTGTCACTTTTGTGTACGATGGTCTACCGCCTCAAGAACTGATGTCATTTGTTTTTATGTTACCACCATTCATAGTTGTAAATAGTTATGTATTTATAATTTATAATTTATAATAATTATATTTTAGATTATATTATTATTATGTAACTATAAAATCACATATACCATCATTCTTTCCATTTTTTGGGAATATGATATCATCTCTCATGTGTATATTTGACTACATCCTTGCAATGCAATATAATTCATTCCATATTAACATGAAATGTATTAAGGTTGATTTTATTAAAAATATTTCATATATATTACATATTATTAATAAATAAATTACAATATATATATATATAATTCATTTTTTCTTCATTAAATATGTCAATAATATGTAAACAACATTATTGTGTTTGTATGCTATACTATCTTCATGAAGTATTCATTTCATTTCCTATAACCAAATTTTATATATTATAATAAATACATATACGTATATTGTATTTGAAATTTTTATAATTATTTTCTTTATATATATATTATTAAATAGTTATATATGTTTTAGTAACAAAAAAATAACATTTCAAAACATACTAAAAACCCAAGTCAATTCATAACTGAAAAATGAAATTAATGAATGACTATTAACAAATGGGTGGTAAGATGTTATAGAAGAATAATATATGATATTATAAAAATTTATTTTTTTTGGTTATAAGTAATAATATTTTTAGGACCACTATACTATATGTTAAAAAAAATAAACCAAATGTAATTATAAGTAATTTGATTTCATATCAATTTTATTTTATTGAGGAATATTGTAATGTTACAAACATATTTTTTAATATGGTGTATATACATCCTCATGACATGTAATATCATGAATACTTAATTATTCATCTTATTTTAACTTTTAATGTTAATTATTTTATCTGTGGGGATTTTAATAAAGTGTCACCAACTAGTACCAAATTTCATAACTCAATTTGTTTAGTAGGTTATATTACTTCTATATTGTGGTTAAAAATTATATTATTATGTTTTTATTGAATTTTTAATGTTTAATATATTAATACCCATTTTAATGTGGATTTACAGTTGATACACATTATTGATTTGTTGGTTTATTTTTATATCAACATTATGAACTTTTCAAGGGTTTACTTAACAATCCCATTTTATTTGGGATTTTTTAATCATGAATTTACATTAGTTGAATTTATTTGATAATTTTTTTAAAAAACTTTTCATTTTCATATACTCAGTTTATTCATTTTCATTTTAAAATAATAATTCCATTATTAACTCATTTCTAAATAATATATTTTTGAAAATTCTTTTAAGAAAACCTGACTGTATTTATCTCCTCAGTCGAAAACCTATTTTCTTTCAAAACCATGTTTTATAAAAATCTTTAGATATATTTTTTTTCATTTCTAAATTTATATATTACATTCATTTTTGACAATTTTTTCATTTTACAAAATGTCCCTAAAGAACTATCCAACTTTTTCTCGAAAAATACACATTTCTACACATTTTATATTTAAATATTAATGTTCCTTTTACCTTGTACAACATAAATAATGTTTTTAAGAGGATTGAACTAATATTAGTTTAAGAGGAAAAAAATATACCCAAAGTACTAATTAGTGATTTAACAATGAATTTTGAATATATGAGTAATTAAATATGATAATAATATCATATAAGATAAATTATATAAATATATGTTTCAATAATGGATAAAAATTAAACTAATATTTATTTTTCAAGAGGTTTGATTGTTTATAAAAGATATAGAGACACATGGTCATTTATTTATATCTAACATTTAATTTAAACGAGATAAAATCAATGTTCACCAATTTATTCATTTTTTGGGGTATATATTTCCCACTAATGTATTTTATGATTCTTATTCTTAAATTTTTAGTTAATTACATATCCATTTGAGGATATCCCTAGCATGGGGTGTACTATTCAAATGATACTAAATTGACAAGGGATTGTTTTTTAATATTTAATTCTTTTGAAAAAAAGTTATTTTATATACGTTTATTATTATATTATTTGTATTTACTTAACCTTAAACATGTTATATATTGAATATAATTCTTCTCAAGATATTAAAAGATTCATTTGATATTATTCATTGATGGTGCCTATGATTCAAATGATATGACTGAGGTAAGGGATTGATGTTATAATCTGATTTTTATTGGGATTTTTTAGGGTTATTCTTTCGATGATGATATATTACGATCCATTTATCAATAAAAAAATTAATTTTAATATCCAATAGCTAAGTCATTTAAATACATGATTTCCCTTAATTTTCATCTCTTTACATACAGAATAATCAAACATAATATTCTTTAATAAAAAGTGTGTTTATTGCTCACTTTGGTTAAATACCCATTTTCTTCAAAACCCATTTTTTATAAACAAAATAATTTTTTTAAAATACCTAAATTAATTATTAAATAATATTTTACTATTTTTTTCCATTTTAACAATATATAATGTACGTAATTGTCACGACCCCTCCCCAAAAAGTATACCTCTCCTGGGATAGCAATGTGAGAAGGGAGATAATGACCCCCGAGTCCCGCCTCCAGTAGGCCCCTGGTTGGAGACTAGCACCGAGTGTAACACCCGAGATTTTTATGAGTAATATTTTGTTTTTATATATCATCAAAGGAATATTTCACTACATACTAGCTTGTCTTACTTTACGCGCAATCGCGACCTTCCTCAATTGCTTGCGTCGTACGCAATACTGAGTTTCACTAAACAACGATATACTATTAAAATATTATTAAAACTAGCCGTTATGAATAGTAATAAACACTTTTTGAAATTTTATAAATTTTATTTTTCAAAATGGACTTCATTTTTGGATTCGGAATACCGAAATTAGCCTAGGGTAAAATTTTGGTATTTTTTTGAAAACTTTCAATTTTTGATGAATAGTGAAACCACTAAGTGGTAGGTTAAAAACTGAATTTTGCATAAAACTTAATTTTACCGCTTATGTGAATGAAATTTCGAAAATCCGACAGACACAGTTGATATTAGTAAGTAAAATGTGGTTCATTGAGATAAAAATAATTTTTTGGTGAATAGTAACTTTTTACTTTTTTTTACCGCGGTTAATAAAAAATAGGTTAACTAAGGGTAAATATGATATTACTATTACCCTAAAACATGTTCTAATTCTATTGGATAAGTTTAATTCGACCAAAAACAAACTTAGGAATAACATATGACCATTTAGGCCCACTTGGATTGGATTAGGACATTTATTATTAATTTATTTAAAGAAGAGTTAAACTAGTTAAAATCAAAGTTTAATAAGTAAATCATTTTTAATATAGGGATATACATAAGATAAATTCGACTATAAATATTCATTAGAAAGATAAAACGATTTCCTACATAATGGTATTTTATTTATAATTTTTAGACATTAAATAATTAAATTTATTTATGACACAATTATGATGCAGTAATTATCTTATTTATGAAATATTGACATAATTGATGTTATAAACACCAAAATAAATGTAATTTGAGACTCTTTATGAATTTCACTAATTTTCTAGATTACTATGATATATTAGTGTTGATTTAATCAACTTGTTTCGAACATATAAATCTGTTATGACTTTCAAAAAAATCACATATCAAATAGTGTCAAAATTGACACAAAATAGTTTTTTAATCAAATATTATATTATTAATTGTTATTTTATTCCTAAAAATCTAAGGTTCGGCCAAATGACTTAGATACGGATATATATATTAATAATAAACAATTTGGGGTTCGTTTGGCATGTTATAGTAAGTGTATTAACCATATAGTGTAAGAAAAAAAAGACACGGTAAAAGTTAAATTATTTAACTTAGAGTTAAATCTAATTGATAAGGTTACAATAACAACCTAAACTTGTCTAAATCCTATTGGTTGATAGTATTTCTACCCATACTCACTTTAGCTTCGAAATAAGACCCTTTGGAACCATTATAAACCGATTTTGACTTTAATATAAAATAATATTTTGAGATATTCCTAAGGTGCCCCTCTCCTCCCTTATAAAAGGGCACCTCCTCCCCCTCCTCCTCACACCAATTTGAGCACTAAAGCTCGTCCAACCCCTGCCAAAATCCCTTCTCCACTTCCTTATAATAATCATAGATGTCCTGGTCTTCTTCAAAGACCAATCTTAGTTCCCTAAGTGGAGGATTCAATGAGGCGTTCCAAAGAAGAGGTAATATCCATTACCGATCTTTTAAATTTCTTTCTTCTTCAACTTCTTCTTCTTTAGTTGTTTCATGATAAAGTAATAACATCAGTATTAATTACATACTGATATGTTATTATAAATATGAAACAACCATAATTCACCTTTTACCCATCCTACGGAAAAATGAAATCACCGCGCGTGCGTACGTACGGAATACCGTCTCCACGCCGTGGTGTAATCTATTTTCCACCATCACCTTACAAGGATGGGTATAATGGTGTAATGAGTAACTATTTATGATTATTATAAATTAATATTGATACTGAAATAATATATATATACTCCAATACAATTCCACGATCATAGGAACGATATCATCACTCGTGCGTACGTACGGAATACCGTCTCCACGATGTGATGCGGCTCGTTCTACATGATCTTCATTTCATAATGATTATATAAATGAATTGAATGAATGAATATGGTATATAATACACTAATACCATTCTGGAAACTAAGTATCTATAACCTAAAGATAAGAATAAGAATTTATTCGACAAAACACGCATAAGAACAAAAAGTTATAAACACCCGAATAACAAGTAGAAATGAAATATTACTACTAAGAAGTTAAGAATATGACCATATATGATATCATAAAAATATGTATGATTCTGGAATAAGTCAATAACATTATTTAAATCATTATACAGGAGGTTCGGACACTTACAAATCAAGTCGGACCTAAGGTAAGGGAAATATCACAATCTCATTTTTATCCGAGATTGTTTATTCGTAAGTATTTACTAGGGTGTATTTTATCATCCACATCCATGTTTCATAAATATGTAATATTATTTCCATCCACCTACAATTGTTTAAATCCATTTTTACCCTTCGGTGAGTTTTTAGTAAAAGAAATGAAATGAATCTTTTGTCGTTTTTCATACGAGGTTCCTTTTGACTTTTCCGACAAAAGTACAAAGAATGTTTTTTTTAACTTATACGACATGAATTGATTTCTAAAACATTATTTCCAAGAAGTTTACTTTACAAGTATTCAAGTTTATTTTTAATCAACTTCTTTTAGTTTAAAATTGTATGACATGTTAAGAAAGGAAAAATGTTTTTGAAGTAGAAAGGATATTTTCCTCAAGAATGGAGTTCAAGTATTTTATCAAAATTATTTTCCATATAAGATAATAAAAGGGTTCTGTTTTTATCCCTATTATTACATGGATTTGATTATGTTGTGATGGAAATATTTTTTTTCTCTATCTTATATGAATTATTTTATGATGTCATGTTGTTTAAGAATCCCATTTTTATTACATGGGTTACGCTATGATGTATGGTTTATGATTATGTGGCACACATAAGAAAGGCTTCATTATAAGATGGGTGGGACCTATATCTCCCTCCAATGCATTGGGTAAAGATTTTATATCTCATGAGATAGACATGGCTGGAACGGTAGGTTATACTGGTTCAGTGAAACATGACTGGAACGAGGGTGACTCGGTTCAGAAAGGGACTTTGTCCACTAAGATAGTCTTGGAAATGAGTCATGACTAACAAGAAATGATTTTCCATGATTATTTGTGCATGCCACAAAGTTTCAAGTTTCATGTTATGATTATGGGGATCTCATTTTCACTTCTATGATTTATTCCATGTTAATATATTATGATCTCTTTTGCAGGTTATGATTTTCAAAAAGATATGATATGATTTTTATTTCCTTTATTTTCCCTTGCTGAGCATTTGAGCTCACCCTTTTATGTTTTCTTTTCCCCAGGTCAGGAAGATGGATATTAAGTAGAATATGCTAAAAGGGACCCTAGATATGATGAAATAAATGGGAGACACTGTAGAAGATTTATGAACCAGTTGTTTATGTTTCCCAGTTTCTAAAGACACCATACCTATACGGTCCTTTGTGGTTTTGTCATATGTTGTAATAAGTGTGCTTCAATTTTGAAGTATTAACAAAGTTTGTAATGTATGGGTCGTTATAGTTGGTATCAGAGGAAAGGTATAGTCAACCTTTGGAAACTAGGATGTGAAAGCCTTAGTAAGAACCCTAAGGATAAGTCTAAGAATAGAACACTATCTTAGTGTTTTAGAAATGGCCATGAATACCCTAGGATAAGACCTTAAGTGTGAAATTTTATCCTTGATTATGTGGTTTTCCTATTATAATTAGTGTTTCTCACACTATTCTTCTTGGTTTTAGTCAATGGCTGGAACCCGAAGGAACCGTTTTAATGCGGAATGCGATGGGAAATGCAATGATTGTCCCCCTGAGCAACCAAACGATATGGGAGCTAGAATGAAAAATCTTGTAGCCATGATCACACAACTTTCTCAAGATATGAATCATGCAGGACTTCCAAACGAGCAAAAGATGGAGCAACATTCTGTTGAATCCTTCATGAGGCAGCGTCCACCTTCTTTCAGTGGGTCTACTGATCCATTAGTTGCTGAACAATGGATTAGTACTACTGAAAAGATATTTTCAGTTCTTCACTGTTCTGAACATGATAAATTCATCCTAGCAGTGTATCATTTGTAAGGAGATGCTGATCAATGGTGGAATCCTATTAAGAATACGAGGCAAAGGGATGAAATTGAGTCTATGGAATGGGACGAGTTCAAGAACTTATTTTTCAATAAGTACATCCCTCGTATTTTCTGAACAATGATGGAGAAATATTTTCTAAAACTGAAGCAAAGGGATGATGAATCTGTTGGTACCTATGAAGGAAATTTTACAAGACTTGCAAGGTACGCTTCTGTTATTATTATCTAACCTTAGAGTAAGATCGATCGATTCTTTAGTGGCTTAAAACCAAGTCTTCGATGGGCGTTAGCCATAAGGGACTTCAATAGCTACGAGGAAATCGTTCGATGTGCTCTCAATGTCGAGATGGAGATTGGAGTAACCCATCAGTCACATAGGTTTGATAAGAAGAGGAAGATGGAATTCAAAGGAAAATCTAAAGAGCACACTGAAAAGAAGATGAGCTTTCCCTTATGCTGAAATTTTGGAAATAAACATGGAGGGAGTTGTCTTAAAGGGACAAGTAAATGTTTCAAATGTGGAAAAGAAGGTCATCGGGCATTTGAATGCTGCGATAATGGGAAGAAGATGTCTAATGATGCAAACAATGGAAGGGATACACAGAATGATCCTACTACACTTCAATGTTTCAAGTGCAAGGAGATGGGGCATTATGCCAATCAATGCCCAAATCCAAGGGTTGATGATGATGGTCGACGTCAACAAAATCTTAATGCTAAAGACAAAGGAAAGTCACATGCAATTTCTATCAGCTATGTGGAGTACGATAACGAAGTGTTGAAAGGTACACTTACCATCCACTCTAAAGTAGAAAATGTTTTATTTGATTCTGGATCCACCCACTCTTTTATTTCTGAAAACTTTTCTAAGGGTATCACCGTATTACCTCAAAAATTAGATGTTGAGTTAGCTGTGACAACACCTAATGGCACAATAGTCGCATAAAAAATTTATAATTCTTCTCCGATCGAAGTTTGTGGGAAAGTTCTTCCTGCAAATCTTGTGATCCTTACTTTAGTGGAATTTGATGTGATTCTTGGCATGGATTGGCTTTCTCTACATGGAGCTCATATCAATTGCCAAAGAAGGGAAGTCACATTTCATATTCCAGATCAATCTACGATCGTCTATAGATGCAAGGATGAATATAACCTTCCAGTGGAAATTCCTTCCATCTTATGGGTCTTGATTCCACTAAATGAAGGTCATTTATCTCAAATGGTTGGTGAGAAACTTACGATTAAGAATATGCCCATCGTATGGGAGTTTGATGATGTCTTTCTGGAGGAATTACCGGGACTTCCACTATAACGACCCATACTTTATATACATTGTTAATACTTCAAAATTGAATCACACTTATTACAACATATGACAAAACCACAAAGGACCGTATAGGTATAGTGTCTTTAGAAACTGGGAAACATAAACAACTGGTTCATAAATCTTCTACAGTGTCTCCCATTTATTTCATCATATCTAGGGTCCCTTTTAGCATATTCTACTTAATATCCATCTTCCTGGCCTGGGGAAAAGAAAACATAAAAGGGTGAGCTCAAATGCTCAGCAAGGGCAAATAAAGGAAATAAAAATCATATCATATCTTTTTGAAAATTAAAACCTGCAAAAGAGATTATAATATCTTAACATGGAATAAATCATAGAAGTGAAAATGAGATCCCCATAATCATAACATAAAACTTGAATCTTTGTGGCATGCACACATAATCATGGAAAATCATTTCTTGTTAGTCATGACTCATTGCCAAGACTATCTTAGTGGACAAAGTCCCTTTCTGAACCGAGTTCACTCCTCGTTTCAGTCTTGTATCACTGAACCGAAATAACCTTCCGTTCCAGCCATGTCTATCTCATGAGATATAAAATCATTACCCAATGCATTGGAGGGAGATATAGGTCCCACCCATCTTATAATGAATCCTTTCTTATGTGTTCCACATAATCATAAAACATACATCATCGCATAACACATATAACAAAAATGGGATTCTTGAAACATCATGACATCATAAATCAATTCATATATGATAAAGGAATTCATAAACATAATTCCATCACAACATAGTCAAACCAATGTAAAAATATGGATAGAAACAGAACCCTTTATTATCTTAGATGGAAAATAATTTTGATAAAACACTTGAATTGAATTCTTGAGGAAAATATCCTTTCTTCTTCAAAAACATTTTTCCTTTCATAACATGTCATACAACTTTAAAATAAAAGAAGTTGATTAAAAATAAACTTGAAAACTTGTAAAGGAAGCTTCTTTGAAGTAATGTTTTAAAAATCCATTCATGCCGTATAAGTTAAAAAAAACATTCTTCGTACTTTTGTCGGAAAAGTCAAAAAGTACCTCGTACGGAAAAACGACAAAAGATTCCTTTCATATTCTTTACTAAAAACTCACCTAAGGGTAAAATTGGATTTAAACTATTTCAAGTGGATGGAAACAATATTACATATTGAGGGAACATGGATGTGGATGATAAAATACACCCCAGTAAATACTTACGAATAAACAATCTCGGATAAAAATGAGATTGTGATATTTCCCTTACCTTAGGTCCGATTTGCTTTGTTCGTGTCCGAAGCTCCTGTATAATGGTTTAAATAATGTTATTGACTTATTCCAGAATCATACATATTGATATGAGATCATATATGGTCATATTATTAGCTTCTTGTTAGTAATATTTCATTGTTACTTGTTACTCGGGTCTTTATAACTTTTTGTTCTTATGCGTGTTTTGTCGAATAAATTCTTATTCTTATCTTTAGGTTATAGATAATTCATTTCCAGAATGGTATTAGTGTAGTATATACCATATTCATTCATTCAATTCATTTATATAATCATTATGAAATGAAGATCATGTAGAACGAGTCGCATCACATCGTGGAGACGGTATTCCGTACGTACGCACGAGTGATGATATCGTTCCTATGATCGTGGAATTGTATTGGAGTATATATATATATTATTTCAGTATCAATATTACTTAATAATAATCATATATAGTTACTGATTACACCATTATACCCATCCTTGTAAGGTGATGGTGGAAAATAGATTACACCACGGCGTGGAGACGGTATTCCGTACGTACGCACGCGCAGTGATTTCATTTTTCCGCAGGATGGATAGAAGGTGAATTAGGGTTGTTTCATATTTATAATAACATATCAGTATGTAATTAATACTGATGTTATTACTTTATCATGAAACAACTAAAGAAGAAGAAGTTGAAGAAGAAAGAAATTGAAAAGATCGGTAATGGATATTAACTCTTCTTTGGAACGCCTTTTTGAATCCTCCACTTAAGGAACTAAGATTGGTCTTTAGAGAAGACCAGGACCTCTAGGATTATTCTAGGGAAGTGGAGAAGTGAAAATGGCAGGGGTTGGCCGAGCTTGAGTGCTCAAATTGGTGTGAGGAGGAGGGGGAGGAGGTGCCCTTTTATAAGGGAGGAGAGGGGCACCTTAGGAATATCTCAAAATATTATTTTATATTAAAGTTAAAATCGGTTTATAATGGTTCCAAAGGGTCTTATTTCGAAGCTAAAGTGGGGATGGGTCGAAATCCTATCAACCAATAGAATTTAGACAAGTTTAGGATATTATTTTAACCTTATCAATTAAATTTAACTCTAAGTTAAATAATTTAACTTTTACCATGTCTTTTTGTTTTCTTTCACTATATGGTTAATACACTTACTATAAAATGCCAAACGAACCCCAAATTGTTTATTATTAATATATATATCCTTATCTAAGTCATTTGGCCGAGCCTTAGATTTTTAGGAATAAAATAACAATTAATAATATAATATTTGATTTAAAAACTATTTTGTGTCAATTTTGACACTATTTGATATATGATTTTTGTGAAAGTCATAACAGAATTATATGTTCGAACCAAGTTGATTAAATCAATACTAATATATCATAGTAACCTAGAAAATTAGTGGAATTCATAAAAAGTCTCAAATTACATTTATTTTGGTATTTATATTATCAATTTTGTCAATATTTCATTAATAAGATAATTACTGCATCATCTTTGTGTCATAAATAAATTAAATTATTTGATGTCTAAAAATTACAAATAAAATACCATCATGTAGGAAATCTTTTTAGATTTCTAATGAATATTTACAATCGAATTTATCTTATGTATAACCCTATATTAAAAATGATTTACTTATTAAACTTTGATTTTAACTATTTTAACCCTTCTTTAAATAAATTAATAATAAATGTCCTAATCTAATCCAAGTGGGCCTAAATGGTCATATTTTATTCCTAAGTTTGTTTTTGGTCGAATTACACTTGTCCAATAGAATTAGGACATGTGTCAGGGTAATATTAATATCATATTTACCCTTAGTTACCCTATTTACTATTAACCGCGGTAAAAATAGTAAAAAGTTACTATTCACCAAAAAATTATTTTCATCTCATTGAACCACATTTTAGTCCTTGATATTAACCGTGTCTCTCGGATTTTTGAAATTCCATTCACAGAAGCGGTAAAATTAAGTTTTATGCAAAATTCAGTTTTTAACCTACCACTTAGTGGTTTCACTATTCATCAAAAATTGAAAGTTTTCAGAAAAATACCAAAATTTCACCCTAGGCTAATTTCGATATTCTGAGTCCAAAAATGAAGTCCATTTTGAAAAATAAAATTTATAAAATTTCAAAAAGTGGTTATTACTATTCATAACGGCTAGTTTTAATAGCATATTGTTGTTTAGTGAAACTCGGTATTGCGTACGACGCAAGCTATCGAGGAAGGTCGCGATTGCGTGTAAAGCAAGCCAAGCAAGTGTTGTGTAGAAAAATATTCCTTTGATGATTTATATAACATAAAAGTCTCGGGTGTTACATTCTACCCCCCTTAAAAAGAATTTCGCCCTCGAAATTCGTCACTTTGTAACAAACAGATGAGGATACTTCTCCCTCAACAAATCCTCAAGCTCCCATGTAGCTTCTTCAAGTTGGTGGTTCCTCCATAAAACTTTCACCAATCGAGTGGTCTTGTTTCGTAGGACTTTTTCGCTACGATCCAGAATCTCTATCGGCTGTTCTTCATAAGAAAGATCTTTCTCCAGCGGTACAACTTCTGAGCTGAGTACATGTGAAGGATCTGGTATGTACTTTCTCAGGAGAGATACATGGAACACATCGTGAACTTGAGAGAGATTCGGTGGAAGCGCCAATCGGTAAGCTACCTTCCCAACACGATCCAGTATTTCAAAAGGACCGATATATCTAGGGCTCAACTTCCCCTTCTTTCCAAATCTCATAACCCTCTTCCAGGGAGATATTCGTAAGAACACTTTATCACCCACTTCAAACTCTAGGTCTTTTCTTCGGTTGTCGGCATAACTTTTCTGTCGACTCTGAGCTGCTCTTATGTGTTGTTGAATAGATCTGACCTTTTCTGCCATTTCATCAACGAGATCAGGTCCTAATAGCTTTCTTTCCCCAACTTCATCCCAGCAAGTTGGAGTCCTGCATTTCTTTCCATAGAGAGATTCATAAGGAGCCATTTGAATACTGGAGTGAAAGCTATTATTATAAGAAAATTCCACCAAAGGTAGGTGTTGATCCCAACCTCCTTTGAAATCCATAGAGCAAGCTCTCAACATATCTTCTAGGGTTTGAATTGTTCTCTCAGACTGACCGTCTGTCTGGGGATGATAAGCAGTGCTGAAACTCAACTCTGTATCCAGAGTATGCTGAAGACTTCGCCAGAACTTCGAGGTAAATCTCGGATCTCGATCAGATATAATAGAAAGTGGTACTCCATGTAATCTTACGACTTCCTTTACATATATCCTGGCAAGCTGATCTAGAGAGAAATCCTCTCTAATAGCAATGAAGTGTGCAGACTTTGTAAGACGATCAACTATGACCCAGATAGCATTATTGCCTTTGGATGTTTTAGGAAGTCCTGTGACAAAGTCCATAGTGATGTTTTCCCATTTCCATTCGGGTATGGGTAATGGTTGTAACATCCCCTTAGACTTCTGTCTCTCAGCTTTAACTTGTTGACAAACCAAGCATCGAGAGACATATTCAGCAACATCTCTTTTCATGCCATCCCACCAGAAGTACTCTTTCAGGTCCCTATACATCTTCGTGCTTCCAGGATGAATAGAGAATGAAGAACTATGAGCCTCATCCAGCAGCTCTTTCTTTAATTCGGGGATGGGAGGAACTCAAACCCGATTCCTGAACTTTATTATCCCATCACAATCAAGGTTGAATTCAGGAACATTTCTCACCTTCTTTTGTAACTCGACATCTTCTTTCTGTGCCTCTTTAATCTTCACATGTATAGATGGTTGAACATTCATTTGAGAAAGATAAGATTTTCCCCTTCCATTATAATTCCAAGATCCATCCTTTGTAAATCCATAAATATTGGATCTTTTGTGATCCTCATCATGGATAAACTAGCATGGTCTTGTCGACTTAATGCATCTGCCACCTTGTTTGCTTTCCCAGGGTGGTAATGGATTGAGCAGTCATAATCCTTAATCAGCTCCAACCATCTTCTTTGGCGCATATTCAACTCCTTTTGTGTGAAAATATACTTTAAACTTTTATGATCAGTATAAATATCACACCTTTCACCATAAAGGTAATGCCTCCAAATCTTTAATGCAAAGATTACCGCAGCCAACTCCAAATCATGTGTTGGGTAATTTTGCTCATGGATTTTCAACTGTCGTGAGGCATAAGCTATCACCATATCATTTTGCATAAGAACACACCCCAATCCCTTCTTGGATGCATCACTGTAGATCACAAACCTTTCTCCACTACAAGGTAGTGTGAGCACATGTGCACTGGATAACCTTCTTTTCAACTCCTTGAAATTCTCTTCACATTCCTCTGTCCAGGAAAACTTAACTCCTTTCCGAGTCAACTTGGTGAGAGGATTAGATAACCGTGAAAAATCTTTTACAAAACGTCGATAATATCCAGCCAAACCAAGAAAACTTCGGATCTCAGTTACTGTTGTTGGTCTTGACCATCTTTCGATAACCTCTGTTTTTGATGGATCCACAGATATCCCCTCTTTTGAGATTATGTGACCCAAAAATGCAACTTTTTGAAGCCAAAATTCACACTTGGTAAATTTGGCATAAAGCTTCTCTTTTCTCAGGGTCTTCAATATAATTCTCAAGTGATCTTCATGCTCTTCCTTGCTCTTTGAATAGACAAGAATATCGTCTATAAAGACTACCACAAATTGATCAAGATAGTCTCTAAAGACTCTATTCATTAGATCCATAAAGATAGTAGGGGCATTAGTAAGACCAAATGGCATCACTATAAATTCATAGTGTCCATACCTTGTACGGAAAGCCGTCTTTGGTATATCCTCCCTTTTGACCCTTAATTGATGATACCCTGAACGAAGATCAATCTTGGAAAAGTATTGAGCTCCGCGTAGTTGGTCAAATAAGTCATCAATGCGTGGGAGAGGATATTTGTTCTTGATAGTGATCTTGTTAAGTTCTCGATAATCAATGCAGAGTCTCATTGATCCATCTTTCTTCTTAACAAATAGAACAGGTGCTCCCCAAGGTGACGCACTAGGGCGTATGAATCCCTTATCAAGATTCTCTTGGAGTTGCTTCTTCAATTCCTGTAACTCAATTGGGGCCATTCTATAAGGTGTCTTTGAAATAGGCAAAGCACCCGGTACGAGTTCTATTGAAAACTCAACTTCACGATTTGGTGGAAGACCCGGCAATTCCTCTGGAAAGACATCATCAAACTCCCGTACAATGGGCATATTCTTAATCGTGAGTTTCTCACCAACCATTTGAGATAAATAACCTTCATTTAGTGGAATCAATACCCATAAGATGGAAGAAATTTCCACTGGAAGGTTATGTTCATCCTTGCATTGATAGACGATCGTAGGTTGATCTGGAATATGAAATGTGACTTCCCTTCTTTGGCAATTGATATGAGCTCCATGTAGAGAAAGCCAATCCATGCCAAGAATCACATCAAATTCCACTAAAGGAAGGATCACAAGATTTGCAGGAAGCACTTTCCCACAAACTTCGATCGGAGAAAAATTATAAACTTCTGATGCGATTGATGTGCCATTAGGTGTTGTCACAGCTAACTCTACATCTAATTGTTGAGGTAATACGGTGATACCCTTAGAAAATTTTTCAGAAATAAAAGAGTGGGTGGATCCAGAATCAAATAAAACATTTGCTACTTTAGAGTGGATGGTAAGTGTACCTTTCACCACATCGTTATCGTACTCCACATCGCTGATAGAAATTGCATGTGACTTTCCTTTTTCTTTAGCCTTAAGAGTTTGTTGACGTCGACCATCATCATCAACCCTTGGATTTGGGCATTGATTGGCATAATGCCCCATCTCCTTGCACTTGAAACATTGAAGTGTTGTAGGTTCATTCTGTGTATCCCTTCCTTTGTTTGCATAATTAGACATCTTCTTCCCATTATCACGGCATTCAAATGCCCGATGACCTTCCTTTCCACATTTAAAACATTTACTTGTCCCTTTAAGACAACTCCCTCCATGTTTCTTTCCACACTTTGAGCATAAGGGAAAGTTCATCTTCTTTTCCGTGTGCTCTTTAGATTTTTCTTTGAATTCCATCTTCCTCTTCTTATCAAACCCATGTGACTGATGGGTTACTCCAATCTCCATCTCGACTTTGAGAGCACATCGAACGATTTCCTCGTAGCTATTGAAGTCCCTTATGGCTAACGCCCTTCGAAGACTTGGTTTTAAGCCACTAAAGAATCGATCTATCTTACTCTCAGGTTGGATAATAATACCAGAAGCGTACCTTGCAAGTCTTGTAAAATTTGCATCATAGGTACCAACAGATTCATCATCCCTTTGCTTCAGTTCAAGAAACTCTTTCTCCATCTTTGTTCGGAGAATACGAGGGAAGTACTTATTGAAAAATAAGTTCTTGAACTCGTCCCATTCCATAGACTCAATTTCATCCCTTTGCCTCGTATTCTTAACAAGATTCCACCATTGATCAGCATCTCCTTCCAAACGGTACACTGCTAGGATGACTTTATCATGCTCAGAACATTGAAGAACTGAAAATATCTTTTCAGTAGTACTAATCCATTGTTCAGCAACTAATGGATCAATAGACCCGCTGAAAGAAGGTGGACGCTGCCTCATGAAGGATTCAACAGAATTTTGCTCCCTCCATTGCTCGTTTGGAAATCCTGCATGATTCATAGCTTGAGAAAGTTGTGTGAGCATGGCTACAAGATTTTGCATTCCAGCTCCCATATCGTTTGGTTGCTCAGGGGGACAATCATTGCATTGCCCATTGCATTCCGCATTAACACGGTTCCTTCGGGTTCCAGCCATTGACTAAAACCAAGAAGAATAGTGTGAGCAACACTAATTATAATAGGAAACCACATAATTCAAGAATAAAATTTTCATGCTTATGGTCTTATCCTAGGTTATTCAAGGCCATTTCTAAAACACTAAGATTGTGTTCTATGCTTAGACTTATCCTTAGGGTTCTTACTAAGGCTTTCACATCCTAGTTTCCAAAGGTTGACTATACCTTTCCTCTGATACCAACTATAACGACCCATACTTTACATACATTGTTAATACTTCAAAATTGAATCACACTTATTACAACATATGACAAAACCACAAAGGACCGTATAGGTATAGTGTCTTTAGAAACTGGGAAACATAAACAACTGGTTCATAAATCTTCTACAGTGTCTCCCATTTATTTCATCATATCTAGGGTCCCTTTTAGCATATTATACTTAATATCCATCTTCCTGGCCTGGGGAAAAGAAAACATAAAAGGGTGAGCTCAAATGCTCAGCAAGGGCAAATAAAGGAAATAAAAATCATATCATATCTTTTTGAAAATTAAAACCTGCAAAAGAGATTATAATATCTTAACATGGAATAAATAATAGAAGTGAAAATGAGATCCCCATAATCATAACATAAAACTTGAATCTTTGTGGCATGCACACATAATCATGGAAAATCATTTCTTGTTAGTCATGACTCATTGCCAAGACTATCTTAGTGGACAAAGTCCCTTTCTGAACCGAGTTCACTCCTCGTTTCAGTCTTGTATCACTGAACCGAAATAACCTTCCGTTCCAGCCATGTCTATCTCATGAGATATAAAATCATTACCCAATGCATTGGAGGGAGATATAGGTCCCACCCATCTTATAATGAATCCTTTCTTATGTGTGCCACATAATCATAAAACATACATCATCGCATAACACATATAACAAAAATGGGATTCTTGAAACATCATGACATCATAAATCAATTCATATATGATAAAGGAATTCATAAACATAATTCCATCACAACATAGTCAAACCAATGTAAAAATATGGATAGAAACAGAACCCTTTATTATCTTAGATGGAAAATAATTTTGATAAAACACTTGAATTGAATTCTTGAGGAAAATATCCTTTCTTCTTCAAAAACATTTTTCCTTTCATAACATGTCATACAACTTTAAAATAAAAGAAGTTGATTAAAAATAAACTTGAAAACTTGTAAAGGAAGCTTCTTTGTAGTAATGTTTTAAAAATCCATTCATGCCGTATAAGTTAAAAAAAACATTCTTCGTACTTTTGTCGGAAAAGTCAAAAAGTACCTCGTACGGAAAAACGACAAAAGATTCCTTTCATATTCTTTACTAAAAACTCACCTAAGGGTAAAATTGGATTTAAACTATTTCAAGTGGATGGAAACAATATTACATATTGAGGGAACATGGATGTGGATGATAAAATACACCCCAGTAAATACTTACGAATAAACAATCTCGGATAAAAATGAGATTGTGATATTTCCCTTACCTTAGGTCCGATTTTCTTTGTTCGTGTCCGAAGCTCCTGTATAATGGTTTAAATAATGTTATTGACTTATTCCAGAATCATAAATATTGATATGAGATCATATATGGTCATATTATTAGCTTCTTGTTAGTAATATTTCATTGTTACTTGTTACTCGGGTCTTTATAACTTTTTGTTCTTATGCGTGTTTTGTCGAATAAATTCTTATTCTTATCTTTAGGTTATAGATAATTCATTTCCAGAATGGTATTAGTGTAGTATATACCATATTCATTCATTCAATTCATTTATATAATCATTATGAAATGAAGATCATGTAGAACGAGTCGCATCACATCGTGGAGACGGTATTCCGTACGTATGCATGAGTGATGATATCGTTCCTATGATCGTGGAATTGTATTGGAGTATATATATATATTATTTCAGTATCAATATTACTTAATAATAATCATATATAGTTACTTATTACACCATTATACCCATCCTTGTAAGGTGATGGTGGAAAATAGATTACACCACGGCGTGGAGACGGTATTCCGTACGTACGCACGCGCGGTGATTTCATTTTTCCGCAGGATGGATAGAAGGTGAATTAGGGTTGTTTCATATTTATAATAACATATCAGTATGTAATTAATACTGATGTTATTACTTTATCATGAAACAACTAAAGAAGAAGAAGTTGAAGAAGAAAGAAATTGAAAAGATCGGTAATGGATATTACCTCTTCTTTGGAACGCCTTTTTGAATCCTCCACTTAAGGAACTAAGATTGGTCTTTGGAGAAGACCAGGACCTCTAGGATTATTCTAGGGAGGTGGAGAAGGGAAAATGGTAGGGGTTGGCCGAGCTTGAGTGCTCAAATTGGTGTGAGGAGGAGGGGGAGGAGGTGCCCTTTTATAAGGGAGGAGAGGGGCACCTTAGGAATATCTCAAAATATTATTTTATATTAAAGTTAAAATCGGTTTATAATGGTTCCAAAGGGTCTTATTTCGAAGCTAAAGTGGGGATGGGTCGAAAGCCTATCAACCAATAGAATTTAGACAAGTTTAGGATATTATTTTAACCTTATCAATTAAATTTAACTCTAAGTTAAATAATTTAACTTTTACCATGTCTTTTTGTTTTCTTTCACTATATGGTTAATACACTAACTATAAAATGCCAAACGAACCCCAAATTGTTTATTATTAATATATATATCTTCATCTAAGTCATTTGGCCGAGCCTTAGATTTTTAGGAATAAAATAACAATTAATAATATAATATTTGATTTAAAAACTATTTTGTGTCAATTTTGACACTATTTGATATATGATTTTTGTTAAAGTCATAACAGAATTATATGTTCGAACCAAGTTGATTAAATCAATACTAATATATCATAGTAACCTAGAAAATTAGTGGAATTCATAAAAAGTCTCAAATTACATTTATTTTGGTATTTATATTATCAATTTTGTCAATATTTCATTAATAAGATAATTACTGCATCATCTTTGTGTCATAAATAAATTAAATTATTTGATGTCTAAAAATTACAAATAAAATACCATCATGTAGGAAATCTTTTTAGCTTTCTAATGAATATTTACAATCGAATTTATCTTATGTATAACCCTATATTAAAAATGATTTACTTATTAAACTTTGATTTTAACTATTTTAACCCTTCTTTAAATAAATTAATAATAAATGTCCTAATCTAATCCAAGTGGGCCTAAATGGTCATATTTTATTCCTAAGTTTGTTTTTGGTCGAATTACACTTGTCCAATAGAATTAGGACATGTGTCAGGGTAATATTAATATCATATTTACCCTTAGTTACCCTATTTACTATTAACCGCGGTAAAAATAGTAAAAAGTTACTATTCACCAAAAAATTATTTTCATCTCATTGAACCACATTTTAGTCCTTGATATTAACCGTGTCTCTCGGATTTTTGAAATTCCATTCACAGAAGCGGTAAAATTAAGTTTTATGCAAAATTCAGTTTTTAACCTACCACTTAGTGGTTTCACTATTCATCAAAAATTGAAAGTTTTCAGAAAAATACCAAAATTTCACCCTAGGCTAATTTCGATATTCTGAGTCCAAAAATGAAGTCCATTTTGAAAAATAAAATTTATAAAATTTCAAAAAGTGGTTATTACTATTCATAACGGCTAGTTTTAATAGCATATTGTTGTTTAGTGAAACTCGGTATTGCGTACGACGCAAGCTATCGAGGAAGGTCGCGATTGCGTGTAAAGAAAGCCAAGCAAGTGTTGTGTAGAAAAATATTCCTTTGATGATTTATATAACATAAAAGTCTCGGGTGTTACATCCACCAAATCGTGAAGTTGAGTTTTCAATAGAACTCGTACCGGGTGCATTGCCTATTTCAAAGACACCTTATAGAATGGCCCCAATTGAGTTGCAGGAATTGAAGAAGCAACTCCAAGAGAATCTTGATAAGGGATTCATACGCCCTAGTGCGTCACCTTGGGGAGCACCTGTTCTATTTGTTAAGAAGAAAGATGGATCAATGAGACTCTGCATTGATTATCGATAACTTAACAAGATCACTATCAAGAACAAATATCCTCTCCCACGCATTGATGACTTATTTGACCAACTACGCGGAGCTCAATACTTTTCCAAGATTGATCTTCGTTCAGGGTATCATCAATTAAGGGTCAAAAGGGAGGATATACCAAAGACGACATTCCGTACAAGGTATGGACACTATGAATTTATAGTGATGCCATTTGGTCTTACTAATGCCCCTGCTATCATCATGGATCTAATGAATAGAGTATTTAGAGACTATCTTGATCAATTTTTGGTAGTCTTTATAGATGATATTCTTGTCTATTCAAAGAGGAAGGAAGAGCATGAAGATTACTTGAGAATTATATTTAAGGCCCTGAGAAAGGAGAATCTTTATGCCAAATTTACCAAGTGTTAATTTTGGCTTCAAAAAGTTGCATTTTTGGGTCACATAATCTCTAAAGAGGGGATATCTGTGGATCCTGCAAAAACAGAGGTTATCGAAAGATTGTCGAGACCAACAACAGTAACTGAGATCTGAAGTTTTCTTGGTTTGGATGGATATTATCGACGTTTTGTAAAATATTTTTCACGATTATCTAATCCACTAACCAAGTTGACTCGGAAATGAGTTAAGTTTTTTTAGACATAGGAATGTGAAGAGAATTTCAAGTAGTTGAAAAGAAGGTTATCCAGTGCACCTGTGCTCACACTGCCTTGTAGTGGAGAAAGGTTTGTGATCTACAGTGATGCATCCGAGAAGGGATTGGGGTGTGTTCTTATGGAAAATGATATGGTGATAGCTTATGCCTCACGACAGTTGAAAATCAATGAGAAAAATTACCCAACACATGATTTGGAGTTGGCTGCGGTAATATTTGCATTAAAGATTTGGAGGCATTACCTTTATGGTGAAAGGTGTGATATTTATACTGATCATAAAAGTTTAAAGTATATTTTCACACAAAAGGAGCTGAATATTCGTCAAAGAAGATGGTTGGAGCTGATTAAGGATTATGACTTCTCAATCCATTACCACCCTGGGAAAGCAAACAAGGTGGAAGATGCATTAAGTCGACAAGACCATGCTAGTTTATCCATGATGAGGATCACAAAAGATCCAATATTTATGGATTTACAAAGGACGGATCTTGGAATTATAATGGATGGGGAAAAATTTTATCTTTCTCAAATGAATGTTCAACCATATATATATGTGAAGATTAAAGAGGCACAAAAAGAAGATGTAGAGTTACAAAAGAAGGTGAGAAATGTTCCTGAATTCAACCTTGATTATGATGGGATAATAAAGTTCAGGAATCGGTTTTGTGTTCCTCCCATACCCGAATTAAAGAATGAGATGCAGGATGAGGCTCATAGTTCTTCATTCTCTATTCATCTTGGAAGAACGAAGATGTATAGGGACCTGAAAGAGTACTTCTGGTGGGATGGCATGAAAAGAGATGTTGCTGAATATGTCTCCCGATGCTTGGTTTGTCAACAAGTTAAAGGTGAGAGACAAATGTCTAAGGGGATGTTACAACCATTACCCATACCCGAATGGAAATGGGAAAACATCACTATGGACATTGTCACAGGACTTCCTAAAACATCCAAAGGCAATAATGCTATCTGGGTCATAGTTGATCGTCTTACAAAGTCAGCACACTTCATTGCTATTAGAGAGGATTTCTCTCTAGATCAGCTTGCCAGGATATATGTAAAGGAAGTGGTAAGATTGCATGGAGTACCACTTTCTATTATATCTGATCGGGATCCGAGATTTACCTCGAGGTTCTGGCGAAGTCTTCAGCATACTCTGGATACAGAGTTGAGTTTCAGCACTGCTTATCATCCTCAGACAGATGGTCAGTTTGAGAGAACAATTCAAACCCTAGAAGATATGTTGAGAGCTTGCTCTATGGATTCCAAAGGAGGTTGGGATCAACACCTACCTTTGGTGGAATTTTCTTATAATAATAGCTTTCACTCCAGTATTCAGATGGCTCCTTATGATGCTCTCTATGGAAAGAAATGCTGGACTCCAACTTGCTGGGATGAAGTTGGGGAAAGAAAGCTATTAGGACCTGATCTCGTTGATGAAATGGCAGAAAAGGTCAGATCTATTCAACAACACATAAGAGATGCTTAAAGTCGACAGAAAAGTTATGCCGACAACCGAATAAAATACCTAGAGTTTGAAGTGGGTGATAAAGAGTTCTTACGAATATCTCCATGGAAGAGGGTTATGAGATTTGGAAAGAAGGGGAAGTTGAGCCCTAGATATATCGGTCCTTTCAAAATACTGGATCGTGTTGGAAAGGTAGCTTACCTATTGGCGCTTCTACCGAATCTCTCTCAAGTTCACGATGTGTTCCATGTATCTCTCCTGAGAAAGTACATACCTGATACTTCACATGTACTCAGCTCAGAATCTGTACCGCTGGAGCAAGATCTTTCTTATGAAGAACAACCGATAGAGATTCTGGATCGTAGCAAAAAAGTCCTACGAAACAAGACCACTCGATTGGTGAAAGTTTTATGGAGGAACCACCAACTTTAAGAAGCTACATGGGAGCTTGAGGATATGATGAGGGAGAAGTATCCTCATCTGTTTGTTACAAAGTGACGAATTTCGAGTGTGAAATACTTTTTAAGGGGGGTAGAATGTAACACCCGAGATTTTTATGAGTAATATTTTGTTTTTATAGATCATCAAAGGAATCTTTCACTACATACTAGCTTGTCTTACTTTACACGCAATCGCGACCTTCCTCGATAGCTTGCATCGTACGCGATACTGAGTTTCACTAAAGAACGATATACTATTAAAATATTATTAAAACTATCCTTTATGAATAGTAATAACCACATTTTGAAATTTTATAAATTTTATTTTTCAAAATGGACTTCATTTATTGATTCGGAATACCGAAATTAGCCTAGGGTGAAATTTTGGTATTTTTCTGAAAACATTCAATTTTTGATGAATAGTGAAACCACTAAGTGGTAGGTTAAAAACTGAATTTTGCATAAAACATAATTTTACCGCTTCGGTGAATGGAATTTCGAAAATCCGAAAGACACGGTTGATATCAGTAAGTAAAATGTGGTTCATTGAGATAAAAATAATTTTTTGGTGAATAGTAACTTTTTACTTTTTTTTACCGCGGTTAATAGTAAATAGGGTAACTAAGGGTAAATATGATATTACTATTACCCTAAAACATGTCCTAATTCTATTGGATAAGTTTAATTCGACCAAAAACAAACTTAGGAATAAAATATGACCATTTAGGCCCACTTGGATTAGTTTAGGACATTTATTATTAATTTATTTAAAGAAGGGTTAAAATAGTTAAAATCAAAGTTTGATAAGTAAATCATTTTTAATATAGGGTTATACATAAGATAAATTCGATTATAAATATTCATTAGAAATATAAAAGGATTTCCTACATAATGGTATTTTATTTATAAGTTTTAGACATTAAATAATTAAATTTATTTATGACACAATTATGATGCAGTAATTATCTTATTTATGAAATATTGACATAATTGATGTTATAAACACCAAAATAAATGTAATTTGATACATTTTATGAATTAAACTAATTTTATAGATTACTATGATATATTAGTGTTGATGTAATCAACTTGGTTCGAACATATAAATCTGTTATGACTTTCACAAAAATCATATATCAAATAGTGTCAAAATTGACACAAAATAGTTTTTAAATAAAATAAAATATTATTAATTGTTATATTATTCCTAAAAATATAAGGTTAGGCCAAATGACTTAGATAAGTATATATATTTTAATAATAAACAATTTGGGGTTCGTTTTTCATGTTATAGTACGTTTATTAACCATATAGTGTAAGAAAACAAAAAGACACGGTAAAAGTTAAATTATTTAACTTAGAGTTAAATATAATTGATAAGGTTAAAATAATAACCTAAACTTGTCTAAATCCTATTGGTTGATAGTATTTAGACCCATCCCCACTTTATCTTAGAAATAAGACCCTTTGGAACCATTATAAACCAAATTTTACTTTAATATAAAATAATATTTTGAGATATTCCTAAGGTGCCCCTCTCCTCCCTTATAAAAGGGAACCTCCTCCCCCACCTCCTCACACCAATTTGATCACTCATGCTAGGCCAACCCCTGAAAAACTCCCTTCTCCACTTCCATAGAATAATCCTAGAGGTCCTGGTCTTCTTCAAAGACCACTCTTAGTTCCCTAAGTGGAGGATTCAAAGAGGCGTTCCAAAGAAGAGGTAATATCCATTACCGATCTTTTAAATTTATTTCTTCTTCAACTTCTTCTTCTTTAGTTGTTTCATGATAAAGTAATAACATCAATATTACATACATACTGATGTGTTATTATAAATATGAAACAACCATAATTCACCTTCTACCCATCCTACGGAAAAATGAAATCACCAAGCGTGCGTACATACGGAATACCGTCACCACACCGTGGTGTAATCTATTTTCCACCATCACCATACAATGATGGGTATAATGGTGTAATGAGTAACTATTTATGATTATTATAAAGTTATATTGATACTGAAATAATATATATATACTCCAATACAATTCCACGATCATAGGAACGATATCATTACTCGTGCGTACGTACGGAATACCGTCTCCACGATGTGATGCGACTCGTTCTACATGATCTTCATTTCATAATGATTATATAAATGAATTGAATGAATGAATATGGTATATACTACACTAATACCATTCTGGAAACGAGGTATCTATAACCTAGAGATAAGAATAATAATTTATTCAACAAAACACGCATAAGAACAAAAAGTTATAAACACCCGAATAACAAGTAGCAATGAAATATTACTACTAAGAAGTTAAGAATATGACCATATATGATATCATAAAAATAAGTATGATTCTGGAATAAGTCAATAACATTATTTAAATCATTATACAGGAGGTTCAGACACTTACAAAGCAAGTCGGACTTAAGGTAAGGGAAATATCACAATCTCATTTTTATCCGAGATTGTTTATTCGTAAGTATTTACTGGGGTGTATTTTATCATCCACATCCATGTTTCATAAATATGTAATATTATTTCCATCCACCTACAATTGTTTAAATCCATTTTTACCCTTCGGTGAGTATTTAGTAAAAGAAATGAAAGGAATCTTTTGTCGTTTTTCGTACGAGGTACTTTTTGACTTTTCCGACAAAATTACGAAGAATGTTTTTTTAACTTATACGACATGAATGGATTTCTAAAACATTATTTCCCAGAAGTTTCCTTTACAAGTATTCAAGTTTATTTTTAATCATCTTCTTTTAGTTTAAAATTTCATGACATGTTAAGAAAGGAAAAGTGTTTTTGAAGTAGAAATGATATTTTCCTCAAGAATGGAGTTCAAGTATTTTATCAAAATTATTTTCCATCTAAGATAATAAAAGGGTTCTGTTTTTATCCCTATTATTACATGGATTTTATTATGTTGTGATGGAAATATTTTTTTATTTATCTTATATGAATTGTTTTATGATTTCATGTTGTTTAAGAATCCCATTTTTATTACATGGGTTACGCTATGATGTATGGTTTATGATTATGTGGCACACATAAGAAAGGATTCATTATAAGATGGGTGGGGACCTATATCTCCCTCCAATGCATTGGGTAAAGATTTTATATCTCATGAGATAGACATTGATGGAATGGTAGGTTATACCGGTTCAGTGAAACAGGACTGGAACGAGGGTGACTCGGTTCAGGAAGGGACTTTTTCCACTAAGATAGTCTTGGCAATGAGTCATGACTAACAAGAAATGATTTTCCATGATTATGTGTGCATGCCACAAAGTTTCAAGTTTTATGTTATGATTATGGGGATCTCAGTTTCACTTCTATGATTTATTCCATGTTAAGATATTATGATCTCTTTTGAAGGTTATGATTTTCAAAAAGATATGATATGATATTTATTTCATTTATTTTCCCTTGCTGAGCATTTGAGCTCACCCTTTTATGATTTCATTTCCCCAGGTCAGGAAGATGGATATTAAGTAGAATATGCTAAAAGGGACCCTAGATATGATGAAATAAATGGGAGACACTGTAGAATATTTATGAACCAGTTGTTTATGTTTCCCAGTTTCTAAAGACACTATACCTATATGGTCCTTTGTGGTTTTGTCATATGTTGTAATAAGTGTGCTTCAATTTTGAAGTATTAACAATGTATGTAAAGTATGGGTCATTATACCGAGGGTATAGTAACACAAAAATGGGAGGCATTACCCTCTAAGATAACACATGCAGAAGAGATAGATAAGATAAACAACAATCAATTCCAACTTAGAATTGAAAATATAAAAGAAACCCAAGTGCACAAGTGTAATTTCATGAAATATTACTACAACAAAAGGGGAAAAACTGCAAGTACACAAAAGAATGTAAAACAGCTGCAACCACAAGCCCAAATAGATCCTACAACTTCAAGCTAGTAGTAACCAGCCTGATCTCCAACCTGCTCCAAGTGACCTAAAAAATAGTTTGTATATACATAGGGTGAGTATAACAATATACTCAGTAAGATCCTCCCTGAAGACTCTCATGAAAATGTAAAGAAAGAATGCTAAATCACAGTGAACAACAAGTGAAACTAACTCATCACCTAAATAGGTATACTAAGTTCCTAACCTCACCATGGATACTCTCACCAAGTAATGCATACAAGAATATAGAATATAATAAAGAATATCAAGGTTTCCCCGCTACTACTTACCCACTGGTTTACCGATTTTCCCCAATGACATACGTCCTGTGCATCTCTCTCAAAAGGCTTTCTCACAGACACCTGGGCTAAGCTCCACAATCTGCACCTCGTGCACCACAAAGGCTTGCCCGCAGACACCTTGGTGAAGCACCACACCATCCTCACAACCAAAGTAACCATGTAGTTTCCGGGAGCCACCACAACTTGCATAATGTGTATCAGAGGTCGGGTATTATACCTCAATCCATTACATCCCATACACTGAGTAAGGATCCTCAAGCCATCACAACCTATAAACCTTACACCTATAGTAGTCCATAGGATACTATATCTAGAATATATGTGTGTGAATAACAACAAGCCATTAGTGCCCTCTACACACATATATGGGGAAAAATAACTGATGTGCCTAATGGAAAATGTATCTACCAATATAAGAGAGTGGGTCCAAAGGGGGTAGTCAGTCATTCATCCTCCCACTGGAATGTTGGAAAAAACACCCCCTAGGGCTCAGAATCCCCGGGGTGTTAGTTTCCATTACTGATAGGGTGGAGTAGCATATAGTAACACAACAATTATAGAATATATTATAACTCACAACCACACTATGGGAATAACCTCGTCTTAGACACAACTGCAGTAACGTCTCTCGGACTCCGGGCTTCCACTTCTAAGACTAGGTATCCTACAATCACAAAACAATTTAAAGAGCGTTATTAAATATATTCATTCCATTATTATCAATTCCAATGTATGTTAATTAATTATTTAGACATTAATTAACCATGAACCAATCCACAATAAATTTCATTAGCAACACACCCAAATCCAACTTCTCCTTCAACAGTTTTCAACCTCTTCATTATGTTTCAACGAACACCAACCCAATGGGTTAACACCATTTATTCAAACATTCATTACAAAATTACTTTCCCATATTCCCAGGCATTCTATAAAAGAATTCTATGATACTTAAAACAAGGGGATCAACACGGTGAGTAGATGTACTACCCGTCAAGTCTTTGCCTCCTATAGAAAGAGTGCAGACCCATCCTCCCTTGAGAAGCTAGACACGGAAAGCACATAGCATACCCCGCATGTCTTCACCTCTGTTGGAAGAAGGGTAAGTAAGAACAACTGCCTTGATCAGTGGGAAAAAATAAAGCAGACAATCAATCAAAGAATTAGCAAGCATTCAACAATCACTTCCATCCCATTCCATCATCCCTGGTGTCCTCCCCGACACCCACATGCATAAACCGATGCATCTCACCACTATAGGCGTCATCCATTGCCACAACCAAAAGGCCTCTATGCCTCCACATATCACAACACCCCTCTAGGGTCACATCACAACACAAGAAGCAGGAAATCAAAAATCAAATCAATTGGGCTATGAACCTTTAAACGAACAAGAGGGTAACTCATAACCCTTCAAGGGATTATCAAACAATCAAATCTTTAAACCATCATTAATTAATAGATTTATAATCCATTGGTTCAAAAATTAGGAACCTAACCAGTAATCTATCACAAATGATTATACATTCTTACTATGACAATTTGATTAACATGAAATTACATCAGGAACCGGATTCGTTCACATGCGTCTTTATCTTTATCCAATCAAATATCAATTAGTCCTAGTTTACGTTATTTACCAATTTCCACCAAGAAAAACTGCTAAGCTAGGAAAGCATAGATATCACACTATCTAAAAAAACATTAGGCAATAACATACAATCGATATGATTTCTTTATCTGGTTCAAAGTATTTTATTAGGTCAACTCCATTGTCATCCAGCAGGATTCAACATGCTAACAATACGGTTGAACGTAAAAGAAAAATAAGCAATGAATCCCATACCTCACGGTTTTTGACGAAAACCACGACCGTCGAAGAACGCTCAATAAACATGGGTCGATTCTCCAAAAACCAACCTTAGATCTCTCCTCCTAGCAAGATCAAGACCAAATATCACCATAATTGGCATCCAAATACTTAGATCTACCCATAACAGGTGTATATCTATGAAACTGAGAGAAGAGGAGAAGTAGATCCAATAGGATTTAAGAAACCAAACAAGAATGATCACATACCTCAAGAAACTGGCTTCGATTTTTCAAGAGAAGCCTTCAGATCGCCTCCAAAATGCTTGGGAGAGGTTCTCCTACCCTCAATGAAGGGTAATACTGAGTTATGGCTACTTAGGGGATTAAACGAACCATTTAGAGGCAAAACAAGTTAGATCCACAATTTTAGGATCTAATTTATGTTCCTGCATGGTTAGAAAAACTGTGCGCTAACCGTGCAGTCACTACTACCTCAAAAAACACACCTCGCACGGTTAGGCTACTTGGTTAGACAAACCGTGCACTAAACGTGCGTTAGCCACTGCCTCCAGCACCGGCCTCTCACAGTTTGGCCGCACGGTTTTCACAAACTGTGTGCCTCCTGTGCGAAATCTATTTCCCTTTAGTTTCCCTTTAAAGTCCACCCAAAAGAACCCCAAGTCACCTTAACCTCTAAGAACACATCTAACACCGCATTTTCACAATGTAATGCACTGGAGAGGTCTGAGCCATTAAATTAGATACCTCTAAAAACATCCTCGTCCTCGAGAATCCAAAACCCATCTAAAGTGAAAATGAAACTGGGTCTGAACAACCACCCCTTGATATACCACTCAAAAGAGAGCAATCCACAAAAGCAATAAAGGGAGCCATCTCATAAAAATGAAATTTTCATAACCACATCAGTTACAATGATACATGAAAAGAGTTAAACATCAAACAACTCTAGGTACTGAGCATGTATTTGTGACTCACGTTCCCAGGAACTCTCCTCCAAGCCACCTTGTCACCATAAGACACGAACTAAAGGAATAGAATGCCCACACAACACATTATCCTTGCAGTCTTGGATCTCTAAATGTCACTCCTCAAAGGTTTCATCACCATCAACATATATCTCTCCCCAATCGATTATGTGAGTGTCATCATGAAGATAACGACAGAGCTGTGATAAATGGAAAACATCATGTATCTGACTCATCTAAGGGGGAAGTTATACTCGATACGCCACAACTCCAACATGAGATAACACCGTGAAAGGCCCAACAAACCGAGGATAAAGCTTACTTCCATGTCCAAAGCTTCACTACCCATGACAGGGAGTTACCTTCAGAAACACATGATTCCTAACATTAAACTCTAAGGGTCTCCTTCTTTGATCAGAATACACTTTCTGACGATCCTGCACTGTCTTCATCCACTCATGAATCACCTGAACCATCTTTGTTGTATTCTGCACCTGTTCTGGCCCGAGAATTGCTGACTCTCTAACACCAGTCCAACACAATGGAGAACAGTAGGGCCGACCATACAAGACTTAAAATGGAGCCATGACGATGGTGGAGTGAAAAATATTATTGTAAGCGAACTCCACCAAGGGTTAGTGCCTTATCCATGAGCCTCCAAAAACAATAAAAAATGAGCGTAACATGTCTTCAAGAGTCTGGCTGGTTCCCTCTATCTGACCATCTGTTTGAGGGTGAAAAGAAGTGCTACGTCATAGTTGAGAACCAAAAGCATGTTGGAGACCTCTCCATACCCTAGAGGTAAAACGAGGATCTTGATTAGAAATGATCGTCCTAGGAACTCCATAAAGTCTCACCAACTCTTCCAGATACTTCCTCGATAGAACATCAATTGAACTCGACTCTTTGATCACTATGAAGTGGGCCGAGTTTGTTAAACGATACACTACGACCCAAATAAAATCATTTCCTTCTAGAGCTCGAGGTAAACCAGTAACTAAGTCCATTAAGATGTACTCCCACTTACACTGAGGAATCACTAATGGTTGGAGAAGACCACCTGAAACACGGTGTTCGAACTTCACCTTCTGGAAGACTAAACATTGAGACACAAACTCTACAACCACACGCTTCAGCCCAGGCCACCAAAACTGACTCCTCAAGGATCGGTACATCTTTGTCATGCCAGGATGTACTGCTAAAGGTAAACTATGGAACTCTATGAGGACTGTATTATGCATCATCAAAGGAAATAAAGGCCTTCCATGATACAAAAATCGACATTGTTCATCCTCATACCAACCATCAGGGGACTCACCACAAACAAATCAGTCTCTCCAGACCTCCACATCATGATCCCCCAACTGGGACTATTCTACCTTCTTCATCAGGGATGACTATACCGTCATCTGAAAAGGACATCCTCTACCCCCAAATTCTCCCATATTAAGATATAATGCTGACAATTCTTCCATTAATCTCTAGGAATCACCTGATTCACACATGGCATCACTATGTGACTTTCGGCTTAGAAAATCAGCTAAAACATTCTCTTTTCCCGGTGTATACGATATTTCGAAGTCATATTCATGTAAGAACTCCATCCACCGACACTATCTTAAGTTGAAGTCGTGTTGGGAGAAACCATTCCTCAAACTCTTATGATCGGTGAAAACCACAAAGTGCTCAATGTTGATGTAATGTCTCCACAACTTCAGAGAAAACACCAGGGCTGCTAACTCAAGATCATGGGTGGAATAGTTGCATTCATGGGGACGCAACAGTTGAGACCCATAAGAAACAACTGACCTCTGCTTCATGAGAACACAACCTAACCCTAGATGTGAAGCATCAAATAAGACATCAAACTGAACTCCCTCGGCTGGAAGACAAAGCACTGGAGCACTTACTAACTTATCCTTTAGATAATCGAAGGCTGCCTGACATTGATCAGTCCATATGAAAGCATTATCTTTCATAGTCAAAGCTGTCAGAGGAGTTGCAAATCGTGATAATTTGGATACGAACCTCCTGTAGTAGCCTGAAAGACCAAGGAATCATCGCACCTATAAAAATGTCTTGGGGCTACCCAAGAAACAACTGCTTCTACCTTCGATGGACCCACAACAACTCCCTATTAGGACACAATATGCCCCATGAAATGGACTTATCGATCCCAAAAATCACACTTCGACAACTTCATGAACAACTGATGTCTACAAAGGACTCCCAAAACGGCATGTAGATGTTGTGAATGCACCTCCTCAGACGTGGAGTACACAAGGACTTCGTCGATGAAAACTACCATGAAATTGTCTAGGAACTCATGGAACAAAAAATTCATCAATCCCATGAATACATCTGCAGCATTCGTCATTCCAAACATCATTACAACGAACTCATAATTCCCACGACGACAACGAAAATCAGTCTTTGGGATATCCTCATCCTTCACACGCATTTGATGATTTCCCGACCGCAAGTCGATCTTTGAGAACCAACTTTCACCCTTCAGTTGATTGAATAAGTCATCAATCCATGGAAGAGGATAATGATTCCTTATTGTAACTTTGCTTAAGCGATGATAATCGACACACCACCACAAAATTCCATCGGCCTTCTTTACAAACAAAACCGGTGCACCACAAGGTGGCACACTTGGCCGAACAAAACCGCACTGAAATTGACCATCAAGCTATATACATAGCTGTCATAACTCAGAAGGGGCCATCCTATATGGAGACATAGAAATAGGAGATTCTCATGGCTGTAGCTCGATCACAAACTCGATCTCTCATCGAGGGGGTTAGGCTACAACCTCTTCTGGAAAAACATAAGGGTACTCCTCTATGATCCGAGGAAACACCAACTGCTGGACCTATGAAGAACTCAGCATCATATCGACCATCATTGATGATAATTATTGAACATGCATATGACCCATCCAATGATCTCACTCACCGACAAACACCACTTGCTCTCCATCCGCACCAAATAAAGTTACCTTTTCATGAATCAACCCATGATAGCCTACACCGAATACAACCAATCCATGCCGAGGATTACATCATATGGGTTTATTCGTGAACATAGGAAATCTCCCCAAGAGTTTTGTTTCCATAACACTAGCTCACAATCTCTACATACTTCAAACAAGTCATCTCAACCTCCAACTGGCGTAGTCAACACCAAGGGCACTGGAAGCCTCTCTACCTCACGTCTCAAAGCATGGACAAGGGTATGAGATATGAAGGAGTGTGTTGCTCCTTAATCAAACAAGGCATACACCAAGGTAGAAAACAAGAAAAGGGTACCTCAAACGACATCTGGATCGTCTGGTGTTGGCAACGCTAGAGCATGAAGCTGACCATGACCTCCTCCACGACCACTCTGACCCTGATGACAACCACCACCACAACCACGCTCTACTCTCTGAGGATGGGGAGAGGCATGGGGCTGCCCTCTTCCTGCCCCATCTACCCTATTCTGATCTAAAGCTGGTGCAACTGGCTTCTACTGCCTTGGCTGGAACCCCTCAACGGAGGAACCTGGAGTGTAGCGCCCGGTGCATGATGACCTCTCTAAAATGTCGGTCACTCCCGCTGCTGATGGCCACGACCACCAAAAGATAAACATGCTCCTGATCCCTTGGCATAGGCCTGAGAGTTACTGTCTCTGGAGAAATGAGATGTGAAGGGCTGTGACCTACCCCCGGCTGAACGAAAATCATCTACCCTGAAAACCGGGAACCCCAGACCACATCCTTTCTTTGTGAGGGATCATGACGATCCCCCTCTCGTGATGATCCAGTCTTGGTCAAAGTCCTCTCAACAACCTCTGACCTCACCAGAACCTCAAGATATGTCTTCGACATTAATGGGGTGACCTGACTCTTGATATCTGGATGCAAAGACACCTCTAAATGCCTCGCCCTGGCCTCCTCATCTGGTAACAGGTCAAAAGTATATCGTAAAAGGTTCCTGAAACGGATTCCAAACTCTCGAATAGTAAAGCTCCCCAGTTGAAGGGTAAGAAGCTTCTGGAGACTAGATGCCTTCACAGTCGAAGAAAGGAACTCGACTCTAAAATTTTCCTGGAACTCCTCCCATGAGATCGCTGACTCCTCACAATACCGGAGGAAAAAGAACCACCACTGCCTCGCTGCTCCATGCAACATCGTCACAACTAAAGACACCCAGTGCTCTTTCCAAGAATGTATCGAACTGAAGCCTATCTCGACCTCCTCCAACTAGTCTTCTGTGACTGCATCTGAAACGGAGCCCTCATACTTCTGAAAACTCTGGCGCTGAATCTCTCAGAGTGTCTTCCTCCATGTGTTGTTGTCATCAACCTCTACGTTGTGGCGATCTGCTGAAACAACCTACTGGACATTTTCTGTGCAAACCTGACGAGGACGTCGACCTGAAGCCATACCTATAAAATAACAACCATTAGAGCTCCTAAGCCTAGAATATGGAAGACTCAACATTAATTAATTTATTGTTTTCTTTCATTAATTTTAGGTTAATCTATCCCAAGCTCTACCCATTCAAACACAGGCACAAAGAAGAATGATGCATGATCCTTTCCTAGGTCTCTACCCTGCAACTAGTATCACCTTGTTTAGTAGCCATTGTAAACTTAAAGGTCCATACATCATATCATAAAGGGCCCTGAATGCCTATGTATCAGCCGGTCTGCAGTGTTTACCTCAGTTGCTAAAAATGAATGACATTCTTTCCCTACCAACCCATGTAACCTCACCTGTGCCTAACTCCAAACTCCATCCTATCCCTCAAACAGACCTCTGATACCACTATGTCACGACCCCCTCCCCACTAAGTGTACCCCTCCTAGGTTGGCAATGTGAGAAGGGAGATAATGACCCCTAGGTCCCACCTCCAGTAGGCCCCGGGTTGGCGACTAGCACTGAGGGTATAGTAACACACAAATGGGGGGCATTACCCTTTAAGAGAACACATGCAGAAGAGAGAGATAAGATAGAAACCAATCAACTCAACTAAAAACTGAAAATTTAAAAGAAACCCAAGTGAACAAATGGAATTTCATGCAATAGGACTACAAAAAAAGGGAAAAAAACTGCGAGTACCCAAAAGAAAGAAAAACAACTGCCACCACAAGCCTGAACAACGCATGCAACCAAAAGCTAGTAGTAACCAGCATGATCTCCAACCTACTCCAAGTGACCTGAAAAACAGTTTGTATATACAAAGGGTGAGTATAACAAAATACTCAATAGGATCCTCCCCGAATCCTCTCGTGCAAAGGTAATGAAAGCACGCTAAAGCATATTGAACAACAAGTGAAACTAACTCGTCACATAAAAACAGGTATACTAACTTCCCAACCTCACCATGGATACTCTCACCAAGTAACACATACAAGAATATAGAATATAATAAAGAATATCAAGGGTACCTTGCTACTACTTCCCCACTGGATTGCCGCTTTTCCCCAATGACATACGTCCTGTGCATCTCTATCCAAAGGCTTTCCCACATACACCTAGGCTAAGCTCCACAATCTGCAACTCGTGCGACACAAAGGCTTTCCCGCAGACACCTGGGTGAAGCACCACACCGTCCTCACAACCAAAGTAACCATGTAGTTTCAAGGATCCACCACAGCTTTCGTATCGAGTATCATTAGTCAGATATTATACCTCAAGCCATTACAACCCATACACCGAGTAAGGAAACTCAATCCATCATAGAATATACATGTTACACCTATAGTAGTCCATAGGATACTATATCCAAAAAATATGTGTGTGAATAAACACAAGCCATTACAGCCCTCTACACATATATATGGGGAAAACTAACCGTTGTGCTTAATGGAACATGTATCTACCAAGAGAATAGAGAGAGGACAAAGGGGGTATTCAGCCATTCATCCTCCCACCGGAATGTTGGAGAAAACACCCCCAGGGCTCAGAATCCCTGGGGTGTCAGTTTCCCTTACTGATAGGGTGGATTAGCATATAGAAACACAAAAAGTACAGAATATATTATAACTCACTACCACACTATGTGAATAACCTAGTCTTAGACACAACTGCAGCTAACGTCTCTCGGACTCTGGGCTGCCACTTCTAAGACTAGGTATCCTATAAGCACACAAACATTTAAAGAGATTTATTAGATTTCTTCATTACTTTTTTTATCAATTACACTGTATGTTAATTAATTATTTAGAAATTAATTTACCAAGAACCAATCCACATTAAATTTTATTAGCAACACACCCAAATCCAACTGCTCCTTCAACAGTTTTCAACCTCTTAATTATGTTTCAACGAACACCAACCCCATGGGTTAACACCATTTATTCAAACATTCATTACAAAATTACTTTTCCATATTCCGAGGAATTATAGAAAATCATTATATGATACTAAACAAAAGGGGATAAACATGGTGAGTAGATGTACTACCCGTCGAGGCTTTGCCGCCTATAGAAAGAGCGTAGACCCATCATCCCTTGAAAAGCTAGACACATAATGCATGTGGTATACCTCGCTCATCTTCGCCTCATTCAGAAAGTGGGTAAGCAAGACTAACTACCTTGAGCAGTGGGAAAAATTAAAGTAGAAAAGCAATCAAAGAATCAATAAGCATTCAATAATCACTTCCATCCCATTCCATCATTCCTGGTGTCCTTCCCGACACCCACATGTATAAACCGATGCATCTTGACACTCTAGGTGTCATCCACTGCCACAACCAAAAGTCTTATTATGCCTCCACATATCACAACACCCCTCCAGGATCACATCACAACACAAACAACAGGAAATCAAACATCACATCAATTGGGATATGGCCCTTTCAACAAAAAAGAGGGTAACTCAGAACCCTTCAAGGGATTATCAAATAATCAAATCTGTAAACCATCTTCAATTAACAGATTTATAATCCATTGGTTCCAAAATCGGCAACCTAACCAGTAAGCTATCACAAATGATTATACATGCTTACTATGCCAATTTTATTGACAGCAAATTACAATAGAAACCAGATTCGTTCACATGCCTCTTTATCTTTAGCCAAAAAAATATCAATTAGTCCATGTTTACATTCTTTACCAATTTCAACCAAGAACAACCGCTAATGAAGGAATGAATAGATATCACACTATCTAGAAAAACATGAGGCAATAACATACAATCAATACGATTTATTTATCCAGTTCAAAGTATTTTATTAGGTAAATTCCATTGTCATCCAGTGGGATTCAACATGCTAACAATACAGTTGCATGTAAAATAAAGAGAAGAAATGAATCCACTACATCAAGGTTTTCGATGAAAACCATGACCGTCAAAGAACGCTCAAGAAACCTTGGTCGATTCTCCAAAAACCTGCCTTAGATCTCTCCTCCTAGAAAGATCATGACCAAATCTCACCATAATTGGCATACACACACATACATCTAACCATAACGGGCGTAGATCTAAGAAAATGAGAGATGAGGAGAAGTAGATCCAAGCAGATCTGAGAAACCAAACAAGAACGATCACATACCTCAAGAAACTAGCTTCGATTCTTAAGAGAAGTCTTCAGATCACCTCCAAAAAGCTTGGGAGAGGTTCTCCTACCCTCAAGGAAGGGTAATACCGAGTTATGGCTACTTAGGGGATTAAACAAACCATTTAGAGGTAAAACAAGTTAGATCCACAATTTTAGGATCTAATTTAAGTGCCCACATGGTTTGCTCGCATGATTAGTCAAACCGTGCGCTATTCGTGCGGTCACTACTACCTCACCAAACACACCTCACACAGTTAGGCCACATGGTTAGACAAAACACGCGTTAATCATGGGTTAACCACGACCTCCAACACCAAACTCGCACGGTTTGGCCGCACGGTTTAGACAAACCGTGCACCTCCCGTGCAAAATCTATAGCCCTTTAGTTTCCCTTAAAAGTACACCCAAATGCACCCCAAGTCACCTTAACCTCCAAGAACACCTCTAACACCAAATTTTCACAATGTAATGGACTGGAGAGGTCCGAGCCATTACTGTAATTTTCATGTCTGCTTCCAAACAATTCCAATTTGATTTGGTCACAAATTTGAAATAAATATTTTTTTATGTAAATGGAATGAGTATTATTTTCTACCATCATGACCAAATAATTTATTTAAATATTCCTTTACAACCATTGTTTTTTATTTCCATGTAATATGACTTGCAAAATTTATTATTATTTTTTTCTTATAATAATAAATTTACGAAAATAAAAATCATATTTTCCTTATAAAATGATTAAAATGATATTAAAACAATCCATTGGATGATTACATGGTACTTTTTAATCAATATGATTTCAGAAATGATTTATGTTTTAAAATTTGTTTCAATGTGGAAATGAATTTATTCTTTAAAAAATGATTCAAGTTATCTTTTCAAATAATTTTACTTTTATAATTGAATCCATTGATGTTACTTATACATTACTTTTGATAATTTTTAATGATACCCATGTTATTATTTATTTTCATGGTTAATTTTCTTGTTGGAGAAATTTATTTGAAGACTATTTATTTTAATCAATTATGATTTGGTGAATTAAATAAATTTTTATTAATAAAAAATTATTAAAAATGGATATGAAGTTATGATTTGATAATTTTTTTTATAATACCATGTCACAGATAAGTTTGGTTTATTTTATGATAAGAGTGGAAATAATATTTCCCAAATTAACTTGTTAAAGCTATATATATCATGAGATAAAAATGGGAAACAATTTTATTGTCTAGATCCTCTAGATAAAACATGTGCTTCCTAATCCACTAGGGGAAAATATGAAGTCCCAAGACAAAAAATGAAATATTTGTTAAGTCCTAATCTACTATATTTATTATTATGGTAGTTCACCTCAAAAAATGATATGGTTTTTCTATTTTTATGAATGTTCCCCACTTTTTTATAAGATATTATATTTCACAAATCGGTTATGATTATTTCTCACTCTTATGGCCCACGTTTTTTGAAATAATAGATTTTTATTCCATGAATCAAGTTTATGAACTATGAAAGGTTATGTATAAACATTATAAGATATCATCATGGTAATATGATAATATTATTATAATATGATTTCATATTAACATAGATTTATATTTCCTATGAGTACCCATACCGATCATCCGAGCATGGCGTTTCATATGTTCAATTTCTAAGCTTGTGAAGAGTGGTTTTGGTATGGTATGCCTATGATGAGTATTATGTTTGATGATATTTGTCTGATATGTGGAATATCAATTTCAAAATAAGAATATCATGTACATAGTCTCTAAAGTCACTATACAATTATGTTTCTTGTTAATTATTTTTGTAAAGAAATAAATATTCATATAAAACAAGTAATGTATTTTTATTAATAGACAATTATTTTATAATCATAACCTCCATAATTCATTGTTTTGTGGAAATTATAATGGCCTTAGCCTTTCTCATATGTAAACCTACACACATTGGTAGATAATGTTAGTCCTATTGAGTTTCCCTATGTAGGATGCTCTTTTACAGATTAGATTAATTGATTCTTGTGATATTCATATGTAAACACAAATTCCCATAATGTGTTATATTGTTTGACATAGGTGGTAACCTATTACACAATTTTTTCCACAGTAATCATATCTCACAAAAATTTAAGGTGTTTTTATTGTTTCCCGTCATGATAATGGTATACCATGTTTATGAGTACGCGTCCCTTTTATTTTTATCTTCATGAAATTTAATTTAATGAAATATTAGTTTTAGTTATTATTATTTAATCTAAACATCCCATTTTAGTTTTACTACCATGACATGAAACCATAATTACCCATTTTTTAAAAGATAATGACAATAAATTAAAATTACCCTATAATCCCACTTAAATGACTTCAAACTATTTACTATATCAGCCACATTTTTTATGGTTATACTCTGTTATGAATTCCATTTTCACACAAATTTTAACAATATTGGATTTGGTCAAATATATATGACCATAAACTGTGTAGTTTATTTCATTATACATAAGAGTTAAAATATAAAATTGTAAAAGATTCTTCAAAAAATAAGACACCTCTAGTAATTTGATTTTAGTCACTTACCATTCCATGTTCTAGAACTATATATCCCTCAACTACAAACTCATGATATATATATGAATTAGTAGACCTAATTCATAGGCCCAGCCACATTTAATATTCCCATCCTCACAATTTATGAAGAATATAATCCTATAATTGATCTTTATCAGGATTTATTTTATCTCTATCAAAAATATATTTTTAACATTCATTACCCTTTTATTTATATGAATCATATCTCTAAAAGGTCTCATCTGGAAGTTTGTTTTGTGTGATTACAACTCTATGGTAAATATAACTATTCTTAGATCATCCATCTCAAACATAATTTTAATTATTTTATAACCATTTCATTGTATCAGTTCACATTTCCCCTTTATAGGTATTCTTTTTCCACCCCTTTTAATGAAGAATTATCATTTTTAAATAGAAATTACATAATCTATAGTTCTTTAAACACTATAGTATAGTAATCAATGTAACATGATCTTAAATTTTGTTCCTCCCCATATAAGATTTGTTTTATAGAATGCTGACTATTAAATATATATAGAGTAATCCGTGAATTTAATTATTTATAGATAATGTAACAGCCCAGAAATTAGAATAGTAATTTAAAACATTTATTTTACAATTTAAACCTGAAAAATAATAAATTTAATAAAAACATTTTTAAAATTAGTAAGTTGTAAAAAATAACAGAGTTTTGATGTAAATAATACGAAAAAAAACAAAATTGGAAAAAATAATACCTTGTCTTATTTTTTCAGTTTCTAAATTATTTTTTTAAAAAAATATGTATTACTATTATATTAAATAAAGTATATATATATATATATTTCCTTTCAATTATGTTAAATTTAATAAATTGTTTTTTTTCTTAAAGAAAAATGAAAATTATATTAATAAAATTATAAAGTAAAGAGTATTGAATTTAAATTTGAATTATTGTTATTATTACAAAAAAATTTATTGTTGACTAAAAATTTTAATTTATTTCTTAATTATAAAATAAAGTGAATGGATTTTATACATTTATAATATTTTTATATAAATTTTGATCTTAGAAAATAATATATATATATATATATACAAATATACATAAAATTATAATTATTGTTTTAAATTAGAATATTTTTATATACTTTATACAATATTATAAAGATATAATAATAATAAAAATAATAATATTATAATAAAATTTATAATAAAAAGAATGAAAACGGGTGTTTAAAGGTTCCACATATTGGTGTAGTCATCGGTTGTCATTTCATGGTTACCAACACTATCCCACTTAATAAAACAATGAAAATTATATCTTTTTCCCAACTAAATAATTTCACAATACCACCAAATTTTTCTATTGATTGTTGGTATCTTTGAACATGTGGATTATAATACTAAAAGAGAATCTATTATGAGAAAATCATTTGATATCACAAGATTATTATATTTATAATATCAATCCTATAACACTACTAGAATGTAATTCTCAAATCCCAAATACATAAACACTTCCCTAACTAAACAATAATGAGTGGAAGTAAATTGAACCTTCAATATTCTGTGATTTATACCTTGGATTTCTGATTTTTTTGCGATATTTCCCATATTCCCCACCCAAAATACATTTAACTAAGAATGGTTTCAATGGATGATAATTATTTCTCTCCATAAAAGTGTAGATGTTTCATTAAAATTTTATTGATATATTCCTTTCTTTTCTACAAATAAAACATTTTATTATTCTATTGAGGAAATCTATGTATGTCCCATTCATCATTTTTTACATGATAAAATTTGATATTTCATTCATCCATGGTATTCACCACCAATACTCATATAAAAATATATTCTTATCTTCTTTTTTAGTATAATATCTTATTAATGTGTAATTTGTTAATCATATACTGTGATAAATAATTTGGAAAAATCAAAAAATATTTTACCCTAGTCATTATCCAATATGGCTTCTCACAATAACTTCATTGTTCATCACATATTGTTTTTACCTGATTCTTACTAGTACCATTTATTGGATATGAAATATATATTCCAATAAAAAATAATCTTATTTGGAAAACAAAAAATTTGAAATAATTTTTATGATGTCTAAATAATGATACATTATTTTGATTATATGTAACTTTTAGTTTATCCTAGGATATACATGGTCATGTTCATTTAAATTACTTCATAATGGTTTATAAAAAATTTAATCAAAGAAATAATATCCCCTACGAGTTTTAAACTAGGTTCCTAGAAATGGAACACTCATCGTGGATTAGAATAGTAGTGTAGATATACTCAATGTTCTCTTTTCATGGTTACTACCCAATTAAGAATCCTTCCTAAAACCACTTATACATGTAGTGTTAAGAATGGAAAGAATTACCTGGAAAACTATATAATATCTACCATACCAAAATAATAAGATTATATCATATACATATTTTTATGCTTAATTATCATCATGGGGTTATGTTCTACAACATTTATTTTCATAAATATAGTTCCTGATAAATGTATTAATAATTATATATTTCAGATGCATGTCCTCCAACAATAGTATCTAGATTCGATGGTTACATTATTAAATTGGTAATAGAAAAAAGTGACAACATACCCAATGATATAATATCCTAGTACTCTTAGAAAAAAAGAAGTATACATGAATACTATATTACATTAGAAATATAAATAAACTAAATTAATGATATTCTTGTATCCTTGATATTATTCACAACATACTTCACTATACCTTAGGGAAAGAGAAAAAATAAAGGGTGATTTTATATGATTATAAAGGGTTTTATAATGTGGAATATGGAATGAATAAAGAACTCACAATCTATATGGAATGTTATATAACTGAAATAACCTTCTATTTAATAAATAAATTATTCATGAATAATAATATGGTAGGAATAAATGAATATCTAATAATTCCATATAAATAAACACGAGATTAAAACTTATACATGGGTGTCATAATAATTAATTTTTTTAATGATGTCATTAACTAATTCCATACTAATATAATTCATAATACCATACATCCAAAACATATCATAGAGGCCTTATATCATGAAATGAAAAAAATATAATGTTAGGGACTCATGAAAATTTTTCTTACATAAATGGGTATCAACTTTTCCAAACACCAAACATGTTTTGTCTAATAATTCCTACTTTTGTATCTACTGTATATGTAATTTTTGCCCATCATTCACAAAAAAATTCAAGTGAATTTATCATATGAATAAATAATACAACTTAATCAACATTCCCTAAAAATAAATACTTTTCTATATTGGATGAACTAGCACACACAATTTCAAATCACTCCCCATTAAAAAAACAATAAAATACCATGAAAAATATTGTGGATGGTATAATTATAGTATATCCTCATTAAATCATATGTTTCATTAATGGATAGTGACATAAATAAAAATTCATTAAAAATAGCATAGGAAAAATTCTTGTGGAAAATAAATATTTAACGTTTAAATAAGTTATTTAAAGAAATAGAATTATGGAAGAAAAGATAATATATTTAAGCATCCTTTTAAACATTTATTGGATGATTCAACCCATTGGTCAGTCAAGATGGTAAGAAATTATATTCATGTTGTGTAAATTACTCAAATTATTTCTCTTATATTTTTAATTAAAAGTAAAAGTCCTTAGTTTAGAAGAAGTTTAGTTTTAAATAATTTTATGAAAAGATATACATGAGTAGAAATTCCTTCAATAAATAATTAGATAATAGTTATAAATTTCTTCTGAAAAATTTTATTGAAAATAGGGACTTGTAAGAAATTATTACTCACTGAGTAGAAAGTTATAGTCAATTTTTATTAAAATAATTATTTTGATATACTGATACATAATGTGATAAAATTGAAATAAATTTTTTTAAGTGGATTATAAAAACAACCTAAAAAGAAATAAAACTCCAATATAAAAAATTTATCCATATATAAAATGTTTTGTATCAAAATTATTATAACAAAACAATTCATCCATATTTTGAAAAATTTTAAAATTTTAATATCATTTTTTACTTTCTATTAATTAAATAAATATTATATATATTTTATGGATTAATTTTAGGTATTTATTTGACCACATAAATCACCAAAGAAATCATCATGATAAAAAATAATTTTTATATGAAATAATAATTTATAATATAACATATCCACTTTTTACCCTTATATACAAATTTAGAGAAATTAAATTCAAGAAAGATACATTTGTATTGATTATTTCCTTAAAATAATATAAATGTCATAATCAATGAAAATTTTACAAAGTATACATATATTCATAAATTATATTTAATTTTTGTAAAACCACTGATATAATATAATATCAGTGAGTTTTGGGATAATTATAATCCCTTTTATATTTATTTTAACCAAAATTTCTTAATTTTATCCTTACTATGGTGACATATATTTATCATATATACTATTCTTACATACCAGAAAAGGGCCCTAGTTAAAAAATATGATGCTATTCATTCCAAATATGTTATCAATTTCACATGGTAATAGTTCAACAAGTGATAGAAATCAATTTTAATATATAAGTATACAATGCAATGACTTTTTTTAAAATAAATGTTTTTTGGTGTAAAAATTCACATATATCAAAAGAATTAATAATATTGATTTAATTAATTGTATTATTCTAAATAATGTGGTTGATATTTCACATAATTATCATATAAAAAAATAAAATAAAACTTTTAAATTAGTTTATGTGTTGATAATATTTGAAAAACATTTATTCTTCGGAATTCCCTAAATAAATTCATTTAAAAACAATGCCAAAGTTTCAAAAGAAGTTAATTTTGATTTTATGATTTCACAATTTATGTTTATTTTTTAAAATACATTTGATTATTTTGGAAAAGTATTTATAATTTTTTTAAAAAAATTAATAATAATAATTCTTTAAGAAAACATATTTTGATGAATGAAATGTCTTCATTAAAAAATTTAGTGGATATTTCCATATATTAGATTAATATATCTTTAATTCGTTTCTCCTATATATATTTACAAAAATTACTCTTATAAATACCAAAAAACTCAGTAAATTGGTAAAAAAATACTTTAAAAATTATATTTTTTAACTCAATTATGTTTTGTGTCACGTGTTTTATATGTTATCAAACATAGTATTTTTTAGACTATTTCTGTATAAAATTTTATTACTTAATTTTGATCAACATTTAACTTAAGTTAAAAGAAATTACACCCTTGTGATGCCACAACCATCTAGAGTATTTCATCCCATCCAAGTTATAAATTTTGGGGAGACTACCCTCAACCATTCTAAATAGATACTATGATGGTGATGGACTAACACTCCAAAGGCATGCATCATGTAAATGTTACACATCCCATAGAGAACATCTTTCTTGGTATAATAACTTAATTCATGATAGGAATTTTGTTAACAATGATCCTCAGTATACTAGCTGTATTCATATATTAATTCATGATATTCGAGTCTTAAAATACCCTTACCAACATTACCTTTTCAAAAGTGGAGTTATTACAGACAAAATGTTTCTCCACTATGAATATTGAAAGTTGATAATTTATCAAACTATTTCAATCCAACAATCCCAATTCCCCAAGCCTCATGAGATTACATCATTGATTTTGATACACTATATAATCCTTCACTCATAAAACAATATCAATAACTGTCATGTAATTTTATGAGATTCAATTTACCTCTTGTTATTCAAACTGAGAATGAATCATGTTTTTTGAATGTTTATTTTTTATATTATTAGCACAATTTAGTTAATTATAATTTAATAAAAGAGTATGTAAATTTATTAATTTTATTTATTTATAAAATTTTAATAGTGTCATTCATAAATTCAAGCCCCCCCCCAATTTTAAATTGTTATATTATTATTATTCCTAGGTGATGGACTATTTTAGAATAGTTAAATTGTTCCTTTATTAATCATTAATTTACTAAATACTATATATGTAAAATATTTATTCCTCCACTTATGTGAATAAAAAAGTCACTCATCTATGATGTTTTCCTTACTCAGCCTAGTACTTCACTACTTTGAATGACACTTGGGACCACAAGGTGATGGATATTACCAATTGTTCCCCCATGTAAATAATGGCATCATAAAAAGTGGAGATAAATGCATTGTATTTTTTGAACATCACATATTTTAATGTGATCTCTTGTTTGGATATATAAAGTAATTTCAATAAAATATTAGTTAACTTATGGTGTTGGAAATATGCTCATAACTAGAAATTTCATATATTTTGCACACCAAATAAAAGAGAAAATATATGAAATCCGAATATAGTTCATAATGTACATTAAATCCTACATTGATTATGCACAGAAAAACTATATAATAAAAACACATTTTATTATATTAACCTAATATCAAGATGGCATCAAGATAATTATGTTCTAACTTCTACCCCACACATATTTTTTAATCAAAAAGTTCTTCTTTTTGACAACTAATTTAATTTCGTGCATCACATTATTACTGGGATCATACTTAGGAAAAGAATCAAGTAGCTCAGTACATGGTTTTACATTAGAAATATTATCTGATAGGATTAGTTCTATGTCATAGCGGGGAATAGAATTCATACCATTATAATATATGAGTATTTTCTCTACTATTTCCATATCTTCATAAGATAACTACCCAACACCCCCACTAACATTGTATAACTTCTCTCTAGAGTCATATAAGGATCATAATATATTTCTAAATACTCCATATATTGTTATATAAACATTATTTTGATAGGGAACACTACAAGTGACATGTGATTTAAGTGTTTACTATGTTTCTTCAATTGTGAGGGTAGCCAGGGGATCATTAATAAAATTCACACCCCCCAAAATTATGGGGTTTGAGGTTATAAAACCATACCCTATTGTTCATATTACAATTGGAATTTAACATAAAAATATATTAATATGATTCAGATAACATAAGGTCACATTGAATACATTTTGTCTTTATTCTTGATCCTATAATTACATTAGTGAAAACATAATATGGTCTATATCTGAGGCCAATGAAGAGTATATTTTTCTTAATTTAGTATATAATCTCTATTATAATAATAACCTTGTAATACATATATGATCATCATCAATTATAATACCCTATGGATGGGTAATTCATGGATTTATATTACAAATGATCATACAATAGGGCATGTAACTCATGTGTTATGTTATATATGACCAAATAATTCCATATTTAGAAGATATTATAAATGAGAAATACATAGTGGTATGTGATCCCTCCTATTTTATGATGTTTATCAATAGTTTCGGGAAATATTTTTTAATATATCTTATTCTCGAACATTAATTCTTCATATATAATAACAGTGTTATAACCCCTATAGAAAGAAAATATTTTTTTATTATATAATCTTCAATACATTAATATGTGTAATACCTCATAGGTTGTAATATTTCATTTTCTACTCCCGTGATCTTCATCTAAAAAATACAATCATATAGAGTCTACTGATTAGAGTATATAGGTAAGTTGTTCATTGAATTATCTTGTTAATAGATTCAATTAAGTATCAATCAAGATTATATGGGTCTTATTATTATACATTTGTTTATGTGATGACCACATTAAACCTCTATATTTATCTTTGTATCTTATTTTAAAAAATTAATTATTTTTATTTGCTAATTTAAGAAGCTAAAATATTATAGCCATAAACTATTTTTCTTTCTTAATATTATGTTATTTGGATCTTATTTTCCCACGATGCATTGATCATTATGTTAAGATATTAACCTAGTTTCATGTATTATGAAACATTATCTTAGATATTAATTTAATATAGAGTGGAAGAAATGTATAACATTATATAGTTATCATGTCATGCATTTAGGTCCATTAAAAAATCGAGTATTGTTTTCTCTATATAATGTTACTATGACTATCATAGTATTTTTGGGAGTTGGATAGAAATTAAAATGTGACATAATGTAATTTATAGTGAATCATGAATCATATAGGCTTAAATAATTAATTTATCCCCAAAATATGAGTCACATATGAGACATAATATTGGTTGAACTCAACGTCATTACTATGGATGTTATGAGGAATGTTTCTGAATTCCTATACAACCACCTCATGTATAGTCATTCCCACCATGAATCATCATACAGTGGGATGAATTTCTTATGTATCCAAATTCAAATCATCATAGTGTTGACCCACAATATCCATCAACATTATGGAACTATTTTGAGGTTAAATGTAATGTCATGCGTGGAATAAAAAATAGAATCTAAATTTAAAATTTTAATTAAGTTTTCATAGATTAAAGAACATATTTATAAATTATAGTAGTTAGGATTCATAAAATATGTTTTTAAATGGAATTTAAAATTCATGTGATGTTTATATTTGTTTCTCATGTTAAAATAAGTGTTAACATCATTTTTAATCTATTATATATATCACATTCATAATTTTTTAGAATCTAAATAATTTTTATTCATTTATATATAGATTTTATAATTTCTAAGAGATAAATCCTACTATTATATATTAGGTACAACTCCAAAATGTTTAGTTATTCATAGAAATTTACATTAGTTTATAACACCATGAATCTAGTATCCCAAAGATAATGGTTAACTTATTAAATTGGTATAACATATGAGGGATCTCACCATATACTACGGATTTTTTAGTTGTCCTATTATACTAGATATATAAATAATATACATATTTTACTTGAAATATAAAATAACATATCATAAATCATTATAGAATATATTAAATCATTCATAATATCTCACTTCATGACATAAGGAAATGAAAACAAATAAATTTTGTCCATAGATTCTCGGTATGGGTTACATAAAGTGGAATCATTCATGAATAAATGAGGCATAATCAATATGGAATAATTAATAATTAAATCACATTCCATTCATCAAATAACAAGCATTAAATTAATTGACATGTCTAATATCAACATAAAATCCCATCGATAATGGAAGTTGAATTCTTAAGAAAAATAAAAATTACTAATATTCTTAGTGAATTCCACTCATCCAAGATATCATAAATCTTAAATTCAACACCACTCAACGAATACGTCATCCTTACTAAATGAGTATGTGTAAACCTGAAAACCTTCTAATATGGCATGCACATTCACTTTTCCTTTGATTAATATCAATAAATCAGTGGAATATCTATAAAATTGAACCACCAATCACATTCACATCCTATTAATTCCTTATATTACGTAATGATCAATACAATATATTCCCAAAATCCCATATAAGTCAAAAATTATTCAAATTGAATAAATGATAATGAAAATAAATATATCAACTGTAAATTAAATAACATATGTAATATGAATCATTCAATTAATATAATATATATAAATTTTATATAGCTGACTATTCATTAATATAGTATAAATGATAATGAATTCAATAAAGACATTAAAACTATGGCCATAATGGAGAAAGATAATCTCTAATGAATAATGGAGTTTGATAGAGAACATTATTAATATGATTTTAATGATATTAAAATAACTTATAATCCATTATTAGTAATACAAATCAACAAAATAATTAAAATATTATGTTTTATAGTAAAAAAAATCAATTATACAATAAAATATAAACAATAAATTTTAATAAAACATCCATTTATCATCATGTAGGAACTAATTTAAAAATAAATTTTCAAAATTATTTTCATTAGATTACCAAAATAATATCATTATTTTTTGATATAATTTAAAAAATCCAAAAATATTTCAAAAAATTACTTTATTTGAAAATAATAATGGAATATGGAAAATTAATCTCTACTAAAACAAGTTTTTATGATTATTGCCAGAGGTTTCTAGGTGTTTTATATTACAGAAATAATTACATTCATATGTTTGATTAAAATATATCATCCGACAAAAAGATTCATTTTAAAAATATTTAAATAAATTAAAACACGGGTACAAAGAATCATAACAAATTTTTTGATAATTATAAATTTATTCATTAATGAATTTTCAAGAAAATATAGATATTTAATAAAATGAGTCGAAAGGAAATCATTGATAATAGATTTTTAAAAGAATGTTTTGAACATGTATCTTACCTATTAATTAATGATGAATATAGAGATAAAATAGAAAATAATCCAATGAATCCCAAAAAACCAATTATATGATAAGACATAGTGTATAATAGATAAAGGTATTATAATTTTAAAAAATGAACTCTGAACATAATCTATCCCGAAATAGAGTTAGATTTTAATTAAGATTCATACTTCTTGGTTTAATACCTCATAAATTATTTTAACATTAAATATAAAAATTTAAAAATTTATATTTTATAATAAAACCATATACATACTTGTAATTTCATATATAATCCTATTTTCAGAATAAAACAATTATTCATTAGTAATTCATTGATACAATCACTGTTGTTGCGGGATAATTATTTCATTTATCATGTATGTTTTGGCATGAAATATTTGTTCCCTGCAATGTGATCACGGATAAGTTTCTCTATAATGTAAATTATCTAATAAATATCATATGTATTTATTTTTATCACCTGTATGACCACCTATATTGTGGGTGATGAAAATAGAGTCACAAAACTACATGGAGGAGGTAGGACAAACATGGGAATGTGCGATGTTTTTATTTATCATTGGATGGTAATGAAATAAATAAAAAAATATCATTTAATAAGGATTTTTATATCATATATGTCATATTATATTGTTTGGATGTTTGATTATTAATAACCATAGTAATAATTGATATAAAATGAAATAAATCATTATTATGAATGGGTAGTTTGAATATATGCACATATTATGATTTAATTTTACATTGTATATATAATTCAAATAATAATGTTTATACACTAAAAATAAGAATATTTAAATATATAATGGGTAATTATGTTATTATATAATTTTTTTTGGTTATATTAGAATTATTTAAAATAAAAAATAAAAAATTAATCCCTCAGTTAAATATAACACCACTTTTCATAAAACCACAATTTTTTATAGAAAATGAGACCTTTTCCAAAAGCAAGGCTCCTTTATTGAAAAATAAAATTCATCTTACACATGTCTAAAAATGTATGATTTCTCATGACCCCTTTCAAGAGAAGAGATAAGATCATCATAATCCTAATAAAACAATGGAAATTCAACTCCATTGATTCCCTTTTTTTTTAGTCCATCAACAACTGAATTGGAATCCATGTAAATGTGAGTGATGATATGATTCAAAGAAAATAGTGTATCCAATCATTTTCTACAAATATTATTGATCTTCCAAGCAAAGTTAGAGATAGCCATCTTGATGGCTGAGAAAAAAATAGTAGAATCACTCTCAAATAAGAAATTATTTTATCCATGATCCTTGGATTGCTCCACTAAAACAATGATACCCATCATTTTTTCCTCGAGTGAAGATGAAAGAACACAAGAACAATGAAATTATCCAAGAACATCACATTTATGATTCCTAAAAATAGCACCATATCCATAAGGTCTCGTATTAACTTTAGATGATCCATTAGAATTGAATTTTATCAATCTGAAAAATGGATCCTTCCATTATACATCAAAGCTTCCATACAGAGGTCGTATTTTCCCCTTGACACCAATCCAGTTCAAAATGGAAAAGTTACTAACCGAGATGAAGAAATAATGCTTCTTCGATGTTCATGTATCATGGACAGTAGCAATAATGGAGGAAATAGAACCACTGACAATGAATGAATAGCTGTCCATAATTTCCTTATTTTGAGAAGACCAAATTATATGAATAATATCAACAGAATCCACCCTAAAAATATCCAACAATTGTGTAGAAAGAATAATTGAGTGCCAGCCTTGAAGGAAATCTTAGATATAAGACACACAAGGAATTGAGATTACAAAGAAATAAAAAATATCCTTCCACATGGATGAAGCATTAACGCAGTAAATAAACCAATTTTCATTATCTTCCCTGTGCTGATGTAAAAACACACATGAAGAAAAAAGAAAAATACCACATTCATGAAGGAAGAAATCATGAGGAATCTTCCTGTGAGCCTGTATCTAGGCCAAAAAAACCTGAGAAGTCCTTATAAATTTCATATGCAACTCACTCATCCACTTAAAATCTATGTTGCAGGATAATGAATGTCAGTAAAATTTATGATAAGATAAAAAAAATTGACAGTGGGTTTCCAAGCCTAGAAATTATCTCTATTAGAAAAACAGCAGCATCATACAATATAGATAGTATAACATGGGAGATTCTCCATAAAACCTAGTTGATCATTAATTGTTGAATCTATGTCCACATTAAGGCCATCACTTATAAAATCCTCCATAAGGGGACAACCAGTCCAGTTCTCTATCCAATAGGATAAAGATGATTACTTTGAAACAATCCACCTAGCACGAGCATCAATAGAAGAGAAAGATGATCTAAAAGCAGGCTAAACAGATGAATCCATTTGATTAATAGCACCATTTCTGAGTCTATCCCTGAATTTATTTCTAAGGAAGTAATGAAAATCATAATTACTAGTGAAAAACCCCCAAATAAATGATGTCTTCATTAAAGCATTGAACAACACACAATTTTTGATAACTAGATCCCTACATCACAAGGTTTACAGTAATTATTCCAGGAAGTTGTGGATAATTTTATCTCATGAATGTTCCCACTCCAAATAAAATATTTTATAGAAACATTAATTCTATTGATGAGAGGGGCCGACAACATATAGACCATGAATTAATAAAAAACATATAAATAATCACAACCATGACCAAGAATACATGACCCGCCAAGGATATAGAGTTTCCCTTACATGTTTCAAGATGCTAAATTATTTTACTATTAATATTTGAAAAATAACCTACGTTTGGGCTACACAAAAACATTGTAATTCAAAAATATGTAAATGAAGGTGTTCCCTCATGAATTCCCAATTCGATAACAATTTACATCTTCCTAGAAGTGGAGATATTGATAACAAAGTAGATGAATGATTTTTTCCAACTGAATTCTTTTCCTGTAACATTTTGATAATGTAAAAGGTCCTGTTTGATGTTCTTAATATTTCTCTTATCACCTTGAGTGAAGAGAATGATATCATCAACATATAAAAAATGACTAGGAACAACCAAACCTTTACCAACACTAATAGACTTTAGTTTCCCATTTATAACCATAAAAGAAAGTGATTTTCTAAGATAATACTCCATAATAGAAAAAATGATAGAAGAAAGAGGACCCCTTACCTAACACCACTAGAAAAAGAAAAAAAATCCCTATGGAGAACCATTAATAAGAACATAGATCCATGATTACTCAAAAATGATTTTGACCTAATTAATGTAATCATCGTAAAATCCAGTCAAATAAAGAACCATAAAAATAAAATTCTAGTTTATAATATCAAAACCTTTTCCAAAATCAATATTGGGAGAAATATTACCAATTCTTGTTGAGTTCTGAAGAAGATTAACACTTTTTAAATAATTAATGGGGAAATCCTGAATATGAATTCATTTTATAAAGGAAAACTAATTATGAGAAACAATATTACTAGCAATAGAAGATAAGCTCGTGGAAATGATTTTAAAAATAATTTTGATATTTGTATTAACCCTGGAAACTGGAATGAATTGGTGAATCTCATTAGAATGTTCCACCTTTGGGATGAGAGCAAGGAACAGAGGATTTAGCCCATAAGAAAGGTATCCAAGTTTAAAAAACTGAGTAACCAACTTGAAAACATCGACGTGAATGCTATCCTAGTATGTTTAGAAGAAAAAATTATAGAATCCATTAGGACCAAGAGTCCTATTGTGCATTAGACTAATGGATACTTCATTGAATTCTAAATCCGAGGGAATATATGTAATCCTTAAATTATCCTGTTGGGTAACATGAATCAAAATAATAATCTCCCCTGGAGCAGCACAAGGTAGTTTACCATTGAATAGATCCTTAATGTAAGTGAAAAAATGCTCATAAAGATCATTCCTTTCGTCAAAAAAAATATTCCCATTTATAATTAAAGAAAGAGGCCTCAAAACCATCCTAATTCTCTATGTGTAGTTAAAAAATTTCAATTTTCTATCATTATGTCACGACCCCCTCCCCACAAAGTGTACCCCTCCTGGGCCGGCAATGTGAAAAGGGAGATAATGACCCCCGAGTCCCGCCTCCAATAGGCCCCGGGTTGGCGACTAGCACCAAGGGTATAATAACATACAAATGGGAGGCATTACCCTCTAAGAGAACACATGCAGAAGAGAGAGATAGAATAGACTCCAACCAACTCCAACTCATAACTGAAATATAAAATAAACCCAAGTACATATATTAAATGTCATGAAAAAGAACTACAACTGAAAGGGAAAACTAAAAGTACCCAAAAGAAAGAAAAACGGCAGCGACCACGAGCCCGAACAGCTCCTCCTCCAACCACAAGCTAGTAGTAACCCACTTGATCTCCAACTTGCTCCAAGTGACCTGAAAAATAGTTTATATGTACATAGGGTGAGTATAACAGTATACTCAGTAGGATCCTCCCCAAGACTCTCGTGCAAAGGTAATGAAAGCATGCTAAAGCACAGTGAACAACAAGTTAAACTAACTCATCACCTAAACAGGTATACTTTGTTCCCAACCTCACCATGGCTACTCTCACCAAGTAATGCATACAAGAAAATAGCATATAGTAAAGAATATCAAGGGTACCCCGCTACTACTTCCCCACTGGTTTTCTGCTTTTCCCCAACGACATACGTCCTGTGCATCTCTGTCCAATGGCTTGCCCGCAGACACCTGGGCTAAGCTCCACAATCTGCACCTCGTGCACCACATAGGCTTGCCCACAAACACCTAGGCGAAGCACCACACCGTCCTCACAACCAAAGGTAACCAGGTTGTTTCCGGGAGCCACCACAGCTCGCATAACGTGTATCATACGTCGGGTATAATACCTCAAGCCATTACAGCCCATACTCCGAGTAAGGATCCTCAAGCCATCATAGCCTAAACACGTTACACCTATAGTAGTCCATAGGATACTATATCTAGAATATATGCGTGTGAATAACCACAAGCCATTACAGCCCTCTACACACATATATGGGGTAACAAACCGTTGTGCCTCATGGCACAAGTATCTACCAAGAGATGAGAGCGGGGCCAAAGGGGGTAGTCAGCCATTCGACCTCCCATCAGAATGTTGGGGAAAACACCCCCCCAGGGCTCAAAATCCCCGGGGTGTCAATTGCCCTTACCGATAGGGTGGAGTAGCGTATAGAAACACAAAAAGTACAGAATATATATGTAACTCACATCCACACCATGGGCATTACCTAGTCTTAGATACAACTACAGCTAACGTCTCTCAGACTCCAGGCTGCTACTTCTAAGACTATGTATCCTATAAGCACACAAACATTTGAAGAGATTTATTAGATTACTCCGTTCTCATTTTATCAGTTCCACAGTACATTAATTAATTCATTATACATTAATTAAGAATGAACAATTCCACATTAAACTGAATTGGAATCACATTCAAAAACAACTGCTCCTTTTTAAGATTCACATCACATTTAGATTCCAGCATCTCCATCCCAGTGGATTTTCACCATTTAATCATTCATTCATTACAGAAATACTTTTCCACATTCCCAGGAATTCTAGAAAAACATCCTATGCTTCTAAACACAAAGGAGGCTCAACACGGTGAGTAGATATACTACCCGTTGAGTCTTTGCCGCCTATAGAAAGAGCATATACCCATTCTCCCTCGAGAGGCTAAACACGGAAAGCACGTGGTATACCCCGCGCGTCTTCGCCTCCTTCGGAAGAAGGGTAGCAAGACCAGCTGCCTTGAGTAGTGGAGAAAAGAAAAGTAGATTAATATTCAAGAAAACCACAAGCAACCAGCAACCACATCCATCCCATTCCATCACCCCTGGTGTCCTCCCCGACACCCACATGCATAAACTGATGCATCTCGCCACTCTAGGCTTCATCTGCTACCATAACCACAAGGCCTCCATGCCTCCACATATCACAACATCCATCCAGCCTCACATCACAGCACAAGTAGCAGGAAAACAAACATCACATCATGGGATCTTGACCCTTTAACAAACAAGAGGGTAACTCAGAACCCTTTTATAAATTCCCACATAATCAGATATCTAATCCATATTGAATTGGAAGATTTGTTATTCGTAGGTTCCAATTACGGATACCTAATCAGCAAGCTATCTCAATTAAATAACCATGCTTACTTCCCTAATTTGATTATCCTCAAATTAGAACAACTTCAAAAACGGCAATAACAAGATTAATTTATATCCCTGTTTATGTTTAGCCAATTAATTAACAATTAATTCTGGCTTTACGTTCATTATCAATTTCAATCATGAATGAACAACAAATCAAAGAAAACATAGATATCACTATATCTAGGAAAACATGAGGCAAACCATTATCATGGTATAAAGCAACAATATGCGATCAACTAATTCTTTTAATTTGGTTCAAGTATTTAATTAAGTCAATTTCATTATGATCCAAAGGGATAAATCATGCAAATTCTACGATTTCACATATACAATTAAAGAAGCCATGAATCCCCTACCTCAAACAGTTCCTCACGTTCTTTATCCACACAACAGGTCATGATCCTCCCCTCATGACAACTGCATCCACCGGAGGATTCTGCGGTACGACAGTACAAACCAACCCCAAGAAAACCCATTAGAATCTTGGAAATTTCATGGTATAATTATGGAAAAGAGGATAGGAGAAGGTGAACCCCAAAAGAACGATGATACAACATACCTTATATCGAAGATTGATCGACACGGCTCAGTTGCATCCAAAACAGAGCAGAACCAATCCTAGGATTAAAGATTGATTGTGCAACTCCTACGGAAAGGATTGAAAGGTTCTAGTGCCTCCTAGTCGAGAACAAAGGGAAAGAACAAGGAAGAATGATATCTCGTCCCTTTTTATGATTTAATGGGGAGGCAGTTTAAGATCCGGTTAATTCTCCATTAAAAACGGATAGCATTAACCCACGCGGTTTGACCAAGTAAAACATTCCAATCCTTAGGAATAATTAATATAGGATTTATGGCATTTTAAACGGCCTTAAGAGCCCTTAAAATAAGGATTTAAATATATTTTACGTCAAAGGAATCGACAAAAGGGGAAAAACTGTAGGAGTCTGGAAACACTGTTCACCCACTATTACTGTACATGAAACCGATCTGTGAAACTGATCTGTGAAACCGATCTGTGAAACCGATCTGTGAAACTGATCTGTCACACCGATCTGTGAAACCGACCTGTCAGACTGATCTGTGAAACCGATCTGTCGCACTGATCTATGAAACCGATCTGTCACACCGATCTGTGAAACCGATCTGTCACACAGATCTGTGAAATTGATCTGTCACACCGATCTGTGAAACCGATCTGTCAGACCGATCTATGAAACCAATCTGTCAGACCGATCTGTGAAACCGATCTGTCACACCGATCTGTGAAACCGATCTGTCAGACCTATCGGTGAGACCGATCTGTCAGACCGATCGGTTTGACCGATCTGTTACTGTTCATATAACTGGAAACACTGTTCACAGAATAGGAAAATTGGCAAAGTGTTGGGGATAAGTCCCCTTGACCTCCCGAAACACATCCAACACCAAAATTCCACAATGTAATGGACCTGAGAGGTCCAGGCCATTACATTAGATACCTCTCAAAACATTCTCATCCTCGAGAATTAAAAACCAACCCAGAAGAAAAGAGGGGTCCGAACAACCACCCCATAAGATACCTCCCAGGGGAAAACCACCATGAGTTGTTCAAAAGCTGGAACAAAACTACGACATCCGGGAACTAACAATCAATACCCAAACAATTCATTCCTAACATCACATCAAAGGTTCATAAATAAAACATGAAAGGTCTAACCAGAGAGGAAACATCAATACATGAAAGGAGTTAAACATTGAACAACTATGGGTACTGAGCACGTATCTGTGACTCACACTCCCAGGTACTCTCCTCCATGCCACCGTGTCGCCACAAGACACGAACTAAGGGGATTGAACGCCCACGCAACACCTTCTCCTTGTGGTCTTGGATCTCCACAGGTCGCTCCTCGAAGGTTGCATCATCATCAATATCGATCTCACCCCAATCGATAACATGAGATTCATCATGAAGATAACGACGGAGCTGCGATACATGGAAAACATCATGTATTTGAGTCATCTGAGGGGGAAGTGATACTCGATATGCCACAGCTCCAACATGAGCTAACACCTCGAAAGGCCCAATAAACCGGGGAGAAAGCTTACTTCCACGACCAAACCTTCGCTTCCCATGACGGGGAGTCACCTTTAGAAACACATGATCCCCAACATTAAACTCTAACGGTCTCCTTATTTTATCAGCATATGATTTCTGATGATCCTGTGCTATCGTCATCCTCTCACGAATCACCTGGACCATCTCTGTTGTATTCTGCACTAGTTCTGGTCTGAGAATTGCGGACTCTCCGACCCCAGTCCAGCACAACGGAGAACGGAAAGGCCGGCCATACAGGGCTTCAAATGGCACCATGCCGATGGTAGAGTGAAAACTATTATTGTAAGCGAACTCTACCAAGGGTAAGTGATTTTTCCATGAACCTACAAAATCAAGAACACAAGAGCGCAACATGTCTTCAAGAGTCTAGATGGTTCGCTATGTCTGACTATCCGTTTGAGGATTAAAAGTAGTGCTAAGGCACGGTTGAGAGCCAAAAGCATGTTGGAGACCTCTCCACACCCTAGAGGTAAAACGAAGATCTCGATCAGAAATGATCGTCCTATGTACTCCGTGAAGCCTCACCACCTCCTCCAGATATTGCCTCGACAAAACCTCCACTGAGCTCGACTCCTTGATTGCTATGAAGTGGGCCGATTTAGTTAAATGATCCACTACCACCCATATAGAATCATGTCCTCCCGGATCTTGAGGTAAACCTGTAACAAAGTCCATTGAGATGTCATCCCACATCCACTGAGGAATCTCTATGTGTTGGAGAAGACCACCAGGAACACGGTGTTCGACCTTCACCTTCTGGCAGACTAAACATCGAGACACACATTCTGCAACTGTACGCTTCAGCCCAGGCCACCAAAACTAACTCCTCAGGGATCAGTACATCTTCTTCACACCAGGATGTACCGCCAAGGGTGAACTATGGAACTCTCGGAGAACCGTCTCGCGCATCGCCAAGGGAACAAAAAGCCTTCCATGATACAACACTCGGTGTTGTTCATCCTCCGACCAACCATCAGGGGCCTCCCCACAAACAACTCTGTATCTCCAAACTTCCACCTCTAGATCACCCAACTGAGACTTTTCCACCTTCTGCATCAGAGATGACTACACCGTCCTCTGGAAAAGACAACCTCTACCCCCAACTTATCCCATATCAAGATGTAAAGCTGCTAGCTCTTCCATCACTCTCCAGGAATCACCAGATTCACGCAAAACATCATTACGTGACTTTTGGCTTAGTGCATCAGCAACAACGTTCCCTTTTCCAGGTTTATACGATATTTCAAAGTCATATTCCTGCACGAACTCCATCCACCGATGCTGCCTCAAGTTCAAGTCACGTTGGGAGAAAACATTCCTCAAACTCTTATGATCGGTGAAAACCACAAAGTGCTCACTAATGAGGTAATGTTTCCACAACTTCAGAGAAAACACCATGGCTGCCAACTCAAGATCATGGGTGGCGTAGTTTCATTCATGGGGACGCAACTACCGAGACCCATAAGAAACAACTGACCTCTGCTGCATGAGAACACAGCCTAGCCCCAAATGTGAAGCATCACAGAAAACATCAAACTGGACTCCCTATGCTTCAAGACAAAGGACTGGAGCACTTACCAACTTCTCCTTTAGATATTCGAAAGCTGCCTGACACTGATCAGTCCATATGAATGCTTGATCCTTCATGGTCAAAGCTGTCAGAGGAGTCGCAACTCGAGAGAAATTGGATACAAACCTCCTATAATATCCTGCGAGACCAAGGAAGCTTCGCACCTCTGACACAGTCTTAGGGGCTACCTAAAACACTATTGCTTCTATCTTCTAAGGATCCACAGCTACTCCCTGTTGGGACACAACATTCCTTAAGAAACGAACTTCTCGAGCCCAGAACTCACACTTGGACAACTTCCCAAACAACTGATGTTGGCGAAGAACTCCCAAAATGGCTCGTAGATGCTCTGCATGCTCTTATTCAGATGTGGAGTACACAAGGATGTCATCGATGAAAACCACAACAAACTTGTCCAGGAATTCATGGAACACAGCATTCATCAACCCCATGAAAACAGCTGGAGCATTAGTCACACCGAATGGCATTACAACAAACTCATAATTCCTATGACGACAACGGAAAGCAGTCTTCGGGATATCCTCATCATTTACACGCATCTGATGATATCCTGACCGCAAGTCGATCATTGAGAACCAACTTTCACCCTTCAGTTGATCGAATAGGTCATCTGTCCGTGGAAGAGGATAGCGATTCTTTATTGTCACTTTGTTTAATCGATGATAATCGACGCACAACCGCAAACTGTCGTCGGCCTTCTTCACGAACAAGTCTGGTGCACCCCACGGTGACACACTTGGCCGAACAAAACCACACAGCAATAGACCATAGAGCTGTATACGTAGCTCTCGTAACTCAGAAGGGGCCATCCTATACAGAGACATAGAGATAGGAGACGCTCCCGGATGTAGCTCGATCCCAAACTCGATCTCTCGTCGAGGGGGTAAGGATACAACCTCTTCTTGAAAGACGTCAGGGTACTCCTCTACGAACCTTGGAAACTACAACTGTTGAACCTCTGAAGAACTCAACATCATCCCAGCCATCATGGATGATAAAGATGAAACTCGTCTATGACTCATCCGAGGATCTCTCTCACCAACAAACACAACTTCCTCTCCATCTTCATCAATGAAAACGACCTTCTTCATGTAGCAATCCACAATAGCCTGCACCGAATACAACCAATCCATGCTGAGGATGAAATCATATGGTTGTATTCGTAAACATAGGAAATCTCCCCAAGAGCGGTGCTACCCCAACACTAGATCACAGTCTCTACATAATTCAAACAAGCTAGATCGACCTCCAACTGGCGTAGTCAATGCCAAGGGCACTAAAATGCTCTCTACCTCATGTCCCAAAGTGTGGAAAAGGGTAGGGGATATAAAGGAGTGTGTCACTCCTAAATCAAACAAGGCATACACCAAGGTAGAAACAAGGAAAGGGTACCTCGGACGACGTCTGGCTCACCTGGAGCTGGAAACGCTAGAGCATGAAGCTGACCACGACCACCTCCACGGCCTCTCTGACCCTGATGATGTCCACCACCATGGATTCGCTCTGCTCTCTGAGGACGGGGAGTGTCATGGGGCTATCCTCTGCCTGCTCCATCTACCCTCTGGTGATCTAATGTTGGTGCCACCTGCTGCTGTTTCCTCGGCTGGAACTGCCTCAACGGGGGAACCTGGACTGGAGCGCCTGGTGCACGATGACTGCTATGAAAAGTCGGGCACTCCCGCTGCTGATGAACATAACCACAAAAAGAAAAACAAGCATCTGATCCCTTGGAAAAGGCCTGAGATTTGTTGCCTCCAGAGAAACGAGATAGGAAGGGCTGGGACCTACCCCCAGGTGAACGGAAACTCTTCTGTCCTGAAAACAGGGAACCCCAGACAACAGCTCTACTTCATGAGGAATCATGACGATTCCTCTCTCGTGATGATTCGGTCCTGGTCAAAGTCCTCTCAACAACCTCTGCCCTCGCCAGAACCTCGAGATATGTCTTCATCATAAATGGGGTGACCTGGCGCTGGATCTCTGGATGCAAAGCCTCCTCGAAATGCCTCACCCTGGACTCATCATCTGGTAACAGGTCTGAAGCATATCGTAGAAGGTTCTTGAAACGGATTCCAGACTCTCGAACACTGGAGCTCCCCTGTCGAAGGGTGAGTAGCTCCTGGCGACTGGACACCTTCGCAGTCGCTGAAAGAAACTCGACTCTAAACTTGTATCGAAACTCCTCCCATGAGATTGCTCACTCCTCACGATCACCGAGGAACAAGAACCACCACTACCTCGCTGCTCCACGCAGCATCGTCACAACCAAGGACACCTAGTGTTCCTTCCGAGCACGAATCGAACTGAAGCCTATCTCGACCTCCTCCAACCAGTCTTCTGTGACTGCATCTGAAATGGAGCCCTCGTACTTCTGTAGACTCTGGCGTTGAAACTCTAGGAGTGTCTTCCTCCAAGTGTCATCTTCGTCAACCTCTACTCGGCAGTGATCTGCTGGAATAGCCTGCTGGGCATCTTCTGCGCAAACCTGACGAGGACGCCGACCTAGAGACATACTTGTAAAATAACAACCGTTAGAGCTCCTAAGCCTGGAATATGGAAGACTCAACATTAATTAATTAATTTTTTTGTTTTATTAATTTCTGGTTACCTATCCCAAGGTCTACCCATTCAAACACAGTCGCAAATAATAATGTTGCATGATCCTTTCCTAGGTCTCTACCCTGCAACAGTATCACTTTGTTAAGTAGCCATCGTAAACTTAAAGGTCCGTGCAACAGATCATATGGGGCCCTGAACGCCTATGTCTATGCCGGTCTCCAGTGTTTACCCCACTTTCTAAACATGAATGACACCGTTTCCCTACTATCCCATGCATCCTTACCTGTGACTAACTCCAAACTCCATCCTATCCCTCAACCAGACCTCTGATACCACTCTGTCACGACCCCCTCCCCACAAAGTGTACCCTTCCTGGGCCGGCAATGTGAAAAGGGAGATAATGACCCCCGAGTCCCGCATCCAGTAGGCCCCGGGTTGGCGACTAGCACTGAAGTTATAATAACATACAAATGGGAGGCATTACCCTCTAAGAGAACACATGCAGAAGAGAGAGATAGAATAGACTCCAACCAACTCCAACTCATAACTGAAATATAAAAGAAACCCAAGTGCATATATGAAATGTCATGAAAAAGTACTACAACTGAAAGGGAAAACTAAAAGTAACCAAAAGAATGAAAAACGACAGCGACCACGAGCCTGAACAACTCCTCCTCCAACCACAAGCTAGTAGTAAGCCGCTTGATCTCCAACTTGCTCCAAGTGACCTGAAAAACAGTTTATATGTACATTGGGTGAGTATAACAATATACTCAGTAGGATCCTCCCCAAGCCTCTCGTGCAAAGGTAAATAAAGCATGCTAAAGACCAGTGAACAACAAGTGAAACTAACTCATCTCCTAAACAGGTATACTATGTTCCCAACCTCACCATGGCTACTCTCACCATGTAACACATACAAGAAAATAGCATATAGTAAAGAATATCAAGGGTAACCCGCTACTACTTCCCCACTGGTTTTCCGCTTTTCCCCAACGACATACGTCCTGTGCATCTCTCTCCAAAGGCTTTCCCGCAGACACCTGGGCTAAGCTCCACAATCTGCACCTCGTGCACCACATAGGCTTACCCGCAGACACCTGGTTGAAGCACCACACCGTCCTCACAACGTACGGTAACCAGGTAGTTTCCGGGAGCCACCACATCTCGCATAACGTGTATCATACGTCGGGTATAATACCTCAAGCCATTACAGCCCATACTCTGAGTAAGGATCCTCAAGCCATCATAGCCTATACACATTACACCTATAGTAGTCCATAGGATACTATATCCAGAATATATGTGTGTGAATAACCACAAGCCATTACAGCCCTCTACACACATATATGGGGTAAAAAACCGATGTGCCTCATGGCACAAGTATCTACCAAGAGAAGAGAGCGGGGCCACAGGGGGTAGTCAGCCATTCGACCTCCCATCAGAATGTTGGGGAAAAAACCCCCCAGGGCACAAAATCCCCGGGGTGTCAGTTTCCCTTACCGACAGGGTGGAGTAGCGTATAGAAACACAAAAAGTACAGAATATATATGTAACTCACATCCACACTATGGGCATTACCTAGTTTTAGATACAACTGCAGCTAACGTCTCTCAGACTCCAGGCTGCTACTTCTTAGACTAGGTATCCTATAAGCACACAAACATTTAAATAGATTTATTAGATTACTCAGTTCTCATTTTATCACTTCCACTGTACATTAATTAATTCTTTAAACATTAATTAAGAATGAACAATTCCACATTAAACTGAATTGGCATCACATTCAAAAACAACTGCTCCTTTTTATGATTCACATCACCTTTAAATTCCAGCATCTCCATCCCCGTGGATTTTCACCATTTAATCAAACATTCATTATAGAATTACTTTTCCACATTCCCAGGCATTCTAGAAAAACATCTTATACTTCTAAACACAAAGGAGGCTCAACACGGTGAGTAGATATACTAACCGTCGAGTCTTTGCCACGTATAGAAAGAGAATATACCCATTCTCCCTCGAGAGGCTAAACACGGAAAGCACGTGGCATACCCCGCGCATCTTCGCCTCCTTCGGAAGAAGGGTAGCAAGACCAGCTTCCTTGAGCAGTGGGGAAAAGCAAAGTAGATTAACATTCAAGAAAATCTCAAGAAACCAGCAACCACATCCATCCCATTCCATCACCCCTGGTGTCCTCCCCGACACCCACATGCATAATCTGATGCATCTCGCCACTCTAGGGTTCATCTGCTGCCATAAACACAAGGCCTCCATGCCTCCACATATCACAACATCCATCCAGGGTCACATCACAGCACAAGCAGCAGGAAAACAAACATCACATCATGGGCTCTTGACCCTTTAACAAACAAGAGGGTAACTTAGAACCCTTTTAGAAATTCCCACATAATCTATTCTCTAATCCATATTGAATTGGCAGATTTTTATTCGTAGGTTCCAATCACGGATACCTAATCAGCAAGCTATCCCAATTAAATAACCATGCTTACTTCCCTAATTTGATTATCCTCAGATTAGAACAACTACAACAACGACAATAACCAAATTAATTTACAAGCCTCTTTATCTTTAGAAAATTAATTAACAATTAATTCTGGCTTACGTTCATTATCAATTTCTATCATGAATGAACAACAAATCAATGAAAACATAGATATCACTATATCTAGGAAAACATGAGGAAAACTGTTATCACGGTATAAAGCAACAATATGCAATCAACCAATTATTTTAATCCGGTTCAAGTATTTAATTAGGTCAATTTCATTGTGATCCAAAGGGATAAATCATTCTAATTCTACGATTGCACATATAAAATTAGAGAAGCCATGAATCCCCTACCTCAAACAGTTCCTCACGTTCATTATCCACACAACAGGCCACGATCCTCCCCTCGTGACAACTGCATCCACCGGAGGATGCTGCGGTATGACAGTACCAACCAACCCCAAGAAAACCCATTAGAATCTTGGAAATTACAAGGTATAATTATGGAAAAGAGGATAGGAGAAGATGAACCCCAAAAGAACGATGATACAACATACCTTATATCGAAGATTGATCGACATGGCTCAGTTGCATCCAAAACAGAGCAGAACCAATCCTAGGAGTAAAGATTTATTGTGAAACTCCTACGGAAAGGATTGAAAGGTTCTAGTGCCTCCATGTCGAGAACAAAGGGAATGAACAAGGAAGAATGATATCTCGTCCCTTTTTCAGATTTAATGGGGCGACGGTTTAAGATCCGGTTAATTCTCCATTAAAAACGGATCGCATTAACCCACGCGGTTTGACCAAGTAAAACATTCCAGCCTTAGGAATAATTAATATAGGATTTATGGCATTTTAAACGGCCTTAAGAGCCCTTAAAATAATGCTTTAAATGTATTTTACGTCAAAGGAAACGTCAAAAGGGGAAATACTGTAGGAGTCGGGAAACACTGTTCACCCACTGTTACTGTACATGAAACCGATCTGTGAAACCGATCTGTGAAACCGATCTCTGAAACGGATCTGTGAAACCGATATGTGAAACTGATCTGTGAAACTGATCTGTCACACCGATCTGTGAAACCGATCTGTCAGACCGATCTGTGAAACCGATCTGTCGCACCGATCTGTGAAACGGATCTGTCGCACCGATCTGTGAAACCGACCTGTCACACCGATCTGTGAAACCGACCTGTCACACCGATCTGTGAAACCGATCTGTCACACCGATCTGTGACACCGATCTGTCACACCGATTTGTGAAACCGATTTGTCACACCGATCTGTGAAACCGATCTGTCACACCGATCTGTGAAACCGATCTGTCACACCGATCTGTGAAACCGATCTGTCAGACCGATTGGTGTGACCGATCTGTCAGACCGATCGGTGAGACCGATCTGTTACTGTTCATAAAACTGGAAACACTGTTCACAGAACTGGAAAATTTGAAAAGTGTTGGGGATAAGTCCCCTTGACCTCCCAGAACACCTCCAACACCAAAATTCCACAAAGTAATAGACTGAAGAGGTCCGGGCCATTACACATTATCTCTTAGAAAATTCACAAAATAAATTACTCATTGCAAAGAAACCTTGAGATTCAATAGGATATTAATATTGGAACCAAGATGAGTCTCCCCCAAAATGTTACAGGAGAATTCATTAGAATATCTCTACTCTTACATTTGTTGAATAGATTCCTCATGTGAAAAAATTCTTGAATCAAGAGAACTGAAATGAAATTTACCCCATAACGTTATATCTCTTTTATGGATTTTGAACTTGATTACACAAGACAAGTTATTCTCTCTACCATTCCATGAATTCTAGGAGTGTTCCTCATTTTTCCTACATTTAGGATGACTGGCCCATGATTTGTTAAAGAGATAATTCAATGAGGTCTTGGGGTTCTTTCCCTCAAGATCAACCAAAATGGGGTGATGATAAAAATTATTTCTAGATATAGTCATACAAGAAATGGTTCCCCAAGAATCCATAAAAGATTTACTAACAAAATCCCTATTAATTCTGCTTGTAATAACACTATCCAAAACATTCATATACAAAGTGTACATAGACCCGCCAAGGATAACATCAATCAACCTATTATCATCAATGCATGATTTTAAGTCTCTTTTTGATATGGAGTTAGTCATGTCTTCAATTTTTTTATCAGATCAAATGATAGTATTGAAGTCTCAAAAATGGTCCATGAACCAGAGATGAAATATTTAAGAGTTCCAATGTCCATCCATAAGTTTCTTAGATCTTGATATCAATTATGGGAATAATTAAAAGAGAATAAATGTTGATAACCAATAAAATTGAAGGATCAAGTGACCTGATGTTCACAATTTGTAAGAATGAAAATATCAGTTAAGGAGAAATGAGCGAGAAAACATTTTCTCATACCCTCTGATTGACCAGAGTTATAATCCACAAGACGAAGGCACATATTTTCAAAATATGAAATATTAGAAGAAAAAAACTTTTTAGGCTCAGAAAAACCAATAAAAAAAGGCATTTGTTTTTTGTATAAGGAGCCTAATGGACCTTATAGTTTCATGATTTGACAGTTATAATAAATTCCAGAATAGAAGATTCATTTAAATCTAAGACCTGGATTATGTCTACCTTTTTTTGACCCATATAGTTTTCTTATTTCATGAAAAAGGAGGCCTTACAATTGTTGACTTAGTACTTGATACCCCTTGTAAGAGATCTTTAATATCTGAGGTATTGATGGTTCCTTTTCCAGTTTGATTCAAGGGACTAACAACAAGGGTATCAACTAGACCCCTGGATGAAGTAGGAGCCCCCATATCCTATAAATCAAAATCATCCCTACATGAATCTGGATCCTTGGTCAAAGAATATTTTACTTCATCAATATCAACAGATGAAACGTGAGCCTTGATCATCACTTCATGCATTGAGGGAACTTTATTGGATGAAGTAGGAACACCAATCCCCACTTCTTATAAAACCGATCCTACATTTAATGAAGCAAATTGTACATTAACAGTATCAATAGTTGAAACATGATCCATGATCGCCACTTCCTGCATTATAGAAACACTATTGGATGAAGAAGGAACACCAATCCCCACTTCTTGTAATGCAGATCCTGTATTTAATGAAGGAGACTCAGTTGAAATATCCTGAAATGTAGTGATACCCCTAGATGAAACCCCTACAACCTGAGTTGGAGAAGTGATGGGTATAATGGAAATCAAAATTGAATCTACATGATTGGATTATTTTCAGCTAGGATATGTTGTATTCTTTCCTTTATTGAAACCATGAGTTCATAAAAATTATCCTCCAGGTCCTGTCTCAATAAATTTCCATCCAACTCATTTTCCAAGGATTCATGACATATCAGATTTGGAGTACTAGGAAGATCCAAAATATTACAATGTTCGACATCATCAATGATATCTAACCAGGATTTCCTAATAGGAACTATAACTTTGTATGGTCCAGATTTATCCTTTGAAGGTCCCTCTATTTCCAAAAATCATTTCTTATTCTTTTAATACCGATTAACCACTATACAATCCCTGTCCTTAAGTAACTCATTAACTTTCTTTTGAAGCATTTGAAAATTATAAATAGAGTTTGCAACAATCTTGAAGACATAAAAAAAGGGGAACATGTTCATAATCCAACTTTAACATCATTATTAATACCATCAGAAATAAATGTGACACTATCCGTCCTTTTGAATTCCAAATTAACATCAATAAGAATTATTTCAAAATATCCTTGACACCCCTTCAATGTTTTCTGATCCATTATAATAGGAGTTCCACTGCATGAAGAAAGATCAGTAAGGATCACAGGATTACAATACATCCAAATCACACCATAGAGTTTAATCCAAATCTGAGAATTGGTTTTCATAATTTATTAGGTAATCAAATTAATATCCCATTAAAATAGTCTCAATGTTCATGGTTTATGATTTAGTTTACCAATGTCCAAAAATTTGTTAAAACCATCCCCCGATTAAATAATTATGTGAAAGATTTTCCTCCCAATAAGAACTAATTTCCAATTACTAATTCCCTAGAAATGGGAGATCTTAATTTTAAATTCAATGTAAGACTAGGGTTCATCACTATTATAACAATTAGAGAGGCCAATAATTGAAAACATACAAAGATCAATAAATTGTTTTAAAGCATCCGGATCAACAAAAAAATAGAATCCCCCATATTCAAGTATACTAATATTAGAAGATCAAGACATACCTCATTTTCTCCTATTAGTGGAGCCAGAAATAGCTTCGACAAAAGAAACCCCCTTCTTTATTAGAGTAGGGGAATCTATGGGTTCCAATGAAGAACCATTACCCTTGACTGAGGGATGGTCATCCTTGAAAGAAAACTCCCATTCAGTATTGAACGAATCCATGATGAAAAAAATGTAAATACCCAATATCGAGTAGAAATTCAATTTCTAGTTTGAGATAAAAGTTACTCCACTCTCTCCATCATCAAATTTTCAAAAGTACAATGGGTATTCAGGCCCAAGGGGATACAAGGTATTATAAAACAACCATTATTTTATACGTAATGCCTCTATGAGATATTAGTATGATCAAACAAATTATAGTAGGCTATAAGTATGGATTTTAGTTAAGGATCTTGGGAGATATTCTCTAATATAAGAGTAAAATTTTGTGTAAAAAACAGATGAGAGGTCTTGTCCTTTCAATTGTGATGGAGAAGACCAACATTAAAATTTTAAATGTATTTAAATATAATAATTTATCAATAACAAAAAATGGATCCAAAATGATTCATCATAAAATATGAGATTATATAGGGTTAAAATATGATAAGAAAAAAATATTTAGACATGTTTTAAGTCCATTTTATCCCTTATCATTTTTTTTCTGCCCATTTAACTAGTTTTACCTCTAATAGGGGTAACTAGGGTTTATCATAATATTATTATTCATTATGTCAAAAAAAGTAGAATAATTTTAATAATTAATTGTAGCTATTAAAATCTTATCCCATTAAAACATTATTTTCTATGAGTGGAAGAAATTAATTTAGAAACAAACCCATCAAACCTAATGACATTATTCATTCTAAATAAATTACTATTAATTAAAAAATATTTTCTAGAATCATAATGTATAATTACTATTACTGAAGAATTAATTGTCTTATTTTTTATTATACAAAATATATTTTGAATTAAAAATAAATACAAATATTCACCTCGTAAATAATTAATTAAAAAAATGATCTAATTTTTTATATTTGAATCAAAACATTAATTATATTTCCAAAATGATATGTATGTATTTATCATAGATGAATTATATTTTTATTTTAATTATATTACCTAATTAACATTAAATAGTTTTCATATACATTAAATTTATTCTTATATAGTTATTAATTTTTAAACCTAATCGATTTGAAAATATTTATTTTTCATATTTCACCTAAATATTAAAATTTCCTAAAAAATATAAAAATTAGTTTAAAATAATTTGGGATTATTGAATAAAAATAATGTATTCCTTAAAATTATTTTTATTTAATTTGGTAACATTAGTTTTAAAATCATTATTGAATAAAAATATCATCATTGTATTATTCTCTCCAAATAAATACAGGATTTCTATAATTTAATACTGGGTATTACATTCCTTCCTCATAAAATTTAATCATTGAAATTTCATGACTGTTTCCATGGGAATATATTTGGGTAGTTATTAATAATATATTCATTTGGTTATGATATTTAGGTTTATATTTAATAATCTATCCAATTAACCTTCATTAATTGATTCATTTGATACTGTAATACTTGTTCAATAATATTATGAATCTTAGAAGTCTCTTCACAGCAAGACAACTGTTGTTACAATTATATTTCTGTAAGGGGAATAAAATTCAATTGGTATGTCTTATACATATATAATAAATATATAGGGAATGCATAATGAACATCATATTGGTTTATTCGCACTACCGAATGATATTTTCCCACTCTAATTCTATCCAAAATTTTAATATAATGAATGAACCTATGACATAGTTTCCATATCCATCAAAAACCATATAAATCTTTTCTATGAAGTTACCGTAATGATTATTTTTTAAGAATTAAATTCAAATTATTCCTTCGGACATCCTTTACTTTTTCACAATCATGACATGAATCTAAATAGTTACTCCATTCATCATTGTCCCCTATACAAGTTGTGGTCATTAAATCCCCCTATCTCCAAATTTATCCAAATAGGGTAGTGTAATACAGATCTTGATGTACAATTCATAATATGGTGTAATTTTAATGCTTGAATGTATTCTATTATTAGATATCAATTAATTCAAAGAGAAATAATTATTGTTAATTCCATGAATGTTAAGGGATAAAGAACTCAATATAAAATTAATATTTGAATAGTCCTTTCATGATGTCTATTTAATTGAGGATGATAATTAGTTCTCCCATGTGGAATAATAAAGAGGTGCTCCTAAATTCATTTCCATTATTTCAATGTAAATCGTGGGTTATAATAAAATACTCCTGAATGAGGTACACCATGAATTTTCACAACATCATTAATATAGAGCTTCATTTGGCACCTAAGAGGTATATATTCCCTGATAGTGAGAAAATGTGTGTACACAGTATGGTGATCAGTGATAACCAATATAAAATCACTCTTTCCCATAGTCTTCATCAATCCCATCACAATATATTGTGTTATGTATTTTTATTTCTATATATGAATAGTTATAGGTTTCAGGAATCATTTATAATATTTTCTCCAACAATATACCTATTGAAAACCCTAGATTATTGAATCATAGAATTCATTTTCATATTAAATATAATTCTAAAAATATTTTCATTAAAGTAAAAAAAAAATTGTTGTTACTATGGTGCATATTGAAATTTATTCTTTGGGATTCTTCTAATAACTATCTTTTTAAATCACTAATGGATGGGAGAGACAAACTCTTTCATAAATTTAATGCACCATATTAAAAAATAATCTTCCTAGTTATTATCATTAATAGAAATAAATTTTTTATGTATACTATTATTACCAATATGAGAATATTTTATATTTTCTAATAAAATTAGGTTAGAAGTAATTTTGAAAAGGAGTTTTGTTTCCCATTCCCTAATAATTCAGATATATAACATTATAATGTACTAGAAAGCACAATCATTTTCAATTACAATATTAGTAATAATTACATGATCATTAATAACCATCACATAAAACACCTTATTTTCCTTCCCATGGTGGTAGTGTATTGGTTATTTACAATCCTTGATGTATTCAACCCATAATATTTTCCTCATATTGATCCCGTTCTATAAGAAAATGTATTTTAATCTTTTTTTATTCATATATATTTCTCATCCTTCGATATAAGGGTAATGACTTGGTATATAAAATGAAAAGATTAAAATGTATTACTATATATCATGGGACAATTAATATTTACATTAATCATTAAATACTCTATTTCATAGTAAATAAATCTATCATTTAATATAGGGTCTCATCCATATCCCTTATTTGTTGCATCAATATATTTCCCAAATTTATCAAATCTTGATGGTAAATATAATATAGTTACATTAACCAATATACTTTTTATTTCATAAAAAAATTTAATATATACTTATATAAAAGTGAATATAACACCTGTATTTGTTAACTTTGTTAATTTGTTAGCTAATTCCAAAACTGTTTGAAAAAATCATCGATATAAACCTACTAATGTAAGGAAAATACATACCATGGATATATTGTTTTTTTACTCATTTTGTCAATGTCTTTACCTTATAAGGATAAAATTATATCCCATCCTCCAAGAGAATATGGTCAATAAAATAATCATCATGTATCCATAATTTTTGATAAATATTTTTTTATATGACGCCAATTCAGAAAAATACTTATGAATGACCTTGAAATTAATCTTATCATCATCATTTATTTTAGTGTATATCAAGATATCATAAATAAATAGAATAATGAAATTATTTAGATAATCCTAGAATACCCTAATCATAATAATAATATAAACAAAGGTTTTATTATTCAATATAATTGGAATTACTATAAATTCTTAACTTTCATACCTCATTCAAAATGTCATCATTTGAATATAATATTTCATAACATAATTTTTATGCCATTAAAATTAAAGATAAATATTTCAAAACTATATATATCCTTGAAGTTTTTAAAATAAGTCATAAATTAATGGATTTTTATTCATGTTATTTATTATAATGGAATTAATTTTCCATTATCTCATACAAAGATTCATAGACCCATATTTACTTTTAACAAAAACTGTAAGAGATCCCCATGGAAAAGAATTAGGACATACAAAACCTTTATAAAAAATATCTATTAGTTTAACCAGTTACAATAATTCATCCATAACTATATTGTGAGAGTCATTGATATTGGGATTCCATTATGGGTTAGATTACATGAAAACACAACTACATTCTCAAGTGGATGTCTAGGTAGTTCTTCTCGAGACACATAAATACATTTTTATATAATATAAACATTCGCTAATCTAGGTATATTGTTCTATTTAAAATATAACCATATCTCTTATTCCCTATGAATTTCATTATGGAGAGATAATGGTGGGGGATATAGACATGATTTAGATGATATATTCTACCTATGACGATAAGGGATCCACATATTCATATTGAATAATAATATGATTTTTTTCATTAACAATTTGTTGCATCATAATTTGAAAACTAATTAATAAATTGAAATATATCAATCTTAATCATATGAATAATAATCATGTTTTCAAATATATTTTATTTTTATGTCGTAAAATAAACTACTACAAACAACTATGTTTCAATAAAATTTCCACTAGGATTCCCAATTTACCACTCCCAAAAGAAGGTGGAAGTGAAGTTTCAAATTTTATTAGCTGAAATAGATGATAGGAAAGATCATGAAAATAAATAATATAATAAAAATAGATAAATTTGAGGTTACTGTCAATTTAATAACCAAAACATACATGGGAACATCAACATCTATTGTAACTTCATATGTGTATACATTTTGACTTTGTCTCTTCTGTAGGTTGTTCCTTGATAGTTGTGATAGTTTCCTGAATAATTACATACATATTTATAAATAAATCACTTGTTAATAATGGTTTCATTATTTTCTTTTAAATCATGACCATTGTGAATCCTTTACAAAAAAATATTACTTTTTCCGTGCATTCTCATGGAAATATAAATTATTTATTATTTATAATTATTGAATATTATTTATCAAACATAATAGTTCATATTAATATTGATTTTTTTTGAAAAAAAACAACAAATATAATGAAGGAATGAATGTTATAGAAATCGAGGAACAAATGTTAAAAAATGAGAGGTATTCTATGTCAAATACATATTAAAGGAACATTAGTTTCAAGAAGACATAATGCCTAGGAATAGATATTATAGAATTTGAGGAATAAACTATGATATATCCAGATAGAATAGCTTCTAAATTCCAAAATAGAATAGATTCTGAATCCTCAATATTATCCATGTAATTACTTCCCCAAGACATTCGAGAAGATTTAGAAGTTCCCCCATTTAGTAGTGTTTATTGAAAACATCAAAAAACACAAATAAGTGTTGAGTATAGTATCAAAAATATCTAAAGATGAAATGATATTATCTATACCAGCACCATTACATTCAACCATATCTTCCTCCGACCATCCATCATCTGAGTTTTCATGCGCAACACATGATATGTAATGAAAAAGGGAGAGATTAGAACCCCCATTTTAGACAAAGCAGCATCACCTATGACCAAAAATATCCCTATATGAGTGGACCTCCTTGTGAAAATGTTTTGACTATTAAAAAACCTATGAACCATCTAGTTCATTTTTTTTGTTGGGATTACCTTTGAGCCTAAATAACAATGTATTCATCTTCAACTATCTTCTTCTTCCAATCTAATTAGAAACTCTATCATGATTGGTCTTTCCATTTCATCCTTTGAGTGAATATACATACATGACGTGCTACCTAATATGTCAACCCATATATTTTCTAGAAGGAGAACTCTGGGTGCATAAATTGCAGGCATTCTTGGGCCTCTTATTTTTATATCTTCTCATTTGTATGGTCATGTTTTTGGGAAAATAAAATCGAACTCTATATAAATATTTGATATAAAGAGATGAGTCAGAGATAACTCCCCATAACAAAGATATACCTGGAGTGTTTAATGGTAGCACCATTAAATTTGTTATTTGGTTTTGAATAGATCAAATAGTTTATTAGTCTCTGGTCATCTCCTTATTTCTAAAAATATCAATTTAAAAAAACATATAATGAAAAAACTAAGTAATAAAATATTGATAGTATAAAATGATGAAAAATTTAAACAGGGTTAATAGTACATATACAAGATTATTTAACAAAGAGTTATATGTTACAACAATATAGAAAAATAAAATGGTAATTGATGACTAAATAATGAAATATTTATAGAAGAATGAAGATGAATTTTTTTTATAAAGGATAACATGATGATTATTTGTGTAGATTGTAGAAGGAAGAAAACAATTAAATTGATAGGAAGAACAATCATTTTTTAACTTATCAAGTAATGAACCGAAATAATAACAATATAGTTTAGAATACATAATCTAGTTTTCAAAAACATATATCACATGTGATATATTGTACACGTACAAGAAACTAATAACTAATACAAAATAAAATGATATACTACTCATCTAATGAATAAATAAGATAGTCACCATGCTCGTCTACAATTCTTCCCTTGTATATAGACCTTCACAATAGATTTTATCAGGCACTTCCTTCAAACATCAAGGAACATATTATATTTTAATATTAAAATGAAAATTTGGTAAATAAATATATAAATCAAAATTTGAAGATCATAATTAAACATATGAATATGGATATAGATTAATATATAAGATTGAATATACAAATTTTATAAAATAATGTTTTTGAAAATAAATATGGGGCTTATTCAACTCATGGAATCATTGAATTCATATATAGTTGAAAATATAATTCTATAAATGAACAGAATAATGTATTTAACATTGAAAAAAAATCAAAAAAGCAGTATGAGAAGAGGTGTAAGTGATTGAATGATTTTTTGTTAGGGGATTAAACCATTTTATGTTTTTCTATAAATGTTTCTATACATAAATAAATTTATAATATTAAAAAAATATTTGAATAGATTAAATTTATATAAAATATGGAAACATAATTTTTCTCACTATCCATACTCAAAAGGTTTAACAGATGCCATGTTCATCAGAAAAATACTACATACCACAAGTGACATTTCATTGAAGGTGAAAAAATTATTCCCTCTACTTACCAAGGATATTCAAAAAGGATCAAACTACTTATGTTACATTATCAAAAGACATAACCATGCCCCGAACTATCTGAAAAGAATTAAAAAAAATATTTAAATATAAGTATATATATTAATGCATATAGAAATTTCAGAATATTAAATATGAATTTTAACATAAAATAAAAAATAGTAACCAAAATAAAAATAATATAACATTAGGATTGTTAACATAACAATGATCTTGGCATAAGGTTGTGTTAAAAAGTGATTGTTATCATGAAGATGTGTTGGAAAAAATGAGTAATGTATAATTTTATTCTTTAACACAATAGAAAAGAAAATGATTATACAGAGATATCCAAAGTGATACTTATAAAATTTTTAGTGAATTAATGAATAGTCAACAATACAGAAAAAACACACAACAAGGAGTATATTATGCTAAACTAATCTCGTAGAGGAAAACAACATCCACCACAGCATTTTCACCCCAAGATTCACATATAAGGGGACCTCAAGCCATGAACATATAGGATTAAAACATCCTTCATGTGAAAACTTGTGAAACTGTAAATTCACATAGAAGTTGTAAAGATATGTATTAAAATTTATACAAGGAAGCAATGAAAAAATAATGATATAATTTTAATTGAAATATAAAAACAAACTATGAATAAAAAAATGTAACAAGTAGAACCAGGGTCTTAGATCCACCATGCTCCTCCTCTTTTTCATATTCATCAAGGTCATAGAGATATATATAGGGATATTTGAAACATATTTCTAGTGAATTAATGAAAAGAAAAATATATAGAACAATAACATGAAATAATGGGTAAAGCTTCATAAACTAATCTATTATTGGGAACAAATTCATCAAATAATTGAAAATGTTAGACCAGTTTAAGATCTTACTCTTATTAAAATCCAAAAATTTAAATAACTTATGACATTTCTCCTATTAATAACTTTGGACTTTGTAAAACTCTACTCATGAAGGACAATTCGAACATCTTGTCGCAAAATTAAAAGAAATGTTGTATGTTTGAGTAGGTAAATCAGTAATCGTTCCATTTATTGGGTTACTAATCTAAGAATGTTTAAAAAGGAACATCAATTTGTCGTGTTTTGTTTCCATTAAAATGACAAAAAATAGTAGTGCATCCATTTTTCTATTTGTTTACAAATGTATGTGGATGTATGGTGCAATAAAAATCGCCAGCATTTAGCAAGGACATAATACCACAAAAATGTTATATTTGAAATATTTAAATGAATATGAAAACATAAAAGTCTCATATACTTGAACAACTGGTAATTATAAGGCAAAAATATATGGTCCCAGGATTCCCTCATAAAAACAATGTTCTATAGGTCACTAAATCAAAGAAAACTGGGTTTTTTTTAATTTTCATGTGTTTTACATTCTTGATAATCTATAAATTAGACTATCTAATGCAATTCACAAGGTGAAACATACATCATATTTTTTTTAATCTAGATAAAAAAAATCTTTAGGATATGAAAGGATGTTCAAATTATAGAATTTACTGAGGAAAACCTACACATCTCTATCGTCGGCCTAATATTTTCATATATGGGGAAATTGAGTCATGAACATATACTGTTGAAACATACATCATGTGAAACCTTACAAAACTGTTAATTCAAATAGAATAGGTAAAGGGATATCTAATAATTTATACAGAGGAAATTATTACATGACAATGTCAAATTTTAGATTTCAATGTAAAAAAAGAAAATTAGAATTGATCAAAACAAAATGTAACCAGAAAAACTGAGTTCTGAGATCTTCCATGCTACTCCTATACAACATGTTCATCATTGTCTCATATGTCTCTTCCAATTTTAGATTCCTTATAAATTGATTTATTTTTCACAACTTCGCACATTTTCCCATAAATTTTTGATAGCTTAAATATCCTAACTGAGTTCTAATAGGCTCGTTATTCCTATAAGATGGTGGATATAATTCTATGAATGAAAAAAAATTCATCCACCATGTTTTCACATAGATTTCAAATCTGTAAATACATTACCTAGATGTTGGAAATCAGAGGATGGAAATATAGAAAAAACATACCTTTCATGACACTCAGATGTAGTGGTGGAATTCTATAATAGCCCTAGTAAAAATATAAATGAAGTATCATTGGAAAAACAATATAATGACATGGTTTAATATTTAAAAAAAAATTAATATTCAACCAAAATTAATAAATCTTGGTGAGAAGGAATTTTTTTTTCAAAAATTGAGATGAACACACCATTTTCTTACCTCTAAATCTGTAGGGTCTCTGAAGAATCATAGTCGTATAAAAATGGTGGAAGACTGTACATTGTTGATCCCTATTTAATAATTTGTGAATAAAGATATATTATATTTAAGTATGTAAATTTAGTATGAATATAATGAAATGTGAAACATTGAAATATAGAAAAATATAAATGGTATTTTATCAATAAAATATTACCGTATTTGGGATCCATCTGTAATATGTTGAATCAGAAGTAAGGAACAATATCGACCAATTAGGGAGAAATGAATAGTAAAAGGAAGATTGATTATTTCGACGATATTAGGAGAATATAAATTTTTAACAGATCTAGATCTATAATCTCTCTAAAGAATTTATTGATGTTGGTAATGGGGTTCATGAAGAGGTTGGTGGGCGTCCTCGACGACGATTGATATTATAACAAAACATGATGGGCTTGTAGCATGAGAACTAAAGGAGAAGGTGAGGGAACTCACAAGATGAGATAACGGAGTAGATGAGTACATATTCTAGACGGAGAGGAATGATTTGAAGGTAGTTGATGACAAAGGAGAAGTGGAAGGTGAGAATGATGGAGTTGAAACCCTTGATAGGGGAGACCGAATAGAGAAGTTGGTTTGGGGTGTTCAAATAGAGATGCTTAAGAAACCCTATATTGGGGAGGAGGAAGGAGGTGGATGCATATACAAAGTGTAGACGAATACATGGTGGGAGAGTGGTGTTGGGGGGGGGATAATGTTGAGAGAGGAGTCATCAATATAGGGAGATAGAAATCGAGGCGGAGGCATGATCAGAGTGGTGAGTTGGGCGGATGGAGCTGATGATATTCCATATCTGAGAAAAATCTTGGGCAGAAGGAGAAGATGGAAAGTCATAGAAAGAGGGATTTTTCAGATTGGAGGGAGGAGTGGAAATTGTTTTGGTGACATGGCCTCATATATAGGTGAAACATCAGCTGGATAAAACTAGGTTTAGTATATATAATAGACTAGTGCTTCTCCCATGTATTCTCACGACACTATAAATAAATTATTATTATAAACAATAGAATATTATTTATCAATCAAAATAATTCATATTAATATTTAATTTTTTTGAAACAAAATGCCATAAAAAATGAACGAATGAATGTCAAAGAAATTGAGAAAAAAAGTTACCTAATAAGCAACATTATCTATCAAATGCATGTTAATAGAACAATAGTTACATAAAGACTTAATTCCCAGGAGCAGAGAACAAAGACAGACCTGGAGTGTTTAATGGTAGTTATATTAAATCTGTTATTTAGTTTTGATCATATCAAAAAGTTACTAAATCTCTGGTCATCTCCATGTTTGAAAAAGCCTCAATTTTAAAAAATATATAATTAAAAAATTTAATAATATAATATTGATAGTATAAAATGTTTACAAATTTAAATAGGGTTAACAAAACCCATACAATATGATTGATAAATGAGTTATAGGTTACTACGATACAAAAAACTACTATGGTAATCGATGACTAAACAATGAAATATTTCTAGAATAATGACAATGAATTTTTTTTATAAATGCTAACCTAATTATAATTGTTGATGAGTGTTGGAGGAAGGAACCAATGAAATTGATGAAAAAACAATCATTTTTTTAACTTTTCAAGCAATAAATAATATAAGAACAATATAGTTCAGAATACATGATCCAATTATCAAAAACATATATCACATGTGATATATATTATACGTACAAGAAAATAATTACAGAGACAAAAAAAATCATAAACTACTCGTATAAATAATACATAATAAGTCAACATGCTCATCTACCATTCTGATTAGTTATATAGACCTTCATGAAATATTTGATCTGGTACTTCCTTAAAAAATCAAGGAACAAGTTCTATTGTAATATTAAAATAAAAATTTGTAAAATGAATATATAATTAAAAATTTGAATTTCTTCATTAAATTTTTTAATATAGATACATTTTAAAATATATGATTCAATATGTAAATTTATGAAAATAATATTTTTGAAAATGAATATGTAGATATTTAAACTCATTGAATCATTAAATGCATATATAGTTGAAAATATAATTCTATGAATAAAAATAATAAATGATTTATCTTTTATAAAATCAAAAAAGCAATTTGAAAATTGGGGGAAGTGAGAGAATGATTTTTTTAGGGGATTCCACCATTTTATGTTCAGATCTAAAAGTTTTCCAGACATATATAAATTATGAAAATGAAAAAAATACTTGAACATAGAAAATTTATATAAAATATGTGAATTTTTTTATCTTTACCTATATTCAAATGGTTTAACATTTCCCATGTCCATCAAGAAAATTCAATATAATAGAAGTGGCATTCCATTAATGGTAAAAAAAAATTCCCTATACTTTCCATGATAGATTCAAAAAAGAGAAAACTATTTATGCTTTATTATCAAAAAAAGGAACCATTCCCCGAACTATCTGTATAGAATTAAAAAAAATAAAATGTTTAAAAATAAGAAAACATATTAATGCATATTGAAATTGAAGAATTAAAAATATGAATGTTAAGCTAAAATAAATAAATAATAACCAAAATAAAAAGAAGATTACATTGGTATTGTTCATATATGGATGCTCTTGACACAAGGTTGTGCTAAAAATTTATGGTTAACATGAAGTCGTGTTTGTAAACATGAGGTTTGTATAATATTATTCATAAAAACTATAGAAAAGAATACAAATGTGAAGGGATATTCAAAGTGATACTTGTAACATGTCTAGTGAATTAATGAACAGTCAACAATATAGAACAAAACATACAACAATGAGTAAATATTAGTCAACTAAACATGTAGTGAAAAACCACATCCACCAAAAATCAGCCCAAGATGTGCATATATGGGGACTTCGAGTCATGAACATATACGATTGAAAAATAATTCATGTGAAACCTTGAGAAAATTTTAATGAACATAGAAGTGGTAAATAGATGCTTATCAATTTATTCAGGGAAACCGTGATACAATAATGTTATAATTTGAATTGAAATGTAATATTTTTTTGAATCAATGAAAAAAAGGTAACCTACAAAATCGTGGTTTGAGATTCTCCTAGATCCTCATCTTTATCATATTCATCACTATTATAGAGATATCTATAGTGATATTTGAAACAAATTTCTTGTGAATCAATGAAGAAATATATATAGAACAACAACATTAAATAATGAGTAAATCTTCATAAACTAATATCTTAGTAGAAAACAACATTCATCAAAGAATTGTTAATGTTACACCAGTTTAAGATCTTACTTGTATTGAAATCTGAAAATGTAAATAACATAAGACATGTTTCCTATTAATAACTTTGGACTTTGTACAACTCTACACCTGAAGGACAACTAGATTCTCTTGTCAAAAAAGTGAAATAAATGTTGTATGTTTGAGTAGATAAATCAGTAATCATTCCATTCATAGGGATATCGATCTACCAATTTTTAAAAATGAACTTCAATTTTTCTTGTTTCATTTCCATTAAAGAGAAAAAAATAGCATTTCATCAAATTTTCTATTTATTTAGAGATATCTGTGGATGTGTGGCGAAATAAAAAATGCCATCATTTAGCAAGGCCATAATACCACAAAAAAGATCTGTTGGAATTATTAAAATGAAAATGAAAATATACAAGTCTTTTATAGTTGATCAACTAGTAATTATAAGGCAAGAATTTAATGTCCAAGGAATCCCTCACAAAGACAATGTTCAATATGTCACTAATCAAAAGAAAAATGAGTTTGTTTTTATTTGCATGGTTTTTCCATTTCTGACAATCTATAACATAGACAATATAATGAAATACACAAGGCAATACATACATCATTGTTTCTTAACCTAGAAAAGAATAAGCTATAAAATATGAGTGGCTGTTAAAATTATAGAATTTACCAAGACTAAACTACACATGTCCATTGTCAGCCTAATATGTTCATATATGGGGACATTGAGTCACAAACTTATACTATTGACATATACATCATGTGAAACCTTGATAAAATGTTAATTCACATAGAAGAGTTAAAGAGATAACAAATAATTGAGACATAGAAATGATGACATGACAATGATACATTTTATATTGGAATGTAAATAATGATAATGTGAATTAACCAAAACAAAAGGTAACCTAAAAAACGACTTCTGAGAATGAACATGCTTCTCCTCTTCTTCATCTTCATCTCTACCACTTCCATCACTACAAATTTTAGATTCATTTGAAATATGTTTATTTTTCACAACATCACACCTGTTCCCAGAAATGTTTGATAGCATTAGTATCCCTACTGAATTCCAATAGGCACTTTATGCCTACCAGATAGTGGTTATAATTCAATGGATGAAAAAAAATTCATGCACCATGTTTACACATAGATTTGGAATCCGGAAATACATATCGTAGATGTTAGAAATCAGAGGATGGAAATAGGGAAAACAAACCCAATATGACACACAAATGCACTAGTGTAACTCTAAAACAGCCCAGGTAAAAATATAAATGAAGTAACATTGGAAAAATAAAATAATGACACAATGTAATATTCAACCGAAATTAATATTTAACCAAAATTAATAATTCTTGGAGATATGGAAAAAAAATTTCAAAAAATGAAAATAACACACTTTTTTCTTTCCTTTGGATCTATAGGGTCTTTGAAGACTCTTAGTCTTATAAAAATGGTGGAAGACCGAACGTTATGGATCCCTATTTCCTGATTTGTGAATGATGATGTATTATATTTTAGTAGTTAAATTTATTATAAATATAGTGAAATGTGAAACATTGAAATAGTGGAAAATGTTCTAGAGATTTTATCAATGAAATATTACCATATGTGAGATCCGCCTGTAAAAGGTTGATTCTGTAGTTTGGAAAAATGTTAACCAGTTGACGAAATCATTTACGAAAAAGAAATATTGATATTTTCCACGACATTAGGAGAACATACCATTTTCATAGATTTGGATCTATAGACACATTGATGAATGTATCGATGATGGTATTGAGGTTCGTGAATAGGTTGAAAGGAGTCCTCGATGGAGATTGATGGTATTGCAAAACTGGCTGGGCTTGTCGCATAGGAAACAAAGGAGAAGATAAGGGAACTCACGATATGAAAAGATAGAGTAGGAGAGTACATAATCTAGAGGTAGAGGAAAGAGTTGAAGGTGGTCAATGACAAAGGAGCAGTGGGAGGTGAGCATGAAAGAGTTAAAACCCTTGATTGGGGAGACCCAATTGAGAAGCTGGTTTGGGGAGTCTGAAAGGAAAAGCTTAGGAAACGCTAGATTGTGGAGGAGGGTGGAGGTGGAGGCATAGACGAGGTGTAAATGAAGATTTGTTGGGAGAGTGGAGTTAGGGGGGAGATGTTGTCGAGGTAGGAGTCGTAGATACAAGGAAATGGAAATCGAGGTGGATTTATAGTGGGTGAGGTGATTTTCGTGGATGGAGATGATGATATTTTACAAAAAACCTAATATGACCCGAGCAAAACCGTGAGAGGGAGGAGAAGCTAGTAGGTCGCAGCGAGAGGGATTTAAAATATTGCAGGGAGGAGTGGAATTGTTTTCGGTGATGTGAACTCATATCTGGGTGACACATCTGTTGGGGAAGGCCAATTTTAGTATATATAATAGACTATTACATCGCATGTGCATTTGTAGGGATCTATAAATTAAATAATTATTATTAACTATAAAATATTATTTATCAAACAAAATAGTTCATTTTAATATTTAATTTTTTGAAACAAAATGAGAAACATAATGATGGAATAAAAGTTACAGAAATTGAGGATCAAAAGATACATAATGAGCAACATTTTCTATTAAATAAATATTAAAGGAACAATAGTTACAGAAATACATAATGCATGAAGAAAGATGTTACTTAATTTGAGGTATAAACAATGCTCTCTATAGATATAAGAGCTTTTGAAATCTCAAATAAAAGATTTTCTGAATCCTCCTTGGAATCTATGTAATTACTTCCCCATGTAATTCGAGCATATTTAAAATTTCCCCATTCAGTAGCATTTATTGAAAAAATCAATAGACACAAAGCAGTGTTATGTATAGTATCAAAAATAGCATACGATGAAATGATCATATCTAACCTAGCACCATTCCCTTTCACACTATATTCCTCTAACCATTCATCAACTAAGTTTTCCTATGAAACTCAGAACATGTAATCTAAAAGGGAGTGATTGGAAACCCCATTTTAAAAAAAGTTTCCCCAAATACGAAATGGATCCCTGTATGAGTTCAACTCCATGCCAAAATGATTTCACTATGAAACAACAAACATTGAACCATCAAGTTCATTTATATTTTTGTTGGTATTACCTTTGACCCTAAATAAAAATGTATTCCTCTTCATCCAGCTTCTTCTTTCGTTTCCATTAGAAACTCTACCCTGATAGGGATTTCCCTTTCCTCTTTTGGGTGAATATCAATACATGATTTCGTACCTAATATGGGAACCCATAGATTTTCCAGATGGAAAACTAAGGGTGCATAAATTATAGGCACTCTTGGGCCTCTTATTTTGATATCATAACATTTATATGGTTATTTTTTTTGATAAAATCAAATTAAACTCAATATAAATATATTTTATAAAGAGCATGAGTCAGATATAACTCCCCAAAACAAAGACGGACCTCAACAGTTTAATGGTAGCACCATTAAATCTCTTATTTAGTTTTGAACATATAAAATATTTCCTTACTCTCTAGTCATATCCATGTTTGAAAAATTCTCAATTTTAAAAAATATATAATTAAAAAACTGAGTAATGTTATACTGATAGTATAAAGTGTTTAAAAATTCAAAAATGGTTAAGATAACCCATACAAAATGATTGAACAATGAGTTATAGGTCCCTACAATATAGAAATCTACTATGGTAATCAATGACTAAACAATGAAATATTTCTAGAATAATGAAAATGAAAATAAAATTTATAAAGGACAACCTAAATATCATTTGAGAAGATTTTATAGGAAGAAACCAATCAAATTCATGGGAACAACAATCATTTTTTCAACATTTCATGTAACAAATAGGATAAGATCAATTTTGTTCAGAATAAATTATCCAGTTTTCAAAAACATATATCACATGTGATATATAGTACACGTACAATAAAATAGTCACTAAGTCAAAAGAAAATGATAAATTTATCATCTAAAGAATAAATAATAAATTCAACATGCTCGTCTACCATTCTTCCATGGTATATAGACCGTTATAACAGATTTTATTTGACACTTCCTTCAAACACCAAGGAAAAAATTCTAATATATTATTAAAATGAAAATTTGGAAAATGAATATATAATTAAAAATTTGAAATTCATCATTAAACTTATAATTATGGATACATTATAGTATATAAGATTCAATATGTAAATTTTGGAAAATAATGTTTTGAAAAATCAATATATTGTTCATTCAACTCATTGAATCATTCATTGCATATATAGTTGAAAATATACTACTATCAATGAACCTAATAAATGATTTCTCTTTACTAAAATTAAAAAATCAATTTTAGTAGTGGTAGAAATGAGAGAAATATATTTAGTTAGGGGATTCTACCATTTTTTGTTCATCTATAAATGTTTTGCAGACATATATAAACCAATAAAATGAAAAAAATACTTGAACATAGATAATTTATATAAAATATGGAAAAAATAATTTTTCCCTCTACCAATATTCAAAAGGTTTAACATTTTCCATTTTCATCAGAAAAACACAACATAACAAAAGTGACAGTCCATTAAAGGTGTAAAAATTATTCCTTATACTTTCCATTGGAGATTCAAAAAATGAGAAAACTGTTTATGATTTGTTATCAAAATAATGAACTATGCTCCGAAATATCTGTAAACAAATAAAAAAAATAAAATAATTAAAAATATTTATACATATTAATGCACATATAAATTTTAGAATACAAAATATGAATAATAACATAAAGTAAATAAATAGTAACCAAAATAATAAGAAGATAACTTTGAGATTGTTAACATAAGGCTTCTCTTGACAAATGATTGTGTTAAAAAGTGATTGTTAACATGAATCTTCATTTGTAAACATGAGGTATGTCTAATATTATTCATAAAAACTGTAGAAAATAAAACAAACGAGAATATATATCAAACTTGTTACTTGTATCATGTCTAGTGAATTAATGAATAGTGAACAATACAAAACAAAATCACCCAATAATGAGTAAATATTGGTAAACTAATCTCATAGTGAAAAACACCATCCACCACATTATTTTCATCCCTATATGTGCATATAAGGGGACGTTAAGTCATAAGTATATACGATTGAATGATTTTTCATGTGAAACCTTCTGAAACTACTAATTCCCATAAAAGTGGTAATGATAAGGATAATAATTTATACAAGAAAATAGTGACACAATAATGATATAATTTGAATTGGAGTAAAAAAAATTAATCAATAAAAAAAGGTAACCTACAAATCTGGGGTCTGATATTCTCCATTCTCCCCCTCTTTGTAATATTCATCACTGTCACAGAGATATCTATAGTGATATTTGTAACATATTTCTAGTGAATAAATGAAAATAGCACTATATATAACAACAACATGCAATAATGAGTAAAGCTTATTAAACTAATATCTTAGTGGAAAACAAAATTCATTAAGGAATTATTAAATTTACACTATTTTAAGATCTTACTCGTATTGAAATATGAAAATGTAAATAACTTATTGCATGTATCCTATTAATAACTTTGGACTTTGTACAACTCTACACCTGAAGGAAAACTGGATTCTCTTCTCACAAATGTGAAATAAATACTATATGATTGAGTAGATAAATAGGTAGTCACACTATTAATAAAGATACTAATCTACCAATTTTTATATAGGAACTTAAATTTGTCTTGTTTAATTTTTATTAACGGAAAAATGGTTGTTCATCCATTTTTCTATTTTTTAGAGATATTTGTGGAAGTGTGGTGCATTATAAATTTTCATCATTTAGTATGGCCATAATACCACACAAAAGTTATGTTTGAATTATTGAAATAAATATGAAAACATAAAATTCTCCTATATTTCATCAACATGTAATTTAAAGGAAACGGTTTAAGGTCCTAGGAATCCCTCATAAAAAAAATGTTATATAGGCCACTAAAAAAAGAAAACTGGGTTTATTTTCATTTTCATGGGTTTTCCATTCACGATAATCATTAAATAGAAAATCTAATGAAATTCACAAGGAAATATATACATCATGGTTTCCTAACCTCGAAAAAAAAAATGATGTTGCAGGATATGAATGGCTGTTGAAATTATAGAATTTACCATGACTAAACAACACATGTCAAGTGTAAGACTAATATATGAATATATGGGGACATTGAGTTATAAACATATACTATTGACACATCCTTCATGTGAATCCTTACAAAACTGTTAATGCACAAAGATGAGGTAAAGAGGTAGATAATAATTGAGACAAGGATAGGATGACATGACAATGACACATTTTAGATTGAAATGTAAATAATGAAAAAACAAATTGATCAAAACAAAAGGTAACCTACAAAATCAAGTTCATAAATCCTATATGATTCTCCTCTACGTCAGCTTCATCACTGTCACTTCTATTATTATGAATTTTAGATTCATTAGAGATCGATTTATTTTTCACTACTTCACACATTTTCCTAGAAATGTTTGATAGCTTAAATATATCAAATGAGTTCCAATTGGATCTTTCTTCCTGTCCTATGGTAGCTGTAATGCTATGGATGAAAACAAAAATAATGCACTGTGTTTTTACAAAGATTTGGAGTCAACAAATAAATATCCTATATGCTGGATAGTAGAGGATTATAATTGAAAAAAAAACATATACTTCATGACACTCAAATGCAGTGGTGGAATTTTATAAGAGCCCTGGTAAAAATCTAAATGAAGTAAATTTATCCAAACAAAATAATGACATAGTGTAATATTCAACCAATGTTTATATTCAAATAAATTTAAAAAATCATGGAGAGAGGGGAAATTTTTTCCAGAAATTGAGAAGAACACACCTTTTTTCTTACCTCTGGATATGTAGAGTCTCTAAAGACTCAATGTCATATAAAAATGGTGGAAGAACGAACGTGGTGGATCCCTATTTCCTGATTTGTGAATGAATAAGTATTATACTTTAGTATGTAAATTTAGTATTAATAGCATGAAATGTGAAACATTGAAATAGAGTAAAATGATATATATATTTTATCAAAGAAATAATACCGTATGCAGTATCCTTCTATAACAGGTTGAATCTGTAGTTTTGGAAAATGATGACCAGTTGACGAGATTTTATAAGAAAAAGGAAGATTGATTATTTCCCTAGTATTAGGAGAACATACCCCATTAATAGATCTGGGTCTATAGGGTCTCTGAATAATATACTGATAAAGGTAATGGGGTTTGAGAAGAGGTTTACAAGGTTCATCGATGATGGTTGATGGTATAGAAAATATGGATGGGCTTGCGGCACAGGAACTGAAGGAGAAGGTAAGGGAACTCACGAGCTGAGAAGACAGAGTAGAATAGTATAGCTACTAGAGGTAGTTGAATGAGTTGAAGGTGGTCAATGGCAAAGGAGATGTGGGAAGTGAGTAAGAAGGTGTTGAAACCCTAGATTCGGGAGATTGAATGGAGAAGCTGGTTTGGGGAGTCCGAATGGATAATCTTAGAAAACCCTAGATTTGGGAGGAGGGCAGAGGAGGATGCGTATATGAGGTGTAGACAGAGACATGGAAGGAGTGTGGAGTTAGGGAGGGAGATGGTGTCGAGAGAGGAGTCGGAGATATAGGGAGATGGGAATCAAGGCAGAGGCATGGTGAGAGAGGTGAGTTGGGGGCATAGAGACGATGATATTCCACAGAAAACATAATACATCCAGAGTAGAATAATTAATGAGCGGGAGGAGAAGCTGACCAGTTAGAGTGAGAGGGATTTTATGGATTGGAGGGAGTATTGGAATTTTTTTTGGTGATGTGACCTCATATATTGGTGACACATCAGATCAAGAAATCCATGTTTAGTATATAAAATACACTATTACTTTTCTCATACATTCACACGACACTATAAATTAATTATTATTATAAATATAGAATATTATTTATCAAACATAACATTTAATATTAATATAGATTTTTTTAAATAAAATGACATACATAATGAAAGAATAAAATTTACAGTATTTGGGGACCAAAAGTTACATAATGAGAAACATCCCCTATCAAATACATATTGGAGGAATAATAGTTACAAAAAGACTTAATGCCTGAGAAGATATGTAACCGAATTTGAGGAATAAACAATGCTCTATCCAAATAGAAGATATTTTGAATTCTAAAATATAAGATATTATTAATCATCCTTATAATCCATGTAATTACATCCCCAAGAAATTTGAGAATATTTTGAAATGCCCCATTCAGCAGTGTTTATTGACAATAACAACAGACACCAATAAGCGTCGAGTAAAGTATCAAAAATAGCTTAGGAGGAACTGATCTTATCTATCCCAACAACAATCACTTACACAATATCTTCCTCTGACCATCCATCGAGTGAGTATTCCTATGCAATAGACGACATGTAATCAAAAAGGGAGAGATTGCAAACCCCATTTTAAACAATGCAGCATCCCCTGTGACCAATGAGATCCTTATATGAGTTGACCACCTTGAAAAAATGTTTTCACTGTGAATCAACAACCTATGAACAGTCTAGTGCCTTCATTTTTTTGGGATTACTTTAGTTCTTAAATAACAAGGAATTCATCTTCATCCATCTTATTCTTCCTCTTCCATTAGAAACTATAAAATGATAGGTCATTTCCTTTCTTCTTTTGGGTGAATATCTGTACATGACGTGGTACCTAATATGGAAACCCATAGATTTTCTAGAAGGAAAACTCCAGGTACATAAATTGAAAGCATGATTGGGCCTCTTATTTGGATATCCCCCCATTTCTATAGTAATGTTTTTGAAAAAATCATATAAAAATAAGTATAAATAGATGATATAATGAGAATGAGTTATAGATAACTCCCTAGAACAATGACGGACCTGGAGTATTTGATGGTAATGACATTAAATCTGTTATTTAGTTTTGAAAAGGTCATATAGTTCCTTACTCACCGGTCATCTCCATGTTTGAAAAAGTCTCAATTTTAAAAAATATCTAATTAAAAAATTTATTAATATAATATTGATTGTATAAATTTTTTACAAATTTAAATAGGGTTAATAGAACCCATACAAGATGATTGAACAACGAGTTATAGGTTACTATGATATGGAAAAATAATATTGTAATCGATGACTAAATAATAATATATGTCTAAATGAATGGAAATTAAAAAAAATATTTATAAATTTTAACCTGAAGATCATTAGTGAAGATTGTAGGAGGAAGAAACTAATGAAACTGATGGGAAAAAAATTATTTTTTAAATTTTTTAATTAAAAAATAGGAGATGGAAAATATACTTCAGATTACATGATCTTGTTTTCAAAAACTTATATCATGTGTGATATATAGTACACGTATTGGAAAATAATAACTGAGACAAAATAAAATGATACACTACTTTTCTAAAGAATTAATAAAAAAGTAATCATGCTCATCTACCATTCTTCCTAGGTATATAGAATTTCATAAATGATTTTATCATGCACTTCGTTATAACATCAAATAACCAATTCTATTGTAATATTAAAATGACAATTTGGAAAATTAATATATAATTCAAAACATGAAGTTCATCATTAATCTTCTTAATATGGATATAATTAAATATATAATATTCAATATGTAAATTATTGAAAATAATGTTTTCAAAAATGAATATGCTGCTCATTCAACTCAATGAATAATTCAATGCATATATAGTTGAAATTATATTGCTATCAATGAACAAAATAAAGGATTTTCCTTTTCTAAAATCAAAAAAAATGTGATAAGAGGGTGAAGTGAGAGAAATATTTTTGGTTTGGGGATTCCACCATTTGATGTTCAGAACTAAATATTTTCCATATATACATAAATTAATAAATTGAAAAAATAGTTGAACATGGTAAATCCATATAAAATAGGAAAAACACTTTTTATCTCTACCAATATTCAAATGGTTTTACATAATCAATGTTCATTAGAAAAATACAAAATAGAAATAGTCACAATACATTAATGGTTTACAAATTATTCCCTATACTTACCATGGGAGATTCAAAAAGGAGAAAACTACTTACTCTTTGTTATCAAAAGAAGAAACTATGTCGTGAACTATCTGTACAGAATTAAAAAAAATAAAATGTTTAAAAATAAGAATACATGTTAATTACCTTAGATATTACATAATACAAAATATGGATTTTAACATAAAATAAATAAAATATTAACCAAAATAAAAATATCATAACATTGGGATTGTTAAAATATGACTGCTTTTGACATAAGGTTGTGTTAAAGAGAGATTGTTAACATTAAGCTTTTTTTGTAAACATGAGTTATGTATAATATTATTCTTAACCGTAGTAGAAAAGAAAATCAATGTGAAGATATATACAAAGTGATACTTGTAACATGTCCAGTGAATTAATGAATAGTAAACAATGTAGTACAAACACACACAACAATGAGTAATGGTTGGTCAACTAATCTAATTTTCAAAAAACAACATACACTACAACATTATCAGTCAATGATGAACATATATGGGGACTTCAAGTCATGAAAATATATGATTCAGACATCCTTCATGTGAAACCTTGTGAAACTATTTATGCTCATATAAGTGGTAAAGAGATGGATACCAATTTATAAAAGGAAACAATGACACAATAATAATATAATTTGAATTGAAATGTAAAAAAAATATGAATCAATAAATAAAAAGGTATCCTATAAAACCAGGGCCTGAAATCTTCCTTGTCATCCTGTTTATCATATTCATCACTGTCATAGAGATATCTGTAGTGAAATTTGACTCATATTTCTAGTGAATCAATGAAAAGAAATATTTATATAATAATAACATGTAATAATAAGTAAAACTTATTAAACTAATATTTTTGTGAAAAAAAAAATTCATCAAATAATTATTAATGTTTGACTAGTTTAATATCTTACTTTTTGTAAAATCCAAAAATGCAAATAACTTATGACATGTGTCTTATTAACAACTTTGGACTTTGTATAACTCTAGTCCTGAAGGACAACTGAATGCACTTGTCACAAATGTGAAATAAACGATGTATGTTTGATCAGATTAATGTGTTATCATTCCATTTATTGGGATAATGATCTACTAATGTTTAAAAATGGACTTGAACATGTCTTTTTTTTGTTTCCATTGAAAACAAAAAATAGAAGTGCATCAATTTTTCTATTTATTTAAAGATATCAGTGGATGTGTGGTGCAATAAAAATCTTAAAAATTTAGCAAGGCCATAATTCCACAGCAACGTTATATTGAAATTATTGAAATGAATACAAAAACATACAAGTCTACTATATTTCGATAGCTAGAAATTAGAAGTAAATGGTTTGAGGTCCCATGATTCCCTCAAAAAACAATGTTCTATAGGTCACTAAACCAATGAAAACTGGGTTTATTTTCATTTTAATGATTTTTCCATTTGAGATAATCTATAACATAGAAAATCTAATGCAATGCGCAAGTTAATACATACATCATATTTTCTTATCCTAGGGAAAAAAGAAGCTGCAAGATATGAAAGGATTTTTAAATTATAGAATTTACCAAGGATAAACTACACATGTCCTGTGTCAGCCTAATATGTACATATATGAGGGCTTTAAGTCATGGAAATTTTATGCTGACACATCATTCATGTGAAACCTTGCGAAACTGCTAATGAACATAGAAGTGGTAAATATATAACTAATAATTGAGATAAGGAAACTAGGAAATGACAATGATATATTTTAGATTGTAATGTAAAAATGAAAATGTGAATTGATAAAAAAATGGTAACCTAAAAAACCGAGTTCTGAGATCTTCCACGCTTATCCTCTTCATTATCTTCATCAATGTCCCATCCATTTCTACCAATTTAAGATTAATTAGAATTAGATTTATTTTTCCTAACTTATCACCTATTACCTAAAATGTTTGATAGCTTAAATAACCCAAATGTGTTCCAATAGTATATTTCTTCCTGTCAGATGGTGGCTGTAACACTATGGGTGAAAAATATTCATGCAACCTGATTTCACTTAGATTTGGAATCATGAAAATACATATCCTAGTTGTTGGAAATCATAGGATGGAAAGAGGAGAAAAACATACCCTGCAGGACACTTGGATGCAGTGTGGAATTCTATAATAGCCCGCGTAAAAATCTAAATTAAGTAACATTAGCCAAACAATAAAATGACATGGTGTAATATTCATCCAAAATTAATATTCAACCAAAATTAATAAATCTTGGTGAGAAGGGAAAAAATTTCTAGATATTGAGAAGAACACACATTTTGATTACCTCTGGATCTGTAGGGTCTCTGAAGACTCAAATTCATATAAAAATGGCAGAAGACTGAACATCGTGGATCCCTATTTCCTAAAGTGTGAATGAAGAAGTATTATATTTTAGTATGTAAAAATAGTACTAATAGAGTGAAATGTGAAACATTTAAATAGCAGATAATGATACCGAGATTTTATCAAAGAAATATAACCATATTTGGGATATTTCTGTAATATGGCGAATTTGTAGTAAGGAAAAATTTCTACCATTCATAAAGATCTAAAAAGCAAAAGAAAGATTCATTATTTCCATGATATTAAGAGAACATACTCTATTCATTGATCTGGATCTATAGGCTCTCTAAATAATGTACCGATGATGGTAATGGGGTTCACGATGTGGTTGATATGAGTCCTCAATGTTGGTTAATGGTATAGTGAAAATGGATGGGCTTGCGTCACAGGAACTGAAAGAGAATGAATGGGAACTCAATAGATGAGAAGATGGAGTAGAAGAGTACGGATACTAAAGGTAGTGGAAAGCGTTGAAGGCGGTCGACAAAAGACGTGTAGTGGTAATTGAGAACAAAGGAGTTGAAACCATAGATTAGGGAGACTGAACGGATAAGATGGTTTAGGGAGTCAAAATGGGGAAGTTTAGGAAACCCTATATTGGGGAGGAGGGTAGATGTAGGGGCATAGACGAGGTGTAGATGGAGATGTGGTGGGAGAGTAGAGTTAGGGAGGGAGATGGTGTCGAGAGATGTGTCGATGATATAGGGAGATGGATATCGAGGCAAAGTCATCATGTGAGAGGTGAGTTAGGGGGGATGGAGATGAAGGTATTCCACATGAAACATAATACATCTCGATCAAAATCATGAGTGGGAGGAGAAGCTGGTAGGTCGTAGCGAGAGGAATTTTATAGATTTGAGGGAGGAGTGGAAATGTTTTTGATGACGTGGCCTAATATCTAGGTGACACATCAGCTTGAGAAAGCCACTTTTTCGTATATATAATAAACTAGTACTTCTCCCATGAATTCACACATCACTATAAATTAATTCTTATTATAACTATAGAATATTATTTATCAAACATAACAGTTTATTTTAATATTTATTTTTTTTGAAACAAAAATACTTACATAATGAATGAATGAAAGTTACAGTAATTGAGGAATAGAAGTTACATCATGAGCAGCATTCAATATAAAATAAATATTGAAGGAACAATAGTTACAGAAAGACGTAATTCCTAGGAACAGATGTTATAGAATTTGAGGAATAAACAATGCTCTCTCTAGATAAAAGATATTTTTAATTCTAAAATAGACAATCTTCTGAATCCTCCATGGAATCCATATAATTACACCCCCTTGAAATTCTAACATATTTCAAAGTTATCTATTCAGTAGTGTCTGTTAAAAAAGATAACATACACAAATAATCTTCGAGTACAGTATCATAAATATATTTGGAGGAAATGATCTTATCTATCCCAGAACCATTCCGTTCCACAATGTCTTCATATGACCAGCCATCAATTGACTTTTCCTTCACAATACACGACATGTAATCAAAAAGGGAGAGATTGGAAACCCCTTTTTAAAAAACCAATAGCCCATGTGATGAATAAGATCCCTATATGAGTGGACCTCCTTTCCAGAATGTTTTCACTGTGAAACAAAAAACATTCAACTATCTAGTTTTTTCTTTGTTTTGTTGGGTTTACCTTTGAGCCTAAATAACAATGGATTCCTCTTCATCCGACTTATTCTTATGCTTCTATTAGAAACTATACATTAATATGGCTTAACCTTTCCTCATTTAGGTGAATATCTATATATGATGTGGCACCTAATATGGCCACCCATATATTTTCTAGAAGGATTACTCCAGGCGCATAAATTGAAAGAATTCTTGGGACTCTAATTTTGATATCCTCTAATTTCAATGGTCAGGTTTTTGATAAAATCAAATATAACAAAATGTAAATATATTTTATAAAGAGTATGATTCATAGATAACTCCCCAGAAAAAAGATGGACCTGGAGTGTTTGATGGTAGAACCATTAAATCTATTATTTAGTTTTGTATAGATCAAATAGTTCCTTACTCTATGGTTATCTAAATGTTTGAAAAAGGCTCAATTTTAAAAAAAATATAATTAAAAAAATGAGTAATATATGATTGATAGTATAAAATGTTTACAAATTTAAATAGGTTTAACAGAACCCATACAAGATGATTTAACAAAGAGTTATACATTACTGTGATATAGAAAACTTTTACGGTAATCGATGAATAAAAAATGAAATATTTCTAAAATAATGACAATGAAAAAAATATTTATAAAGGATAACATGAATATCATTATTGAAGATTGTATGAGAAAAAATACAATGAAATTGATGGGCACAAAAATAATTTTTTTTTAACTATTCAAGTAACAAATAGTGGAAGAACAATATAGTTCATAATACATGATCCAGATTTCAAAAAACATATATCATATGTGATATATATCACATGTAATAGAAACTAATAACTGAGACAAAAGAAAATGATACACTTCTCATCTAATGAATTAATGAAAAATTCACCATGCTAGTCTACCATTCTTCCCAGGTATATATAAATTCATAATATATTTGATTTGGCACTACCTTAAAACATCATGGAACAAATTTTATTATAATATTAAAATGAAAATTTGGAAAATGAATATATAATTAAATATATGAAGTTCTTCATTAATCTTTTGAATATGGACATACTTTAATATATAATATTCATATGTAAATTATTGAAAATAATGTTTCTGAAAATGAATATACATCCCATTATACTCATTGAATCATTCAATGGATATATAGTTGAAAATATACCTCTATCAATGGAAAAAATATAAGATTTCTCTTTTCTAAAATCAAAATATCAATGTGAGAATAAGGGAATGTGATATAATGATTTTTTGTTATGGGATTCCACCATTTGATGTTCATCACTCAATGTTTTCCAGACATACATAAATTAATAAAATGAAAAAATAGTTTAAAAGATTAAAATTATTTAAAATATGGAAAACAAATTTTTTATCTCTATACACATTCAAAATGATTAACATATGCAATGTTCATCAGAAAAATATAACATAACACAATTTACAGTCCATTAATAGTGTACCAATTATTCCCTAAACTTACCATGGGAGATTCCAAAAGGAGAAAACTACTTATGCTTTGTTATCAAAATAAGGAAACATGCCCCAAATTATCAGTACAAAATTAAAAAAAGAAAATGTTTAATAATAAGAATAAATATTAATTCATTTTGAAATTAATGAATAAAAAATATGAATTTTAACATAAAATAAATAAATAGTAACCAATATAAAAAGAATATAACATTGGGATTGTTAACATAAGGTTTCTCTTGACATAAGGTTGCGTTAAAAAGTTATTATTAACATGAATCTTTTCTTGTAAACATGTTGTATGGATAATATTATTCTTAAGGAAAAAAGAAAATAAAATGAATGTGAAGAGATATCCAATGTGATACTTATAACATCTCTAGTGAATTAATGAATATTCAACAATATAGAACAAAAACCCAAAACAATGCATAATGTTTGGTCACTAATCCCGTAGTGGAGAAAAAAAATCCACTACATAATTTTCATCCGAAGAAGTGAATATATGGGGACTTTGATTCATAAACATATAAAATTGAGACATCCTTCATGTCAAAACTTTTGAAATAATTAATTCTCATAGAAGCAGTAAAGAGATGCCTAACAAATTATACAAGGAAACAATGACACAATAATGATATAATTTGAATTAAAATGTAAAAACAAATTTTTAATCAATCAAAACAAAAGGTAACCTAAAAAACCAGGGTCTAAGATCCGCCATGATTTTCCTCTTTTTCATTTTCATCACTGTCACTGAGATATCTATAGTGATATTTGAATCAGATTTCTAGTGAATCAATGAAAAGAAAACTATATAGAACAATAACACACAATAATGAGTAATTCTTCTTAAAATTATCTCTCAGTGGAAAAAATCATTCATCAATGAATTTTAAATTTTAGACCAGTTTATGATCTTACTCATAATAAAATACGAAAATTTAAATAACTTATGACATGTCTCTTATTATCATCTTTGGTCTTTTTACAACTCTACTTCTGAAGTTCAACTGGATGCTCTTATCTCAAATGTAAAGGAAATGTTGCATGTTTGAGCAGATAAATGGGTAATCATACCACTCATAGGGATACTAATCTATTAATGTTTAAAAAGGAACATCAATTTGTCTTTTTTTGTTTCTATAAAAGGAAAAAAATAGCAGTGCATCCATTTTTCTATTTATTTGGAGATATATGTGTAAGTGTGGTGTAATAAAAATCTCCAGCATTTAGTAAGTCCATAATTCCACACAAATGATATATTGGAATTATTGAAATGAATACGAAAAAAAATTCTCCTATAGTTGAAAAACTGGTAATTAGACAGAGACAGTTTGAGGTCCCAAGAATCCCTCAAAAAACATTCATCTATAGGTCACTAAACCAAATAAAACTAGTTTTATATTCATTTTCATGGGTTCTCCATTCATGATAATCTATATCATATACAATATAATGAAATTCAAAAGTCTAGACCTACATCATAGTTTCCCAAACTAGAAAAAAATAAGCAACATGATATGAATGACTGTTCAAATTATAGAATTTTCCAAGACTAAATTGCACATGTACACTGTCTGTCTAATATATGCATATATGGGGACGTTGAGTCATGAACATATTCTGCTGACACATCATTCATTTGAAACCTTGAAAAACTGCTAATGCAAATAAATTCGGTAAAGAGAGAGCTAGTAATTGAGACAAGGAAAAGATGACACGACAACGATATATTTTAGATTGAAATGTAAATAATGAAAACGTGATTTGAAAAAAATAAAAGGTAACCTGAAAAACTGAGTTCTATTATCCTCCATGACTCTCCTCTTCGTTATCATCATCACTAATACATCCACCACTAAATAATTTAGATTCATTAGCAATAGATTTATTTTTTAAAACTTCACACATTTTTCCAGAAATGTTTGATAGCTTAAATATCCTAACTAAGTTCTAATTAGCTATCTATGCCTATCAAATAGTGGTTGTAACACTATGGATGAAAAAAATATTCATGAACGATGTTTTAAAAAAGATTTGGAATCGGGAAATACATTACCTAGATATTGGATATCAGAGGATGTAAATAGGGAAAAACACTACTGCTATGACACTTAGATACAATGGTGGAATTCTATAATAGACTTGATAAAAAATCAAAATGACGTAACATTGTCAAAACAATATAATTACACAGAGTAATATTTGACTATAATTAAAATTAAACTGATATTAATAAATCATGGAGGGAAGGGAAAATTTTTCCATGCATTGATAAGAACACACATTTTTCTTAACTCTGGATCTTTAGGGTCTCTGAATACTCATAGTCATATAAAAATGGTGGAACACTGAACATCATGGATTCCATTTCCTAATTTATGAATACAGATATATTATATTTCAATATGTAAATTTAGTATGAACAAAGTGAAATTTGAAAATTTTAAATATTTTGAAAATTTTAAAGTGATTTTATCATGAAATGTTACAGTATGTGGGATCTGACTGTAATAGATTGAATCTGCAACTTGGGAAAATATCAACCAGTAGGCGAGATTTTCAAAGAAAAAGGAAGGTAGAGTATTTACACTATATTAGAAGAACATTCTATTTTCATAGATATCGATCTATTGGGTCTCTGCAGAATGTATCAATGATGGTAATGGGTTTCACGAAGAGGTTGATGGGTGTACCCGAGGGCAGATGACAGTATAGAAAAACAAGATGGGCTTGCGGCACATGAAACAAATGAAAATTAGAGGAAACACACGAGATGAGAAGAATGTGTAGATGAGTACATATTCAGAAGGTATAAGAACTAGGTTAAGGCAATAAATGTAAAATGAGAAGTGGGAGGAGGGCCCGAAAGAGTTTAAACCCTAGATTGGGGACACCGAACAGATAAGATGGATTGAGGAGTCTTAATTGAGAAGCTTAGGAAACCCTCGATTGGGGAGGAGGGCGGAGGTGGAGGCTTTGGTGTGGTGCACACAGAGACGTGGAGGGAGAGTGGAGTTGGGGAGGGATACAATGTTGAGATTGGATTTGACGATGTAGGTAGATGGAAATCGAGGCAGAGGCATGGTGGGAGTGGTGATATGGGGGGGGGGATGGAGACAATGATATTCTAAAAAAACTAATACAAACTAAGTAGAATCATAAGTGGGAGGAGAATATTGTAGGTTGTAGGGAGAGGGATTTTAAAAATTAGAGGGAGGAGTGAAAATATTTTTGGTGACGTGGTTGCATATCTAGGTGACAGATCACCCAGTGAAATCCACATTTAGTATATATAATAGATGACATAAAATTCCTATAACTATGATGAAGGTACTATGTTATTTCTATTAAAAAATATCATTTTATTGAAATCCCATCCTACCTTTCTTCTATTTTGAAAATTTTCTTTTTTATTATTGTTCAACTAACCAAAAATTTTATTGATTTTAAATAATGATATAAATCATACAAAATTATTTCACCATCTTTATGGAATTTCGTACTATATTATAATATTAAGTGGTGTTTTGAAGAATAATTATCATTGAGAGACTCATCTTAATCCCTTTAATGATATAGTCAATTATACATACCTGGTAATTATTGTAGTCCATAAGACGCATGGATATTCTTATTATGTTATTCCCATAATCTGTAACACTTTTTTATCCTTCTACATTAATGTGAGCATATTCAACTAAATTTTTTCTCGATGTTTTCATTGAATTTACAATTAAAATAATATTACATTTAAAATTCTATAATCAATAATTTATATATCATCATCCACATTATTTTATAGATCAATGACCACCATTTATCAGAATATTTTTTTCAAACAATAAACTTCTAGAATAAACTTTTCTCATTGATTTTATACCAAATCAGGGTATATGATTTGAAGTTACATAATCCATTTATTATATACTAATTTAATTGTTTATACATGAAATGTTGGAGCCTTTTTCGATAATATGTGATCTAACATGGTTGAATCATACTGTGTAATTGAATATTTATCATTATAGGTGTGGTTATTCATCAAAACCAGAGTCATATTCTATAACATGGACATAATATACAGAGTTCCAACATATGATATATTGGATTACTGAGTAAGGAGATCACTCCATTGACATGGAATGTCGGTTTCCTTCCTTGAACAAGGTGTTATCTTTAAATAATTAAACATAGTTGGTTATGTCATAATCCTTATGAATTTTCAGTAATAAAAAGAATCTATGTAATATTAAAAGTTATTATATACCATAATTTAGTATAATATTTTTCATTTTTGCTATTTTATTTTAAAAAAGTATTACCAAGGATTCTAATTTAAATTCTCTAATACCAAATGCAACACTATAACTCCATTAACATATAGTTAATTACTTTATTACTACAATGTTACAAGATACATCAGATCCCTATATATTGGATCTATCCGTTTAGATTTCATTTAAACAAATATACATACATTATTCTTATATGACATTGAAAAAATAAAATTAACATAAGAAACATTATTCCATCCTTGATATAATTCATCATATCCTTCATCATATCATGGTGGAAAAATATAGTGTAAGATCCGATTCACAGTGAAGACAACATGAAATGGAAGTTATCTTGTGTAAATAAGAAAAAATAATGAAATGGTGGAGTGGATAATAAAAAATGTTTCAATTAATTAACAACCTGATTTCAATGATCATACATGAAATATAACAATATATATATCAAATGTATGATGGAAGCAGTTCTTATTAATGGAAATAAAAAATTATTATAATTCAAGATCAATCCCTCACAACCATGATATAATTTTTATATATTGTGTTGGTGTCAAATTAGATTCCCATCTAATATCAAATTGATACAATTTTATCCCCTCATACCTGTAGATGCATCTTGGAGATATCAATTAATTGGGACCATATTTATCAGAAATTTATTATTCTTTTCTTATATTTGGAATGATGAATTCAATTCATTCTAAAAATAATGCACTAGTAAAAAAATCATATAATTGAATCAATGAATGAAACTAAAAATATTTCCTAACTAAATAAAATTCCATAATAAATCAGTTTCTTTTTAATAAAACCAATTATAAAATTTTTATATAGTTGAGTCATCTTCATTGAAATAAAAATGATTCTGAATTCATCAATATATTATAAATATTGAAATAATAGAGATAAATTATATACAATTATTAATGGAGAGTGATAGAGAACATGATAACAAAAATTCTAGTGGTCTCATTTTTTTTAATAATTATCATCAGTGAAGAAATACAATCTATTCTGAGGAAATTAATGTTTTCTAGTAAAATCCATCCATTAAAATAGAAAATATTATCAATAAATTAAAAATTAATTCGATATAAATCCATGTAATAATGGAGTTAAAATAATCAATATTAATTTCATTTCATTTAGAAAAAATAACACATTTCATTTAATATTATTTTAAAATAAAATTATAAAAACTTTGAAAACAAATTATCATATAAAATAAACATGAATAATTTTAAAATTAGAATAAAATAATATATTATTAATGATGGTGGGAAAAGTCATTATTGAGTTTTAAGTTACAACCAATATTTTCTCCAAATAAAAGTTTAAAAGTAACTCATTCAAAAATTAATTAATACTTCCTATTATATTTTTTTAGAAATTCAAACATGACTAAATATTAATTTAATAAATATATAGTGTTTTTCGATTATTTTTTAAGAAATATTTAAATTAAATATGGACAAGAAAAGAATATATTTGTATGAAAAAATACAAAACATATTTTTTTAATTGTCCTTCCCTTACATGTATCATACTTGTTGATTCGTGAACCAAGAAAGTAGCAATCTAAAATAAACAAGTAAACATGAAAATAAAATTTTCATATCAAAATATATGGGTTTAAAAATATTACCATCATAGAATTTTATGAAAAATATATGTGAATATAAATAAATATGAAATAAAATTAGATTATATCATAAATACCTTAACTCATGTTTAACATCCCTTATATGTTCTTTTAATTTCCCTTATAAATATTTTTTATTTAATATAATTATATAATAGAACCATATACAGAATTATAATATCACATTTAACAAACTGATGACATTAAAAGGCCTATTTATATATTTTTAGACAACCAATTTTTTTTTCAAAATTAAAATTTGTGTAAAAAGTTCTAAATTTCCCAGGTCAATGTGTGTTAGAGGCATAAAGTACACAAAACATATTAAATAGAATACAAAGATAATAGTAATTGCACATGTTGTATAAATCTTAATTCTTTTTAGTTATGTATATATACATATCATTGTTGATAAGATCTCCAAAACTATAATCATGATATAAATTTACTATTAATAAGGTTCATTTTATAAAAAATGTATATGACGTGGTTATGAAAAAAGAATTACACCACTACATTGAGATGTTTGGTCTTATGTACACACAAGTGATGTTTTTTAATTTTTTTAGGATGGTAAAAACATATAAAATTATAATATAGAAAGAAAAAAAATATTTATATCATCTACAATATAATATTTCATTTTTACTTGCTATTATAACATACCATAAGAGGTGGTTGTGTCAAATGAAATACATCATCTTTGCGAGGATTTAGTTTGTATGTACTAATATAAGATGATTTAATTTTATATAATTTTGAAATGTATTTTAAAAGGTGTTTTAAGATAAACATAATAACATTTAACTATATGGGAGATGTGGATTATTTATATAACGATGGTTAGGAGAGGTATTATGGTAGAAAAATAAAAAATGAAAAAAAGAATAATAGGTTAAGATCTATACCTCTTTCTTAGACAACCACCTTATTTTTATACCTAAATTCATCCCAGGATTGCATTTTTTTCTAATAAATAACTATAATAAGGGCATAGAGATCCTCAAAAATTATATTGAAATTCACAGTCGAGAAAAATGGATCTTGATGTTTAGACAATAGATAATAGGTTGTGCCTTTTATTAGTAAGGGTGAGGACTCACTTATATTGTTTCAAAATATAAAAAAAATATTAGTGGATCAAAAAATAAATATAGTTCAATAATGAATAAAATATAATATATATAAAATAGGAATTAAATATTATGAAAAAATTGTATTTAGGGAACTTTTTAGATAATCATAATCCTTGTGAATTTAGATTTTCTCTGTTAAAAACATTTTATCTCTTACGATGGTAACATATTTTTTCAATGTTATTATCCATATTGAAAAAAAATATGCTCATAAATAAATTAATAAATGAATATTCCATATATGAATTAAAATTTTTCAAATTTAATTACAAGTGGATAATTGTAATTTTAAAATAAACCAAAATACCCTCATGAAAATTAGTTTTCAGGAAAAATTTATTTGAAGAATAATATTGATTTAAAATCATAATAATGTATAATATTGATTTTAATTAAATAGATTCTATTTTTATAAAAAAAATTAATTTTTATTAAAACAAAAATAAAATATTATTTTACCTTATAAAGACTTGATTAAAACAGATGAACTAAAAACATTTTTTATTATAAGAAAATTAGAAGTAATATTACAAAATTCTTAATTACATTTTAATATGATTATAAATTTATTTTTTATGAGTACGATTACATATGTAATATTTAAAAGGAATAAAAAAATTCTTCTTATTCCAATATAATTAAAATTTCATAATGTTTGTGGTTTTAAAAAATATGAATTGTTTACTATTCACCTAAATAATAAATTATATCTGAATAATAAAAAAATCATCCTTAGTTATTTAAAAAATATTGAATTCAGGAATGGAATTTATTTCCTCATAATTAATTTTTAATATGTGGAAAATTATTTTTTAGTTACATTAATGGATAAATATTTGTAAAATAGATATATTTTCCTTTATAAAGAAAAGCATATATGCATTAATTTATTCTTTGGTGTTTTGAGATTTTATAAACAGTTATAATAATAATAATAATTTGTTATATAGTTTCTGAATATTATGTATTAATGATATCATTAATTTAATTAAAAATTATTTAAAAATTACCTAGTTATAGTAATATGGTGTATGACTAGAAAATGTCATGGTTGCTTATGCCTTTTTTCATAGGGGAGGTGCTGGTTTCTGTTGCTTCAATCTTACTCATGTGGAAATTATAAAATTCATATAACTCTATTCCTTTATGTTATTTCACTGGGTACCTTATACAATAAATTAATATTTTATATGTATATATATAGGGTTTAATTTTTTTTAATTAACATACATTTTTTATTATATAATGTGTTACATTACAATTTAGTGTAAAATAAGTAGTTTTTCAGATGGATTACAGATTCCAAAACTAAATTGTCAAAATAATGCAGAATAAATGTGATGAAACATGATAATATATATATATATATATTATTTGATTCAATACATACAAATTTAATATTTTTGTGGTGTACATTATATTTATGAGACCACTAAAGAAATCCCTGATAAATATAAAGGGTTGGATTCAATTGAAATCATCACAATTCTAGAAATCGATCAGCCAAATTGGATATTTTTGAATATTTAGAGTTCCTTTTGATTATAATTTTTTGGAAAAATAATAAATTGGTAAAAATCAATCCTACGTTGGTTTTTTCTAGTAGTTAATGTGTCACGAACAAATCTGAAGTGCAATCCAACCTGACACCCATCCTAGTTTGTGGAATGTAATGAAGGGCGTTCATGATCCCCATAGGTTGGGATCAAATACATGGTTATCAACAAAAAATCATGGTAATGATTTCACCTATTAATTCAATCATGAAAACCAATAATAATAATCATTACAAGGATTATTAATCATAACCGAACATAGTACAACAATTTTTCATGTTATGGTTGATGACATTAAACACAACTCAATTGGGCTACAAAAAATGAAGGATAAAACAGAACTATCCCTTAAAACATCCATGAATCATGAAGAGATCATCTCCAAGCCACCACAACCAACACCTTCAAGAGAATAACCCTACAAACATGAACCAACATCCCAATACATCTTTCCATTACCTGATTCAAACATAACGAAGTCTTCATACACCCAAATGTGTATGCAGGGGGTGAGCCAATCCAAGTATGATTCCACCCAAATAATATTTTCCATTCCAAAATATTATTAGGAAAATTAACATGAAGGTTTTATAAAAATAAAAACTAGATATATTTTTATAGAAATCAATTTAAATAATAAGAATAAATTATTTTTATTTTGAAATTAGAAATGAGACACACCCTAGGCCAATGATAAGTATGATAAAAAAGGATCACTAGGTCATAGGAAAACCCCATTGGCACTAGATAAAATGGGACATGGGGAACCTTAAATCATGATGAAACATGGTATAAAAATATAACCCACATCATTCATGTGAATGACTAACTTGAGGAGAACACTTACCAAGGTATAGTGGTATCCACAAATCATCATAATTTAGTTATTTTTTTAATCATTAATTCTTGTAGATGAATCCAAGGAAAGGCACGTCTATGTCAACTAGCATATTAGTCCATGTCCACCCACCTAGATACCCAGGTTTCACCTTGGTCCACAATTCCAATTTTTCATTTCAAATAAATATATCACCACATTCACATGAATGCATAAGAAATGTGAATACATAGTCAAAACCACCATTTTTCATTAAGAAAGCCATTTTAAAATTCCCAAACAAACCAAATCATATTTACAACATGCTTCACACCCCAATAAAAGTTCAATAAGCCACATATATACTTTACTAAAAAATTATGGAGAAACAACATGGGATAACACTATAAATATAACTAATTTTCAATGGAAAATCACTGTTCTTCCATATGTATCTAAAAATTATTTGAAGATGTGTTTCTCCCCAATTAAATGTTTTAGAAAAAACCATTAAGGATAAAAAAATCTACTGCAAATAAAACACACATGAATCATATCCCATTCCCTTAAAAACTAATTTTCAACACAAGTGCACCTTAAATCCATTTTAAAAACACATTTATCACCTCATAAGAAATATATATGACAAAACCAAAATGAAAATAAACCATATCAAAGTTAACAAATAAGGTCTATGCATAGAACCACTAACCTTAAGTGTTGAAAATTACGAAAATTCGTTATATACAACATATGCACATCATAAAAACCCTATACAATAATTATTTACCCCTAACAATCACTATCCATCCCTAAATACATCACCAAATCAGTTAGAGATATGAAACCCAAAGAAAGAATACGAGAAACCCAATAAAAAATAAGAAATCAAGAAGGAAAACAACATAAATGATGTTTTCTTAATGAATACCCCCAAAAACCAGATAAAAATAGAGGTCCAACGGACATAGGAGGAGGGATGGAGGTGACTAGGGTTGGAAATCCGGAGTGGGAATGAAAATGTGTGATTTTGGATTAAGTCCCAAGAGGAGACAAACATTATTTTTAAATTATTAATGACCTAGGGATGACACAATGTATTCACATATGGGATCCAAATCAAGAAGAAATTTTGTGTCCCTCACTATCCATAAAAGAAATGCCACAAGTTTTTTGAGTACGCTTTATAAACCTTTTAGTTAGCTAATATCCAAAAAATATATAAGTACCCATGGTTTCTTAATAAATGGTACACGATTTTCAACACTATGTGCCAGTTGTGTGTCACCTGCTGTAAACCCAATAACCCTCATGTTTTAAACAAATCACTGAAAAAATATAGGGTAAACATAGGATTAATTTTTGAAAGAATAATGTATCAAACTAAAATCATGGATTTGATAATTCTACCCACTATGAGACTATTACTACCCCATAAAGTCAACTAAATGATTGATCAATGAATACAAACAGATAGTCCATATCATCCCAAGACATCCACTTTCAAGTCTCATGCTTATCATTTACATGCATCCAAATAAAATGGACTAATGGAACAGAATTCATATGAAGTATTTTCTCTTCAAAATCTAAAATCAGTATAAGACACTCAAACATGAAAAAAGAAGGCTCCATCTCCAATTCTTCCCAATTTATCACTTGATATGGATCTAGTTTAATCTTTTTTCACAAGGACAGATGAAATATGTCTTGAATTGAAATCATTTATGAGGGAATATCAATCCTTTATTCCACCCAACCAATACACTATATAAACTAAAAAGTTAAAAAAATACTACAATGCTAGCTTTCCTTTTTTTTTCAAATGAAAATGACCCAAGCGAGATACCACCTTGAAGGATACGAGATCACCCATACATATATATAAAGGTCCATTCCTTTGATTAGCATAATAATTTTAGCGATAATGTACTATCAAAATTCATTCCTAATCAACCTGAAATTATCAAATTTCTCTTTCACAATACTCGGTCGCAACCCTGAGGTCTCACCCACCTTATCCCAATAGATGGCAGACCAATATGGTCAGTCATAATGCACGTCAAAATGAAAAAAATGAATTGATAATTTTTAAGTATTGTTATAAAAAACTCCAAAAATCCCAAATGTGTATACCATGAATAAATGAAATCCACCACACATGACCAGAGCATATCTTCCAGAATCTAATTTTCCTTCCCTATCTGACTATCTGTTTATAGATGGTATGTTGTTCTTAACATGAACTTCCACCCCATCAACATCTGAAGAACTTCCTAAAGCCATTATGTAAAATGGGTCCAATATCAGAAACAAATGATGATTAAAAAATTATGAAGAATCACTATCTACCAGAGAAAAAACTGGCCCTACACATCCTCCATGGTTGAATACCAAATCATAATTAAATGGGATAATTTTTTTAGATGATAAACTGATACCTAAATGGAATTCCATTCTGGAGGTATGAATTGTATGACACTGATATAATACATGGTGATCTATTTCCACTTTTAGGTATGAATATGAAGTGGATGGAAAAAACCATATGTCCTTTGGTTATTTTCTTTAACATGTGGTCATGTATAACACCACGATTCAAAATCATCCACATCCCATCTCAATACTATCCACCAGAACATCTGATGCATGTCATAGTACATATCAGTAACAGCATGATCAACGATGTACTGATATTGTTATTTCTCTTCCATCACCGCCTTCGTGAATTGATAACAGCACTATGAAGATATCCCCGAGGAAAAAAACACCTTCGAGATACAATGAAAAATTACAAGGCATCTCCCCACCACAATGAAGCTATATAGACTACTATAAGAACTAATCAATAGGTTTTTCATACTTATTCAATTCCAATAGAGAAGGAATCAATTAGATACTATCCATGAATTCAATTCCACTGTTCTCCTTAGACATAATGTGCATCCTAATTAAGATCCCCATCAAACCCCACTCATTAGTAGAATTTTGTTTTGTGATTACACTATAGGGTTTCTTCTGAAATAATTTACAAGAACATTCCAATTTATTGGGGTATACAAAATATAAAACTCAAACCCATGAAGGCACTCAACCCAAAAAATCTTCCATGGATTAAAATAATCATGGGGTAAAATGAATTCAATTTAAAGATGATCAATATAAACAAAAAATTTCCCCACAAAAAATTAATGGTTCGACTCTTTCATGGAATGAATCAACACTACTAGATCTAGGTCATGGGTTTGGTAATTCATTTCAAGTGGCCTTAGCTAGTGAGAATAATAAAACACCACATGGTCACCCTGTATAAGAACACACCCAAGACCCACATCAAAAAACATCATAATAAACAACATACCACTTTCCATAATCCAGAAAGATCAAAATTATGTCAGTATTCAGCCATAACATAAGATCCTAAATGGAAACAAGGAATTTATAATTGTGTTTGAACATCACCCATTTCAAGGAGAGTATCATCATGTATGATTAAATCTAATAAAATTCTCGAATGAATCACATGTAATACCTTAATAGGAATAAACGATCCTGATCACAAATTGAGTCTTCGAATGCTCACAAGACATCACCGCACTAATATTATTAGGGTCCTCTAAATCAACTTTCTCTAAGATTACATGGCCAAGAAACATTACCCATATAATCCATAAGGTTCATATAAAAAAATCATAAAGATGATGAACCCGTAGATTTTCTAACATAATCCTAAAATGATGTTCATGATACTCCTTGATTATAGAATATACCATAATTTAATCCACTAATACCACAATAATGAAATTGAGATACTAGTGTAAGACCATATTCATAAGATCCATGAAGATAGTAGGAGAATTCATTAATATTAAAGTCATGAATATGTACTCAAAATGGTCATACCATCCTTGGAAATTGGTTTTGGAAACATCATCCCCCTTAAATCATTCTTGGTGATAACTAGATGATTGTATTTTGAAAAACCACATTTATCCTTAAGTTAATTTAATGGTTTATCAATACATGGAATAGTATATTGGTTCTTTAAGGTAACATTATTTTTCATCCAGTAATCAATGCATAACTGAAGAGATTCATCAAACACTTTCACAAACATAAGAGGGGATGCCCAAGGAGAGTCACTTGGGAAAATGAATACTTTGGATTATTAATCATCTAGTTATACATTTAATTCTATCAACTTGGTGGGTTCCATATGGATTTATGGAATAGATATCAGTTGTGTTCCCAACACCAAATCTATGGTGAACTCAACATCCCGCTTCAGAGAAAAACCTGGAAAATCCTCTAGAAAAACCACTGGGAAATCATCAACCACATGAGATTATCCACCATTTGGAGCACCGCCAGCATCCTCAAACCTGAGTGATGGTAATCGAAAAAAAAAAATTTCCAAATTCAAAATGTGGAGGTCTATCACATCCTAAATTATTTTCCCGTTCATAGTGAATGTCTTAGGTAATACGATTAGGTGACACAGATCTCACTCGTTTCCAATATCAATCAATGTGTTCCTAGAAGTGCACAATCCTATACATAATGAATATTAAATCTAATTAGTACATCACAAAAAAAAGTAAATACCATTCCTTCTCAACACTGATGAGATTAATTCACTAGAAGGTCACCTAAAACCCATACGTCACTTCCTACCAATTGATGAACCATTTAAAAAAATGACATCAATGGATAATGTAATAAAAAATATTCCTCAAACCATCAAAAGTCCTGCAACTGATCCTACCTGTATCTGTTCCATACTATGAAGATGGTTCACCTCATCTTGAGCCTATTAATGACCGCTAGCCTATGGTTTATCTTAGAACAAACTCTTCCTTGAAGATTATCCATCCCTAGAACCATGACCACCAAACCGATAACATGTTGGATTTGATGGTTTTTCTTATGATGAAATCCCCCCTAGAAGCTTCATATCACACAACACACTGATATGAGTACACCACTTTTCAAAAAATCTATAGGTGTCTCAAAACTCTACATCTATCACAACGTATGGGAAGATATGTACATGTGGGTCATATGTGCCATACCATCCCTCCAAAATGGTACACAACTGACCCAAAATCAGAATCCACAAAAACATATCATCAATAAGGGTAGCATGAACTACCACCTCCACTATTCACATGCTTTTCCTAAATCATATCCTTATCTGATGAACTTCTACTCCCCATAACCTAAAGAGATCCATAGAAGCAATGATGGTTACTACGATCAGTATCTACCATCATCGAATGATCAACCACCTCAACATAGGTCTATATCTTATATATGAAGATTAAAGATTTGATTTCTAACTATAACCCTTTCTCAATCCTTTGAGTCCTCCTTTTCTTGTTGGAAATGATCTTGGTTTCATTTCAAACTAGCTTAACAAAGAAATTAGCATATTATATCATAGATCAATATCCCTTTGTAAGATTTATTAATTACAAGGATCTGGAATAATCATAGACCTAAAGGCAGTACTGATCAATGAAAATGGTCATGAAATCATTCCAAATTATGTCCTCTCTCTTCTCAACATGCACCACTGATTCCCACCACATCTGACTAGGAACTTCCAACATTAACAGGGCACATTTAACCCTTCCAGCCTCAATAGTATCAAGAAACTCGAACATCCACTCTATATTCTCCAGAAACTCATCCACATCTTATTTTTACCTACTTCCTCAAAATGAAGAAGGATAGTTCTTAAGGAACTCATGAGCTCTGAACTTCCCATGAACCAATTCAGCATCACTAACCAAATCATGAATGTAACTAAATCCCTATCCTAAATCCTAGATAACTTAAACCAAAACATCCACTAGTCTCTAATAAATGGGTGAGTGAGAACTCTCTCCAAAATCTTCTCATGGTTTCATTGTAATTATCCGAGGATGAATTTTTCTACAAAACAAATAACCACATGGAAATCCATCATTAAAACTATAAACACATATTATGAAAACTTTTCATGAACAATAGAAATGCTCAAACAACTGAACAAATCAAAACATAAAAAAATCCATCAAAATAAAAATCCAAATAAATAAACTACTTTACCCTTATCCATTGTCCCAATATAGTTTTCATCCTTTACATATCACATGGAGGAGAAATAAAATAAAATCATGATATCCCATAGTGACATGAGTCCTCTCATGTGTTATGCTAGCTAGGCAACATAGTCGCAACTAGAACCTCAAGACCTGACAGTCCTAGAATTTATCAATCCAGAATCACCCCAAAAAACTCAACCTAAAAATTTCTTAACCTCACAAGATACCAATTTATCACCAACCATGCTATAATTCCATCCAACATCACACCCTACATGGTCAATGGCATGGAAGAAAGTGATTACATGATCCCCACGGGCTGACATCAATTTTTGGGGTATGAAAACGCATCATGGGAATGATCTTACCCATATATATGATCAAGAACAACCCAAAATAATAAGCATTAAAAGGATGAATAATAATTACAAAACATTTTACATCATTTTTTTGATTTAAGGTTTACAACATTTATCAAAACTCAAAAGGGATAAAACAAAAATAGGATAATGACACTATCCCAAAAAATATACAGGAAACAAGAGGGAATCGCCCTCAAGGAATTACACAAAACACCTAAAAATAGGAGCACTAGATTCCCAAACCCCCATCCAAATACACATTTCCATTAACTGAGTAAAACATAACCAAGTCTACATACACCCAATGTAGTATGTAGGGTTTAATCTAATGCCCGATAGGATAGCACCCAACAAAGAGATTCCATTCCAAAACATTATATAGAAAATTAACATACATTTTTTATAAAAATAAAAGATGCATAAATTATTATAGAAATCATTTTTGATGAATACAAAAACATTATTTTCATTTGAAAAAATCTACAAGATGCCATATATGCCAACCATTGGTACAATATCCCAAAAGATCCCCAAGTCACTAGAAAACCTATTAGGCAATAGCTAAAATGTGCCTCTAGAACCTTGTATATCATTAAAACATGATCTAGAACACAAAACCCAAAGTGTTATTGTAAATGAACTAATAGAGGGGAATTCATCCCAAGGTATAGTGTTTTCCAGTCATATTTATAATTTTTTTGGTGATTTAATCATCAATAATCATTAATGAATCTGGGACAATCTACTTCTAAGTCAACTAGTGTACTTGTCCCAATCCACCCACCTAGATACATGCGATTCCCCTTGGATCTCAATTACAATTTATATTGTCATATAAATATTTCACTACATTCACATGAACACACAATAAATGTGAATACACAGTCAAAAAAACATTTCTCATAAGGAATTCATCGTTCCAATTCAAATGCACAATAAATCTTATTTAAAACATGTTTCAAACCACTATCACAATTCATTAAGCCACTTAGCCACCCTATAAAGACATTAAATATATACAACAATGAAAAAAACTTTAAATAAATCCAATTTAATTTATAAAATCCAAATTCAGTCCATATAATTTCAAAAACCATTTCAAAATTTGTTTCGTATTACATTCAAATTTAATCAAACACATATAAGGAGAAAAAATAGGAACACATGAAACACACATGAATCATAGCCTATTCTTTTAAAAAACATTTTTTAACAAAATTGAACCTTAAATAATTTTTAAAAACATATTTCTAACCTCAAACATAATACATATAAAAAAACCAAAAATCCATGAAAGTATATAAAATTTACCAAATAATGTATTAGCATGGATATAACAACACAAACATTTTATAGGATGTTTCTCTTAAATAATTTCTATTCATTAGATAACCAATATTTCATGAATCAATGATTCTCTATGATACAACACCTGGTTATTATAGTAGAGAGTCATTACATATCCATTAAACTTAATTTTTGAACTTCTGTGTTATTAATTTCAAAAAATGGACATACACGGTTGTGATCAGGGTGATATATGGAGTCTGATAGAATTAAATTTATTTTTGGTGACTAGTAACTTACCTTTTCAAATAGTAACATGACCTTATGAATAGTAACATACCCTTATGAATAGAAATATTACCCTTATGAATTGTAATCTTACCCATGAATGTGTAAATATAATTTGGGAACCTTAAAAATAAAGCTGAATATTTTAAGTGTTGGTATTTTTATATTAAATGATGATTTAAATTAAAAATTAAATATCTCATATATAGAAAATTATTTTCAAAAAATAGATCTCATTTTTGGATTCTAATCATCAAAAAATGGTTAGGGATTTTTTTTAGATTTTTCTAAAATAGTTAATTTTTTTGTGAATATTAAAATACATTAATTTACCATATAAATACATTATAATATAAATCCATTATTTCTAACATCATGACTGATGTCAGCACTCAAATATTAAACTCACATGCACTTATTAATATTATAGTTCATTTAAATCTAGCTATTTGTTTTCATAGGGTAAAATAATTAATTAATTATTAACTAATTAAAAAAACCCTTCTCCCCTACACTATATAAACCACCCCTCACCCCCTCTTCCTCTAACACCACTCATGCTTTTTCCTTACCTATGTTCTGAAAAATAAAATTCCATTGCCATCCCCCCACTTCTATGACCTTCTGGTCTCAACAAATCGAAAAAAGTCCTTAAAGAGATTCCCATGGAGGAGTACTCAATAGGTGAATCTCTTTTTCTATTCCTTTCAACTTCTTTTAAAATTTCCACTCTTTTGTTTCTATCTACTCATATAATCTCATCCAAATGCTATTAAAATATCTAGTATCCAACGTAGATTGTAATTTTATTATTCTAGTGGAAGATTTGGTCACCATATCTTTTTTCCATCATTTTTTATAATAAAAATGAAAACACCATCCAAGATATGTGAATTTATCACATTGAAGGACAGAGGGTTTTCAATTTCTATTTTCTTCATCAATTATGGTAATAAATCCATTTTTTTGTTGAACCAAATCATAATATATGTATTTCATCATATTTAAAGATCTTTAATTCTTAAAAAATTATAATATAAAATAATAATAGAAAATAAATCAATTATGCACAAACCCACCAAGTTAATCGAAGTGTTTATCATTAATTTTTTTCTAACGGGTCATACTCATATTATATAACCACAATAATTATAAAATAATTAATATATATGTAATGTCACTTCTTATTTATGTTAATAATTATAGATGTTTAACTACATTTCAAATGATCTTCCATTCATAAATATAAGATAACTGATCATGAAAACTGAGGAAGAAATTTTTTTCAAAACAGTAAAATTGACCCTCTTAAAACCATAAAAAGGACCTGAATTAACCTAATATGGTTAAAATAATTCAAATTCATGTAGAGGAGGTTATAAAATTATTAATTAATTAATCTAAATTTTGTTATTCTATTTATTAATTACAATAAAACAACACATTCTGACATAAGGTAGGGGGTTTCCCATCTCACTTTTATTTTTGTGAGATTTCCATTTTTCACCTCATATTTCTTGTATGTGGAATATGTTTTATTCCATTTGATATATAATATCATGATTATATGTATATTCATGATATTCATTGTTTTTACTTGATGATTATTAACATGATTGATTACAATGTTGTAAGGGACATTGTTTCAGTTTCCATTTCACTATAATTTACTTTGTATTGTGCACCTAATCACTCTTATGTGTTGTACCTATAGCCACTTTGAAATAATTTTTCATTTAAAATAGTAAATATAATATACATCCATATTATTTATTAATGTATATGATTATTTTCTTATGTCGTATATCCTTTTACATATTGTTTTTATTTGGAATGTTGTTTTGACTATTGAAATATTGATGAATTTTTATCCACAAATCTATACAAATATTTAGAAGGAATATTTTATTTTTATTAAATATATGTATAAAACATTATCTAGACATACAGTGATGGGAAGAAACATATATATCCCCTCGATTTATCTGAAGGTCTCTTGAGACAAATTAATTTGTGACAACCCCTTTGAGTTTTTTCCAAAAGAGAATCATTCTACTATGTACCCATAGACATAAACTGTTTTGACGGTATAATGGTATCATTTACAAGATACATGTCTTTATATTAATAATAATTCTATTTATTTATATTCAGTTATTACTATCCTTGAGGTTATCACTATGACAATATCTATGGATGCAGTTTCATTCTCAGTTTATTAGTGGCATGTGTTTTTAATTTATTCACCATGCCATATTGACTATTCCAGTTTGATTATGTTTCAATTATTGTTGATTCATGATTCTTATATTTTTAACCCTTGAGGAGAATTTTATCCAAACCATTACACTTGGTAACCTTCAATGGGTTATGAATATAAGACCATTAATTGAGTTCTCAAGGATGCAGTTTATTAGTTTTTGTTATGTATGGTATTTTTCTAACTTTCCAACTGTTCCTTGGGTATCATTTATGTATCTAGTTTCTTCAAGACTACTTAACTAATCAATAATTCAGTATTTCATTCCTTTTAATCATTCCAATGTATTAAGAAATGCACCAGCTCTGGTCCTCAAGGTTTTGGGGGTTATAGTTGGTATTAGAGAAAGTTTAGTAGACAACATGGAAACTAAATTTAGAAAACGTAGAATAGGGAAAAAACCCTAAGATAGTCTTTTAGGATAATAATACAAGAAAATATTATAATTTTGGTATGTAATATATTATGTGGATATTTCTTGAAAATAAATCCATGTCTGGATACAACAAGTGGACATGGTTCTGGCATTGATATACCTAGGAGGGAAAACTCCGACAAGTATTTTTTGGGCTTGAACTGGGGTATCTTGGTACACAACAATATGTCTAATTTCACACCTTTTTGATACTATCATGGGATATTCTTAGGATAATTCACATTTTTTTACAAACCATTATGAAATATTTAAAAGTAAATATTAATAATGTTTATGATTATGAGATTAACTACACATAAATTTTCAGATTATCTTAAATGATTACCAACTAGAAATTATGAACAATGTCCTAATTTAGTGTATTCCATTTTTTTTGTGATGGAGCCTTATGTAAGAAGGGTAATAAATACCCACAAACATTGTAGGGATTAACCCACTGAGCAAGTCAACACAGTCAATATTGGAGAATATCAGACCATGACCATACTGTGACAACTTACTGAGGTTGTGACGAATAACCATTCTACACATGTACTGGATCGTTTCATGTGGAAAAACCCCCATATTTTTTTGGGAATACTAATCTGGTTGTATTTGAGATGTGGATCAAGTCCCATGAAAAGATATTTCTAGAATTAGGATGCAATGAAAATGAAACGGTGGTACACGCAATATATTTCCTCAAGGGTGATGTTGATAAATGGATGTCCTTGATCCAAAATACCATGAAGGAAGATGAAATATAAGATTTGGACTGAAAACATTTAATGTAAATATTCTTCAAAAAATATTTCCCTCATGAACAACAAACTGAAATAAATAAGAAATTTCTTATCCTAAAGAAAAGTGTAGAAGAGACTATTTTAGATTATGAGGATACCATCACATGATTATCCAGGTATGATATAGATTATGTATGTGATTTAGAAGACAAGATTTATCATTTATTTTAAGGTCTTATGCCAAGTATTTTATGGGAACTGTCTTCAAAAACATTTTCATCATATGATAAAATTGTAAAAATTTCCATATAAATAGATATAGAATTTTCCAGATTAAATTTGTTTATGGGAAATAAAGATAATAAGAGGAATTCTAATAACCATGGAAAAGGATAATAACCAATAGAGAATAAGGGAATGATGTAATTTCCATTATGAATGAATTTTGTAAATAATCGTCCTAGGAAAGTCTTGAAAGGCATGGAAGTTTTCTATATGTGTGGTGAAAATGGTGATCAATGTAGTGAATACAATGGAAAGAGGCAAGTCAATGATGTTCAATGCTAAAATTCTAGAGCGGTGAGACACTATGAAAATGAGTTTCCTAAGATCCAAGTAAAATTTATTCAGAAAAGGCCATGAGAGAAAGGGAATTCTTATAAAATTACAACCACATATGTTGAAGTTCTTAATGATGTATTTGAAGGTACTTTATTTTTTTCCTCAAACATATCCAATGCTTTATTTTATTTCAGATCTTCGCATTAATTTATATCTTCACAGTTTTATAAGAAAATTAGACATGTAAAATTTGATTTAATAAAGTAGTTTTTAGTGAAAACTTATAAGTAATGTATTACTGTAAAAAAGATGTGTCGATCAGTCCCCCTCATGATACATAAACATGCTTTATTTTTTTTCCATATAATCACACCAATGGTTAACATTGATATAATTATCTGTATGAATTGGATATCAAATTATGATATGAATATCTATTGAAATAATATGGAAGTTATACTTTTTGATTATGGTGTATAATACCTTATCTTTAGAGTAGAACCTCACCATTTGATTCTTATATCGATCCACCCATAGTAGCTCTACTGAATGCAATTCTTGGCGATTTAGATAAAAAAATATATGGGTGAGGAAATAAATCATCAAATTGAAGACATACCTATTGTGAAAGAATACATTTCTGTATTTCTGTAGGATTTTCTTAGATATCCTCCATAGTAGGAAGTTGACTTCACTATTGATTTAATTCCTGGTTAAATACCTACACCAACGAATCCTTGTATAATGTACATTGTGGAATTTGTGGATCTAAAGAAATAACTATAGTAATTGAGTGAGAATGATTTACTTGATTTTTGATTATCCATGGGGATCCCATGTCCTATTTTCCAATAAGAAAGATAGATCCCCGAGGCTATGCATTGATTATATGGAAATCATTGCTATTACAATAATGAATAGGTATCCTTATTATTGAGTTTATGATTTATTTGATCAACATCATCAAGCCCAATATTTTTTAATGACTACTTTTGACATAGATATCATCAGTTGTGTGTGAGTAAAGAATATATTCCAGAGAAATCATTTTGAACTAGTTTCGAGGATTATGATTTTATAGTAATTCCTTTTGGATTGACTAATTCACCCTCTATTTTAATGGATCTAGTAAATATTATTTTCATGGAATATATTGATGAATTTTTTATGGTATTTATCAATGATATCCTGATATACACCCAAAGTGATGAAGACCATGAGAATAAAAAGTAGATTATTATAAAAAATCTTAGAAGAAATGATTTATATGGGATGTTTTGAAAGTGTGAATTTTGGATTCAATTAGATTCATTTATTATACAAATTCAATCTATGGATGGAGTCTTAGTTGATCTTGCGAAGACAAAGGAAATTTCAGAATGGACCATGCCAACGAACATAACCGAGGTACGTATTTTTATTGTCTTAGCAGGATACTATCGGTATTTCTTTCAGAATTTCATGTGATTGGATAACCCGCTAAAAAGATCACACATAAAGGGATTAAGTTAGTATGTACTAAAGAATGTTCAAAATTCTTTAAAGAAAAAAATAAAATATTTGATAATTCTTCAATTTTGAATCTTCTATCTTGAAGTGATGGATTTTTGATATATAGGGATGCATCAAAGTCAATAGAAGGATCATGAAAAAAATTATGCAACTCATGACATTGAGTCAGCATCCATTATCTTTGGATTGAAAATATAGTTACATTATCATTATGGTGAACGATATGAGATATACAGATCAAGATAGTTCGAAATACATTTTAACATTAAAATAACTCAATTCTAGGGAAAGGTGATGGACCGAGTTACTAAAATACTATGGTTGTTCAATACACTACCACCTAGGAAAGGAAAATAAGGTGGAAGATTCAATAATCAGGAAAGATCATGGTCTTCTGACCCAAATGAGGATTGATAAAGATCTTATATTCATCGATCTACTAAACATGTATATCATAATTTTTAAGGAATGGGAATCAAATATAAAAAATAAAATAATTTCTAAAACATATTTTCTAGAGAATTTATAATTATCTAAATCAGATGATGGAAATCAAAAAAAAAAATTAAATTTGTAATGGATGTTAGATTGGAAGACTTAATTTATGAGGATAATGTTCTGAAATTTGGGAAGAGGTTTTTTGTTCTATCTGTACATGATCTAAATAGTGAACTATTAGATGATTCTCATTGCTAAAATTTTTCAATACACCCTGGTATCAATATGATATATAGAGCTCTAAAGGAACATTTTTGGTTGTATTACATGAAGTGAGAAAATACTGATTATGTGTCAAGGTTTCGAGTTTTTAAATAGGTGAAGTCCAAGAGAAAAAATCCTATATGGTTAATGAAACATGTACCTATTCCAATGTGATTTTGGTATTCCATAACAATGTATTTTTTCATAGGACTACTGAGGAAACCTAGAATAAATGATGAAATATGGGTAATTGTTGATTATCTCACTAAATCCGTACATATACTTGTTATAAGAGATGATTTACCACTTGAGCACCTGTAAAGTTTTTATATTAATGATGTTGTAAGACCTCATGATGTACCTCTATAAATTGTGTCTGATTGAGATCCTGGGATTACATCAAAATCCTAGAAAAGTCTCCAGAAGGCTTTGGATATTGAGTTTCATATGGGTAACACGTATTGGAACCAAACCAATGGAGAGTTTGAATGGAGTATTCAAACATTGTAAGATAGGTTGATATCACCCTCTCTTGACATTCAAGGTATGTGGGATCAATACTTTCCTTTGGTGTAATTTTCCTACAATAATAGTTTTCATTATAAAATTCAAATGGTGACATATTAATCATTATATGGTAAGTGGTGTTGAAGTCCAACATGTTGGGATGAAGTTGTTGAGAGGAAACTTATAGGCCTATAAATTATTTAAGAGACAACTTCAAAGGTAATGAAAATATAGTCCCATATTAAAGAATCCCAAAGTTTGAAAAACTATTATGATAACAACCCAATAAAGGATTTTTAATTTCAATTAGGTGGTCAGGTTTTTCTAAAAGTATCAATGTGGAAGGGTTTCTTAAGGTTAGGTAAGAATGGGTAACTAAGCCACCGGTACATTGGACCGTTTGAAATTATGGAAAGGATCATAGCTATAGCTTACCGTAGAGTAATGCCACCATGTCTCTCCAAGTATCATAATTTTTTCCATGTGTCATTATTAATGAAATATATACCAGACCCAACACATGTACTCACTTTAGATGAAATAGACGTAGAACCTAATTTTTCTTACTATGAAGAGCATATCGAGATATTGACAGTAGAGATGAAGTATTGAAAAATTAGACGAATATTAGGGAAAAAGGATCTCTGTATAAAATATAAAATGTAGGAAGAAAAATTTAAACCTAAGGATGTTATGACGAAGAACCACCCACATATTTATAATGGGTATTAATTTTTAGGACTAAATTTCTAATGGTGGGAAGAATACAACACCTCAAACATTTTGTAGTATGTTTCTATTAAATACGTTAAATTATTTTGATATCATATATTTAATGAATAACTAAGTCTATTTGTTACAAAATTTGATTATTATTTTATATAGTCATAAACTAGCTATTAATCATAAATTTTCAACTTCTTTGTTTGGAATTTTGAAAAACAGACATACACGGTTGCGATTAGGGTGATATTTGGAGTCTGATAGAATCATGATGATTTTCAGTGAATAGTAACTTAAACGTATGAATAGTAACAAACTCTTATAAATAGTAATATAACCTTATGAATAGTAATATTACCCTTTTGAATGGTATCGTTACCCATTAATGTGTAAATAGATTTTAGGCACCTTAAAAATGAAGACTAATATTTTAAGTGTTGGTATTTATTGATTAAATGATGATTTTAAATAAAAATAAAATTTCTAATATTTTAAAATTATTTTTAAAAAATGGAATTAATTTTTTTATTCTACATTTCAAAAAATGATTAGGGTGAATTTTTGATTTTTTTCTCAAATACTTGAATTTTTAGTGAATAGTAAAATACATTAATTTACCGTATAAATACATTATAACTTACGTAAACTATTCATAAAATCATGAGTGATGTAAGAGACCAAATATCAAACTCACGTGAACTTATTACTATTCTAGTTCATGGAATCCTCACTATTGGTATTCTTAGGTAACATAATAAATTAATGATTAAAATATTAAGAATACCCTCCTCCCATCCACTATGTAAACCACCACTCACCACCACTTCCTCCCACACCGAAAAAGATTTGAAACTTACCTATGTTCTAAAAAATACACTTCCCAAGACTTACCCCCATGTCCAAGACATTATTGTCTCCCCAAAATTCCCAAAACAATGTCTTTACAGAGATTCTCAAGGAGAAGTACCCAAGAGGTGAACCTCTCTTCATTTTTATTTCATCTTCTTTTACAAGTTCCATTAATTTTTATCTCTCTTAATCTATCCACATCAAAATTATTTGATAATTATAATTCCCTAAATTTAATATATTTTTATTATTCTATTTGAATATTTTATCATCATATCTTTTCCCCCTCCTATTATACTAAAAATGAAAACACCGTGCGAGATGTGTTAATTTACCACATTCAAGGATGTTGTGTTGTCATTTTCAATGGTTGAACCGGATCATAATATATTAATTCCATATTACATAATGTTTTATAATCCTTAAAAAGTCATAATATAAAATAATAATACAAAATAATTTCATTATGCACAAAACCACTAAGTTAATCCAAGCATTTATCAGTATCATTTATCTAATGGGTCATCCTCAGGTTATATAACCAAAATCATTATAATAACTTTTATATCTATATAATTTCACTAATGATATATTTTTAAATTTTATTTATGTTTAACCACATTTCAAATGAACATACATTCATAAATACAATTAAACCGATCATGAAAACCAAGGAAGAAAATGCATCAAAAACAACTAAATTAAACCTCTTAAACCCATCAAACAGGCCATGAATAAACCTAATAAGGTCATAATAAATAAATAAAAAGTATATGAGGTTCTTTAATTATTAATTTATGATGCTAAATGTTATTATTCAGGTAATTATGATCAATCATAGAACACATTCGTTCATAAGGTAAGGGGTTTCTCATCTTTTTGTAATTTCCACGATATTTTGATTGTTCAACACTTATTTCTTATATGTGGTGTATGTTTACCATTTGATATACAATAGCATGATTATATGTATTTTCATGGTATTCATTGAATCAATTTATTATTATTAAGTCGATTTATTACCATATTGTAAGAGACTTTGTTTTGGTTACTATTTCATTGTGATTTAATTTGTATTGTGCACCGAATAATTCTTATGTGGTGTACCTAGTGCCCCATTAAAATAATTTTTAATTTGAAATTGTAAATATATTATATATCTATATTCTAGTTTGATGGATATTATTATTGTCTTAAGAAATATACTCTTTTACATATAATGTTTATTTGAAATGTTGTTTTAACTATTGAAATATTGATGAATATGTATCCTCTAATCTATACGGATATTGAGAAGGAATATTTTAATTGTATTAAATCTATTTAAAATGATTTTTTTGGACTTTCAGTAACATGAGGGACATACTATAACCCCCAAACGCATCGATTGGTCTTATGAGGGAAATCAGATGGTTACAAACCATTCGAGTTTGTTTCCAAAACCGAATCAGAAGGTTATCTACCCACAGACATAGTCCATATTGATGGTATAGTGGTATCATTTTAGAGAAACCCAATTTCTTATTAATAAGAATTATTATTATTTACTTTTAGTTATTACCATCTTTGAGGTTTTTCACTATGATAAAATATATGGATGCATTTTCATTATCATTTTATTATTGGCGTGTGTTTTTCATTTATTCACCATGACATATTGACTATGACAAATTGATTATGATTCAATTATTATTGATTCATGATTACACTATTTATAACCCTTACTGATAATTTTATCTCACCAGTATTATTTTTATAACTTCAATAGGTTAGGATGAGGATACCATTTATTGAGTTGTTGTGGGTGTAATTTATTAGTTTTTGTTATGTATTGTATTTTTTTACATTTCCAAATGTACATTGGGTATAATGTATGTATCTAGTTTCTTATAGAAAACTAAACTAATAATTACTTTGGGATTTCATTCCTTTTAATCATTCTAATTTAATAGGTAATGCACCTTCTTTGGGCTTCTGGGGTCGGGGTGTTACAATGGAACCACCTACCTCATGTGTAGAAACATCCTAAAATTGGAGCTCAAAAACAAACAAACCACAATATAACCCTATAAATGAATTATTGAACAAAAACATCATTATTGAACCATAATAATCAAGATAACACCCTAAATAGGTCACCCTACCCAGTGGAGATTTGAAACTCCATGAAATAATAATAGAAAACTCATAATTTAGGAGATATAAAGAAAGAAAACCACATAATTGATCTTTTATGGATGAATTCCCACCAAAATAACCTCAAATTTATTTTCAAATGGACCATTTATGTGGGTTAGAGGCACATATGTATGGAAATACTAAGTAGGGAATATAATGGGTGATTTTTTTATCTATCTTGAGAGAGAAATCGTTAATTTAAAAATTTTAATGACAAGGACCTAGCACACAATTTTCACACAAAGCATTCCAAATTGTTTTGAAATAGTCCAACCCTCACTATCAAAGGTGGACATGTGGTATGGTTTTCTTGAAATTTTTAAAAAATGCAAGGTTATCCCCTATCTAAAAATGATAAATGGCCAGATAGTTTACTGGAAAATGCTGCACAAGTTTCCTAATAATGCATCAAATGTATGCCACTTGCTGTTAATGCAAAAACAATCATTTTTAACTCAAAATACTACAAAAGAGAATGATAAACATGGGATTAATAATAAATAGAATAATACCTCAATATAAATTTACTAATTTGAATGAATGATTCCCCGTGATTGTATTTTTTAGGTTGTTCTTATCAATTTTTTGGGTTAAACATAACAATAAAATACTAAGGGTTAAGGTACCATAGGGATTAAGATTAGTTTAACCATATTATATATCATAGAAAATAGATTCTGTAAATATTATCCTTGAATAATAACTATTAATATTTTTATTTCTCCTTTCAAATGCATTTATAAGGTTAGACATATATGAAGTTAGACTCAGAACATTGTAAAATATGAATTTTAGATCACTTAATAAATTACATGTTGGGGTCAAAATTTTTATTAGTAGGTGTGTATTTAATAATATGTGATGAATTCATATAATGTATTAATCTCACCAAAATAATTTTAATATTTTATTCATTAATTATTATTTCATTTTAATCATTTTATGATCCCTTATAGGTGTGACTTATAGGATTTGTTAGTGATTGGAATATATGGTTGAGAAGTGTTGATAAAACATTGAATTATAAGCACTAGTATCTGAATGTTATAGAGGATAATTTTTTAAACTCTAAATCATGGTTATTTGATACAATGTGTGCATCAATCAATTTTTATAACAAAATCAAAATAATATATATTAGATAATTTTCAAAGGTAGAATTTTATTATAAAATTTGAAATATAGGAAGAGTTCCTGTTTTAGTGGTTGATTCATAAGAATTGATTTGATGATGTTTTTTATTACTAAAATTGGAAATTACTAATTATTGTCCCACACAAATAGATATTTTATTCATATATCATATATAAAAAATAAGATATTATCATTCACAATTTTGTAAAAAAGTTATTATTTGTATGAAAATTAAATTTTCAATGGCATTTGGAATACAGTAAACAATTTATATATTATAGATACAGATAATCCTATATTTAATTTAAAGAATAATATTTTCAAGGATTATTATAATACCAAAAACTATTTTATATTTTTTAATAGATATAAACATGAAAAATGCAACTAAAGGCTCTATAATGATATATTTTTTGAAATATATGAATTTGAATTGTTTAAAAAGTGTAAATCCAAAATATTAGAAGTGATTTATACATATTATCTTATTAAAAAAAATTAATTGTGATTAGGGAATAATGTATCTCATAAATAATTATATATTTGGACTATTTTTATCAAAATAATGTCATTTTTTTGGAAAAATATTAAACTTTTGTGAGGATTTTAGTTTGTATATATATCGGTTACTCATATCACATAAGTATGACTCATTTAAAATTATCAATGAAATTATAATAAATTAAAAAATATATATATAAAATGTATCAAAATACTATGATAGGATCCGGTAGGAAAAAACTTGATCCTAGAATTCAATGATCATATAAGGGATTATGTATTTATTTTACAGCTCACTCCACGTAGAACAAAATAATAGAATGTTAAGAATTTCAAAAAAATCATACCTTATAAGAAATGGTATGATAAATTATGAGTTTATGTTACATTTACATTACCTTTCAGAGTTATTCCATATAGATATATTAATTTTTATGATTTTTTGTTCAATATAAATAACTCATACACGCACCTTATGAGAAAAGGATTTGGAAATGTCCCATTATGTCTTTTATCATGTTGTTCGATGTGAATAATTTAAAGAATGATTATCATCGGATAATATTTACATCAAATATGAAAAACTATTATTTTATGGTTATCCCATGTATACTGGATTATATTAATTATTTATTTATAATAAAAATTATGGATAAGAAAAAAATTTCAATGTTTCATAGGATGGAATATATAAATCATGGAATCAATGATTGATAATTTTAACATAGAGAAGATCATTAACATTAAATAGAAATTTCCATTAGATGGAAGTTGAACATGTTCTTAAACTCTTCAGAGGAGATATAATGTATCTTTTAACAAATCTACCTCAATGAACCTCTAGGGATCAATAGGAGATCATGATATATGAATTTATAGTAGAAAATAATTTTGAATAAATGTTAAATATAAATGAAAATACTTCCATATAAGTGGTTATATAGAGTAATTATTTTTGAAAAAATGTTAGATTCTATAGAATTTAAAATGGACTCGATGTATAGTATCCATGTATTGAACATAGTCAATCCAGAATGAGGGGTTTGAAGTAAAGTATAAATGTATATTTTTTGAAGTAAAATCAACACGGTTTGTAAGTCTTCTGATTATAAACTATACGTAGTTGCAAACATTAATAATCCAATTCATTAAATTTACTATGAAGAAATTTTTCCATAAATTGTGATGAATAAATATATTATTATTTTTCTTTCTATGGTAAATTTCATTAATTATGATATATATATAATTTATTTAATTAAATATTTCATTAATGATAATTTTTTTTAAGATTTTTCATTTGAAAAAAATATAATTTTTTTAACATTAATAAATTATAGTTTTAATGTGTAAATTTTTAAATGTTCCATTTATGTATTGAATCGATATTTTTTGAGTAATAATATCATGTTTTATTATTAAATCAATGATCATGTTTTCAAGAAAAAACCTATTGATTTTAATGTAACGTTCCAAAATAATAGTCAGAGTGTTGTAGTGTTTTTGATGTTTGATGAAGAATAAATTCTAGTTATTGGAAATTTATTCCTAATACATCCATTTATAATGATGTGGATGGGAAAAATAATTCTCATTAAATTAAATATGTATGGATACATGAATATTTTTTTTGGATGTGAATGGATATATATATATACATATATATATATATCTAAGAGGATGTTTCAAATTTGATAGGAAACATTCATTAGTACACTAGTAATACTATTTATCATGGGTAACTCTAGGAAGGGACCATTAGTAATATTTCATGGAAGATAATATATAATAATTTATTATACTTCTGAAATGATAGAAATTATGGATATAATTCCCTAGAAATATTCTCTATGTCTATTATGTACTCCTTTTTGGGTACTTTATCTGATGTTTCATGTTGTCTTAGAATTGATTCAAGATTCTAATACAATACCTTTGAGATACATGTGATTTTTGGGAAAACATTAACATGAAATGGATAGAGACTAAGGATATTTAATTTATCCTTAGAAAATTTGATTAGAACTATATTAAGGGTTACCAAAATTCCATTTTCTACCCCAAATTAAGTGATACAAAATCACAATATTGTTTTTTGTATTTTATTAATAGTGGTGGTATCCATTTGAAGAGTTCCAAAAATTATACCATAGTATACTCATAAATAGAGTCATAGTAAATCATTTCATTATATGTTTTAATAGAAACACTCCATATTCACATTTCAATCACTAAACAATATGTGGCTTCTATCATTGATGGATAAATCAACCATTAATGTGAAAAAGGATCTATTTCTCGGCATAATTATTTTTTTCCAAATTGATGACAAAACACATATTTCAAAATTATAATTTAAAATTATAGAAAATTTAGAGTGGAGATGTAAAAATTACCATGGTGTATATCATTAACAATTTAGTGGATCCACTATTGATGTTGTTATTGTCGAAAAAGTATGAGGGTACTGTAGATTCTATTAGTGTATAATACAAAATCAATTAGTCTAATGGTTTCATGATGTACCGTGTTATTATTATAAAGTACGTAGAAATGTATATCATATTTATGTTCTTTTAAATTTTTATTACATTGACATTGTAATGATTCTACCCCATCAATGTTCAATGTTAGGTTTTCCATAATATATGATCATCATAATGTAATGTTTTTCGTGTTGATATTGAATTATTCTCATGAGTATAATATTTTACTCATTATAATGAATTTTATATAATATATTAATAATATATTCATGAGGTATCAAGAAGAAAATTATAAATTATATTTAACAACCAATTGTGTCAAATTTATTTTTATATAATGAACAATATACATAGGAATATTTGAATATTATTGATCATTTTTACCAAAAACGTGACAGTTACATAGCTTTATAAACATAGTACATTTATAAAATTATTAAAAATGTTAAAAATGATATATATTTTTGGGTTTGTTGGGTAGGATGATGAAAATTTAATAGATAGGAGTGAAAACAATATGGTATTGGTCATCATGAATAAACATAAAAATGTTTTAATCCTTATTTAATTATTCTACTGAAATTAAATTTTTACTTAGTTGAATAAAAAATGTTGTGTTAAACTACATGTATAAGGTTATTGTTATGTACATATCTATTAGATGAATCACATGTGATATATTCATTGAGTTAGTTAGTCTTTTTCAATGAATCTAGTAAAGATGTGATGAAATATACATGATTTACACTATTTGATATCATGTGGTACCATTATTTCATTGTAAAATTTATTATATATGTATACATATGGTCTATGAGATACTACATGTGGTGGAAATGTTCATATAAGGTTATGAGTTTATTTAAGGATGTTTCGAACAAACCCATATGTAGATTTGTTAACTCTAATTCTTTATGTGATGAAAAAAATTATTAAATATACAAAATAGTTATTTCATATTTTTTAAAATGTTACACGGTACTAAGTGGATTCCCAAAGAGTTGTGAAGTTAAATACTATTTCATTAAAGATATTTTTGTTTGTGTGATATTATTATATTGTGGGAGTAAATTTATGAAAATATAATTTGAATGAATTAATGATACATTAGAGAGAATATATCAGTAATATGGAGCCCAAATTTTTTTCTAGTGTAATCTTCTGTGCATGTGGTGTATGTCAATAAAATATCTAACCTAACATAATATGTTCACAAAACTAGATCATTCACTGTATCATTTATAGATGATTTAATTTTTTATAATCCATTTTAAATGTTTTATTAATGTATTAGATATTCATTTAATAATTTTAATCGATTCCCCGATTTGAAGTAAAATAAATGATGTGTTTAATATTGAAAACACATTTTATAATCAATAGTGTGTGGCAAAGAGATTCATAATATATATATATGATACAACCTCCTAAAATATGGTGATAATAATTTTAGTGCTAATTTATTTAGTTATCACTTCTACCATATCATCTTTCCTCACATTTAGTGATTTTTATAGAACCTCTCTCATCATACGGGTATCCTCATGATGGGACTATAGAACCATTGGCCATAGTAATCCCTCAGAGTCTAGACTCCTATGTTTTTCTTCGTTCATTATATTAAATCACCATTATTATTGATGATATCACATGTGATTTACACATTACCTATTCCTTTACATCTCATATATGGTTATTTTTTTGAGAATAGATTATGATTCTAGGAGTTTCGTTCTATGATAATTATTTATTTGATGAACACCAAAAACCCATGTATTCCATTATAAATAGTTGGATTCTAAATGTCACAACACGATACTTATCATCATGTAATTATAACTTCAGAATTGTAAAATAAAGTCACTCAGAACTATATAAAATATATACATGTTCACATGAATATAGAAGGATTAATTTTACCTTTTTTGATTCACAAAATCTGGTAAGTCTGTTTTGTTTCATACTTATTTTTAGGTATGTATGGATTAGATAACACGTATTCATCTTGATATTTGAAATAAATAATCTATCTAGATAAGTTATACCCATTATCATTCTCTATGGTATATTTCATAGGATCCTATGAAACCTCAAAACATTATTATTTCAACATATATCAAGGATGGAAAGTCATTCATGCATGAGAACCATAATGACATCCTTACTTTGTAGTTCATGTGAGTTTACAAAATTTATACTAATTTATTATGATTCATTGGTGTTTGATTACACCATTATATCCTAATATAATTTTCATCCAAACTAAATTCCCTTGTATTCATCATCCCATGAAACTTTTTTTGTCACATCCTCAATAAAAATAGTATTTTCAAGGTCCTTGGGATTCTAGCAATCTAGTAGCACTATAGTCTATTTATTTATTGTATAATTTCTATTTAGAGTAAATAAACCACTAAAACTTAGTTATATACACCATTACTTCTCACTAGTATAATTATATCTGTATCTTGGCATGTGAGATGTTAGGAATCTATAATACATCATTTTAAAGAGTCAACCACACCAATCATTGGGAGAAGTGTCATTAGAATAGATATCAAATTCAAAAAATTTCGAGAAACACCACATCATTCTTTATTACAATGGTTTTTCATATAAATATTCCTTGATAGGTGCACAATATATCCCTAATATTCCATGATCCACTATTTTGATATTGGGTATGACATCTCATCGTTCCCTCACTAGCTGCTGCTACATCCATAAGACCTCCCCATATTTGTTGGAGTTATTCTCGCAATTGTATCATACCTCCCACTTTTCCTCTATAGTTAATTATAAATGTAGTATATATGGATCACTGGTTAAAAATATAGTTCATTTATGTATAATATCTACCCACTATACATCTATAGTATTACCAAATCAGAGAACTAACTATTAAAATCTCAGTTTTTTCATTGATTCCTTGATAGAAGAATAGACAAAATAAATAACAAAGAACAATAGAATTATATTTATACAGACACCTAGTATAAATCCATGGTGAATTTTATTGATGATAGGTAAACCAAAGAGGAACAAAATTCAAGATTCATGGATCATAGATGGGGTTCCTGTAAATTTGTGTGATTTGTACCCCACAATATATTTTCATAAAATAAATCATTTCATTAATGATTCCATAATTATAATCCCTAATATAATTCATTTCAAATTAAAATGGATACAATATGAAATTTTTCTGACTTATGAGATAACACTAGATTCCATGGGACTCATGGGATAAAATCTCATAATATTCCTTGGCGAGGGACCAAAAATGGAGGTTGGGGGATTATTGGATTTAGGTTTTCATACACCTCAATTTGTGTGATGACTAACACGTAAAAAAGATATAAATTTTTCACACAGACAAGGTTAAAGATACATATTTCAAAAAAAAATTATGAAGTTTATGGATAACACTTGGATAGGGATATAGATACCTTAGTTTTCATTCATAACTATTACATCATTTCATAGATAAACAACATAGAATTATTACATAACTCAGATATTATGGTTTAGTGTCATGTCAATATTAGGACGGTACATAAAATATAAATAATAAAACATAATCATTTATTTAATTCATTACTCAATATCTTGAAATGATCCTAAAAGTTATTCTTAGTACATTTAGTATCCCGAGGATATATATCAATGAACATAGTGAGATAAAATCCTAGTAATATGATAGATAAAAACATGAATAAATATAACATGGGTCATAAAAATAATCCTTATCAAAGAATAATAATGGTATCATCCTCATAATAATGATAAGAATCAATGGATAAAGTGATTGAATGTGAAAATATATCAAAATGAAATATCACATCTTAGGTGTCAAATACGACACATAGTTGTGAACAAAGCATTAATCAAGTTCATGCATAACATATTTTATGAATAATAAAACTATTATTGTGAAAATATTGAATCTTGTTCAATATTATTTATCATTATCTTATGAGATATGTCACATTACCCAAAGCATTGTTTCACTATATAAATTCAAGTGTACCGATCACATCATAACATTTACATAGTAACGTTTTCCACAAAGAATGTATATCATTAATAAAAATAATATTACACATGGAAAGAAATTTGATTCATTTAATAATCCATACTTTCATGAATAAATATTGGAGTTCCCAAAATAGAAATCAAATAAAATTCATTCTATCAAACTTGATAAAAGATGAAAAAGTATCAATAGAATTAAAAGATTTCTTTTAGAAAAAAGAGTTCTTTTGAGAAAATCATTGATTTTTTTGAATAAACAATATTGGGAACATTAATATCCAAAAAAATAAAATGGAATGGAAAGTGATATAATATTTAAATAAATATAATGGAACTTCCACAATTAAAATTGCGTGAAAGAGGTAAAACCCAATGAAGGAGTATTGGGTTCAATAATCCCCTTACCTTATATATGAATGATTTCTTAAGTTTACTATCCTGGACCTCAAATTAGATTCATTAATTATGAAATCCATAACCTATTATACATTTATTTTATTCTTTATGATTTTATTATGTTATTTTAGCATAATTTTAATGAGTTATAATGTTCATCTTCATAATTCAAGATTGTTCATTTTCATGGTTTTCATGATCGGGTGAGTTGTGCACATAGATATAAGTTCATGTGAAATGACAATATTTTCCCATAATGTATATTATATATTAATATTGAAAATAAATAATATTAAATTTTAATATATATCATTTTTTATATGGTATGTGGATAAATCATCTGGAATATTGTTAATGACAATTATTAAATTAATTTGGTGGTTTTTCGATCATCACCATTTAGTTTTGTATTATTAATTAATATTATGTATATATGATAGTTAAAAATAAAAAAAATGTTATAAAAAAAATATTATAATCTATATCAACAATTAAAATGTTTTTATGGTTATCCTTGAAGGAATTAGAGGCAAATTAAAGTGCACATTCCACGATAGTGGTAAATTGACATATCAAAGATGATATTATCATTTTTAGAATATAATGGAGAGGAAAATGGTTTTTATGATAGATTATTATAATAACATAATAAAATTGTATAAAATTTGATACAATTTAGTTTTCATGAAACATGTAAAAGGTTAGATGATGAGAGAATAAAAAAGAAAATAATGTGAAATAAAATGAAAATAAAAGAAAGAGTATTTTACCTTTTGAATTATTCTCTCTCAGAACCTCTTTAGGGGAATTGGTTTCATTATTTTTTATAGGACAAAGGATTCCAGACATGGGGGATTGGATTAGAAATAATATTGGGTATATAATGGAGAAGAAACAAGGATTGGAATATGTGAGGATAAGAGGTTGTGATGGGTGGTAATTATAAGGAATGAGAGAGGTGTTTTTTTGGTTATGTGATTCATTACATTGTTATATTGGCCCATGTCTATGAAAAGATTGAACCTTATCCCAAAATATATTAAAATAATGATGGAGAGTTTTCAATTCTGGTCTTACATTATCCATACATAATCAATGACTCAATAATTCATGAATTTGTTAATTATTGTAAATTAATGCATTTCACTATTCATAAAAATTCAACGTTTTTAGAATAAATCAAAAAATTAACCCTAAATTTATTATGTGTATAATTAAAAAATTAACTAAATTTTATGGAAATATTTTTATAAATATGAGAATTTTAATTTTTTTATTAAAATCATCATTTTCATGAAGAATATATATTTTAAAATTATAACTATTATTTTCATACATTTAAAAAATAATTAATGTATCATAAAATTATATTACAATCATGAAAAAACATATTAATTTATGAATATATTTTATGAAATAAAACATTATTTTAAATCATTATATTAATTATAAAATTTCAAATAGTAATTTATGATTTATAAAAATACCCAAAATAAATTAATACTTTTTAAACGTTTATTTTCATATGTTATGATATAATTATAACATATTATAAATTTTATGAAACATATATTTAATTTATACATTTATAGACGAGGTTACAATTCTACTGTCCATATTTTTATTCCTAACGAACACGTTAGTTTTCAAATGGTCATGTTACCATTCTAAATGTATAGGTTTCTTAACATATACAAATACCTCTTATTTCCTTTATTCATCATCTATAAATTTTATATTTTGTTATATTATGTGATTTTCTTTGATTTATAATATATATAATTACTATAAGAAGGTATTTTACATTAAAAACATTTTCGTTTGTTATATTCTTCCCCATTATGATATTATTCCCTTGAAATTTTGTTTTACATTCTATGTTTTAAACAACTAAGGTTACATATCCTTCATTACATCCTATGGTTCCCATGATTACTTTTTGCACTTATGATATCTCCATAGTATTTAGAATAGGTTAGTCCGCTCATTGTATAGAACATTATCACAAGGGTCCAATATATTCACTAGATGACTCTTATTAGAGATATCATTTTTCCACTTAAAAAGGATTTAGTACATTTGATGGATCTAGTATAAACATACTCAAGAGGTAAACATGGAATACATCTAGAAATTATGACTTTCTAGGTGGATGTTTTAGTCAATAAGAAACAACTAAAACATGAACAAGAGTCTCAATGTTTCCAATGTACCACAAAGTCATCTATTCATTCATCAAAAACCTCAATACCATATTCGATGGAGATATGCAGTGGAATACAATGTCCCCAGTCTCAAACTCTATGTACCCTTAATGATTGTTTGTAGAACTTTTCATTCAAATTCAAGCTGTGTTAAGGTGATACTGGATTGTTTTCAAATTTTACACCCTTTCTTCATCCATTTATGGTCTTAGAATATTATGTTCAGTGAATTTATCCCACCATGTCACTATTCAGAAACATTTCATATAATGGTATTCATATGGATTCATTTGGATGTTCGAGTGGAAACTGCTGTGGAGTGAGAACACATCCAGAGGATGATGCTGATCTCATTCTCCATTGATTTCTATAGACCATTCCTCAACATTTCTTTCAATTTCTAAATTGTCTTATTATATTTTCTAACAATTTAAGGATGAAAAGACATACTGAACTTCAACTCAATGTTTAGAACATATTCGACATATTTCCATAACATGGCGGTGAATCATAGATCTAAATCAAAGAAAATTGGTAGTGGTAATCCATGAACCCTTTCCATTTCCTAAATTTATATCTATGTAAGTTGATCCAGGGAGGGTTCTTCTAAAATTGTGATAAAGTGAGCTGTTTTTGAAGGATGATCTATAATAACCCATATATCATTTTTTTCTCCAGGATGTCTTTAGATCTCTGGTGAATTTGACCATGGTTATGTTTACCCATTTCAAAATTTGTATGAGTAGTGGTTGTAAAATCCCTTTATAATTTCTACATTCTTCCATCACATGATGACATAATAGAAACATTTATTTATACTCATAGATATCCTTTATCATATTTTCCCACAAAAAGTTCTCCTGGAGATCTTGATATATAATTCGACTACCTCGAGGAGTAAAGTAGGTTCAGATATATCCATCACTCATTAGATAATTATTTATTTATATATTGGATAATACACATAGTCATTAACCAAATCATAATACCCACTCTTCATAAATTTTTAACTCATCAAATTTATCATTTTTCTGAACTTCCACCATCTCCTAAATCTGGACATAATAACTTTGAGAATCCATTATTTTCTAAATGAGGGATTATTGGGAAATCAATAGAGGAAGGATTTATGTTATTCCTTACATAATGATTCCCAAAACCATTCTTCAAAAATCTATGAAAATTGGATCCTTCTCAATTATCATCATTTATAATTCCGTAGGATTCCTTCCACTTAGAGTATCCATTAATTGTTTTTCCACAACTAGATTGTAGTAGATTGAGTAGTCATAATCCTTAATGAAATCTAACCTTATTCAATATCCCATACTAATATCATTCAATGTGTATATATATGTGAGTATTTTATGATCAGTATATATCTCATACCTCTCCCCATAGAGATAGTGTATCCATATATTTAACGAGAAGATCACATACTCCCACTATAAATCTAGCGTATTATAGTTTTTCTTATGAATTTTTATTTTCCATGATGCTTATAATATCACTTTATAATTTTTTATCAGTACATAACTCAATCCATTATTTGAATCATCTTTATATACCACAAATAGTTCCCCTATTTTCTAATGTGTGAGTACTATTGCGGGTAAGCATATTTTTTAACTCTTTGAAGAAATCTTAACATTCACTAGTCCAGGTAAACTTTTCTCCCTTCAGAGTTATCTTGGTCAGTGTTTTTTACATTAATGATATGTTCTTCACTAATTTTTTGCAATTCCCATCTATACCAGGGAAACTATGGATCCCCATTACAGATGTTGGCTTGCTCTACTCATTGATTTCATTTGTCTTGGAAGGGACCAAAAACATTACTTTTTTGTTCAGTGAATAATAAATCATCCGCCCATAACTCAAAGTTAGTGTAATTTGGATGAAATTTACCCATTCTAAAAGTCATTAGAATAGAATCTAAATTCTCCTCATGTTTCTCATTTTTCTTGGAGTATACTAGAATGTAATCTATACAAACTACCAAATAATAATCAATGTAATATCTAAAGACTAAATTAATTAACTCCATGAATATTTCTAGAGTATTAGTGAGTCTAAAAAGAATCATTATGAGTTTATAAGGTTCGTACCTCATTCAAAAGGGAGCCATAGGAATATATTCCTTCCATTTTATTAATTGGTTATATCTCAACCAATGGTCCACCTAATTGAAAAACGATTCCCAATGAATTTTATTGAACAAATCATATATTAGTGGAAATGGATACTTGTTATTTATTATTATTTTATGGTCCTCATGATAATCAATTTATATTTACATTTATACATCCTTCTTCATGATGAAGAGGACTTGCGCACCCCATGGTGAAGCACTCAGGAAAATAAAACGCTTCTCGAGATTCTATTATAACTTATTCATTAATTACTCAAACTCAATAGTTGACATTATATAGGGTTTATTTGATATATTAAGTGATCTAAGATTATGTTAAAGTGATAACTCAAACTCTCAGTCCAGGGTGAAGACTGGTCAATTCAGTAGGGAACACATCAATATTTTCCCTGACAATGGGTATGTTTTGGAGTGTAGTTCAATCCTTTGATGCTTTATACAGATTTTTTAAATGTTAGTGGTCGATTTTTATTACACCCTTTGTCCTTAAATACCTCATATTTAAACTTTTTATTTTGTTTCATATCCCCATATCCTTGGGACCATTCTCAAAAATCTGTATCCACTTTAAGAGAACATTGTCCAGCTTCTTCCGAAATCCCAATGTAAAAAAATTTATATATCTTTTAGAAGGTGTGATTTTAAACCACAAAGGAATAGATCTATTTTTCTACAATTTCTTTAACAAAACATGAGTTGTTACTTGTAAAAAGTGTGTTATTTTAATAATATTTCATGATAGATTCACATTCCTCTTCCTTCAGTTTTGTTAATTCTCTCTCAACATTTTTATTATGTGTTTGATGGAAATAAATATTAAGATATATTTTCATAATTTCTTTCCACTTCATCTCTTCAATTTATCCCTTTGTCCAGGTGTTTGTAATCAATGACCGCCATAAATCGACCTCCCCATCTAAATGATAAATTTCTAGAGTTACCTTCTCTATCTCATAATAAGGAAGCATAGAGAATATATTCTCTATTGAGTTGACCCACTGTTCCATGACTACTAGATCAAAATATACACTAAACATCGGTGGAAATTTATATAAAAAAGACTCAATATAGAGTTTCTACCATACATGGAATGATGGGAATTCCACATTATTTATATTATAGCTCATATCCCAAGACAACAGGGTAATCATCACCATTCATATTTTTACTCCACCACCCAAATCATTAGGAATGTCACTCAGGGTGTTATGGAATTTTCTTTAGCACATGTTTTTGACCTGGTTTTTCCTAGTTACCAAATTTTTTTAAGTATAACAGTCTTGAAAAAAACATAAGTCAACATGCCATGAATAAATAATTTATTCCTTTGTGAAAAAAAATCTAACTGAATATCATGTGGGATCCATATGATTAGTATTTTTATAATATAAATCTTCATGGGTCATTTTATATAACTAGTGTTATACAAAGGGTTCTCATTAATGTTCTCTAATCCAAAATCCCACATTAACATTTTTGTTCTCTGTTAAAAACTATAGAAAACCAACAATCCTTTTACAAATATTACCTTATTTTAGAAATCAACAACTTAAATGTGTAACATAACCACCACCCTATGGTTTATTGTCTTGGGAATATTATGAATATAAATAAATTTTACAGAATAAAATAGATCCATTTATTTTATTCTTTCTCCTTCTACTTCTCAATGTCCAACATTTTACCCTTAGTACATGTTGTCTCCTGAGGATATATATCAATGAAAGGTGTGAGATAAAAGCCAAAAAAATGATATATATGAACATGAAACAATATAACAAGGGTGACAATAGTCATCACCATCATAACATTCTAATGAGATCATCATAATAATCCAGACATGAAGAATTAGATAAAGGTATGGAATTCGAAATATCATAAAAATGGAATGTCATGTCATAGTGGTAAAATAACACACATAGTTTTGATCAAAGATAACATCATGTTCACACATAATGTATGGGAATAATAATAATATCATAATTATAAAAAAATAGAACAATTTTCATGCATATTTAAAATTATCTAATGAGATGCATCACATTACCCCATGAATTTGAGCACTATATAATTTTATGTTCACCTGTCACATCATAAAATTTACACAATCATTGTTTCCACATAGAACATATATCAATCATGTATATAAAATAAAACATGTAAATGAATGAGTTTCAATTAATAAATAAAAAATTGACTGATAAACTATGATGACCAAAAAATAAAAATATAATTAAATTCTTGGTATTAATCTTGAGTAATGAAGAATAAATCTCAATTAAGTAAATGATTTGTCTTATAAATAATAGATCTTTTGGTAAAAAAATTGCATTATTCATAATACAAAAATGGAGAAATTAACATTAAAAAAAAAATAAAAGGGAGAATTTTTTTATGAAAAAATGAAGGAACATCTATATTGAAAATGGAGTGAAAGAGGGAAACCCTAAAGGAAAAGAGTTGGGTTCGAGAATCCCCTTACCATGTGTCTGAATGTTTTCATCATATTAATATCCTGGATATAAAATTAGATACATTATTTAAAAATAAATCTGTTTTTCTACATTTATTTTATTTATTATAATTGTATTATGTTCGTGTATTTCCATTTTAATTAGTTATAGTTTTTAATTTCATCATTTGGGAGAGTTTTTTTTTTCTTGGTTTCCATGACTGGTTTACTTGTATGCATTTATAGATGTTCAGGTAAAATTAGGATAATTTTCCAAAATAGATATTATATTTTATTAATGAACTTACAGAATATTAAATGATTTATATATCATATGGTTATATGGTATGAGGATGAATCATTAGATAAAACATTAATTAAAACAATTTTGATCAATTTGATGTTTTATCGATCATCAAGAACTAGTTTCTTTTTATTATTTCATATAATTTACATATATGAGTTACATAACCAAAAAGAGTTATAAAATAAATTTTAAAATCTTTATAAACCATTATAATTGTTTTATGAATAGACTCGAAGGCTGTATAGTAAAATGAAAACACAACGTCCACGATGTTAGTAAATTTACACATCACAGACGATGTTTTCATTTTTTAAATAAAAGGACGATGTGAAGGGGTTGATGATGTATAATTCCATTAACATAATAACATTCTATTATATTTAAAATAATTTATTTATCATGAAACATTGTTATGGTGTGGTTAGGAGATAATTTGAAAATAAAATAACATGAAAATAAAATAACAGGAAAAAAGTGGATTTTACCTCATGATTCTTCTCCTTTAGATCCTCCATATGAAAATTGGATTCCATATTGTGATGAGTCCTATGGATATTGGAAATGATATAGGATAATGGGAATAATATTGTTTATAAATTGGACATGATTCATGGGTGGGAAGGTGTTAGGAGAATTTTAAGTGAGAGGTGGTATTTATATGGGTGGAGATGAGTGTTTGTTGATTAATTATTTCATTATTTTATTATAATGGCCCAAGACAATGAATATTTTGAAATATATCAATAAAAATTTCAAAATAATTAATAATATTTTGATATTTGTTTACTTACATCAGCCATACATAATATATGAATCAATAATTCATGAATTCTTTAAATGTCGTAAATTATTGTATTTCACTATTTACCAAAAATTTAACTATTTTATAAAATAAAAAAAACACCCTAACCCTTTTTTGATGTATATAGTTCAAAAATGAACTATTGTTTTGAAAGTATTTTTCTAAATATCAGATATGTAATTCTTAATTAATATCATCATTTACTTGGAAAATAGAGATTTCAAAATTATAACTTATTTGATAATAAATTTAAATATTAATTAAAGTCTCATAAAAATATTTTATAATAATAATTAAAAATAATTTAATTTTATAAAATATTTTATGAAAAAATTATTTCATTTTAATTTTTATATTAATTATTAAACTAAAAATAACCATTTATTTGTTATACAAAACCATCACATAGTAAATAATTTTTGAAACATTTATTAACATCTAGTACGATGTAATTATATCATATTATCATTTATAAGAAACATAATGTTTATATATAAATTCATATATGATGTTATAATTCTATTATATATATTACTATTCATAGTGGTCATAGTACTATTCCAACAGTCAAGTAACGATTCAATAAATATAGATTTAATAATGTCTACAAATACTTATTATTTCATTAATTAAATAATTATAATTCTTATATTGTGTTATATTAAGTGATTTTTTATGATTTAGAATACATGGAATAATTATAATAATAGACTAACCATTGTTAAAATTATGGGTTGCAAAAAGTGTGGTTTATTAAATGTATATTATAAAACAAAGAATATATGATGGAAATATTTAAACACACACTAATGTTAGTGTCCATGGATGGAGGAAAATAATATAAGGAATCCTCTTAGTAATTTTTATTTCCAAATTTTGGGGGCACTATCCTTCAAACTAAATCTCGACTCTACAAACAATACCTCTTTTAGAGTCAGAATGTATAACATTGGCCTCCTATGTTGTTACATCACTTAGCATCTATTTGGATAGATTGGAAACACCCAATGAATTTTTTAAAGAAAATGGATACCAAATTCTTGAAATAAACTTCTTTATGGAAGGAAATATTACACCATTTATCCTTTTTTACATTCCTTAGAAATTATATCATCAGTAAGGGATATAATCCGTGTTATCTAATGCATTTCCTACTCAATGTAATTCACTGTAAATATCCCTTTGATTGAGGATCCCATAAAACTATTAAAATTCATGAAGGATGATCCCCACCTCACCAAGGTGTAGATGGAATGTTTTCTTATCAATATTCCCTCAGATTGAATTCTCCATCATCAAGGATGGATATTTGTAGACATTGTACTATGACACCCAATCTACATCATATGGTATAACACTATGAATATCTTTATCAATATCTTAAAATGTATGATAAAACTATCTAGCTAATTCCCACTCATTCATAAAGTTTCCCCCAAACGTTGGACCCACTTCTCTATCTATTCTAGGAGATAATCCACTAGGGCCACCATGATGATTCTAAAGCACAATAGTAGAATTATCTAACTATCAAGTCACTCCTGACAACCATTTTGATTTAGGATCCTGATTATATAGACAACTTCATGTTTTTTATGTATCTTATATCATTATTAGATGAAAAAACATAGAAACATTCTTTTTATATATTTTTTTTATCAAAATTCATTTAACTATTACATTTATAACATCAATGGGTCTATTGTGGTTAAATTTGTTGGATACTTGGTATATAATTTATGAATTCTATAAATATAAAACATAAAAAAAAAGAAACTTCTTTAATCATAAAAAAACTACTATATAAGTTCATCTGAGGTCACCTTAGTGAAATTGATTATTAGGAGAAATGTATATTTAATAATTATCATAATTATTACAAATGGATAAAAATGAAATGAAATTTGAGTGATTGACATGGATACAAAAGGAGCCACAAGAGTAGTTCATGATCATAAATACATGAGGCATATTATTTAATCTCAATTCTATGTATATAACACATAACAAGTACATGTGGTTACTAAATAAAAAGCATTAATTCACCATCAAATAAACTAGTATCATCAACAAGGGGTCCTAAAATATATTAACAATATTTTCCTCCATGTTATCAAATAACATTATCGTGGACTAATTCCAAGATGTCAGAAACATGAAATTTCTAGAGATTAATTATTTACCTAATGTAGTGGAGTGAAATTATGGTACAAACTTTATATTTATAACTAGAAGTGTGTGATATTAATGAAATTAAAAAAGAACATACTTCATTACTTAAATACCATGATTTATTAATGTGTGTTTCAAATATTAATGTCCCACTCATTCAAGGATTGTATTATAATGTTTAATACAAATACATTAAAATAGGAATGGGTGTCAAGATATAGTATCAGAAACATAACATGTATACACAAATGTTTATCGAAGGGATTAATAGTAAAAGATAAAATCCACACATTAATATATAATTTTTATATATTAATGGAATTTTTTTAATTGAATGATAAAAAATATAATTTAAAATTTTAATTCTTACAATAAAAGTACTATATGAATGAAATAAAAGAGGAATATAATACCATACTTTATCTACTTTCTAATGTTTTTTATGATAATTATGGTACCTTAAACCCCCATCAATAGATATAGAGCGTGAAACTAAGTGTAAAATACATAAAAATGGATTTATATTTAAAAATAAAGGGATAATGGCTTGTAATTCATATTAAAATTTGGTGATTGTATAAATAATTTATAAAAATATGTTGTAGAAATCATGTTAAAAAAATAAAACAATTGGATCCCCATGGTCTCTTCCTAGGATAATTTTAATATGCAAGTGTATAATAAAATTTTAGTAACATTAGGACCAAATTAGTTTTATTCTCAATATTATAAATTTTTATGTGATTTCTATCCCTAAATAATTAATAAATACAAGTAAAATATTCATTATGTTTTTGAAGATTCATTGTAGGATTTGAAAAATAATATTTTCACATGAAAATACATTATGTTAATGAATAATGAATTTTTTTTAAATAAATCCATTAAATTATTTCTATCGTAACATTTATATCAATATTACGTGATTATACATACCATATATTTGTATCATATTTCACATTTTACACTAAAATTAAACAAACTCTAACAATTATGAATAATTAATCATTCAATAATTTTTAGATTTTGATTTACAAAAATGATACTTCATTCCTAGAAATATTTTTCTAAATATTACTAATTTTTAATTTAAATTAAAAATTTTATTTATTCCAAAATAATATTTTTTCAATGTTTTGTTTCATATTTTAGACTCTTATAAAATTTATTATATAAATTGAAAAAATATATTATGAAGTATACATTATTTTTTTTAACAATATTTCATGTTAGTAAATTTAAAAAATAAATAAATAATATATATATTTTTTTATTATGATCATTTATTTATAAAATGAAACCTTACTATTTTTATATTCAAATATTCCATATATCATATTCATCTTATATTTTTTGGAATTTCAAAAAAGTAAGAACATGTGACTAAAAAAATCACAATATCATCTCTAGACTGCCAATTTATACAGTTATACTACTAAGGACAATAAAAATATCTTCATATTGTAATAGTACAATACTTAAGAGTTTGGTGTGAAATATTTGTATATTCATGCAATTTTTCATCTATGAGTGATATACTAGTGATCTCCACTGACTTGATCATTTCTAATTTACGAGTTTAATCAAGCCTCAATTGATATTTCACTTCCATGTATTAGTCAAGGTATAACCTTGTGGACTCTATATACCTCATAAACCCTAATAAATGGGTTCCAAATGGAATGGTACTATGGTTTAAGGCCATAATTTATCCCTTATAATTCAATTATATCAAACAATTTACATTAAATATATTAATTGCATTGTTATCATTTCTACCAAAATTAATAATTCCCAATGTTTATAATATCCTTCTATCAAACATAGAATGATTATGTTGTCCAATGGTTTTGTAATTGTCATGTAACAGTCATATCATAATAGGTACATTTCACATTACACATTGTATAAACTCAACTGTTGAAAGACATTGTTATCCACTACCTCATCTTCAAGGGTACTTTACATACATTTATATTATAAATCATATTACAAATGAACCTATTCCTTTTTTGCATTTTTATAGTAGTAGTGATCCACATGGGAAAATTTAGAAGAATGGATTTTTCATTAGTGTGTGCATTTTTTCAAATATTTTCTCCCTGTATTAGTTCAAATTATGACAATATGCATCATTTCATGATGTTTAAAATTATTCTATGTGTTTTTAATAAATAAAATAATAAAATAGTCATTGTGTTACTTATGTTATTTTATTTATCAAAGAAATAATTTTCTGTTGTTACACTATCCCCGATGTGAAACTTTACCCTCTTGATTTTTTACAGTCAAAAAATGAATGGATGTTTTCACCAATAACAATATTGAATGCTCACTAGTTTTATCTTAAAAAATGTGATTTCTCCACCAAAAATTTATGAGTTTTGTTTTCTTATTCCTATAAACTTGTTCCGTTTCATCAAGATTATTGAATCACTCATCTTAATAAGAATGGTGATCTTTAAATTCCATACTATTTGTTTTTGGTATTTGTGTCGGGTCTGACATATACAATCTTAATTGCAGCACATGGAGGACTTCATTTTCCAAGGAAATATTTAGAGTGAGTTGTAGAAGATAGTAAAATTCTAAAATAGGATATAGAATCTCAAATGTTCTTATGTAAAGTGGACCCTATAAGGCTTTCCATACTAATCTCATGACTCCATTACCTAGTGATGTTTTGAGGAATACATTAACCCCAACATGAAATTCAATGTACCCCATTATTTTCTATAAATATTCTTTTAACTCGAATAACAATTGATATGTTTTTGGATTACATGTATCTTATCTATAAGAAATTTTATAAATTCTACCCACAATAGTTTTCCTTATCCATCATCATGTCATCATGCTAGATTCATACTCCATTTCCCATATTATGGTTCATATGGATCCATATTAATATTTTATGGGAAAATATTAATATAGGGGAATTGAACAAAAGTAACATGTTCATCAAAAATTACATTAATATTTCTTGACATATAACATAACATATTTCCAAAAATTAAACACTATTATTAGTGAAACCAAATAATGGACAAAATTAATAAAAATTTATATGAAATCATTTTATATGAATATTCATAACAATAGAAAAATAAATTCCCTAGGACAATAATTGTATACTGACATTTGAAACATGGAATCCAATATCATCTATCATGGTGAAAGATCACCAAACTCTCCCCTACAGATCATCCCCTTTAATTATCAATATTAAAACTATTCTTCAAAAAATTGGGAAATGAAACATAATAAAGGGTGAGATTAAATTCTCAGAAATGTTTCAAAAGAGATATTTATGTTCAATCATGATCATTTGGTATTATAGAGTGATTATAACATTATAATATCATACCATGGATATTAATTATCATAACAAGAGTCATGTAACAAAGATGGGAAATTCATTTTAAAAGAATCATAACAAAATAAAGAACACGAACCATGTGAGAATAAAAATATCAATAGACATATATTGTTAGCCTAATATTAATCTTATATCATTGTGAAATTGTATAAGAATAAAAAAGTTTCATCATTATGTTAACGACATGAAATCATGGCCTCACATAAATTTATGGACATGAAATTAGTTCTATGAAAAAAATAAACATGTAATCAGGTTCAAAAATAACATCATAATAGTCATGGTTCACTCCCATGAAAATAAACATAGTGAATTAGGACACACCAATTAATTATTGTAGATCATGGAACACTTGTTTTCCATTGTGGATCAGGACACCCAAATTTGACATTTTGGATCTGGCCAGACATGTTTTCTATTATTGATCAATATCATCAACATGTTTTTGATAATTATCTCATCAGATATAAATAATTACACATTGAATTGGATGGAGATATAAGTCCCACATTTCACATAATAGAATCATACATAGATCTTCCATATTATATTAAAACATTCACCATATCATGAACCATAAAAAAGATATGGGTTTCATAAACATCATATCATAACCCTTGAAATGAAATGTATAACTTAATAATTTCATGATATCATATTGTAACGTCCTGGATCTGGGTGCCACACAATGGGTGCCCCGAACCTGGTTAGTGACATGACCTCAAGCACATTTCCCCAAACGCTAGAGGCTTCCGAATAGCAGTGAGGGCCCAGGTCTGATAGTGGGGAAACTATGCCCTCAATTTTCAAAGTGTAGTGTAGCAGAAATAGATATCAATATACAAAATTCGGAAGAAGTAAACAATACCATTGTTAAAATGGACACAATACGAAAATAAAGAAAAGACCAACAATCATATATAATGATGCAATATGTCCCTAAGTCTAAGAAAGAAGCCAAAATAGGATACAATGAAATCTGAAACAATACAATAAAAGGGAAAAATAAAGCAAGAAAAAATAAAGCAGTGCGGCAGGAACTCAGCTGCATCGCAAGCCTAAGCTCGGTCCCATTCTCTCCTACTCCTCTGCAACAATCAAGTACCTATATAGGGACTCTTGAACTTATCTACACCTACAAAAATATAATATTTTTGGTCCCAATACATGACCCAAACAGGGTGTGATAATTAAATCCCAATAGACAACCACCAAAGGCATGTTCCCTACAGTCAGTGAGTTTCTGCAATAGTAGTGTGCAATAATGAAATGCAGTAACCATGATGTATGAAAAAATAATCATTCATACCAGTTACATTTCCATTTAATTATTATTTAATAATTAAATATAATTGAATTATAAGTTCCCGAGACTCAGCCTCAGCCGACAATCTCCCTAACAGTGCCACAACAAAACTATAACAAGCTATCTAACAAGTATAAGGTAATACAATACCAAGCCTCTTCTTTAGCTTGGTTGGTATGACATGTAAAATCACTACAGTGAATATTCAAAATAAACATTTTCCGCAAACATGAAAATCCTTACCCTCAGGTAATCATAATCGAAACCCTCATGTGATTTCCCATAAGAATAACAAATATTTCCCTCAGGCGTATGTGATAATGCCCTCAAGCATGGAAGCAACTGCCCATAGGCATAAGAAAAGTTTCCCTCTGGATAAACTAAACACTTCCCTCTATCTAAGAAAGTAATCGGGACGATCCCAACACATAATAAAGAATCCTATATTCATTATCTATCAATAAAACTCAATGAATGATATACTCATGGCTTACCCACAGGTATCATGGCCAAATGGCTAATCAAGGGAATCACACCAACGGGGTGGCCCTGGATCCAAGAAATGTCCCAATAAATATTTAATATTTATCATTAGATTATCTATGCAGTTTGATATATCTAAACAACCAAGGCATAAACCATATGACACCCCAAACATGGGTGCGTAGCACAATGGTACACAAAAACAACACAACAGTTGGAATTAAACACCATACCACCTACTTCGATCTCTACTGATCGATATATGCGAACAACACCTTCCGAAATGTCCATGAATGATGTAGATCTGGGATAAATGAAAAAAAATTCAAACCTAAATAAATTCACCTCATAAAAGAATTATAAGGAAGGGTTCAAGAAGAGCGAATAAATCACCCGTGTGGTTCTAACAAGACCGTCAGTGAAGGAATCCAAGTTCTGGTGTGCGGCTGGGATCTCCTCCAAGGTTCAACCCTCTCTCCCGCGGCCTCCAAGCATTCAAAGGTTCCTCTATTGAAAGAGGAGGCTACTACCCATTTTAAGTGAAGAAAAAAACTATAGGGTGTATAATCTTATGTACATGACGTGTAATTTTCATTTTTTGACTGTTCCTCTGGAGGCTACTTTTCACCGCCACATTATTCATCTGTCGACATGAGTACATGGCGTGTATTTCTGACTACACGACATGTACTGTCACTCCACTGGCGGCTACTCCCACCACCTTAATGTTCACCTATCGACTGATTACATGGCGTGTAGTTAGTTTTTACACCCTTCATCACCGATAGGCCTACACACCCTGTGTACTCATCCCATGTGGCCAAAGTACTTGTTGTGTGGAAAAGTACATGGAGTGTACCCAAAATTTTTTGGATTTTTCCATATTTTCCATATTTTCTCAAAAACACTTAAGGAAAATGGAATAGAAGAAACTTGTACCTCAAGAATAAGAACCAGGTTCTTACACATATCCTTTCATAAATAGATAAGTTTCTTAATAATATTATTATATAATAACTCAGGAAATTATTGAGGTTTCATATGTTTTTTCATGGTATAACCAGTGAAAGAGAACCACATTTCATAAACCACATGTCATGATAAAGAAAAAAAATTCATAAAATGAATATGAATGGTTTCCATTGATCATATCTCTAGTAAATCATTAAATATATCAAAAGGAATCATATTATACATAAAAAAACTTTGAAAGATCACTAAGTGAATTTCTAAAGGAAAATAACATTTCATAAAAAATCATTTTTTTTGTATAAAAAAATTTCTAAATATCATTATTTAAAAAAAATGAATAATTATAATATTTGATTAAAATATAATCTAATACATGTCACCATAAAAATATACTTTACTCTTTTAAATTATTTTTTAAAAAATATAAAATATTTTTAAAACCATTTTATTTTAGACAATTCTTCATAAATTTTATAGGATATTAAAAAATAATAATTATTACACATTAAAAAATAAAATAATTTAAATAATTGTATTTAGAAATGATTTTAATATATAACATAAAATATTTTTTTGAAACCATTTTTAGAAATCATGGTATCAAAATAATATAAATTTTTAATCATTTACTGAGATAAACTCAGAATTTCATTAAAACATTGTCTTATTTATCATAAGTAACAATGATTGGAAAAAATGGTATGAATAAATTAGAATATCATGAATAGCCATAATATAAAAAAATTAATTATATTTATTGAGATATGAATCAAAATATTTAATCAAAGGAGCAAAATCATAAATAATCCTGGTAAATGATGAGATTGTAGTAGTACACTATTACTACTCTAGTAAAGTTGAATCGCAATACACCTGAAAAAATATCCATACATGATACTTAAAATAACATTTATACAATGTGATTAATGATATTATAAGTAAAATGTTTTTATATACACATCATAGAGAAATGTAAGTTTATAACATGACATGTGTCTCAAAGAATGAAAAGTGAGAAAATATTATATTACGTGTTGGGTTAATGCTTTACTATTAATACCATCATATAGAGAACATAAAATGGATATTTAAATAACCATAAATTTAATGATAATAATAATAGAATAAATTCTTTTTCAGTATATAGACCACAACAACTAAATTAGTGGTGAATATTGGAAAATTTTCACAGAAATAAAAGAGAGACTAGAAATCCTCATTCTATATGAGTAAATCTTGAATCAAGATCCCCATAATAGAATAACATAAAATAAAATATTTCATATCATGAAATAAAATAAATTTCATGATATATATAATTTTAGGTGAGTATATATATAATTAAACAACAATAAGTTGTTAATATAGCATATATCTCATAGAAATAAATGTGAGATGAGAAATACTATTACCTGAAGTCTTGATATTCATCATATATATTAAAACCTAATGTGTAATACATATTTATGAATTATAAATCTAAATAACCAATATTTTTATATATCATACTATTTTTAATTTATTTTGAAATTATATTACAATTTTTTTTAATAATTTCATGTTATGGTAATGTTTCAGGTAACAACCGCATATTCCATATATGTTTTGCCTTGTTATTGTCTATCCTCTTAAACAGATCACAATTTAACTATGTAAATAATGTGAAACCTGATATAAATATAATATATATTTATTATATATGTATATATAATAATATAAAAAATATATAAACAGGAAATATAATTCCTCATTCAAGGATATTGTAGGCCATATATAAACAATAATGTTGTTTTCATTTTCTTGTTGACTTGTAAGAATGAAAATAAATGAAATAAATGAAATATATGTATTTGTATGTGTATATATATTATCATTCATGTATAATAATTTTTTCATATATATCATATAGTTCTTGTAATCCCATCCTTAATAAGTTCCATATAATGTGTGAAAGAATCACATAACATTGAGGAGGCGGTAGTCCACAGTTCCATAAATGATGCTATCATTTTCCCAAAAAAATGGAATTAATGCTGGTATGTGTTATATAATAATTCAAAAAGAATAAAGACATCATAAAAATAATATATATCATATGATAACATTATTTCCATCATTATTCCCCTCCATGAAAGGAGGTAATAGAAGAATGATCGACATCGGTTCGTGAAGCTGTAATCCACCGTACACACAAAAGATGATTGTGTATCCCAATTAATGAAAGTATTTGTGAGTATAAGTTGAATCATAAATAAAAAAAGTCAAAATATTTAGCATAATTAGTGTATTATATATTCATGGCATAAAAATAATTTAATGGGTGGATAAGTTAATAAAATAATAGTTTTTAAGGAATGATGTTACCACTTATTTGGGTAATTTATTTTTCCTCTCACAGAAGGACTAACATGGGGTGATTTATGACCAAAGATATACATGTATGATGAGATGATGGAATTTTTGAGCCTATATGTGCATTGTTTGGATGATATAAATTGATTGAGAAGTTTGAATTTGTGAGGGTGTATGAGTGGCCTTTTATAAACGGTGAGGAGTGTCATTCTAATAAATATAAAAACATAAAGACTATTGAGAAGTATCCCTTACATAATGTTCCCTGAATAATTTTCCATTTTTGAGAAAATGGAGTATATTGTATTGTCCTAGATTTTAAATTTATTTTCTTTTTTTAAATTATAAAGAATTATTTCGAGACTTTACGCTTTGACGACACATGATTCTGAGGCCCAGAGATCCTGAGACAGAATTCTGAATTTTTTTCGAGTTCACATTAGTAAATGTGCAATTGAGCTTTTCTAACATTAGAAATATTGCTCGGATGAAAAATCTAAGGGAACCATTGAACTCAGAATTCCAATATTTATCTAGAAATGACTAAACATTGACTGGCATGTCAGATGAAAAAGTTATTTTTTTATGACTTTTTGGAAAATAATAAAATAACATTAAAAAGTAATTTTATTTATTTTCTCAACCATTGAGTGGTGGACGTCTGTGTTGTGGTGGTCCAATGAGGTGACGACAGGGTACATTAATGGAAGCCACTTAATGTCTTGTTAAGTTGAAGCGTAACAGCTACACTGTTTCATAAATAAAACTGCACAACGACACAATGTCACTGCATAACCAAAACATGACAACAGGTTCCCTATGTTATTTAGCTAACGCTTTGGAGAGATTGGAATTAAACTATGGTAAATTTTTTGATGAACCTCAGGAGAGTTTCCTCTCCAACAAAGAATGATGAAGGCAAGAGGAACGTCATAGACTTCTACGTACATTGAAGAACAAAGTCGGTAAGTGATGAATGTCGTTGACCTATTGAACCCTTGAGGGAAGAATGATATGGAATGGAATGTAAAACGAAGTAAGGGTAAATTTTTCTTAATGTTTCTTTGTTCTAATCTATAAATTTTGAACACAGATTAACTCACGAATAGGTTGATCCACGGATTGTCTGTTCTTGCGGGAAGGTGTTTCATTTTAGATTTCTATTTAGGAATAAACTTTTATTGATTGAATATCATCCCAAGAATCCTTGTATTAAATCTTCTAGAAGGAATGGTGAAGGCCTACTTAAACAAGGTCCAATCCCCCCCACATGTGTGTTCCTTATAAAAGGATTTTCGAAGATGATAGAATAACACATATGAGGTCAACATAGTGAATATGGCATTCCCCGGAGGACAAAGGTGCAAGTGGTGACAAGAAGTCCATCCAAGGGCCTTCGGAGGTCCACCAATCTTCCAAAAAATAGTGTCATTGACGACACATGGTAGCACTGGCCATGCTAGTGGATTTTGAAGATGGAACTCCATGATGATGCATTGAATGGTGCAGTCCGCGACCACGAGGCTGGAGACCCGCGTTGCCAAGCTGGCACTGCGTTGATGAGTAAACCCTATGGACATGCTCCACGGGTGATGTGGAAAGGGAGGCCTGCGTACAGGATGATCGAGTGCATAAGAGGCATGTGGTCCATCGACCATGTGCAGGAGGAACCAGATGGCCACCTTCTAGTCAGGCTGGGTGGAAACAGACTTGGTTGTTCTATGTCTGGTTGGACAGAATTGGCCCGCCGCGTGGGCTGGGCTGAGTGAGAAGGAACCGGGCCATTGGGGCGGCCAAGGCTAGATAAAACTGGCCTGATACATGGGAAGGGATGTACATATAGAGGCAGGCCAGACCTGTAGTGCATCAGGCCAGACTAGCGACCAAAATGGCTGGTCCCAAGCCGGAACCAAGGCCAGCAGGACCCCGGTCCAAATTCACTAGTCAGCCAATGTGGGTCAGGCCAGAAAATTTTGGGTCACTGAATGAACATGTGGATTGGAATCATGAACAACCTCGGTTGGGTATAGTAAAGAAAAATTGTCCATGAAAATGGGCCATATGGACAAATTGGGCCTTGAGATACCTAGAGCCGGGTTGGTTGGGTCGGTCTGAACTAGTCTGAATGGTCCTGAACGCAACCTTCCCCTATTTTCTAAAACACTGTTATCTTTTAGACTGTACATCCAATAGACACACCATCTATAAAATGAGGACCTTGGACAAAAGGTGGTCCTTTTGATATACTGTACATGTGTTTTGTTGGAAATTGGCGTATGAATCGGTTGGATTAGTCTCAAATCCAACCTGGTCTTTTTTCCAAAAATTCCAATATCTTATAGACCAGGCATTGTATCGACATGCTATCTATTGAATTGGGACCCATAATAAAGAAGGACCTTTGGTATAATCTATGTGGTACATTATGGTGGTTGAGGTATGACTGATTTCTTGAGGAAAATATTATCTAGAAATCATGCGTGAAAAATGTGAGAATCCAATGACTGGATGTGACGTGAATAATGAAGAGTGACCCTTCATAGTTCAACATAAAAGTGTCCCTTTCTAGATCATTAAAAGAGAAACCCTTCATGGTTCATCATAAGATCACCCATCGTGGATCATCACGAGATTGACCCTTTGTTGATCAGAAATAACACAAACCGTCGGGTATCAGCCGGAGTGTGACCAATCGTGGATCCACAGTAGAGAGACCCTTCTTGGATCTATAGTAGAGCGACCCTTTGTGGGTAAGAGGAAGAGCAACTTAACATAATAATATGATCTTTATTTAAAACTAATCATCTTTATTTTTTCCCTTATGTTATACCCAGTGTGAGCTGTGTCTTTTTCTTTGTGCTTTAATTTGAGATATTTTTTTTTGTTATTCTTCCTTTGTAGATTTTTTTGAGAACTAAGTTGGTGTCGGGGTCCCTAAGGAGTATTCTTATAATCACCCCTACATGGTATTTTCCCAATCCATTTATTCCTTGTGATGACAACCTACATATTTGACCAGGAATTTGGGGACGTAGAGATAGAAGGTGCTTGGAGGTGGATCAATAGACATGGTTTGCTTTGGTGACATATTACTATGAGTTGTACCTACCCATTTGGTAGGATCCTTGGATAACATCCTCCAGATCTTGTACATATTTTTCTATACTTTCCTTTTATTTGGGCTTTTATTATGTCCCCTTTACATATAGTTTACACCTTTAAATTTAAGTGGTTATAATTTTTGGTGGTTGTACTACTTTCTTTCAATTGCGGTTTTCGTTGTGAATTATACCCTACCTATGTATGTACAGGTTTAATGGAAATTACATCCTTTTTTTGGATATTCCATTCTAGTGCTAGTCACCCACTCATGGCGTATGGATGTCGGGCTTGGGGTTGTCACGACATGGGCCCCAGGGGATGGGTCATGACAAATTAGTATTGGGGGGTGGTCAGTTCTACCAGAAGAACTATGTGTCAATATTTTCGATGGGGTAGTAGTTTTATATGTCTTGAGTTTGTATTTCATTCTGGGGAGTCCATTTTCAGGGCAGCGGCTGATGTATCCATATAATAAGACCCTGAATTCTTTTTTCTAACATAGACCAAGAAAACACGGGTTGCATGTTCTTTTGCGATTTTTTTATCTTGATCTCTTTTCTGTCTACTCACAATGTATAACTTATCGAACATGGAACATCTATTTCCCTACATGATTCCTCCACAAAGACAACGAGCAAGGATTCCAGTGATGGGTCAGGACGATGGCCAGTCAAGTAATGAGGCATCAATGTAGTGACCACTTACAGCGATACCACCTTAGGGTGGTGTTCCAGAAGCACCACCACCCATAGAGCAGCATTTGTGACCATCCCCACTAGTAGACAATTCATGCCGACTGAACTAGTTTTATGAGTTCCAACGACTGATGCCTCAGAGGTTTCAATGCGATATAGATCCACAGTAAGTTGAGGATTGGATGGATGTAGTTATGCTGGTTTTTTACCTAGTAGAGGCCACAACATACCAGATGGTGGTCCTAGATGCAAGCCTTTTTCAGGGAACAATAGGTTGATAGTTGATCACGATGCTCCAGTCACATGAGGAGGCGAACATTTCCTAGTTGGACATTGAGGGACTCTTCAACCTAAAAATCATAACAGAGACACTATGCTCAGTGTTTATTCAAGAGCTATTACACCTATCCTTATTGGGTCCCAATACTTGGAGAAGTTTACTGACCTCTCCCACTGCTCCACCAACATGGTACATGACCCTTTCATCATGTCCCAGACATTTGAGCAGGGAATCCAATGGGATATTAGGGTGTAGATGATTTCATTCCACATATCGTCGTAGGATGGAGTGAAAGTGTCAGCTATATAGGTGGAGAGATTCCTAGCTGATCATACTCTAATGGTGAAAGCCACCACCGGACAACAGGTGGCCAAGTCATATGTAGCAGACAGTAGGTAGATGACGCAGAGGCCCATGCGGGCCCAACCTTCTGCAGGACGACCACATGATTCATGGTCGGAGGTGCGGAGCTTGCAAGGCAAAGGAAGTTAGCTGAGGACTATATTTTGTTACTCATGCGGCGCGCATGGGCACATAGATCGTGACTATCCGATGCCCCACACAGATGACCATAAGGTGGTCGAGGGACTGCCAAGGCAATGAAAGAAGGTTGAATGAGCGGGTTTGTAGGGTGGCCGACATGGCAGGGGAGTATCCTGAGTGGTAGACAGTGGAAGATGATTTGAGATACTACCACCACCACCCCCAAGTGGTACACCACAGGATCAAGGAGCCGACAGACATGGTTTAGGCCAGCTTTAGGTGATATAGGACTACAACCATGGTAGTCCATAGATGATAAAAGGTACTATATGTGTCTTCTAAACCTTTGATATAGTTCTTATTGATGTTGGTGTCAGCCAATAATTCATTTACATGAACCTAAATATAGGATCATAGTTTATGGTGGAATTTTTGGCTCGATTATTATGATTAGAGACCCCTACAAGAGAGGATTCGATGATTACACACTGGTTCCAACACTTTGAGCTTACTCTAGGAGGCAAGAGCTTCAACTATGGTTTCTTAGTAGTAGGGTCGAGGCATTATGACGTCATATTGAGTATAGACTGGTTATCTACAGTCCATGATAATATTGATTGTTTTAGGCCCAATGTGTTGTGTGTCTATGATGATGGGACCATGTCTTCCTTCAATGGAGAGAATGGAAACTTTTCTGAATAGAATGGACATTCCTAGAGGAGGTTATAGCTGATCACTCATTAGTTGGCTAGCCTCACCCTCAGTGCGGTGGATGAGAGGATTCCAATATTTCTTGTTGTGGTGGAAGAATATGAGGATGTCATTCTTATATATGTTCTAAGACTACATCCTCATAGAGAACTAGACTTTTGTATCGATCTATACCTACGAATTACACTGATATCCACACTAGCATATCGTATGGCTCCCGCAGAGCTACATGAGTTGAGTGTACAGTTGTAGGACATGTAAAGGAAGGTGTTCTTAAGACCCAATGATCTTCTATGGGAACCCCTAGTGATGTTTTCCAATAAGTAAGGAAAGAGATTGAGGATATGTGTGGAAATTTGTTTCCTGAACAAGGTGGACATGAAGAAAAATCATCCACTATCAAGGATTTAATACTTCTTCGACCAGCTAAAGGGAGAGATGTGTTTCTCAATGATATACCTTAGATCAGGCAATCATCATATTGTGTATAGGATGATGACATACCAAAGATAAAAATTAGATACTGGTAAGATAACTATGAGTTTTTGGTGATTCCTTTTGGAGTGACCAAATCCCCAGTAGTGATCATGGGACTCATGAAAAGGATCTTTCATCCTTACCTAGTTTTTTTTCGAGGTATTCTTCATTGATGAAATCATGGTGTACTCAACATTAGAGGAGGATCATGATACACACCTATAGATAGTCATAGATACCTTTCAAGAGAATAAGGATTATGGTAATCTCTCAAAGTGATAGTTCTAGATTCAGGTTGTCCATATTCTGGGAAGCGCCATCTCGAAGGCTGTGGTTGCATTGAATCCGGTGAAGATCGATGCAGCACTTTTTTGAGAGCCACCATGTTGTTTGACTAAGGTGTGGATTTTCATGGGGTTGGCTGGATACTATATGAGGTTTGTGCCTGACTTATCTAGTGTAGCATCATGTGTGAAATCTTTGTCAAAGAAGTTAAAACCCATCGTATGGGTAGAAAAATGATAGTAGAGCTTCCAGTAGCAGAGGGAGATCTTGAACATCACTACCCTATTGAGGTTTTCAAAGGAGGGAATCAACTACGTGGTATACTATGATGCATAAGGTACCATACTAGGTTGTGTCCTAATTAAGGAGTGAGAGGTGATCACCTACGGATCACGGTAGTTGAGGAAAAATGTGCAGAACAACACGACTGATGACCTAGAGTTAGCAGGAGTGGTGTTTTCCTTGAAAATGTGGCAGCACTAATTGATAGTTGAATGGTTTACTGTCTAATCCGAACACATGAGTTTTAGATATATATTCTAACAGAAGGACCTGAACTTGAGATAACAACAGTGGATGGATTTCCTCTAAGACTATGAATTGGATATAGTCTATACTCTAGGGAAGGGGGTTGTGGTGGCTGACGCGCACAACATGAGGTTTCATTTAAAACTCCTAAGCCAGGTGACGAAGTAGATGGCCATGATGCAGATAAACTTCAAGGATAACAATGAAACAACTTACCTCCAGTCTATGGCTACCACTCCCCCACTCATTTAGTGAGTTAGATAGGTACATCTTGTGGATCTTGACTGTGAGGCCCGACATGCTCAGATATCATCAAGTTATCCTCCTGATGGAATTTCAATAGGTTGGGTGCACACCATCCTTTTCAGAGGACACACCATGGTACCAGTGTCATTACAGGAGTTGGTGTTGATAGAGTTACATGCAACCCCTTTGGTGTTACATCCTGGTGTGGTGAAGATGTACCTAGAACTCCAACATTAGTACTGGTTTCTAGGGATGAAGATAGTGGTGGAAGAGTTCGTTTCACATTGCCACACTTATCAGTAAGTGAAGGCCAAGAATCAGGTCCTAGTAGGCTTGTAAAACCCACTTTAGGTACAAAAATAGAAGTGGGATGGTATCTACAAGGACTTTGTGATATGGTTACCATGCACTCCTTGGAGAAAAAATTATATTTGGGTGATCATTGACAAACTCACCAAGTCGGCCCAATTTCTACCCATCTGTGAGTAGGGATCAGTAGAATTCGTGGGACTCCTCTACGAGTAAGAGATAATGCAGCTTCATGGGGTTCTTGCGATGACTATCTCTAACCATGATTCATGATTTACATTCCAGTTGTGCAGGGGGTTGCAAGAGAAATTTGGTGCCCAAGTGATCTTGATCATATCTTTTAACCCCCAGATAGATGGTCAGATGGAGTGGACCATACATACCCTGGAGGACATGCTTCTTTCCAATGTCCTTGATTTTGTTCACAGTTGAGAGGACCACCTACCAATGGTGGTGATTTCATACAACAATAGATATCACTCCACTATAGGCATGGCACCATTTGAGGCCTTGTACGGGTGGCCATATAGACGACCTATATGATGAATAGAACAAGGGGAATTTGCACTCATGGGTCGGGAGATGGTACTAGACACCCTTGAGAAGGTGCATACTATCCAGGAGTGGATGAGGACATCACAGAGTAGGCATAAATTGTATTCCTATAGAAGAAGGATACGATTAGAATTCGATGAGGGAGGCCATGTTTTCTTTGGGGTCTCACCTTGATGGGGAATTTAGATATTTGGTCAGGGAGGCAAGTTACCTCCATGGTTAATAGAACCATTCTAGATTCTCAAAAGAGTTTCCGAGGTAGAATACCATTTAGTTCTTCCCCCACAGATGCATCAGGTGCATGATGTTTTTCATGTGTCACTGCTGAGGATGTACGTGCATGATCCATCGCACATCATCAACTAGGGAGAGCTGGACATTGACGATGTGGTGACATTTGCAGAGTTCCTAATAGATATAGAGTATCGAAAAGAGTGGTTCCTTCATGGATGGTCATTTACTCTAGTGTACATTCGGTGGCAACATGAGAACCTCCATGAGAGAACATGGGATCAGGAGGGTCAGATTCTTGCACAGTACCCACCATTTTTTTGATTAGCCATTTTATGGATTTATGGTTCGTAAAGACCTAGGGATTGGATAATTTAATGTCTAATATTTTCCATGACCTTTTTTTTAAATTATATTGAATTTTATCAACACCATAGTTTTTGATGGAATGTGATTCTAAGGCCTAATGATCCTGAAATGGAATTTTATGTTATTTTGAGTTCACTTATGTAAAAATGCGAGTTGGGTTTTTAAAAAATTTGAACCGGTGCTTATATTGAAAATATGAGGGCACCGTTTATCTCGAAACGCCAATATTCACTTAGAAAGGAGATAACATCAACAGTCATTTCAGACGAAAAAGTTAATTTTCAGAATTTTTTGGAAAATAATATAATAACTTTAAAAAATTATTTTATTTCTTTTTTCAACCATTAAGGGGTGGATGGAGGCGTTGATGTATGGAAATGAGGTGATGATGAGGCACATTAAAATAACCCCCTTAATGGATTGTTATGATATAGGGATACTTCTATATTGTTTCATAAATGAAAAAACATAACGATTCAATGTCACAACATAACAAAAATGCTACGAAATGTTCCCTTTTTAATTAGCTAACGTATTGGAGGTTTGGGAATTAAACCGTGGGAAATTATCTGGTGAACCTCATGAGAGATTACTCTCCAAAAAATAATGACGAATGCCGTTGAAACATCATCGACTTCAATGTACCTCAAAGAACATTGTCGGGAAGTGATGAACGAAGTCATCCTCTTGAACCCTAGAGGATGGAAAACTATTTTAAAAAACTTCAAATAAGGTATGGGGTTCAATATTTATTAATGATTCTCTATTATAATTTATAAATCATGAATGTGGATCAACCCATGAAGTGGTTGATCTACGAATCTTGTGTTCTTGTGGGAGGGTGTTATATTTGTGATTTCTATTCGCAATTAAACATTTATTGATGGAATATCATCCTAAGCCTCCCCAGTTTAAAACATCTAACTCGTAGGGTGTGGGCCAACATGAACAAGGCCTGAGCCACTCTATATGTTCATACCTTGTTAACAGATAAAAATATGGAGGTAAAAGGGAAATATTAGGTCATTGTAGTGAAGAGGTTGTTCCCCTGAGGCCGTTGGTGCAAGTGGTGTGAAGAACGGACCACCGGAGCACATCCGGTGGTCCGCTGAACTTCATACTGGCGCACCTGCGCCGGCCACATGCTGGATGGAGGGGAAGCTGGGCTACTCAATGTGCCAATGGATGATGACGACGATGTTCCCTAGTGGTGAACTGAGGGTCGAAGACCGCTACCACTGTCGCCACAGTGCTGCAGACCTATGGCACTACGCTGGCGCCATGTTGACTGGTAAACCCACATACTTGGTTTGGGGGTGACATGGAGGGGTGGCCCTCGTCCGGGCTACTTGGGAATTCTAAATTCACACAATGTGTCAAACATGTGCCCGATGAATAGGTCGGCTTCCCACTTGCAGGTTTGGGTGGAAACAGACATGTTTGTTCCACGTCTAACTAGACAGAACGAGCCTGCCGCATGGGTTGGGCCGGGGGAGAAGGGACTGGGCCGCTGGTGCAGCCCAGGATGGATAAAACCAGCATTCTATTCAGCCTGGATTTGAAGGATAGACGTGGGTCAGACACATAGCACAATGGGATCATCCCAAAAAAAATGGGTCGGGACCATGTCCAATGGGACCCCCGATCGGAAATTGGATAGCTCGCCAGTGTAGGTCGGGTTCGATAATTTAGGATCACTGAGTGACCAAGAGTACTGGACCCAAGTCCATCCTCGACCGGGTCTAGAAATTCCCAATGGGATAGTTGGAAAACAAGAGTCATGAAATAACCCTGGCCGGGTTGGTGGGTTAGTTTGAACCAGTCAGACCATGCCCAAACACAATCGTCCCATGTTTACAAAAATGCGGATATATTTCTGATTGTGCGTCCGATCGACACACCGTCTGTGGAACTAGGACCCTTGAGATGTGACAGACCATCTAAGATACTGTACATATATTTTGTTTATGTTTGGAATATATATGGATTGGATTGGACTTGCATCCAACCAGGTCCTTTTTACAAAAAATGCCCATATCTGACAAACGGTGCGTCTGTTCAATGCACTATCTTTTGTGTTGGGGCTGTTATAAAAATATGGTTAATTGAGTTACTCTTTGTGTGAATTCATTGAGTTGTATCAATAATAAAAAATAATGCTATATCCATGGTTTGGAAACATGGATATTGGTTATATCCATGATTTGGAAAAATGGCTATGTGTTATTGCCACAGTTTCATAAACCATGCCTGGTATTGGCATGTAGATAGCCATATAGACACATTTCAAAGCATGGAATAATCCTAAGTCATGATATAAAGGTATACACTATTGAAAACCGTGGGTATGCGCCTTTTTCCATTTATGTAAACCATGGATATAGGGCTATAGCCATAGTTTTGAATTGTGGCTATATGTCTCCCCATTCAATAAAAAAATAGTATTTTTTAGTAGTGCTAGCTGTTCAGTAGGCTGTATTTTATAGATAATTGGCTGATGGAATGTATTCTACCATTCCCTAGGCCTTTTCTCATGTAATGATTGATGATTTGAAATCTGGAAGAAAATGAGATAAAAAAATTCCAATACAACCCCACACATTTTCATAATTTCTAGCCCATCCTACAACTAGGTTTCTGGTGGACACCCCCTGACCCGTGCACCCCCATACACCCTCCCCCATCCCCTTGAACCCTATCTCCCCAACACACCCCTACCCCCTTCCCCAACACAACTCGCCTGCCCACCCACTACACACCCCCTACACCCCCGGCACAAACCCCCTTCCCACCCCTGTGCACAACCCCCAACACCCTTACCCCCTCACCGTGCCCCCATACCATGTACACAACCCCTGCCCATCCACCTAAACACTACCCAACACTTCCCCTACCCACCCCCCAAGAACACCCCCTTCCCTCCCCCTACACACCATTTGAACACGTCCCCCTTGCACCCCTACCCCTCATCCCAGCACACCCCAACTCCCTCACCCTATACAACCCCTAACCCCTTCCGCAGCACTCCCCATGACCACCCCCAACCCCGACCCACAACCCCTAACCCCTGCACACCCCCATCCCACTAACCCCCCCCCCCCCAACACCACCCTCATTCGAGAACGCTCCCTACCCACCCCTCTACACCCTACCCCTTCCCCTAGAAACAGAACCTATCACACCACCTTACCCTTTCCACCTCCCGCACAAAACCCCCTACCCCCTACACACCCCCTACCCCCTTCCCCACCACACCCCCCTACCCACCCCATGCACACCCAATTCCCAACATCACAACCCTTGCACACACTGCTTGCCCACCCTATACACACAGAACACCCCCCATCAGACCCACAAACACCCTACCACTACCCATTACAAAAGAACCCAGCACACCACCTCTCCTACACACCCCCATGCACAACCCTTAGACCCCATGCACACCTCCCCCTACCCCTTGACCCCCTTTTCCCTTCCCAAAAAATCACCACCATGCCCCTCACCCTACCCCCTGCACACCCCAACCCCCTTCCACAACACACCCCCTGCCCCCTACACACAACCCATGCCCACTACAACCCCCCCCCCCCCACAGACACACCTCATACCCCAAGAACACCCCCTAAACCTTGAAATAAAATCCAATACACCCTTTGGACCCCCACCCTCCCCATATCCCTTGCAAAAAAACTCATCACACTACCCCCTCTCTTGCACACCCACTACACGCCCCCCCCCCCCCCTACAACCTCCCCCTTCCCCCAACACACCACATACCCACCCCATGCACCTCTAAACCCTCCCCCAACCACATATAATAGAACCCATACCCATCAGATAGCTTGTGTTTGGGTTCCTTGGTAGGGGTTTGGTTAGTGAGGTTTGGTGATATGACCTATTTGGATCAGCTGTTGAGTAGTGTTGTATGTTAAGCTATAAGAACTATGTATAGGAATCCATATGGTGGGGATCACACTATTTACTATCATTGGATGGCATGGATGATCTATGGTTATCTAAGTGTTAGTGTAAATGGAAATTTAATATTGGAATTTAGGGATAAGTGGGTCTTCCACATCTATTCCTTGCATTTGGTGATGGATAGAAGAGGTTATATGAAGACCAGGTGTTTGGAATTAAAGGTCAATGATAATGGTACTAATATGGTGGGAAGAATCATATCAGTTGAAGGTGACTGAAAAACATGTCAAATGGGTATATTTTGTAGTGAGTCCGATCATTTAACGATATGGGTGAAAATTTGATGCTATTGTGTGGAAAGATCCTATCATTTCAGGTTCATTGGTTAATACTAGATTCCAAGTCCAAATGTGGTGTTGAGTGGAGTTAGTTAATTGTAATTGGGATCATTAAGCTTTTTGAGTGATCTGAGGGTGAATCAAATCAGAGGAGTGTCAGTAAATATAGTTGGAGCATGATGGAGGAAGAAAATAGTTGGTGATCCGACCATGAAATTACACTGGGAGTGAGGGATCCGACTTAGTTTTAGGAATTATATAATATCACGATGCCTCAAGAGGTGAAGTCATATTGATTAAGATATGTGATAGCACACTAGTGGGTGAAACCAGGAAATTTCAGGAAAATTCATCTACAAGAGATCATACGGGTGTTTTTGGTGGAGTCGAATGCAGTGAGTTAAAAATCACATTGAGATCATTTTTCAATATCTAGTTACCTGGTCGATAGAACATTGGAAGATCATTCTTAGTTGTAAATTCATATCGTTAAAAGAACATTGATGTTTAGTCAAACATTATGAGAAGATTAGTTTTTCAGGGATAACTATAAGCATTATGATGAATCGGTTGAAGACACCAAGGAGTGTCCAGATATATCGGTGTAGTGGGAGCCATCTTGGTGTTAGCGTTTTTAGTGAGTGACTGAATCAAATTATGGTGCAAATCATGCCATCATGTTTGGATTTGTGTAACAGAAAAATATTTAGTATTCAGAGATGCAGAAGGGTGAGTTCTTAGGGAATTTACAACTGTAGTATTTTGTGAGACATGTTTTGATGAATAACATGGATTATCAAGGATGAGAACAGTTATGACGGGGAGGATGTAATACCCCCAAAGGATTGTGATTCATAATTATTTGAGGACATTTTTGTTTTTAATATAAAGCATGGTTTTTTGATTAAATTGGAATTTTGGATCAGAAATATGAACAATAGATCTTCCTAAATGGTGTTTTTGGATTTGTTTTGAGTCCCCTATTGGAACCTCTAGGGATTGGGTGGACGTTGAAGGCGGTTTATGGCAAAAAATTACTATAATTTAAGTTTTTTTATCCTTTCATGTTGTGACACATTGGGTTTATGCCTCGAACGGGGTTGGTTGAGGGATGATCCCTCTATCTCAAACATTTCCACATGTGAACCTCAGTTCAAGCCATGAATTTCCTCAGTGTATGGATTCACGGTGTGAAACCCCTAGTCACACCATGAATATAGCCTTGGTGGATTTATTTTAATATCTTAAATTCAATATTTTTCTTGGTCATGTGTTTCAAAGTGATGTTACTGATGAATGCGTCAAGTTTTCAATGCTAGATGTTTGTGTTTTATAAATTGAAAAAATATATTTTATTTATGTTTTTTATTTATTATGATAATTCTTGATTCATGTTTTCTCAAAATGAGGTTACTTCATATCAAAAGTGAAGGAAATTTCATTTTATACTATTGAGTTGGCTGAATCATTCTACTAGTCCATATTGAAGTCTTGGGAAATCATGTAAAATAGGTTAAAATGTTATTTCAATGAGACAAAGCCAATTTTAATAGCATATACACATTAAATAATAATGAGAACAAGTTTTTAAAATTCTCCCGAATTTATAGAAATCAAATAAAAGGGTTAGGCATAGGGAACTTACCTGAACCTCAAGGTGCAATTCTTTTGATGACGACAACTCAAATCGACCTTTTTCCACTTGAATTCATATGAAACTTCAAATATATATAACGAAACCTACCCCAATGTAAATATTATCATGGACAAATACGTAAAAGGGGGTCCTTAGATATATATTTATAACTTCATATAACCCTTTACCCTTACACGTGCATGAATTTTTCATATCTATTTATAAGCACACATATCCCCAATATATATATTCATACTACCATTAGTGAATCTATATAAAGGGGGAACATATATATGTATATTCCTCATATGAATAAAAACGTAAGCCTTTATCAACGGAAACTCGAATCCACCTCACCAAGATCCAGAAAGCACCATTAAAATATAAAGAACCCAGAAATCACAAAATCCCTAAATAAAAATTTGATAAAGAATAAAAACAGAATAAATTAAAACCAAACCCAATGTTGAACTCTCTATGAAAAATGGTGGTGTATAGAACTAGCCTCATCATAAGGAACCTCCTGTAAGTGAATAGTTGGTAAATTAATGAGATATAACTACTTATTACATATATGTGATTGGTGATGATAAATGATACACAAATCCATTACCATTATAGATTCTATAATTCCTTTATTTTATTAACACAATATCATAATTTAGTCACTCCCATTAGATTAATGATTAATGAAGGTCATGTCAGCACAAAACAGCTACAAACAAATACATTATTCATCATAATATTAATAATCATGGCATCAGTACATGTATAAACAATAGAAATAACTCATATATGAAGTATAACCCATTCATCCTTATTATTATTTCCATTTTGTATTCTATTCATAACATTACATTCTAATATATATCTCAATTACCATATGAAATCATATAAAACATGTAGTTCATATTCAATATATAATCAAAAAATAAAATACAAATGAACTCAGATTTATCATATGTTTCTCATTCCATTCCATTTTCCCTGTGATTTTCATTTACAAAACACTTTAAATAATTGATTTAAATATCCCCTACATAACTCCCCCAGTCCCTCCCCCCCTCCCCCAACCCCCATCCCCCGCACCTTCACTCCTACTACCCCCATTCCCCCATCACTAGACCCCAACACCATTCCCCCCTATAGTATCCCCCTGCACCACTCCCCCATCCCCCAACACCAACACCTCCTACAACAACCCCAAGAAACCCACCCACCCCTCCCCCATCCCTCATCCACAGCCCCCTCCCACCCCACCTACACCCCCACTGACCACGCCCCTGTCCCTCCTACACCAACCCCATTGCACCACTCCCCCACCCCCACCTTCACCCCCACTTCCCCCACCCCACATCCCACAGCACACCCCACCCCCAGACTCAGGGAATGCTTCCCAATAGTCCTCAGCATGGATTGTTTTTATCAACGATAAATTATATGATTAACCATTGGATTTGTTTTGGTATTTTTATTATATATTTATACAAGTTTAAATGAACATTGATGGATAAAACCCACAATTTTGCAATGAATCTAACATCCAAATAGTTCTAACCTTTTTTTATTAGCACCATTAATTCCCAATAAAAATTCGATCAAATAATCAATGTAATAAGGTCATGGCTTATATCCCAAATGAGAAAATAATTTTTACTTTTATTAAATATGGATATATATTCATGCTATATTCACCCTATATTTTCAAAATATATAAATCATTATAAAATATTCTTTTTTTATCTTTTCGTAATTCAATAAATATGGAACATGAAACCATACTTTAGAAAATAGATCACATATATACTTTTTTACTAGATCCATATTCTTAGGATCTACCAATTACATAGGCCATATGATTACACATTTTTTAGGCACACTATGTACCTAATTAACGTGTGTTGAAATTTATCTACAACAAATATCTTAATATTTAGAGCTACTAATGTTTTAGATTTTCACAACAGTAGTTCGTCTTTTTCTAGAAGTGAAGTTAAGAATTTGATTAATGTATGAATTTGATTTTTTTTTCATCTATGTATCAATATGGTATTATTTAGAATACCATTATTTAGAAGTAAATGTTACACTTCTTCTTCTAGAATATATTTAATTAAATGATTTCCAGGATTCCATTCAGAAATTAATTTCATTTGTTGCATAGATCACCTCCGTTTTTCATGATTTTAATAGACAATTTTCAATGGTCCATGATCCTAATTATTCTTACATAGTGTATATAGTTCATCTCTATTTCAACATCATCTTCAACCCCCTCAATTGAATTTTTGAGATTATATGATATAATTTTTTATTTGGTTTCCCCCACAAGGTAGATTAATTTATTTTTCTTACCTACTTCAATTTTTATTTTGTTATTTTCGGAAATTAGTATGTACTTTGTGTTGAGTTGGTATATTATATCATGCATCATAACTATGATCACTTTTTTCAGTTGTCAGAAATATATTCAAAATATCGAAATCTTTTTCATATAGATATATTACTCAAATTTTGTGAATTCCGCATTTTACCCACATGATTTTTTTTAAAATATGGTCTTCTCCCCCGGAATAAAGACTTTATATATCCTACAAAGGTCGAAATATTATTCCATCATTCACTATACTTTTTTTTCCAAATGTATCATATTACTATAATTGAAAAATTAATCACCTTTTCTTTGTATTTAAAGTAGTATATGTTGTTTTTATTTCTATCTAGTTTTAGACATCATAAATTCGATCTTGAGCTTTATTTAGAGATCCATGTATTTTATTCAGGCTCATTACCAAATTGGATGATATGGATTTATAATCATTATTTAATCACAACCATATTTATACAGAATTTGTTTTTTAGAAATGGGTAATAGAAAAATATGAATGAGTACCAATATATTTATCAGGATAGCTTGTCACATTCATCCATGTAAATAAAGTGAAAAAATTAGTGGATAAATTAATATCATTTTGACACAATTATGATTTTTTAGTAATATAATAATCATCTGTGTGTGTGGTAGCTACACCTATTTTCCTAAAAACATCTAATGATTCAAATTGGGAAACTTCTTGACTTATCAATTTCACCTCTTTCTCCAATAATTGTTGGTTTAGATAATACATATCATATTAATGATATTTTAACATTTCTTCATATCCCTTTTGTAACTTCAGAATCAGATCTCAATACAATTTATTAACCTTTATAGGAGAAATATCTAGTTCTTTAATAATATTATATTTAACATCCAGTTATAAATCATTGACTTCCATAGAGGTATAATATATTATTTCTAGTGTAAATAACACTTCTACAATAAAAACATCTTAGCAAACTATCATTTTCAATTAATATTCATTTATAGACAAATTTCCATTGAAATGTGATAGAAACATCTCCTTAGCTTCAAAAAACATTATAATGGTGATACATTTACATTCCTTTTTAGAGACTTTATATTTCAATGACAAAGAATCTAGATATAACTATGATTTATTACATTGTATCCCCTTGATGTATTCCCATATGTATTTAAAAACATCAACATGTTCCATTTAAGATAATCCATTATTTCATAATTGATATCACTGAATGATTTAATGGAAATAACTTTGTCAAAACATGAACATAATTAATTACAAGAGTCATTCTAAATAGATTTAATATTAGTAAACCTACTTTTATTACTTTAAAATAGTCGTGTAATCACCTTCTCATAATATTTTTTTCATTTTAATTTTAGCCTCTTATTTTTTCACATTCCTTAAAATCTTAGCTAATACATTCAATTAAAATTTAATAGGAATCGAAATTGAGTTTTCTATCCAAGGACCATAAATAAAAATTATTATTTTTCAGTTCATATATTTCAAAAAAAGTAGTAGTACAAGAAAAAATATAAATCCAACTTGAAGAAATGTTTTTTATCATACCTATTATAGATCCCACTAGATTAGTGCAGGCACTAGAGGGGTTGGGGGTCCATAAATTGTGGTTTAACTACCAAGGTTTTAAGGAGTATTCAATAGTATCATATGGATATGGAAATAAATATCAATCTAATTCACATTTCCAATATATTTTATAATATATTTATCATCCCCCACACTTATAGTAGGTATGTAAAAATTCTCAACCTTCAACAAGATACAAAAATTAAGGAAAAATTCAATATCCATCCATGAAGGACCAATAGAGATAGATGAAGTATCTAGGTAATCTAAAATATACTTTAACAACCCATGGTTCTAAGTTAAGGAGTTAAAAATCCAATATAGAAAAATATTTATTATTTTAAATACATTGATAAATCATGGTTCGAGTAAACAATTATTTTAACCAATTCTTAAACCAAATTATTATTTCTAAAATAATTGTTAGGGAGTTATATGGTAGTGTGGAATAACCTCTTGTAGAAAACCCTAAGACTAAACAATCAAATGGAAATGATTAAGACCATGTGGGGAAACAATATCCTTTGCGTCTATCACATCATGGATTTAGAACATACATGTTCTATGTTACTCATTCTAATCTTATTGTATTTTATTTATATGGGAAAATTATGTTCTATAAAAAGTTCAATAATTCAACATGCAATTTATTAAATCCTTAAATCATTACATGTAACCAACAACTGCAATAATATCATGATATATCATATATCCACCACTATGGAACATAGGTTTACATTAACAAAGGTAATCATAATCAAATAATGCTATATATTTATGAAGATTTATTATTGAAATAACCATATAATATTCATTTATCTTAAAATAATATCATCATAACTTCTAATTTCTTGAATATTCAGATTTAAACACAATAAGATAGAAAAACCAAATCAAATTTAGACTTAAAATCAATGAAATCCTACGCAAAGCAATAAGTGAAAACAAATAAATCCTATCAAAGACAAATTTGAAAATTAATAAGATAATAAAATGAAAAAAATAAATATTTCCCAATGAATATTAAAGATCCTATGGATAATAAATCAAAGAAACCCATCTCCATGGAAGAAATCAGAGGGCATGTGAGGAATTTGAACTATCCTTCTCTATATGGATGCAGCTGCGTATTGGAGAAAATCATAGTTAATTGAAACCCAAATAGTATAAATAGAATAGATATTTGAGAAAATATAAAAAAAATTAATATACCCTACCGCAAGCCACTCACATGATGTGAGTCATGGACTGCCCACCAGTGAGATGTGGAGGGCTACCTAGAATGTGTGAAGACTGAAAAAACATGTGATTCGAGGAAGAGGGTGGTCTAAAGGTTGAGGAAGAGGATGATCCACGTTGGAAAAAGAGGATCATGAGAAGGTTGTGTGGCTATGTCATTATAGGAGTATTGTCCCATGGTTGGGTGGCCGTGTCGTCGGAGGAATATCAAGGTTGGGTAATCCTGTCATCGTTGGAGGATAGAGGGAGGTTGGGTGGCAGCATCAGGCGAGGAGGATTTCAGACTCGCATGGAGGAGACATCGACCAGGAAAAATTTGAGGGTGGAATCACTAGGGATACAGGAATAGAACCACGGGTAACTTAATACCCATGGGGATATCATAGGCTACGATGATAGTTTTTTTAAACCATGGATATATAAGTGTGGATATATCCGTAATTTTTAGTAGTGGAGGTATAACCGATGGAATGAGGAGAATATCCTCCTGAAATCATGCGTGCTAAGTGTGGGAATCCCTTGGATGGTTGTGACGTGAAGAATGAAGAGGGTCCCTTCATGGATCAGCATAATTGTGACCCTTTGTAGATCATCATAAGAGTGCCCCTTTGTGGATCAAAATAAGAGAAACCCTTCATGGATTAGCAAGAGAGCGACCCTTCGTGGATCAGTAATATCATGACTCATCATGGATCAGTCATAGAACGACTTATCATGGATCACCAGAAGAGAAACACATCATGGATCAGTAGTAGAGAGACCCTTTGTTGATCAATAGTAGAGCCTCTTAATAGAATATGATGATCTATTTTCAGGACTAATCATCATTATTTATGTACTTATGTTATACTGTGTATGAGATGGGTCTTTTTCTTTGTGCATTAATTTGAGATCTTGGTTTGTGGTATTCTTCCTTTTTGGACTTATGTGAGACATGAGTTGGCCTCGGGGTCCCTACTGAGTATGGTTATACTCACCCCGACACGGGATTCACAAGAACATGTTGTGTCTTGGTCAGACGACAGGAAGCATTGACTGGGACGTTGGGGAACCAGGGCTATACGATGCTTATAGGTGGATCGATAGATGTGGTGTGATGTATTGAAATAGTATAGTGATCCATACCTACCATTCATGTAGGATCCATAGAGGATGACCTCTAGATCTTATATATCTTTTGTTGTATTTTCTTTTCAGTTGGGATGGTATTCTGGAACCTTTACTTTCAGTTTACACCTTTTACACTCTATGGTGATACATTGTGATGGTTGAACTACTTTATTTCCTTTGTGGTATTCTTTTTTGAAGTATGAACTGTCTCTGTGTGTACAAGTTTAAATTCAATACCTTTACTTTTTGGGATATGCCTTTCCAGTGCTAGTCACCAGCCTCTTTCCAATAGAAGGGGGCTTGGGGGTTGTCACGACATAGAGCCCAGAAGAAGGGTCATGACATATATAGTCTATTAATGTCCATACAATTTATTTTTCACAGGTTTCTAGGTAATTTGGGTCCTTCTTTTGTATTTTAACAACTAAGTAATATCATTTTAAATATAAGAGTTGTAATTAAATTTTATTGCATTTACTAATGTATTTTTTTAAAAAATTATTTACATTACAAGGTATTATAAATTATGATGATTATAAATGTGGAATCTATTTTTTGAAATTTAAATAACATAGGTATTATAAATTAATTTAATATTAAACTCACTAATGTAACGAGGCGATGGTATTTAAAGTAAGAATGATGAAATGTTTGAATAGTTTTTATATCCACCTTCACTAGGATATTTATTCCAATGACATAAATTTCATTAATTTATTTATTATTATAATATTTATTCTTTAAATAAAATTAAATCATTATTTAACTATAGTAATATGTTATATGAAAAATAATCCCCCAATTAAAATTAAGTTTTTTTCATTATTCATCAAAAAATCAAACTTTTCAGAAAAATACCAAAAATTAATCCAAAGATAATTTTTAAAATATAAATTCAAAAAATTAATTTTCTTTTATTAATAATAAATTATATAATTTTCTAATTTTTTTTCAAAAATATTCATGCAGTTAAGTAAATGTAAAAAACGTTTTAAAAATATATAAAAGTTTGCGTAAAATTTGTTTTATTTTTATCTATTATATATAAATATGATTTGATGAACATAAATTAGTTGAATAAATATAATATATATGTATATATATCATTATAATAATTTAACATAATTGGATAAAATAATTTATTGAGTAAAAAAAAATTAATTCCATAAATATTTTATTCCACAAAAAGACATCATATATTTTCAAAAGGGTTTTATTTTCAATTCTATTTAATTATAAAAAACATAATTATTATTATATACATGTCTAAACCATATTTTCCAACATTAATTAATCTTATTAATAACTGCCTTTCCAATTGGAAGGTGATAACTATAAAAATATTCTATTAATAATATTAATATTATATTATAGTTTGGTAAAACATGGTCTTGAGTGTGTCAAAATTCATCAAAGAAAATATAAATTTTGTATAAAAAATACATACCATAGTTGTGTGTGTACTAAAATCAAAACAAATTCTTGAATGTAGCACATGATTGATTTGGTTTTTCATATAGTGAAATAATAACTTGGTTCATTCATATAAGACAAAAAACATTCATTGTGGAGTGAAATTTAAAATATCAAAATTTTAAATTAATTCACAAAAAATATTTTTGAAAAACTCAGTGTGTTACATTATACCCACTTAAAATGAATTTATACATTTAAATTTATCTGGGTTATAAATGGTTTAATAACATTAATTCCTTTTTATATGAAAATAAATTTTAAATACAGATACTAAAGCTTCCATTAAAAATTAAATGTTTAAAAAATTATGGTTACCCATGGTAACTCATAACTATGTTTCCACATAAAAATACATAAGTGGAAAGGTAGAGCTGAGATATAGAAGAATAATATATCTATCATGATGGGATGGTAATTGATTTAGGTCATGTTCAGGATAATTTAAATGGTTAAAAATACATAAAACAAATATGCATGAAAAGGACATTGATATCATCAAGAATGATGATAACAGGAAATCATTTTATTTGAATACCCTTTTCAACATGATGAATAATTTTCATGAAAATATATAAATACATGATTTCAAAAAAATCCATCACCATATTTTATGTTATAATTAATTTACACTATATCTCTTACATCAAGAAATGAAGGTGAATTTTTCATTTTTGAAGCATTATAAGATCATGATATCAAAATAAATAACGACAGGTCATTCCATAAATCTTCATCACACAAAGCATGATCAGAAAATGTTATCTAATATTCAAAAATAATCTTATAAAGAGATGATTTTTTCAAATCTAAAATATCATATGTGATTTATTATATACCATTCCATAAATGGTCAACCTTATAACCATTTCAAATGATTAGTGTTTATAACACCTGGATATCTTTATTAATTTTTTTTAATTTTTTAATAGGTTGTATTGCACATACTAATGATTATAAATGAACCATAAGATTCCAATTATATAAAATTGACCTTATAACCTGGTTTTTATGTTAGTGAAAAAAATTATAACTAACATATGATAATGTAGGGTGAATTCTTTGGCAACTAATTATTTATAAAAATATATAATCCATCTAAATGTAATAGAAATATTTGAAATTTTTTATTAATAAATTATTTTAATTGAAATTAGTAAAATAAATTAATGAAATATATATTTTATATATTTGGTAAATTATTTTTAACATTCATTGAATAGATATTTTAGTCATAGGGTATGAATAAAACATATTTTATGTATAAAAATGTATATTTTTTAAAAGGGCAATTTTACCGCCTTTTATTGGAGAACCATATTTAAATTAAAAATGTGACACGTTAATAATTTTTATATAAAAACATAAACTTATTACTTCTATGTGGGATATAAAAATTTACTTGGGATGAAAATTTTATATTTTTCTATTAACATTCATCTTTTGATAAATAGTAAAAATATACAAAATTGAAATTGAAAACAAATTTTTCCATAAAAATAATTTTAATGGTTAAATTATATTGTTGAATGAATTAATGTATAAATATAATATTTTTTAATCATTTAATATAATGTAGAAAATTGGAATTAAATTTATATTGAATTTAGATGTAAAATATTTCAATCTTGTGCAATGTTTTAACATTTAAAACATGTTTTCTCTTTCCAACAATAAGATGATTTTTTAATTAATTACAAAAACTTTTTTTTTAATTTTGAAAAATTTATTCCATATTTTGAATAAGTATTTCCAAAATATTTAAATATATTTATTTAATTTTTGGGAATTATGAATAGTAACATCTGTTTTTAGTAGCAATACGGTAAAAGGGTAAATCCGTATTTAAGGGTAAAAATAATGTTATAAAATTACCCTAACACTTGTACTAATATCATTTGATGACTGTGTTTCAACTAAAATAATACATGAGATGAAATTGTATCCTTTTGATGCCACTTGGATGAGGTTATGACATTAAATTTGTTTTATTCAAAGAGTAGTTAAATATGTCATACTCATATTTCTATTACTATTTCATTTTTAATATAAGGTTATATAAAATTTAAATTTTACTATAAATGCTCAATTTAAAAAATATATGTTTTCCTTTTTCCTAGAAATTTATTTTTAATTTTTATGAAATAAATCATTACCTTAATAACTTATACATTATTGATGAAGAATTAATTTAATTAATGAGAAACAAATAAAATAATCTTTAATAAAAGGATAATATCTATTAAAAGATAGTAACACTTGATGAAATATATTTTTTATATTATATCTTGACCATTTTAATCAATGAGGTAAGTTATTTACCAATTTAATCCATAGAAAATTTATTATGAAACATATAATATGTTATTTAAAGGGATGTTAATGTTGTCAGATTCTTGTTTTAATAAATATAACCGTTTTAATAGTGGATTTTACAGAAAAAATATTCTACTATATGTATTAGTATTAATTACAGAAAATTTATAATAATCATATTATTTTATTATTAATTTTTATCCTGAAAATAAGTATATTAAATAATTACACAATACTGGTGTAGTCATTATTTTTTAAATGAAGATAATAAATAATTTTTATTAAAAATTTGAAAATAATTATAATTTAGGATAATTAGTATCTAAAAAAATTATTGATGTCCTTAAAATATTATTAATATAATAAAACAATTTTTTAGAAGTAAACATGATAACATTATTTTTTTTATTAATTAATTAACTGTATAGTGTCAAAAATGACACTATTGATTATTTATCAACATAATAAATTATTAAATTATTTAAAATACTATTTTTTTCAAAAAAAATAATACTAATTATATGGTACTATGGGTTTTAAATTATTCATTCATGGTCTAAATGACATCATATATGTAAATATTACACCCTTGTAATGTTGATATATTTGTTATGCTAAATGTGCCCCCAACCTCAACTATTAAAGGGATCCTCCTCCATAGTATATTAAATTAAATTTGAACATTAAAATTAGTTCATACCATACCCCTTTAACTTCTTAACTTCCTTATTCACATTATAGATTTTTTGGTCTTCTCAAAAGACCAACTATAGTGCCTTTAAGAGAGATCTAGTTGGTGCTCTCTGAAGAATAGGTAATCTCCATTACAGACTCTCTCAAGATCATTTCTTCTTCAAATTATTGTTTATTTGTTTATTAAATTATTAATTAATAAATTTAGTATCACATATATAATGATACCTTATTATGGTTATGGAAAAATCTTATTCCACCTTCTATCAATCCAATGAAAAAAATCATCACGCGTGCATACGTACGACTTACCATCCTCACATCGTGGTGTAAGATGTTTTTCCACACCATAATAAATGGATGTGTATATTGATAGAAATAATAACTATATATGATTATAATAACAAGATATTTATTCTAGAACAGTATATATACCATCCACTTCCATACAATTTCAAAATACCATTCATAAGAAAATGAAGTTATTTATACCCGAATGGCGAGTAATAATGAAATTTTAAAAATAATTGAATGATAATATAATAATATATGAAATCATAAAAACTTATATGATTATATAATAAGTGCATGGAATTATATTATAATTATTAATGAGTTTTGGATACAAACTATGTGCCATGACATGTCCCCTGGGGCCTGTTTCGTGACTACCCCAAACCCGCCTTCCATAGGCCAAGGGCTGGCCACTAGCACCGAAGGCGTATTCCCTAAAACTAGAAAAGGTATTTCCTTATAACAACACAACCAAGAACACAGCAAGATACGAGATCAAGTAAAACAATATGGTAAATAGGGTGTACAGTAAGTAAAAGGGGCCGGAATACAAGCCCAACTAGAAGGTACAAGAAAACTGGAAGGTACAAGTAAACTGAAATAGCTCTTGTGAACAACCACCAAGGATCCTATATGAAAGATATGTATAGATCTCGAACGACCGTATCTGTAGTAAGACTCGTCTAATTTCCACCTCAGAGCTACCTCCAGTCCTAATACTCTCATCCTCAGTCAGTGATGTCTGTTGTCTGAACCAAACACATCAAGGTGCGTTCATAGCCCATGCAGGGTTGAGTATAACGATACTCAGTAGGGACCTCGATACCCTCAAGGCCTTACAAAATCCACAAAGGATAAACCACAAATCATGAAATCAACTGACAACCCTACATAGGTATATTCCTATTCATATGCCTAAGTTATCAATTATACCCAACTCAATCATGAGGAAACACATGGTCCAACCCAAAAGCCCAAAGCTCAACTATTTCACAAAGGATGGAATACCAGGAAGGTAAGTACCACACAGGTATTCCATACAGAATAATACAACTAAGGTATCACTAAGAAGGAATGTACCACGCAGGTACGGACTCAGCTCACACTATGTATATCTTAGGTACAGTAGTAGAGATGATTAGATGTAACTACTGAATCATCTTACTATGTTAAGAGGAAGAACCGCAAAGGATCCCAAATTACAGAACCACATAGGATCCTAGTACATCGTTAGACCCCCACAAGATCCTAGTACATCGTCAGACCCACATAGGATCCTAGTACATCATCAGACCCACACAAGATCCTAGTACATCTTCATACCCACACAATATCCTAGTACATCATGAGACCCACACAAGATCCTAGTACATTGTCAGAGTTAGCTATAGGGTACCCTCACTAATTAGAATTATAAGATATAAAATATATTCTCCATTAATAATTGGAATTTTGAAATATTATTCAATAATTATAATTAATAATTAATTGAATAGATAAAATATTTATCTTATGGTTCAATATTTTGATAATCCTATTTCTATTTTACATTAGGTAGAAATTGATGAAATTAATTGAGATATGAGGTAAGGGGATTCTAATCCCAACACCTTAATTTTGGGTCATACTCTACTTTAAACTAATTTTTGCGTTGATATTCATATTATATCCATAAAAACAACTTTCAATACTCATTCACTCTTATTACAAGTGATATATACGTTTTTACCATGTTTAAATGCTTTTTTATATGCTTACAATTATTTTTTCAAGAGAAATTAATCTTTTACAGAACACAATGAATCCTCTTTAGTTTCTTATTCTCTAATAAATAATGATAATTTTTTAACAACATATGATTTCCCATATTTATTGGGGCCACTGAATGGTTAATCATGAAGGTATTATTTATGAATTATATTTAAAAATCAATCCTTTAGAGGGGTTTTTTTAAGTATTGTTATTTTTATATGTTCTATTTACACATAAAATCCTTGATTATGAGGATTGTAAAATTTTATGAGTGGGAACATTATTATGTATCCCTTCAATCAATTGACTAATGTGATATGTCTCATGAGATTATGTTTTTATTTATTTAATATGATGTAACCCTTGTTCATATATGTAACACCTCGGGCTTTCACGATACACTTCTTTTTCAATAATGCAATAGCTTGCATTGTACTCAAGTTCGAGATTCTAACACACCGCGACCAATCAAAATGGACATTATGAATAGTAATACCCACTTTTTGAAATTATATATATTTTATATTTAAAAATTGACTTCATTTTTGCATTCGAAATATCGAAATTAGCCTATGTTGAATTTTTGGTATTTTTCTAAGAACTTCTAATTTTTTATGAATAGTGAAAAATACATAAAAACAACTTTTTTAATCAAAATAATTTATAGTGATAAATTATACTATTGAGTAGTTTTAAAGTATAATTAGAATATATTTTTACCATTTTATCCAATGTTGTTCATTATAATTAATTTCACTTTGAAATTAGACATAAACAATTGTCAATCTTTTGATAAATATTGTTTCTTAAAAACACGCTATTTGTTGTGACAGCGGGAATTAATTATAAAATTAATTAATGCAACTTATATGTTTGAATTTTTTTAAAATATAAATCATTTTTGAATTTGGAATATCAATTATATATTAGGGTGAAATTTTGGCATTGTTCTGAAAAACATCAATTTTTGATGAATAGTGAAACCAGTAAGTGGTAGTTAAAAAACCGATTTTTCGTTTAAATGAAACATTACCACTTCTGTGATTTGATTTTAAAAAAATCCAAAATTCATGGTTTTCATTAGGAAGTAAAATTTGGTTCAATGGGATTAAAATAATTTGTTGGTTAATAGTAACTTTTAAGTTTAATTAATCGTGATTAAAGGTAATTAGTGATAGTTAAGGTAAAAATGATATTATAAAAATATGAAAATACCATTACACTTGTCCTACCCCTATTGGATGTGTCAAGGAAGACCAATACAATCCATGGGTCAACTTGGGGACCCCATGGAGCCACTTTGGTAGGAAAATGTCATAAATAACTTTTATTTAAAGTTAAAATAAAAATGTCACAAACATAAGTTGTTTTACTAAAACAATTTTTAAATGGGGATATACAAGTCATATTTTTTACTATAAATATTAATTATAAATATAATAAGATTTCATACTTCATGACATTTTTTTTATAATTTTTATACATTAAATAAATTAAATTATTTATGACACAATGATGATGTAGCGATTACCTCATTAATTAACGATTTAAATAAAATGAAAAGATAATGTAAAATAAAAGGCTTAAACTTGTCAAAAACCTATTGTATGAGTATATTTTGAACCCTTATCACCTTATCCTCGAATTATATAAGTGTGGGACCTTTAAAATCCGAAACTCATTATATAATAAAGTAACATTTCATTACTTTCCAAGAGTGCCCCTCCTCTCCACTTATAAAAGGCCCCCACCACTACCACCTTACTCACACATTCAAAGCATTTTGGCTGGGCCAAACTCTGCCAAAATAGTATCCCAACCTCCCTCTATTACTCCTAGAATCTTAACTTTGGGAATAATTCTTCCCATGGAAGCCTTTGGCTCAAATCAAAAAAGAGTCTCCCGATTTTAAGGTAATGTGTACTCTTATGTTATTTTGTTTTAATTTTCTTCTCCAACCCCTAAACTCTTTTTATTCATTTATTTTGTAACAAAAAAAGTATACACAATATACTAGGATGTTGTTATAATAATTATTCGAGCAAAACGTACACACACCTACATCTAATGGTTAAAGAACATACTCTTTCTGTGGATGAAGAATTTCTGCCCCACGAAACAATGATTGTTCAACACTCATATAACACCTTAAAAGGTGTCCATTAAGATATAAATATATTTATATATATTATATATAATATGTATATGTTTTACTTAAGGTTATTTATTTTTTATTTGTGGAATACCTTTATTGTTTCCATTATGGGTAAACGCGATATTTTCATTTTAGGAAGTGCGGACTACCGCCCCCTCAAAGTGATTTGAATCGGTAATCCCATATGTGGGATGTATAAAGGATGGAGTAAATGATATTATATATGATATTATACTGGAATTAAAATATACCTTTATATCATTATAATTTCATTAAATACAAAATAGAAATGAAAGTAGCGTTCATGCGTACGTACGGCTTACCATCTCCATGAACGGTGCATTTCATTTCATACCTCTAAACGTTATGGAATATTATAAATTCATGTATATACAGGATATATATGAGATATATGATATCTATATCATTAATATAATTCTGGATATAATGGATATATCACCACATGAACAACTTTTAAATATAAGATGTTTATTTTTGACTCAAGTACCAAAGATCGACAAAATGACCGTTGTTAACTTAAATAATTACATAATGTTCATAACATGGTAATAAGTGATATAAAAGGAATAAAAAACTTCAAACAGGTTCTTAAGAAATTTTAAATTAACTCTAGTTTATTATTCAGGAGGTTAAAGAACGGTCGAGTCAAGACATGACGCAAGGTAATGAAATTTTTTAACCCAATTTCCATTCTTTGGGTTAATCTCCTACTTTCAAATTATTTCATGATATTATTATGTCCTATCATGTATTTATACTTTATTTATTTGTACTTTTAGTGAATACACATAATATATCTACTTTATTTAAAAAATTATCTTTGTAAGGGTCTTCGTCTCAATCTCCTTTCATTGAGGCATATTTTGTTTTATACACAACTTTCTTTTATACGGTGTATAAACCCCTTATACTTTTACGTTTATTCAAAATAAATCTTTTTTATATGAAGCGTTTTACTAAAGGACCAAAAGGGAATGTTTTTCTTGCCATACATATGCGGTGACAATGACTACTCCACCGCCGTGACCATTATTTGATTATCGGCTTCCTCTACAAGACATAACGTTTTTAATGAAAAATAAATACAAAGTCTTAACTTTCTTTTATTTTGGAATTGAAAATGGTGTTGAAAGTGTTTTTATTATATCAATGTGTTGTATTGATATCTTTTGATTGAAATGTGGAAATGTTATGTTTCCTTTATTCATGTTTTCTGTGATACGATTATGTTATGGTTTATGATATGTTTAAACTTATTCATATAAGGAATGAATTGGACTTAATAAGTGACGGGTGGAGCCCGCAATAGCTTCTCGATGCATCGGCAGGTCTCATGAGACAAACTAGTGTCTTGTAATGAGGCCTTGACAAAATCTTATTTTTGGTCTTGGCACGAGGCCTTGGCTACGTGGTTATAATAGTCTGACATTAATAATTCCATCATTATGAAAGTGGTTATGGATATTGCATGTGATTATTCGAACAGTAGAATATCCATGTGAGTAATTAAATGGCATTATTTAATTTTATTTCGGCCATATTATGCTGAAGTAAAAGTATAAAAAGGATTTTGTTTTAGTTATACATTGACTTTAATGTTAATGTTTATTTACGAAAGCTTCCGCAATATTGTTATCCTTACTGAGCATCTGAGCTCACCCCTTTCAATGTTTTAATATTTTCCAGGATGTGAAAAAGTATTTTATGAATGACCTGTAGGGATAGTCATAAGAGGATATGATTGTTGACTATGGAGAATTTGTTATTGTAGTTTTTCACTTTATGATGTAATGTAACATTTATGAATGTATCTACTCTTTCCAAAGGTACTAAACTAATCGGTCATTCGAGACTTGATCTTTTGTGATCATGCCAATGTTATGCAATAATGCACCGACTCCGGGTAACTGAGGTCGGGTCGTTACAGTTGGTATCATAGGCAGATTAGTACTAACCTTGGAAGCTAGATTTAGATAAACTCTGATTAGAGCACATATCCCGAAGATAGACTTTGAGGATTAGTATAAAAGAACTTCCTAGAATTTTGGTATTATAGAGATTTTATGAGTTTTCTGAGCAATACATCCCTTTCTAGATACGAGCAGGTAGAGGCGGCTCTGGCACAGATGTACCTAGGGGTAAAACCCTAAAACACCGCTTTGAGGTAGACTCGAACGGGAACTGGTGCATGAAAACGGGCCTTGCTGCACTCTTGGTTACGACACTCCCGGGGGATATTCTTAGGATAATTCTCGTTTTCTTTACAAACCACAATGAAGGTTTTTGAGTATATACTTCCTCAAAGAAAACATTTTTATGATTATGCAATATATCCATAAATAGTGTAGAGACACAAAGCTTGACATACATAGACATTACATTAACATTGCGGAATACTATGTACATAAAAAAACAGACACACAAGGACCGTAATAGTTTAGTGTCTTTGAAAACTTGGAACGTAATCTTCTAATCGTGGTGAAAGATCTTCAACATCTCCCATAAAGATCTTCCCATTTTTGTTTCCTTACATAAAATCTTTCTTTTAATCCTGGTGGAAAAGAAAACATAAAAAGGGTGAGCTCAAATGATCAGTAAGGGTAAACAAAAGAAATATCAATCATGTCATATTCATAAGAACATATCTTTTGGAAATCTTAACCTTCAAAAGAAATCATAATTTCATAACATGGGAAAATCATAGTAGTGAAATGAAATCCCAATAATCATAACATTAAACATGAAACTTTGTGGCATACACACATAATCATAGAGAATCATTTCATATTAGTCAAGAGTCATTGCCAAGACTATCTTAGTGGACAAAGTCCTTTTCTGAACCGAGTTCACTCCTCGTTTCAGTCCAGTTTCACTGAACCGGTATAACCTACCGTTCCAGCCATGTCAATCTCATGAGATATAAAATCTTTACTCAATGTATTGGAAGGAGATATAGGTCCCACCCATCTCATAGCGATACCATTTTTATGTGTGCCACAAAATCATAAACCATACATCATAGCATAACCCATGTAATAAAAATGGGAGACATCAAAAAACAATTCATATAAGATAAAGGAATTCATAAAAATATTTCCATCACAACATAATCAAATTCATGTAATAATAGGGATAGAAACAGAACCCTATATTATCTTAGATGGAAAATAATTTTGATAAAACACTTCAACTCCATTCTTGAGGAAAATATCCTTTATACATCAAAAACACTTTTCATTTCTTAACATGTCATAAAATTATAACTAAAAGAAGTTGATTAAAAATAAACTTGAAAACTTATAAGGGAAGATTCTTGGAAATAATGTTTTAAAAATCCATTCATGTCGATAAGTTAAATGAAAACACTCTTCTCGTACTTTTGTCAGAAAAGTCAAAAAGTACCTCGTACGAAAAACGAAAAATGATTCCTTTCATATATTTTACTAAAAACTCATTGAAGGTTAAAATTTGATTTAAACAATTTTAGGTGTATGGAAATAAAATTACATATTGATCAAACATGGATGTGGATGATAAAATACACCCTAATAAATATCAAAGTATAAACAATCTCGGATAAAAATGAGATTGTGATATTTTCCCTTACCTTAGGTCTAATTTGCTTCGTATGTGTGCAAACCTCCTGTATAATGATTTAAATAATGTCATTGACTTATTCCAAAATCATAATTCTTTTTATCATAGCATATATGGTTCACATATGGCTTTATATTACCCGTTCTTTTGTAAATTCCATGTTAAAAGGCGTTTTGGGTAAAATCGTTTCATTTGTCGTCCGTGTTTTGACTTATAATTATTCATATGATTACTTAGATCATGATTACATAATTCCAGAATATAAAACATGATTTATATATAATATATATTCAGAATATAGTAGATCAGTAAATGGAAAGAAATACACCGTTCATGGAGACGGTAGACCATACGTACGCATGAACGCTGTTTTCTTTTCCTTATTGAGTTGAATGGAATTAAGTAGATGACATAAATATATATATACACATAAATCCAGAATCATTATTATGTCATATATTTCATTATTACTTATTATATATACATTATAATCATTCATGAATGGTTAACGTGGAGAATGAATCTCATCGCGTCGTGGAGATGGTAGTCCGTACGTACGCACGAGCGATGATATCGTTCTCATGATCATGGAATTGTATTGGAGTGTATGTATACTATTTCAGAATCAATATCACTTTACAGTAATAATATATAGTTATTATGTACACCATTATACCTATCCAAGTAAGGTGGTTGTGGATAATAGATTACACCACGACGTGGAGACGGTATTCCGTACGTACGCACGCGCGGTGATTTCGTTTTCCATAGGATGGATAGATGGTGAAATAAGGTTGTTTCATAATTATAATAACATATAAGTATATAAGTGATACTGATGTTATTAATTCATAATGGAACAACCTAATAAGAAGAAGTGGAAGAAGAAATAAAGATGAAAGAATCGGTAACAGACATTACCTCTTCTTTGAAGCGCCTCTTTCAGATCTCCTTTTAGGGCACTAAAATTGGTCTTTGAGGAAGACCAGAACCTCGGGGATGTTTCTAGGGAAGTGGAGAAGGGAATTTTTAAAGGTTTTTCCGAGCATGAAGTCTCAAAGTGGTGTGAGGAAGAGAGGGAGGACGTTCTCTTTTATAAGGGAGGAGAGGGGCACCTTTGGAATAACTAAAACTATTATTTTATTATAAAGTCAAATTCGCTTTTAAATAGCTCCAAATTGATTCATTTCTAAGATAAGGTAGGGATGGGTCGAAATACTCTCATACAATAGAATTTAGGAAAGTTTAGGTTCCTATTTTAACCTTATCATTTAGATTTAACATTAAGTAAAATAATTTTACTTTTTCCGTGTCTTCTTTTGTTCTTATACTATAAGGTTAATAAACATACTATAAGAAGCCAAAAGAACCCCAAGTTGTTTATTATTAATATATAAAACCTTATCTAAGTCATTTGGCCGAACCTTATATTTTTAGGAATAAAATAAAAATTAATAATATAATATTTGTTTTAAAAACTATTTTATGTCAATTTTGACACTATTTTGTAAATGATTTTTGTGAAAATCATAACAGAATGATTAGTTCGAAAAAAGTTAATTAAATCAATTCTAACATGTCATAATAACCTAGAAAATTTGTTTATTTCATAATATTTCTGAAATTACATTTATTTGGGTATTTATAACATCAATTATGTCAATATTTCATTAATAAGATAATTACTGCATCATCTCTGTGTCATAAATACATTAAATTATATAATGTCTAAAAATTAAAAATAAAATAAAATTATGTAGGAAATAGTTTTATCATTCTAATGACTATTTATAGTCGAATTTATCTTATGTATAACCCTATATTAAAAATTATTTACTTATTAAACATTGATTTTTACTATTTTAACCCTTCTTTAAATAAATTAATAATAAATGTCCTAATATAATCCAAGTGGGCCTAAATAGTCATATTTTATTCCTAAGGTTGTTTTTGGTCGAATTAAACTTATCCAATAGAATTATGACATGTGTTAGGGTAATAATAATAAAAATTTTACCCTTAATTACCCTATTTACTTTTAACCGTGGTAAAAAAAAGTAAAAAGTTACTATTCACCAAAAATTATTTTCATCTCATTGAACCACATTTTACTTACTTACATCAACCGTGTCACTCGGATTTTTGAAATTTCACTCAAAGAAGTGGTAAAATTATGTTTTATGAAAAATTCATTTTTCTTAACTACAACTTAGTGGTTTCACTATTCATCAAAAAATGAAAGTTTCCAGAAAAATACAAAAAATTAGGCCTAAGGTATATTTGATATTATGAACTCCAAAATGATGTATATTTTAACAAATTCAAAACATATCAGTTGCATTAATTAATTTAAAAATTAATTCTCGTCATCAAAACAAATAGTGTGTTCTTAAGAGATAATCACTATCAAAAGATTGACACTTGTTTATGTCTGGTTTAAATGTGAAATTACATCCAATGAACAACATTCTATTAAATTGAAAAAATATATTCTAAATATACTTTAAAACCACTCAAATTAATAATTTATAACTATTAATTATTTCGATTAAAAAAGTTGTTTTTAATTAAAATTTAGTAATTTTCACTATTCATCAAAAAATGAAAGTTATCCAAAAAGTACCAAAATTTCACCCTAAGCTAATTTCGATAATTCGAATCCAAAAATGAATTCCATTTTGAAAAATAAAATTTATAAAATTTCAAAAAGTGGTTATTACTATTCATAATGGCTAGTTTTAATAATATTTTAATTGCATATTGTTGTTTAGTGAAACTCGTTATTGCGTACTACACACATTATCGAGGACGGTCGTGATTGCGTGTAATGCAAGGAAAGTCAAGGATGCGTGTTGTGCAAGCTCCTTTTGGTGTAGCGTGCAACACAAGACATTAATGAAATTAAAAAGAATATTTTTCATAAAATCTCGGGCTGTTACATTCTACCCCCCTTAAAATGAATTTCTCCCTCGAAATTCGTCGGGGTTATAAATGGTTTACTATTCGAAAGTTTCTTTAATAGAAACCCACATAGTAAAAACGAATACCAAAACAAATCTTTAAAAACAAAAGTATGAAATGTAACGGTTACCCAAATAAACTAATCACTGGGTTTCCACATAGGTGAAAATATGGATATGGAAGAGAAATCTAACCATCATGTTATGATGGAGAGTGGTAGAGAACATGGCTATGGAAAAGTCATCAATCACAAAGCCATAAATTTGTGACTATCTAAGGTACCATCTGAATCATCAGATATAAGAGCACTAGGACAACATTTTTGGTTTTCAAGATCATTTCCCTAAAGTTGATGAAATTGGATTTAGAAGAAATACTTTCGTGATTTTGGTATAGTCTCACCGTTTGTCGTTCTTTGGACAGTTTCCACTTCACCTCTTTAAGAAATTAAGTTGAATTTTTCATTCGTGATGTGTTAGCAGATCATGTGATAGAATGATGGGTCATTCCATCTGTCTCAAACAAAAGGTTAGAAAAGTTATCAAAAAATACATAAATCCATCTATAGTGACATTAATCATATATGGTTCCTAAAATGGACTTATACATCATATATCATACTTCTTAATATAATAAAACTAGTTTCTACTAAACAGAGACTTCCTGTAGGCCAGTGGTAGGCGATAAAGGTCAGTCGCACTTCGGTTGTGGGTTCGATTCCCACAGCCTTGTCTGGCGCGATGGGTTGTCGCCCATCCTGTAGGTTGTCCTTTTTCTAAATATATATTACAATAAAATCCCATCAATAATATCAAAAAAAACTTCTATCCTAACTTATGTCCAACATAATCCATTCCAATCTTTAGGCTTATCTAAAATACTTTGGTCTAAGCTCATAGTATAAAGAAAATGATTACTTGAAATGTCACATGACAATCACGTGAATGCCATCATTTATCCCCCATATATCATATGATATATATTGTTGGTAAAATTACAAACATGTGAATACCTTAATCATGTATTCTCTTGAATAATGAATACCCATTGAACCTTATTGAAAAAATGAATGTAGTCAAAAGTTAACTCTTTCCACATACCAAAATACAAAAATTCTATATACTCAAACCATGATATAACCTTCTCCTTATATCAGTAATGAGCTCATTAATACTATCAAACATCTAATTTTCTCCTTATCCCTTCATTATGCGCTTATCATCTACATTCCAAAAATATCCGAATAACCTTTCATGGATACTGGTACCATTAATCATACACTTTAAAAACTCAAGGAAAGTCAACAGTGTAACAATCCTTAGATGTCTCTTTATTCCATAGTACCATGAGATTACTTATACAACATTACACATGATAAACATGTAATCATTCCACTACATTCTTAAACCATTGATCGAGCTTCAACAATTCTTTCATCTCACATATCATTTGTAGTCTCTTCATCATCATCAACATAAATACTACCCATACAACCATATTGATTCTCTTCATGAGACTTTACCTTAGGAAATTGGTTTGCATAATGCCCGTACATTCCACATTTAAAACATTTAACCATTGTTGATGTCGTAGCAATACCATTATCCTCATCCCTGGTGTTAACTGAACCTTTTCCTTTGCACTTACTGGCTTTGTGTCCTTCTTTTCCACACCCAAAGCATCTTCCAGTTCCTTTGAAACATTCTCCTTGATTCCTCTTCCCACATGATTTACATAGGGGAAAATGAACTTTCTTTCCTCTATGATCATCATGAAACTCCATCTTTCTCTTATTATCTGAGTCAGGAAACATAACAAATTTTACTTTATTGATCATATTATGAGATTGCTGATTCAGAATAATAATGATGTTTGGACTACCAAATCCCATTTCATTTGGTTTCTCATGAAGAATATCATTCCATTGTCTATCATATCCTCCATTATCGCGAATCATCATGTTTCCACCCATTTCCTAAAACCCAAAAATAATAGTGTGAGAGGCAAAAATCATAATAAAGGGGGAGTAACTTCAATATCTAACATCTTTGATTTAATCTAATATCGTTACCATAGTTCTAGGACTATATCCTATACGTATACTTATCCTTAGGGACATCCCTAGACATACCTTAGAAATATCTCTTGGGATCTCTCTAACCTTTTTGCATCCTAGTTTCCAAAGGTTGACTAAACCATTCCTCTGATACCAACTGTAGAGACCCGAAATTTGACGTACATAGACATTACATTACTTTTGCAGAATACTTAGTACATAACAAAAACAGACACACAAGGACAGTAATAGTTGAGTGTCTTTTGAAACTTGGAACGTAATCTTCTAATCATGGTGAAAGATATTAAACATCTCCCATAAAGAACTTCCCATTTTTTTCATTACCTAAAATCATTCTTTTAATCCTTGGGGAAAAGAAAACACAAAAAGGGTGAGCTCAAATGCTCAGTAAGGGTAAACAAAAGAAATATCAATCACGTCATATTCATAATAACATATCTTTTAGAAATCTTAACCTGCAAAAGAGATCATAATTTCATAACATGGGATAAATCATAGTAGTGAAATGTAATCCCAGTAATCATAACTTAAAACATGAAACTTTGTGGCATACACACATAATCATAGAGAATCATCTCTTATTAATCAAGACTCATTTCCAAGACTATCTTAGTGGTCAATGTCCCTTTCTGAACCGAGTTCACTCCTCGTTTCAGTACTGTTTCACTGAACTGGTATAACCTACCGTTCCAGCCATGTCTATCTCATGAGATATAAAATCTTTACCCAATGCATTGAAGGGAGATATAGGTCCCACCCATCTCATAATGATACCATTCTTATGTTTGCCACAAAATAATAAACCATACATCATAGCATAACACATGTAATAAAAATGGGATTCTTAAACAACAAGACATCGTAAAACAATTCATATAAGATAAGGGAATTCAAAAAAATATTTCCATCACAACATAATCAAATCCATGTAATAATAGGGATAGAAATATAACCCTATATTATCTTAGATGGAAAATAATTTTGATAAAACACTTGAACTCCATTCTTGAGGAAAATATCCTTTCTACTTCAAAAACACTTTTCATTTCTTAACATGTCATAAAATTATAACTAAAAGAAGTTGATTAAAAATAAACTTGAAAACATATAAGGGAATCTTCTTGGAAATAATGTTTTAAAATTCCATTCATGTCGTATAAGTTAAAAGAAAACATTCTTCTCGTTCTTTTGTCGGAAAAGTCAAAAAGTACCTCGTACGAAAAATGACAAAAGATTCTTTTCATATATTTTACTAAAAACTCACCGAAGGGTAAAATTGGATTTAAACAATTGTTGGTGTATTTAAATAAAATTAAATATTGAGAAAACATGGATGTGGATGATAAAATACAACCCATTAAATACCAAAGTATAAATAATTTCGGATAAAAATGAGATTGTGATATTTTCCATTACCTTAGGTCCGATTTGCTTCATATGTGTCCGAACCTCCTGTATAATGATTTAAATAATGTCATTGACTTATTACAGAATCATACTCATTGTTATGATATCATATATGGTTCACTTATGGCTTTTTATTACCCGTTTTTTTGTAAATTCCATTTTAAAGAGAGTTTTGGGTAAAATCGTTTCATTTGTCGTCCGTGTTTTGAGTTGTAATTATTCATATGATTACTTAGATCAGGATTAATTAATTCCAGAATATAAAACATTATTTATATATAATATATATTCATAATATAATAGATCAGTAAATGGAAAGAAATACACCGTTCATGGAGACGGTAAACCGTACGTACGCATGAACGCTATTTTCTTTTCCTTATTGAGTTGAATGGAATTAATTAGATAACATAAATATATATAAAAATAAATCCAGAATCATTATTATGTCATATATTTCATTATTACTTATTATATATACTTTATAATCATTCATGAATGGTTAACGTGGAGAATGAATCTCATCGCATCGTGGAGACGGTAGTTCGTACGTACGCACGAGCGAGGATATCGTTCTCATGATAGTGGAATTGTATTTGAGTGTATGTATACTATTTCAGAATCAATATCACTTTACAATAATCATATATAGTTATTATCTACACCATTATACACATCCAAGTAAGGTGGTGGTGGAAAATAGATTACACCACGGCATGGAGACGGTATTCCGTACGTACGCACATGCGGTGATTTCGATTTCTGTAGGATGGATAGATGGTGAAATAAGGTTGTTTTTTAATAATAATGGAATAAGATGAGTTGCATTGGTGGGGAATCAAAATAAATGAAAAGATCTTGAGTGAGGGTGTTACCCCTTAATCGGGTAATTCCATTTGGTTTTCACCAATGGAATATTTTAAAGGATTTATGCCATAAGATATTATTCAATGATAAATAGATTTTTTTTGAATTAAATTGATTCTATGTGGAGTTATATGTTATAGGAATATGGAATTGAGTTTTTCTGTTATAGGGAAAGGAAAGGACAGACATGGAATTTTTTAAAACATGTTTGGTGTAATAATTTTTATACCTAGATAAAGTCATACCAAACCAAAAAAATTAAGAATGGTATGTTTATAAAAGAAATATTTCAAAAAAACTGGTTTTGGATAATTATAAAGGTCATTAGGCCCTTATGATTATGTTTTATTCCCTTTTTGATATTAATTTTACAGTAATCACTGTAATTTATTTTAACTACATTGCTAATATTTTTTTTCAAAAACTATGTTGATCTTTTTATAAATTATTAATAATTCTTATTAAAAATATGGATTCCAATTTTCAAAATTCCAATAAATGAAGTGACAGAAATTAATTTAAATTTAATACCCCATAGAGGACGACACTATTTTTTTAATGTGAAAATGATCAAATAATTTCTATGTTTTTATATCCAATTTCATTGTTTAACTGATTCCAATGATCAATAATGGATTAACTGATAAATATTTGATCTAATTAAACTATTAAAACGATATTAATTTTATTTTAACTATATTATATATTACATTAAAAACTAGTATTGAATTAAAATTCAGTATTTTTCACTGATTGATTAAAAATGATAATAAAAAATAAATAGCAAAATTTCATCCTGGCCTAATTTTTTTGTTTTTATATAAAATATAATGTTGAATTTTACATATATGATTTATAAATATTCCAAAAAATATATTTAAGATATGAACTTGATTAAAATACATAAAAGTTTCTTTTTTAAAAATGTAGTATTTATGTGTAAAAATGGGATTGGTCATATTCTAAGACTTTAGAATCAATTGTATGAAAATAAAAAAAAATTCAAATATTATATATATATATATATATTTAACACTAAAATAACAAAATTATTGTTATTAATTTAATTTATTAGGATAAAACAGCTCTGTGTGCATAAAAATAATAATATTTTTCATTTATATTCAAACAGATTTCATATTAATTTTTAATTAATATGTAACCAGAAAATTCATTTTATATTTCTGTAAGAAATTTATTTTCAGATATTCGTTAAAATTTATCATAAATAATAATTTAAAAAATATGTTATATCTTATTATATTAAATAATATTATTTACGAAATTATATTTTTGTTCAGTAAAACACAGTTTTTCATGTTATGAAGGTCATTGAGAAATGTCAGTCATATGAGTATCATATGCTAACCTTAGTGTTACATATAGGTATAGATAACCATTATATTGTTTTTAGTGTAAAATTTACTTCATATTTTGTCTAACAGAATCCAAATATAGTGATTATATATATATATATATATATTCAGTGTTTTGTGAAATAAAAAATATCATAAATATTAAATAAATTTGCAAAAATATATTTTATAGAATCTAAAGGAGATACATTCTACCCACTTTGTATTTATTTCACCATTGAAATTCATCTGGTTTATCAATGGTTTAACACATGAAGTTTCCTTTCACAGAAACCTGAATCGTTAAAATCAATACTAATGATTCCTTTTAAAAAACAAAGTATAAAAAATATTGGTTACCAAATGTAACATATAACTAGGTTTAAACATAAGTGAATAGAGTTTTGAAGTGAAAACATAGACCTAGAATAAAAACATAACTATCTTGTTCTACTGGAGGGTGAAAAGAATTGGTTATGAGAAAGTTAATAATAAAAAAAAGAATAATGATCAAAGGATTAATTTGACTCAATTGAAATAATGGTTCAAGGAAAACATTTTTTCCTTCAAGATACATTCTCATAAATTTAATGAATTTATATGAGATGATTTACTTACTTGATTTATTACAATCTCACCTTTTTTATTTCCTTTATCAATTACCACTTCACATCATTGTCAATAAAAGATGGTGACTTTATTCCATTCCCAATGAACTAAAAAATCATATGACCCATGATACGATATCCCATTTGTCATAAATTATCATCAACCCAAATTAATTTTAATATATTATCCAATATCCATAAATCTTCATTTTGTGAGATACTAATTTAATCTCACAAAAAAATATATGTTTAAATTAATATTATCATAAATTGTTATCATTATAACCCTTCTATAAGATGAAAATCCAAAAATTTAGAAATAAAGTGAACAAATCTACTTCTCATTGACCCACAATATAAAAAATTACATCCTTGTTGTAAAATTCCAAAAATGTGAATACAGTCATCATGAATCTTTTTACAACTTGGTAATAACCTGAATTACCATGAATACTTTTGGAAGACACACATTATTTTTCCTTCCATTAGTTAAAAGATATATTCCATTAATCCAAGAAGGTTTAAACTTCATCCTGTATGACATATAACAACTTGTATTCCATTCAGACTCCAACTATGGATCCTCATAGGGATTTTCATCAAAATTAATCACAAGAGTTTTTTCCTTGAACGTTACATGTTTTCAAAGGCTACACTAATCCTCAATATTTTGAGAATTTTTTGGGAAAAATATAATGTCTTTTTTAGTTCTTCGAGACATCCGATGAGATCAAGGTGAAGTGTGACACCTTCATGATAGAGGTACCAAACCGGAGGTGGTGGGAGATGATGGTGATGAATAAGGAACTTGCGGTATTATAGTGGAAATATGTCAAGGTTATTTTCATTTAGTAGTTCTATCTAGAGTAAATTGTGTTGGACAAGGATATAGAGTTCATCATGCATGTGAAGGAAGACAAAACAATGACAGAATATTAAAATGGATTTACTGGGTTGGTGCAGTTTTCCACAGAGATTGTTTCAATTAAGAGGGAGAAGGATTTATAGTTCAAGTTTGGACATTTATTAGATATAAATAATCAGTTTTTCTTATTAATCATGTCTACTTATTTTGATCTACTGGATAGGGTGATGATGGTAGAGATGCACATGGATGGGAAGTCCAAGTTATCTGGAGTTTCTTTCTCTCCCAATGGTAGTGTGGGTTCCTTCAAGGGAAAGAATAATCATATTGATTCCCGTGATAGTTCCGGATATTTGTTTCATTCTAAACCTCTTATATTTATATGAGGAAATAATTTTATTTCATACCAGTATGGAAATCCTGGACATTTTGGGAGGGTTTTCATAGAGGCACCTAAGAATTACAGCTCGTATGGATGTTCATGAAACTTAAATATATTCTACAATAACTATTATAATATGTTCAATAGAACCACATCATTTTCTCCTCCTAAAAATATGGCGCATTCTGATGCTGCGCATATAAAATTGTTCCAATCATTGTCATAAAAAATTAGGATTCTTCATATAGTGTAAGAGTCTCTAGAGGAACTAGACACATGTCTAGAAACTGTGAGAAGTTCCATTACTATATCCTCATTATTAGTGACATATCTGTTTGATTCAACTACATCTCAATCCTTTATTTAAACACATATTTTTGATCTTATACATCATTATATTGAGTTTTTATTTTGTGAAATTGATATTACTAGACCCCTTGGTATAAAGAGATAGTAGGTTCACTATTTTCTAACATTTGTCTTATCATTATTAGATGTCGATCTTTCATGGAGTTTTCTGGTTATCGATAGTAAACCAATTTACGTTATATTCAGGACGGATTGGATGATATCCAATAATTCTCATATTTATTTTTATCTTCTAAAGGACTACATTAACACACCTACTAGTGTGACTCTTTTAATTCAATGAGAATGTGAACTAATGTCGAACAGATCTAGACCATCTAATCTCGATTTTGGGGAAGTGAAATATCTTTTTTCTTTTGATTTGGAGTTTTAATCATTGACCATTGATCTACCTTCATTTTTCATCACGTTTCCCAATGTTTTCCAATTAATTTATATGGATTTCTACCTATGAGGGAGGTTATGTTTCCCATTGAATTAATTCATAGAACTCAACCCATATCAATTCCCTCTTACCAAATGGATATAGCTGAAATGAAAGGGATGAATTAAATATTGTATAATCATCTTGAGAAAGGATTTATATTCCATATAGTGTCATCATAGGTGGCGGAGGGTCACATTTCTAGAGAAATCCGATTGTTTCCTTCACTTATATGTTGACTATTGAAAACTCAGTTGACATACAATAATAAACCAGTATTAGCTACCATGGATTAATGATCTATTTGATCAGTTGAAAGGGGGAAAGTGGTTTTCAAATATTGACTTTGATCTAGTTACCATCAATTTATGATAAAATTATCTGACATTACCAAAACAAAATTTAGAGAGCGTATTAACATTATGAGTACCTTATTATTCCCTTTGCTGTAACAAATGATCCTTAATTTTTCTTGGATTTGATAAATAGAACCTTCCATTAGTATATGTATACCTTTGTGGTATTCATTTTGGATGATATCTTCTTTTAATCTAAATCCAAGGAGGATCATATGAATCACCTAATAATAGTACTACGACTTCTGATAAATCACCAACATTATTCCTAGATTTCAAAGTGTGAAGGATCTAATAAAGTGAAGTATCTAATTAATTGGGAGAAACCACATAACGTCTTTGATATTAGAATATTATTGGGATTAGCTCTATAATACAACATGTTCATGAAGGACTTTTTGAAATTTGATTCTCTGATGACTGCTCTAACTTGGAATGGAGAAATGTCTACTTTGAATGATAAATGGCATAGATCTTTTTTTTAGCTAAAACATCCTTTGTCTACTGCACTAGTGTTCACTCTTCGATAGGTCAGGCATGGCTATGTGGTTGTCTGTGATGCATCAGTTTCATACTTGGAATTACTTATAACACAAGGTGATCATGTAGTTGCTTATGAATCTTTTCATCTTAGGCCACACAAAGAAGAATTATCTAACCCATTACCCTGAGCTTGCTTATATGATGGACACACATAGGAATTTATGGAACTACCTATTTATAGAATACATAAAGTTTATTTAGACCAAAAAATTTGAGTTATATCTTCTCTAAAAAATATTTTAATCTTCTTCAAAGGCATTGGGTGGTATATCTGCAATATTCTGACTTTGAAATAACCTATACAATGGGAAAATGAAATTTCATTGTAGATGTGTTATGCAGGAAACTTTTAACCTATATAGAGAATGACTCTTCATAATAGTGGATTTTTATGGCACCCATTGCACAGTTTAATATTGGATTTTAGGAGAAAGGGGATGTAGTTTTTTTGCCCCAATTTTGATGACATATGGTCTTATCAAGATGAGTCTTCATGAATAAGTGATAGATGATGAATTCCATTAAATTAGAGAATGTATTTATAGCAGGTACACAATATCCCAGTGGTGGTGCTTCATATAGGGTGTTCTAGGTTATCAAAATACTTGTGTTATTCCATTATTAAGAAGGATTTTCGTAATGATATATTTTCATAATTCCCAATTTTTTGTGTATCCAAGAACCACTATGATGTTCTATGATATGTGGTGGATTTTCTAGTGACTATATTTGATATGGGTCATTGTTTAGTTTGTTTCCCACTTTTTATACATTCTATCATGTTAAGGATGAGAATCAGAAAACTTCAGGTTTATTCAGTCAATTCAAATCGTTACCTAGAAGTGGGATAAAATCTCTATCAGTGTTGTGGTTGGGTTCTCTCATACCCAGAGAAATAATAAGGTTTTATGGGTTGTGATCAATATGATGACCATGTCATCTCACTTTATACCCATTCAAGATACAACCTTAATTGAGGATTTGGGAATTCTCTATGTGATAGAGGTTGTACATTTTCATGGAGTCCCATATACTATAGTTTCTAATAGATATCCTTGGTTTCCTTATCACAATTGGATAGGAATTGAGGAGGCACTGGTATATTTAGTCAGTTGGATAATAGAATACCATATGTAGTCAGATGGCCAGACATAGAGACCTATACAAATTCTTGGGAAAATCATATGTGCTTGTGTTCTTGGCTTTGTTGGGGATAAGGATGATCACTAGGGGCTAGTTAAATTTTATTCAAAAAAATATTTACCAGTTTGAAATCAGAATGGAATATTTTGAGGCCTCATATTACAAACCATGTATATATGTGTTCACATGGTCGGATATTGGTGAATGATTCTTAGTTGGACCATGTTTGGTTCAGGAGATGACGAAAAAAATTCAGTTAATTCATCAGAATATGATTATAGGACAAATATGGTATATGTATTCTTTTGATTGTCTTTGTATACCATTGGAGTTGTTAATTGGTGACCATTTTTTCATGATTTTGTTGCTAGGGGGAGCATGGACCTCATTTTTTGGATGTTATGAGGTTGTTGAGAAGGTGGGGGATGTTTCATAATGTTTAGAAATACCACCAAAACTATCATCAATACATAATTTATTCCTTGTATAATAGATAAGAATGTATATATCTATTCCATCTCATGTTTATAATTTAAGTGATCTTGAGATTATACCAAATTTATCTTTGAATGAGTGGAAGGTAAGTATAGTTGATTCTGATACCAATGTATATCATGAGAGGATGATATATTTTGACCATGTGTTATGGAAGAATGTTTATAATATTCACGAGTCGTGGGAATGAGAGGAAATAATGATAAATTATTGGCCTTATCTTTTTCACATGGAAACTTCTTCATAGGATTTTTGGGACATAATTTTTTTTGGTGCGGAGGTTGTAACATCGCGTTAATGATCTGATGGGTATGCCTTTATCCTTGTAGTAATTTTTATTTTCATTGATTGGATATAGTTTCTAACGATTTGGGAGGATACCAATAATGTTTATGACAGATTATTTTTAGAATCTCAACTTTAACAATCTTTTTCTGCAGGGTGTAGGAGGGTTACAGACTGCGTAACTAGGTTAGAAGACGTGTATGGTTTTCTGGATAAATTTCAGGAAATGCTTCATGATGTGAAGGATAAACATCGTGAATAGACATTACATGTGGGGAGTTATTTAATGGATGGTTTTTCATTCAAGGTGACAATTTTTTGGTGGTTTTTGATATTAAATATTTCATGATGTGGAATTTTATCACACATCATGAAATACAACGAATGGATTTTATTAAATGTGAAGAAGAACATATATATTTTGTTTCCTCTTCTCTAGTTTAACTCCCTAGTCCTATGGCCTTCCACAGGTGATCAGTTATCCTTTAAAACCTTATAGTCCCTCTCTTTTGGTGTTGGATAATTTTTTCATTTATGGTGTGATTCTTAGGAAAGTTATCTCTCTTATTCTTCATATTTCTCTTTTTATCCTCCTTAGGGAATTCAATAGTTCATCCTAAAATCGACTGATCTTTGTCTTGGTGTATTAGATATCACCTCTAGGATGTGATTCTAGGTATTCTAATCCTTTATTATCATTTATAGGTGTTTTTGTGAGTATTTTTTTCAGGATAATGGTAGGTGGTTTCATCAACATTAGTCAATTATTTATCCTTTAATTGCATGAATTTTCTTAATTACTAAGTTAGAATAAATTTCTCAAACTCGCGTTCAATTGATTTTATAAAAACCCAATTACTCTGAATTGGAAGATTTGAAATTTTTTTGAAATGGAAATTAGGTAACCCCAAAAATCAATTTAATTGGTTTATGTTTATATAAATTAGTTGATTTAAATTGTTGAATTTTAATTATGGATTTTATGGGAAGAATTTCAATTAATTTTTTGAATTTAATAATGAAAATAAACTATGAAATTTATGGAATTGGTTTGGAATGGATTTCATATGTGTGAAAATGGTTTCAGAAATTTGGATATAAACCTAGTGAATTTATCTTATGAAAGAGGCATGTTTTTGTTTAAAACCCATTTTTGTTTTAAATGGTAAATTAGAATTTTAAAATGTTAGAATGGGATATAATTATGTTTAAAGCTGCCTTAAAATAAATTTACCAAAATTCATTGTCTAATTGAACATGCATTCCATAGGTAGTTAGTGACTTTTCGGTACACACTCTACAATATTAAATCATTATAAAATATATATTAAGTGGATCACATCCCTGATTGGAGGGTGACGAGTTGCCTCTAGCAAGTTTCATAGGGATGTGTGTATACTCGTTTTTTGAGCACGTAGAATGTGTTGAGTCCTATAGCCGGAAATACTATCGTACCTTTGAAAAAATTACTATGTTTCTCACTTTTTTAATATTTGAGATATAAATTTTTTCTAATGTTGCCTAAAATGATTTATATGCCATCAGAAATTATAATATTTAGAGAAGCTCATATGGATAAAAACACTACATTTTCAGGAATGTTGGGTTAAAGAACATTATGTTCAGATGGAGACTTTTGTTTTTCAAGACAAGAGAGTATATTTAAAGAACCCAACTTAAGTATGGAACCCTACGTTTGAGAGAAAAACATATGGATCACCAAGCTTTATTTTTTTTATAACCTTATGCTGTCATCCCTGTGTTCGAAAAATGGACACTATGTAGTTGAACCCAACATTTTTTATTTATAATTTTGTGAATAAACACTACATTTGACTTTTCAATGTTAGAGATTTAAATTCATGATTTTATATGAGGTTTCTACAACAATATTAACATAATTTCATGTCAATTCCAATATTATTTATGACCAATTAAAGTCTCATTATGACCGATTCAATGAACCGTATTTAACATATAATATCACCATTATTCTCCTAGAATGTTACGACTCCCCTAGACATTTTTGAATATGAATATCCATGATCTATCAAGATATTTTCAGAGATATGTTCAACTGAAAGAAAGTTATTTATATAAACAGAGTATTATATATATATGAGTGATATGGGTGATACAAGATTCATATACATACAATTGATTTATCATTAAAATATTTCACAGAAATATTGCTATAAACAATCAAATATGTTATTCCCAGAAGAATAAACACATTGGAGACAACATGTTCAATATATTAAGATTTTATGATTGTTATTGTTCGTTGCTGCCTTGTATTTGAATATTATTTGCAACTACAATCACTTTAGAATTACTATTTCTTGAAGGATTCCATTTCTAAAGAATAAGATTCATCTACATTCAGTTTCAACTACTACATCTATGACGATTAAGTTGATCTATCAAAAAATCAAATTATTCTGATATATTAGACTATCAACATCCCGTACTATGTTTTGGAGAAGTGTCAGCATATTGTACTATGTTGTGGATAATAGATCCCCCATTAAATAACCATAAAGATATTTTTATCCCTATTGTATAGGTGTCAACATCATGTACTCATGTCTTGATTTTATGTCTTGTGATAAGAGGATAATTCTAGTTAAATTCACCATGATCGTAGAGAAAGCGTTTACAGAGTAGACTATGTGATATTTTTTCCCCTAACAACCATAAATTTTCTATGTTCTTTATTTTAATCTTTTCATTACAGGTATTTAATATAGAAGAAAACACTAAATTCTATATAAATCAAAAAGAGATTCAAAATCTATAATTTGTGAAGAAATTATAATTATCACAATTCCCCCTCCCTCATGTGTTACTTTGAATTATTCCATCCTAATATGTAGTATCATAGGAGTGATTTAGTATTAATGATATAAAAAACTAAATAGAATAAGGTATTTAAAATGGATATAAAAATGGATCATCCTAAAGAAGGAATGTATATAGTTCAGTCTCTATACATTAATGGTGAAAAATATAGATTATCTATATCTTATATTATCATCTAATTTAAAAATCATGGATTCAATTTATATTCAATGATCATCACTCCTTATGTGATTTCTAAAAATCCAGTGACTTAGACTGGTGAAATAGAGTCTTAATATGAAATCAATTCAAAATCAATGAATAATATTATTTTTGGACTTGGAATGGATTATTTTAATCATGTTTCATGGTGTCCTACTGCCTAAGGAATGTTTAAAGCTATTTAAGTTTATTATTATGGAATATAAAAAATAATATAGGTTAGATATTCTACAATTAAGATATATTTGGACACTATTGGAATGTTTTATGGTGAAAGAATCACACCAATAAATGTAAGGTTAATAGAGATTGTTAACAATATTACCACCTTGGGACATCCAATAAGTCAATATGTTCAAGAGATAAAGGTACTCAGAGTATATCCCTCTATATGGAATGGAATATATGTTGTTACTTGAGAATCATCACCTGTTAATTATTTAACTATGAAGGAACTGCCTTTAACATTGATGATGTATGAAGTCTAAATACATTCTAAAGTTGGAGATCATAATATTTTAGTGAAAATGGAAAATACGGGCATGAATGTAACATCTCATAAATCTAACAGAAAAAAATATAGGATGAAAAAATAGAGAAAATTAAAATTTATTATATCTTGAAATGGATGTGGATTATTTGGCTAGAAAGATCATAAAATACTATAAAAGGAAAAGAGTCTTTAGGAAATGCTTCAAGAAGGATGATAAGTAACCCAGAGAAGTTCAATGATATGAATGAAAAAAATTGGTCACATCAAACTTGAATTCCCTAAATTTAATGATGAAAGAAGAAGGAAAGAAAGGAAATTCAGGAAAAATGATTACTACAAGCATAAAAGAAAACATGAAATGAAAGCTACATTGAGTGTATTTGAAGACACCAACATATCATCAAAATATTATTCAGAAAAAACCCACAAAATATAAAATCCAATATTTTCCTTTTGGATAATGAATAATAATAGGTACAATCATACTACCATTCTACTTATGACTTTTGTAGTTTCTCATATGATAATATAGATTCCTACGGTTCAATGTTAGACAAAAAATACAATTATTTTTTAAATAAATATAAATCATTGAAAAATATTCATAATTCTGTTCTATGTGAAAGAGACATAGCTAAAACAACAATAATAACATGTTGAAATATTCAATTCTTATATATCAAACTATATTAATTGTGTAAAAAAGAATAAAATAATTTTACGAGGGATTATAATATTATAAAATTACTATTTATAATTATGATAAATGAGAAATGGGTTTAAATGAAATTCATTCATAGAATGTTATTAAAAGAGAAAAAATGTGAATATGATGCAAGGGTTAAAAAAATGTATATGAATTATTTTGTCTCCAATTCAACAACTTCTGCCTGTTATTATTATTGAATAAATGGTCATTTCACCAATAACTTTTATTTTAGAAATCCTTAAATTATTGATATTTAAAGAGCCTTTATTTCTAAATGTTTTTGAAGAGTAGGTGATATAAACTATGAAAAAATATAGAAAATATATGTTAACAGATCACAACATGATAATACTAAAAGACCCAAGAAAATATTGGTACCAAAAGAAACACATGTTTAATTAAATTAACAGGAAAAGAGAAATAATAATAGAAAATATATATGGTATATTTAAATACATTGAATTTCCATGGAAATTTTTTTCTTAAATAAATGGAACTTTTACGAGCCCACAAAAATTTACGGCTCTTGATTCCGAGGCCCGGTGTGCCTGGAATCAGTTTCTGAAGTTTTGTTCGGGTACATTCAGTAAACATACAAGCGAGTTTTTATAACTTTTGAACCGATACTCGGAATTGAAATACGAGGGCACCGTTGAACTCGTAGCGCCAATATTCACTTAATAAGACTTTCACCTTGATTATAGTTGATCAATAATGGAATTTAGTTTTGGGGTTCTAAAGAATAAATTAAATAAAAAATGTGTAAAGATTATTTTTATTTGGTTGTTAAAACCTCCTAGTGGAGGTTGGGGGTGGATTCCACCACACATTAACCTCTCATGAGAGGTTATGGTGGTGTGGCTGACCCGAACATATCCTCCCTCAGGAGGATAAATTTTGGTGGGGACCACCCGATATTTTATCCCCTTTAACTCCCCATTAATTGGGAGAAAACTCTTGACCTTCTCCACTAATTAATTGAGCCAACTCCACCCCATTAACTAAGTGAGTTATCTCATTTAATTAAACACCACATTTGGAATTCCTATAAAAATTAAAATAATAGACAATCTATTATTTCATTTGGTTGGCATCATTCTTTTGTTAGAAGGGAGAATTGAGGATCTCTTGGAGATAGAATTCCGAGGAAGAAAGAACTCTCCAACGAGGAAAGACCACTGAAGAACGACCACTGAAGAACAAAAGACACCTTATTCCTTCTTCAACCGGAACAAAAGAGGGAGCGATGTCCATGAAGAATTCCGACGATTCCATCCTCGACTTATACATTTTTCGATTCCTATGAATCAATGTCTGCCTTTCCTTGACATCGTCAAGGATCCACGAACTCAAGGTAGGTGTTTTGATGCAGAATTATTTTCAGTTATTTGTTGTTTAATCTTGGGTTATTGTTTAGCCGTTTTTTATCACCATAACGCGGAGGGTGTGGTCCGCACGAACACGGCCTAACCCCCCTCCATTTTTCATCGATTTTTTATGATGGAGGCGGCACAACGACACCACCGAAGAAGAAGTCCACGGTCGACAGACCGAGGAAAAGCAAATGTGGCCCGAATCGGGCCGGCCACAAAGGAAACTGGAAGCACGAGGCCTCCGGGTCACCAGAAGGGCACGATGCCGTCGCATTGCGGAAAGGAAGAGGTCTTGACCCCTGGCCTCGGCAGTGTACACGGGCGGCCGCCAGGCTGCCAGAGGGGCACGACACTGTCACGATACACAGAGGAAGAAGCTGTGACCCCCTAGCCACGACAGTGAAGCAAAAGCCGCCGGCAGGTCCGGCCGTCGGCAGAGGAAACTGGCTGGCCGCTCTGCCAGCCGGACAAGGCGGGACCCTCCTGGGTTTCACGGGTTACCGAACCGACTCCTAGCGCTGATTCCATTCTAGAGATAGGGGATGTGGCACCGCCCCTTACACAATTAGGGAGGGCCCCACAGGGCGTCGCCATTTGCTGGCCAGCTAGGCCACGAGGGCCGCCAGTCAGGCCACGCGGGCCGCCAGCAAGGCCACGCTGGCTGCCGGGCCAGACCCAATGTGGGTCGGGCCGCCCCCTCGGGCCGGGTGGCCCATTGGGCCGGTTCGGACCTACGGAACAGGTCAGTCCTGTGGACCGGGTCGGACCCCTGTCAAGATGCAGGTTGGGTCGGGTCGGTCTAACTGGGCCGGACCGGACCCGAACCCGTCAGACCCGATTTCACCTTTTGGCACATAACTTGGGCTACGGGTGTTTGATCGACGAACCATATACGGTGATGAAAATCTTGGAGTGATACGGTTCTTTTTGAATACCCTAATTAATTTTTGGACACAGTTGGGGTATGGTCGGGTTGGATTGAACCTAAAATCCAACCGGGCCCCCGGATCGGAAATGCCAAGAACTCACAGACCGGGCGTCCGATTGACGCACCGTATGTTGCGTTGATACCCCTATGACAATGAGAAGATTTGATATATTATACATGGAACTTTGTGACATTTGGAGAATAGAATTGTATCTCATGGAGCGGATCCTCCAGGAGACGAGAAAACGGAGTACGGAGACCTAGTAGCTGGCTGAGACATGACGACTACTGAACTTTCGACTCAGAGTGTTTCGACTAGCCCAGTGGGGAGAACCTCTGTGTGACGTGGTAGACCCATAGTGGGGAGCACCTCTTTGTGATGAGGAATACCCACGGTACTCGATAGGAGGAGTGCCTCAGTAGGCTACGAGGGAGAGCACCTCTGTGTGACGCAGCAGACCCACAATGAGGAGCACCTCTATGTGACGCAGTAGACCCATGGTACTCGACAGGAGTACCACAACAGTCCAGGATAGTGGGAAGTGCCTCTGTGTGACATGTTAGGACCACAATACATTATAGAGGATGAGTATAGCAGGAGCCGAGGTTTTGACAGTTTAACTCGGAGTGTTACATGTTACCACCCCTAGAATAAAATCTTAATTTTGAGCTGAGTCAATGAATTTTGTGTTTTCCTTATGATTGATATGGGTTACTAGATCACATAGGTGTATGTATGGGCAACTAACTATGTAATGGTTATCCGTTGATTTCATACATTGTGGTTTATCCTTGTTGGATTTTGTGAGACATTGAGGGTCTTACGGTCCCTACTAAGTATCGTTATATTCACCCCTGCACGGGCTATGCCCGCACCTCGTTGTGTTGGTTGTAGATGACAAACAATGCTGACTGAGGCAGAGAGTAGTAGTACCGAATGGTACCCGGAGGTGGACCACTTGGTGTGATGGTACACGGAGGAGACAGATAAATGTGGATTACTGAGGAGGCCATATATACCTACCCTTTAGGTAGGAACCCCGGAGGATGACCCAATAGCTTCTTTAATTTACTTCAGTTGTACTTTATTTCTTGTTGTACTTGTACTTTATTGTTGGGTTTGTATGTCCATCCCCTTTTACTTTCCAGCACTTCTTTTGTATACCGTTTTAATTAGTGGTTTGCTTCCAATTTTGTAATCTGATGTGTTTTTTTACAGTTATAAAGAAAATTCCATCTTATTTTAGAGACTTATACCTTTGGTTCTAGTCGCCAGTCCCTGGCCTATGGAAGGCAAGATTGGGGTAGTCACGATACGGGCCCCGAGGAATGGGTCATGACAAATTGGTATCAGAAAAGTCAGTTCAACCTCATAACATAGAACTCTGATTATTCTTTTCTGTGAAGCAACAATGTTAAGGGTACTAAGTGTGGTTTTTAGTTTAGGGAGTCCAGTGTTGGTGTGGGCAGACAAAGTATCCATACACTAGGATCTTGACTTCTAATTTCCAACTCAATGCACAAAAACACTGATTGCATGTGTGTTTTCAAATGTTTTATTTTTGTAAACTCATCTAGGTCTGCTCACGAGGTATAAACTTTTGACCGTAACGCATATGATTTTTCCAGGATGCCTCACTAGGACGACCAGTTAGAACCCCAAGAGTCGAATTCTTAGACATCCCACCGAGCGATGAGGCCTCAGTGTAGGGCCCTTTACCAGCGGAGGTACCAGCAGTACTACTTCATATTGGGCCACCGATGCCACCAACCCCAGTAGCAGATGATGCCCACCGCTTGAGTGCATTGCACGAGTTCCATCACTAGAGGCCACCTTGGTTATAGGGAGACATGGACACACAGGAAGCTGAGGATTGGATGAAGGCTGTGGTGAGAGTTTTCAGTCTAGTAAGAACACGAGAAAACTTCATGGAGATCCATGTCGCGAGTCTCCTTCTAGAAACAGTATGCAGATGGTAGAGCCTGATGCTCCAGGTTCATGATGAGGAGACACTACTCTGGACAGACCACGAGAGAATGTTTCGGTTGGAGTTTTCCCAGCCACCCTTCGTGCGGTGCGGATACAGGAGATACTAAATCAACAACTGGGTAGCATGACTGTAGCTCAGTACTCAGCGAGGTTCACCGACCTCTCGCACTACTCCACATATATGGTACGAGACCCATTATTCAGGGCCTAGAACCTTTGAGCAGGGGCTCATGTGAGATATATGGGCTTTGATGATCTCACTCGACATCCTGACGTAGGCGGGGGTGTTAGAGAGAGCCCTCATCGTGGAGAGTTTTTTTGTTGAGCAGTCTCTGGCAGTGAGACCCACCACTAGTTGACCTACAGCGAAGTCTTCTGCAGCTAACAGTAGACAGATGATGTAGAGGTCCAAGAGGACAGGACCCATGGGTGGACGACTGCATGACTCAGGATCAGATGTGCGGGGAACCCGGGGTAGTGACATACATGCCAGGAGCAGGCACTATTACTCATGCGGCGGTCATGGTCACATGGCACGTTACAGTCCAACCAGCCATTTAGATGATCAGCAGATAGTTGCGGGACCTCCCAGGCAGAGGTTGAGGTTCTATTGAGGCAGCCCGCTGGGAGCAGGTGAACATGGAAGAGGAGATGGTCGAGAAGCTGGGGGTGGGCGCTGTTTCAAGGTGTTACCACCACCACCACCATGAGGTCCACCCCGACCGCAGGGAGCAGGTGGACTGGGGAGAGATTAGCTTCAGTGAGATGAGGCATACAACCATGACACTCCAATGATGATTCGAGATACGATCTGTGTCTACTACACCTCATCTGCAGTTCTTATAGACATAGGTACCAGTCACTCTTTCGTTGACACCACCCTCGTTCAGAGCTTGGAGATTCCGATAGAGCCATTGGCTCAATCCTTACGACTAGAGACTCCTACGGAAGCAGAATCGACAATTACACACTAGTTCTGGAAGTGTGAGATTACTCTAGGAGGCAATAGCTTTGGTTGGGATCTCCTTGCAGCGGCATCGAGGCCTTATGACATCATCTTGGGTATGGACTGGTCATCTAAAGTTCATGCTCAGATTGACTGTATTAGGTGCAAAGTGTAGTGTGTCCACACGGATGGGACCAGGATCACCTTCATTGGTGAGAATGGATCCTTTGCAGCACATGAAAAACTTACTCAGAGGAGGGTGCGGTCGATCACTCATTAGTTGGCCTGCCTTACCCTCGGAGCAGTTGATGTGGAGAGTCCCATTTATCTTGTAGTGGTGGACCATTACACGAATGTTTTCCCTGACGATGTCCTAGGACTACTCCCTTGCCAAGAGGTGGACTTATACATTGACCTGTACCTTGGGGCAACACCAATATCTACACCAGCATATCTGATGGCTCCTACCGAGCTTCGTGAGCTGCGGTTACAGCTGGAGGACTTACAGGGGAAGGGATTTATCCGGCCCAGTGTTTCTCCCTGGGTAGCCCCTATTCTATTTTCCAAGAAGGTGAATGGGAGCTTGGGGGTCTGTGTTTACTACCGCTACCTGAACCAGGTGAACGTGAAGAAAAATTACCCAATCTTGAGGATTGATGACCTCTTTGATTAGCTCAAGGGAGCATGGTGGTTCTCAAAGATAGACCTTAGATCAGGCTATCACCAGCTCAGAGTTCGAGATGAGGATGTGCAGAAGAGGACCTTGAGGTGTTGGTACAACCACTACGAGTTCGTGGTTATGCCCTTCGGTGTAACCAAAACTTCATTAGTGTTCATGAGTATGATGAACAGGATATTCCAGCATTACCTTGATCTCTTTTTCGTGGTCTTCATCGACGATATACTGATATACTCAAATATTGAGGAGGAGAATGCCTACCATTTTTAGGTAGTACTGGACATACTCTGAGAGAACCAACATTATGGTAAGCTCTCGAAGTGAAAATTCTATATTTGAGAGGTTCACTTATTGGGACTTGTCATCTCGGAGGTTGAAGTTGCAGTAGATCTAGCGATGATTGAGGCGACACTTGCTTGGGAGACACCAGAAGTGTGAAGGAGGTACGAAGTTTACTGGGCTTAGCTGGATACTAACGGAGATTCGTTCCAGACTTCTCTAGAGTTACAGCACCACTATCAGCCTTGACGAAGAAGGGGAAACCCTTCGTGTGGTCGAAGAGTTTCCAGTAGAGCTTTCAAGTGCAGAGGCAGAGGCAGACTATTTCCCCCATATTGTGACTTCCAGAGGAAGACGTATGGTACATAGTCTATTGCGATGCATCAGGGACCAGACTCGGGTGAGTCCTGATGTAGGAGCGATCTGTGATCACGTATGGTTCTCAACAGCTGAGACCACACGAGCAGAACTACTCTACCCCTGAACTAGAGTTAGCAGAAGTGGTATTCGCCTTGAACATGTGGAGGCACTATCTGATGGGCGAGTGTTTCACATTCTACTCGGATCACAAGAGTTTCAGGTAAATCTTATCCCAGAAGGATCTAAACCTGAGACAACAGTTTTGTCTTGAGTTCTTCTGGGACTATGACTTCGAGGTAGTCTATACACTTGGGAAGGGGAACGTTGTTGTAGATAAACTTAGTAGGAGATCTGGTATATAGCTACTAGGAGAGGTGATAGAGCGGATGGATACTTTACATATTTATTATGTGGTCCGAGATGGAGTAGCTTTCTTTCAGTCTCTTACAGTCACACCACTTTTTTAGTGAGTTAGGGAGGCACAACGTGGAGATGCTGACTGTGAGACACGACATGCTCAGATATCCATAGGGCAGGCACCTGATGGATTTTCTGAAGGTGGGGAGAATGTCATCCTCTTCAGAGGACGTACCTTGGTACCAGTTACACATCAAGAGGAAGTGTTGAATGAGTTCCACAATTCCCCTCTTGCGGTACATCCATGAGTGGCGAAGATGTACCAGGACCTCCGACGATAGCACTAGTGGCCAGTTATGAAGAAGGTAGTAGTAGAGTTTGTCTCTCGATGCCTCACTTGTCAGCATGTGAAGGTGGACCACCAGGTACCAGCAGGCTTGCATCAGCCTTCAAAGGTCCTAGAGTGGATGTGGGATGAGATATCCATGGACTTCGTGAGGGGTCTTCCACGTACATCCATGGGTCACGACTCGATTTGGGTGATTTTCGACCAACTAACCAAGTCTGCCCACTTCCTACGGATCAGAGAGCAGGGTTCAGTGGAGAGATTGTGATGCCTCTATGTGCAAGAGATTGTGTGGATACATGGAGTACCTTCATCTATTGTCTCTAATCATGATTCACACTTTACTTATCGACTATGTAAGGGGTTGCATGATGATTTCAGGATGCAGATTCTCTTGAGCACCACCTTCCATCCTCAGACAGATGGCCAGACTTAGTAGACCATTCAAACCCTTGAGGACATGCTGCAAGCTTGTGTCCATGACTTCGGTCACAGCTGGGAGGATCACTTACCTTTGGTGGAGTTTTCCTACAACAACAAATATCACTCCACCATATGGATGACACATTTCGAGGCATTGTACGGGCGATCTTGCAGATCACCCTTGTGCTGGATAGACCCGGGGGAGTTAGCACTGATGGGACAAGAGATGGTGCAAGCATCTACTGAGAAGGTGCAGATCATCCAGGAGTAGATGAAAACTGCACAGAGTAGGTAGAAGTTGTATGCTAATAGGAGACGAAGGCTTCTAGAGTTCGAGGATAGTGACCATGTCTTTCTATGGGTCTCACCTTGGTGAGGTCTATGTAGATTTGTCTGAGACAAAAAGTTATCTCTGAGTTTCATCAGACCATTCCAGGTCCTTAGCAGAGTAGGAATGGTGGCTTACCACTTATCTATTCCACCTTAGTTGCACCGGGTGCATGACAGCTTGCACATATCCCATCTGAGGAGATACATTCACGACCCTTCACACATCATCAACCATGGAGAGCTGGACATCGATGATGGGGAGACTTTCACAGAGGTTCTAGTGCAGATAGAGGATCAAAATGAGTGGGTCCTACATGGATGGTTGATACCTCTGTTGCGCGTTCGCTGGCAGCACGAGAACCTCCAGAAGAGCACATGGGAGCGGGAGGCTCAGATTCGTGATCAATACCCCCACTTATTCCCATAGTTTGATTTGTATCTTACAGGGAAATAAATCACTGAGGTTGGGCGAATGTAAAGACCCGAAATTTCGGTGGAAATTTTTTTCTTAAATACATGGAAATTTTACGAGTCCGTGAAAATTTACGGCGCATGATTTCGAGGCCCGGTGTGCCCAGAATCAATTTCTGATGTTATTTTGGGTACGTTCAGTAAAAATATGTGTGGGTTTTTATAAATTTGGAACCAGTACTCAGAATTGAAATCTGGGGGAACCTTTGAACTCGTAGCATCGATATTTACTTAAGAAGACTTTCACCTCGATGGTAGTTGGTTGAGAATGAAAACTATTGAACTTCCCCACTAATTAATTGAGCCAAAATTACCCCATTAATTAAGTGAGTTATCTCATTTAATTCAACACCACATTTTGAGTTCATGCCAACAATTAAAATAATTGATAATTTATCATTTAATTTGGCTGGCATCATTCTTTTGTTGTAAGGGAGGATTGAGGAGATCATGGAGACAGAACACCATGGAATAAAGAACTCTCCAATGAGGAACGACCACTAAAGAATGAAATACACCTTCTTCCTTCTTCAACCGGAACAAATGATGGAGCGCCGACCTTGAAGAATGCTGACGACGCCATCCTCAACTTCCTCATTTTTCGACATCTACGATTCAACATCCACCCTTCCATGATATCATAAACAATCAACTAACTCGAGGTAGGCGTTTTGAAGTAGAATTTTTTCCTTATTTCATTGTTTAATCTTGGGTTATTGTTTAGCTGTTTATTATCACCATAATGCGGAGGGTATGGGCCACACGAACACGGCCCGAACCCCCTCTGTTTTTCTTCAATTGTTGATGACAGTGGTGGCGCAACGACACCGCCGGAGGAGTGGACTACAGTAGACGGGCCGCGGCGGAGCAATGACGGCTGTTGTTGGGCCGACCGTAAAGGAAACCGGAAGCACAGGGCTGTCCAGTCACTCAAAGGGCATGGCGCCTTCGTGTTGCACAAAGGAAGAGGCTGCATCCCCTGATCGCGACAGTGTATACGTGCGGCCTCTAGGCCGCCGGAGGGGCGCGGATCCATCGCACCACACAATTGAAGAAACCGCGGCCCCATGGATATAGAGGTGGAGCAAAAGCGGCCGGCTGGGCCGGCCGCCGGCAGAGCAATCCGGCTAGGCTGGCCACCGGCAGAGCAAACCGGCTATGCCGGCCACCGGCGGAGCAAACCGACTGGCTGCTCGGTCATCCAGACAAGGCGAGAACCTCTTGGTTCCCACGGGTTACCGAACTAGCACTTATCTCTAGTCTGTTCATGCGACAGGGGGAGCAGCACCCCCCCTTACGCAGCTATGGTGGCCCCCACAGGGCAACACCTTTCGCTGGCTAGCCAGGCCATACGGGCCACCAGCCTGGCCACGCTGGCCGCCGGGCCATCGAGGAAGACCCAGCGCAGGCCGGACCTAGTGCTGGCTGGGATGTCCCTCTTACCGGGTTGGTCCCATAGACCAGGTTGGACCCTGGTCCGGACGTGGGTTGGGTAGGGTCGGTCCGACTAGGTCGGACCAGACTCGGACCTGTCAGACACGATTTCACCATTTTCCCCATAACATGGGTTACAGATGTCCGATCGACGAACCATCTATGGAGACATAAAGCTTGGAGAAAGACGGTTCTTTTGGAATACCCTACTTGAGGATTGGACACAGTTTGGGTATGGTTGTGTTGGATTGAACCTAAAATCCAACCGGGCCCTCGGAACAGAAATGCCAATAACTCACAGACCAGACGTCCAATTGATGCACAATCTGTTGAGTTGAGACCCTTATGAAGAGACGAAACTTGGAGATACTTCTACATGGGACTTCTTGACAGTTGGAGAATCGACCTGTAGCTAATGGAGCGGATCCTCCTGGAGACGAGCGAGCAGAGTACGGAGACCTAGTAGCTGGCTGAGACCTGACGACTGCTAACCTTTCGACTTGGAGTGTTTCAACTAGCCCAGTGGGGAGCGCCTCTTTGTGACGCGGCAGAACCATAGTGGGGAGTGCCTTTGTGTGACACGACAGACCCACAATACTCAACAGGAGGAGTACCTCAGCAGGCTACGAGGGGGAGCACCTCTGTGTGACGAGACAGACCCATAGTGGGGAGCGCCTTTGTGTGACACAGCAGACCTACGGTACTCGACAGGAGGAGTACCACAACAATACAAGATAGTGGGAAGTGCCTCTGTGTGATGCGGAAGACCCACAATACTCTATAGAAGAGAAGTACACCAGTAGTCGAGGTTTCAACAGTTTGACAGGGAGTATTACATGTTTCCTCCCCTAGAATAAAATCATGGTTTTGAGATGAGTCAATGACTTTTGTGATTTCCTCATAATTGAGATGGGTTACTAGATAACTTAGGTATATATGTGGTAATATACCTAAGTAATGGTTATCTGTTGATTTCATACTTTGTGTTTTATCCTTGTTGGATTTTGTGAGACCGTGAGGGTCTCAGGATCCCTACTGAGTATAATTATTCTCACCACTGCATGGGCTATGCCTACATCTTGTTGTGTTGGTTTCAGATGACAGACAACACTGATTGAGGTAGAAAGTAGCAGGACCAGATGGTATCCGGAGGTGGACCACTTGTTGTGATGGTACACGAAGGAGACGGACGAATGTAGAGTGCTGAGGAGGCCATCTGTACCTACCCATCAGGTAGGAATCCCGGAGGACGACCTAGTAGTTTCTTTACTTTACTTCTGTTGTACTTCATTTTAGTTGTACTTTTACTTTCCTGTTGGGCTTTTATTTTCGGCCCCTTTTACTTTTCAGTACTTCTTTTGTATACAATTTTACTTAGTGATTTTCTTCCAGTTTTGTACTCTAATTTGTTTGTTTACAGTTATAAAGGAAATGCCTTCCTAGTTTAAGGATTTACACCTTTGGTTCTAGTCGCCAACCCCTGGCCAATGGAAGGTGGGCTTGGGGTAGTCACGATAGGGGCCCCGAGGAATGGGCCGTGACAGTATATGGATAGTGGATGATTGATACACATGAGTGGAGACACATCAAATTTAAATTTATTAACTCAATTTAAAAGAGGTATAGTCACTTTTGGGGATATTGAATTAGGAAATATAGTTAATGTTGGAACTATTGGAGATCTAAAGACATTCTCAATCAATAAAGTAATATATGTGTAATTTCTAAATCATGAAATGATAAGTATTTCTCTACTTCATGATGATGGATTCATTGTTGATTTTTCTAATAATTACTACACTTTATATAAAGATAAACTACTTAAATTTATATCCCATAGAACTGATATAATTTAATCCTTGGATTTAAATTCTTTATTTAAATAGAATGTTAATTATTTTACTACTATGAAAAAAGAATCATCAATCTGGCATTAGAAACTTGGTCATTTTAATATATATGTGTTGAATAATTTACCTAAAGAATCATTAGATTACAATTTAATTTATCTTAAAATATATAATAATATATTCTATGATGCATTCCAAATCAGTAAAAAACATAAATATCCATTCATATAAATTAACAAAATTTCTTTATTTAAACCATTAGAACATATATTTATTTATTTTTTTGGACCATATAGAGTATCAATTTTTGTATATAAATTATATATATATATTTTAGTTGATTATTATTCTTGATTTACATCAGTATATTTTCTAAATCTTTTAAGTGAAGTATTCACTATTTTGAAATGTTTTTATAAAAATATTCAAAATGAAAAACATTAAAAAATCACTAAGATTTGATCATGGTGCATAATTTGAGAATCAATAATTTAAATCCTTCTCCTCAAATCAAGTTATTAAACACTCCTTCTCATCTCCATGAAAACCTCAATAAAATGTAATTATTAAAAGGTGATATATAACTATTCAATAAATGGTGCAGACTATGATGACTGAATATTGTCTTCCTAAATATTTTTTTGTATAAGCTATAAGGACAACTGACTATATAATGAATAGAGTTTTAATAAAGACTATTTTTAAAAAGACCCCCAACGATCTTTGTAATAATAGAAAACATAAATTAAATTATTTTAATGATAGTGTATGGAATGTGATATCATGAATACTATGGAAGAACATGGTAATTTTGGTCCAAAAGCTGATAAAGGAATACTTTTCGGATATTCTGCTACTTATAAATCCTATAGAGTATTTAATTAAAATTCAAGTATTTTTGAAGTAGAAGTTCATGTGAATTTTTATAGAACTAACCATTTCATTATAGAGAAAGATAAAACTAATGAATTTACTGATTCATTTGACAAAAGGATACCTGAAAACCTAAAACTGATTCTAAAAATGATATAAATAAAATTTGGTCCAATAAAAAGAAAATGAACCTGATGATCCTGAAAGTGTGTTTCTATGGAAATGTAAAACCCTAAATAACCATCCTTTAGAAATGGTTATATGATACATACACCCATGAAATATAATGAGTATAAATGTAGGAAACCACATAGAATTATATTCCCTTATATATCAAATAGAATCAAAATCTAATGAAGAGTCCTTACAAGATGAGAGTTATAGGTTTCCAATGTTGGAAGAACTAAACCAATTTAAAAGAAATGAGGATTGGTATTTCATGGAAATAAAGTTAAATTTTTTATTTATAATAAGCAGGAGGGACTTTAGAAATAAATAAAATGATCAAGGGATCATAACCAGAAATAAATCTACATTGGTAGAAAATGTATATAATCAGAAAAAGGTATATGTTATGATGAGACCTTTTCTATCATAGCTATATTATAATACATTATAGTAATTTTATCTTATGAAACACATATGAATTATAAAATATATCAAATGGATGTTAAATATTACTTTTTAAATATAAATTTTATAGATAATGTTAAGGTTAAATAAGATCCTTCTTTTAAAAACCCAAAAAAAAATTCTATTTTTAAATGTACTAAACAACTATACGGACTTCAATAAGAACATAGATCTTTGTAAAAAATATTTAGTTATTTTATTTTTAATAATCTATTTAGCATTTTATTTGATAATCTAATAGTTTTAATGGAATTTGTTTGTTCAAATAATTTACTAGAATAAATCGATGTTGATGATGTTATTTTTGGTTCAACAAATAAAAATTATTATAATATTTTTTGAAAACTAATGAAAATTTAAATAAAAATTAGTATGATGGGAGAAATTTTTTTTAAGGATTTAAATTTATCAAAAAGATAACAAATATTCTTAAATTATGGTAAATTTATCATTGATTTATTAAATATTTTTTCACTTGAGAATCTCAAGACATATTCCACTCCCATGTGTTCCAATCTAAAACATGATTTTGATTATGCTGGAATACCAGTTGAAAATATGTTATACACAGGTATGATTTGTTTTTTTATACTAAAAATATTTGACCATACATTATGTTTTATGTCAATTTATGTGCTTGATTTTATTCAAATCCAAAAGAATCACATCATACTACTGTAAACAAATTATGATATTTAAATTTAACTATTTTTTAATCACTTCATTACCCCCAATATTTTGATTTAAATTTAATTTCATATTTAGGTGATGATATTGGAGTTTATATATTATATATAAAAATCATCTTAAGAACCTTTCAATATTTAGGGAAATCATTATTATCTTGATTGTGTAAGAAAAAATGATCATTTTCCCTTTCATATGTTAAGGAAGAATATGTGTTTGATGGTAGTTTTTGTGCACAAGTATTGTGGTTAAAAAACACCCAAATATTCTTTGGACTAAATTTTATTAATATACCTATTTTAGTTAATAGTACAGGTGCTATTAATATTTCAAAAATACCTATATTTTATTCTATAACTAATCATATTGATATAAGTTATCATTTAATAAAAGACCATGTTCTTAAAAATGACATATCTTTATAATTTGTTAATATTGAATATCAATTAGATGATATTTTCAATAGGACTCTTCCCATAGAAATATTTTATTTTATTAAGGGGTAGTTAGGATTTTTTAATTTTAAATATGTGTTTATATTTTTTTCATTTAATGAATTTATATTTAGTTTTTAAATAAAATTTATTTGGGTCCAATTTCATTATTATCATTATTATGTTACATTAAATTCAATGAAAATTTTGTATTTTATTTTTTTATTACATAAATTTTTCCCATTTTTAGGGTTTAATTGTGTATTTTAAAAAACTAAAAAATATTAATTACCCTACATAATCGGTACAAGAAACCCGGCCCTTTAACCTTCCATCGTAAAACCCATTTGACATTCCATACCTTTTTGTTTTGAATTTATTTACCTCCCATAACACTCATATATCCAATAATACCTGAAATATGAAAACCTTCAACCTTTATATTCTCATAAATGATATTGAAGAAATTAAACTGACAAAGGTGAACCTAGCGATCCGAAGCCTCAGCATGTTCCATGGAGGAATATTCTGCATGAAAAATTCATAAACATTGAATTTCTAGATGAGAAAAAAATATTATCAATAAATCCATTTATTATCAAGGTTAGGAATAATTTTTAAATGATGAGGTCAAAAATTTTATTTCTGAGTTATAACTAATGCACTTTTTCAGTTCTTTTCTGTTTAGTTTTAGCGAGTCGAAAAATACAATATTTTGTTGAATATAAGAAAATGAATTTCCAATAACATCTAGTAAAATTTATCAAATGCTAAAATTAATTCTTGAAGTTATATCACACATTTATCTTTGATCTATTTTAAATTAGGATACAAAATTTTAAGACATAATGTATTTTTTTGTTCAACAAACATAAGAAAAATGTTTGTAAAAGATCATGAGGCATATCAAAGTGTGTTAGTTTTGATTATTTGATATGTTATTATTCCAAAGGCTACTGAAATGGATAATATATTATACCATAAAATGTATATTATGTTTTTTATTAGTGTAATTAAGATAAATTTTCCCAAATATATTCTATGATATCTATGTTATTTCTACTATTCATAGGAAAGAATTTCATTCTACCCTTATAGAAGGATCATATCTCTTATATTGATTAGGAATAATATGAGTTGTCTTTTTTGATTCCTGAGTCAAATGTCCTCAAAAAAATATGTTGAATTTAGGTACTATTATAAAATTTGGATTCATTTGGAATACAGTTAAAGGAAAACCAATTCTAATTGGTGTGGATGATCAACAAAAAGCTGGATATTTTTCTGAGGGGGGGAAGAGATTAAGACACGAAGAAGTTAGTGAATATATTTTTCTCAACATATGAAGAGAAATCATAGATACGATGATATATATTTAGAAAAAATAGTTTCATAATAACAAGACGAAGTTCAGGAGGAACTTCTTTTAAAAGAGAGGATCAAAGAAAAATCCCAATATGAAGAACTAGTATTAGGATCTGGAGATGAATCTCATTCAGTTATTTTCATGAAATAATTCATGTTGAGGATCAACATACAGAAAGTAAAACTCAGGAGAATCAGGATTTTCCTAAACTATATAACCATGAAGATTTTTCCCAACAAGAACATGATGTTCAGAAAACAGTTTCTAAGTCCACTAAGATTGTTGAACATTAGCGTATCTCTACCATTGGTAATTCATTAGAGAAACATAAATCATTGTATGGAGAAAGGAAATAGGTCCTTGATGGTATATAAATTTAATGTGGTAATTATATTAAGATAAATAATGCTAATACTCTAGGTATTGTGGTGGTTTTGGATAAATCAAAGAATCCAAATGAAGGAACATACGACTCTCTATCAAACTATACTGATGACCTGGCTATAAATATTAACAAATATTGGGAAGGGATTTCATATATTTAACATGTGTTAAAATATTTAAGAAAATATTTTGATGATTTGAGTAATTAATGAGCTCTAAGAATATAAGTATAGAGTGTTATGACTCAGCTTCAAGAAATTAGAGAAGATTTTATATAAATAAATATTTTGATGCATTTAAAATAGATGTGTTTTACCAGTTTGGGAAGCTCAAATTAGAATCTATATGTAAGATTGTTTTTTTTATTTGAAATGGAACATGGGATGCAAATTTTAATTAGTAAAAGTGAGTGTCAATTATTCAATTGATTCTACTTGTACACCTACATAATCCCCAGACACTACTGGGAAGTAGGGTTTTCCCAATGCTTGTTTTCCAATGGTTCTGTTAAACCGTTAGTATAGGGGTATAAAACAAGTTTTTCCCAACGTTTTGAATAAACCGTTGGGAAATATACATTTTTTTCTCCCTTTACCAAAAGATTTACAAAACCATTGGTAAAGACCATGACTTAGGAAGGATTTCCCAACGGTTTGTGTAAACTGTTGGTAAAGCTCACCTTTCCCAATAGTTTTAACAGACCATTAGTAAAGTTTTCCCCTAAATTCCTAGAAAACCCTAGATCCCATCCCCGTGATTGAACTGTTAAAATTGAGACCTAATATCTATCTCGCTTGGAAAATCATTCCACCAGATCCATACTCAATCACAAAGTTGTTTTTTCTACACTTCAAATCTATAAGTAGTAGGTTATGTTTAATTTTTTGCATATAATTTTTTTCTTTTCTGTTTTTATTTGGCTTAAACCTAAGGTTCGTACAGTATGGTATACCCATCAATTTCAATTCGATATGTTATTTGTTTTCTGTTTTTGTTCTGGTGTCATGTGTGAATCAATTTTTTGTTCTATTTTTGTTTTCTCTTTTTGTTCTGGTGGGAGGTGATGGGCGGGCAGTAGGGGGAGGGAGGGGGTGTGTTGGTGGGGTGTTTAGGTGGGGGGAGGGGGTGTGCTGGTAGGTTATTGAGGTGGGAGGTTGTACAGGCGGGGGTGGGCTGTTCAGGTGGGGGTGGGGGGATGGGTGGGTTGTGCAGGTGGGGGTGCAAGTGGAGGGGGTTTGATGTGCACGTGGGTGGGGGGAGGAGAGTGTGCAGGTTGGGGGGTGTGGGTTGGGCAGGTCAGAGTCATGGGGGGGGGGGGTTGAGGTGGGGGTTGTACATGTGGGGGTGGGGGTGGGTTGTGCAGGTGGGGGTGGGTGAGGGGGGGCTGTTCAAGTGGGTGTGAAAGTGGAGGGCGGTGCTGTGCATGTAGGTGGGGGAGGGGAGTGTGCAGGTTGGGGGGGGGGCTGGGCAGGTGGGAGTCTGTTGGGGGTGAGGTGGGGGTGGGGTGTACAGGTGGTGGTGGGGGGAGGGGTCTGTGCAGGTGGGGGTGAGGGAGGAGGTTTTGCAAGTGGGGAGTGGGGGTGTAAGTGGGGGTGGCTGTGCAAGTGGGTGGGGGGAGGGGAGTGTGTAGGTTGGGGGTGGGCTGGGTAGGTGGGAGTATGTTGGGGGGGTGAGGTTGGGGGGTGTTCAGTGGGTGGATGCGAGGGGGTAGTTTAGTTGGGGGTGGAAGAGGGGGGTTGTGAAATTGGGGGTGGAGGTGGGGGGGGGGGGTTTGCAGTCGGTGGATGGGAGGGGGTTGTGCAGGGAGGGGGAGTCTGTTGGGGGTGAGTTGGGGAGGGGGGATGTGTAGGTGGGAATTCATCACTTCCATATTTCAACAATAATCATGGGAAATTCATCACTTCTAGAGATTTGGATAGTTTTGAGGCCACTTTGGTTTTGGTTATTGTCTAGTCATCTTGATGAGTAAGGCATCACATGATCTAAAAGTGACATCAACTATATATGATGAATTCCTTATCCCACAACACACTTTTCTAGAAATAATATATCCTTGGAAGGTTGTGGGGGCCTTTTAGAATCCAATGCCCCATCATTTTCCCAATTGGAAACTTGATACCATCATGTTATCAAGTCACTAATCCTACCAAATTGGATTTTCACTAAAAATACTATTCTAATCCTTAACACCCATCTTTTGTTGTTCATAACATGAATGACAACCCAATTAAATCTCATAGCTCTCAGTGACACCCCTATGGACAGCTCACCCACCCCCCGTACACCCCCTACCCCCTGGACAGCCCTGCCACCCTCGTGGACAGTCCGCCCACCCCCTGGACACCTTGTACCCCCTGGACAACCCCGCCACCCCCATGGAAAGCCTGGCCACCCCATGGACACCCCCTACTCCCTGAACAGCCCCAACCCCGTGGACAGCCCGCCCACCCCCTGGACACTCCCCCCCACCCCCACCCCCCTCGGACACCCCCACCCCCTGGACACCTTGTAACCCCTAGAATGCCCCCCACCCCACCCCCGTGGATAGACCGCCCACCCCCTGGACACCCCTCCCCCCTAGACAGCCTCACCACCCTTGTGGATAGCCTGCCCACCCCCTGGACACACCGTACCCCCTGTACAACCCCGCCACCCCCGTGGACAGCCCGCCCCCGATTACACAGATGCAAATAACTCTGCATTTCCCCCGATTTCCAGAAGCCCCTGCACAGGTGAACCCTAAGCTGAGGTCTTCCATCTGATCGACTTCAACTCCCCCATCTAGGTTAGACTTCTTCAACCTCTTCCCAAATAAAGACATAAAATCCCTCATTGAGGTAATTGACATGGTTGGGGTAGTGGGGTAGGTGGTTTTACTTTTTTAGTGGGATGATATGGTACTTTCTATGGACATTAGTTTGAGTATTATGATATGTACTAACTTTTCACAATATTTCCATTTTTTAGAATCAATATGTTATTTAAAAAACTCTCCTTAAACATTATGCATATTTCATTAAAAGCCTTCAATTTTTAATATCTTGAACAATGTTTTATCAGGTCTACGGTGTCTTCTTGGTATGTGATAAATGAAAAAATTACAAAAAACATCTCACCTCAAATCTAGGTACACATAACTAAATTAATTAGTATATCTTTACATTGTTTTAATTGTTCACTACATCAACTAGAAACTCCTTACATTATCATTTAAATAAATATATTTTCTATTAAAGATCAATCCTATTGAATTGTTTATGAAAAAATGGCTTATATAAATTCTTTTTACAGAATGGACAGAAGTTGGATGTATGAAACTGATCAGATCTCAAGCGATTTTCAAAACAATTGGGAGAGATTTAATGATTTTTCATTCCACAATGCTTCAGATAGTGGTCACATACACTGCCCATGTTCCAATTGTGTTGGTAGACCTTAGTTGAGTCGTGAAGAAGTCAGCTACCACATAACCAAAAATGGTTTTCAAGAAAACTACTTTGTTTGGTAACACAATGGGGAGAAAATGAAATCTCAAATTGGTGATGATCGAAATGAAAGGACTGGAATGGAGAATTTGTTAGATGATCGGTTTCCGTTTATTCTTCATCATGAAAAATAAAGGATTTCAACTAAAGAAGACTTCGGTATGAAGACAGCTGATGCATCTAGTGAAAATGATGATATTGATAGGGTAAAAACATTGAATGATGCTGCCACGACTCCAGTATATCGACAATGTGATTAAATGAAAAATCTGGAATTTATAATACAATTGATTCATGGGAAAACTATGTATGGGATTTCTAATACCGAAATCGATTACATTCTTACCCTCTTGAAGGATTTACTTCCAGATGATGCAGATATTATCTTAAACCACTATATGTCATGGAAGTTAGTTGAGGAACTTGGATTTTCAATAAACAAAATTCATGCTTTCCTGAAAGATTGTAGTTTATTCTGGGAGGAAACTGTTGAACAAAATGATTGTATAAAATGTGGCACATCCCGCTGGAAGTCAAAATATGATGGAACACCATCCTGCGTTCCACAAATTGTAATGTGGCACTTTCCATTGATCCCCAGACTCCAGAATCTTTTTATGTCTAATGACATATCAATAAAAATGAGATGGAATGATACCGAGAAAAAGAAGACTAATGATGACTTGGTTCATCCTACAGATGGATTTTCATGGCAGAGATTTGATGCTCGACATCCTAATTTTGCAGCTGACGTTCGTAATGTGAGCCTGGGTCTTTCATGCGACGGTTTTAATCCGTTTGGGCTGATGCTAACTTTATACAGCACATGGCCAGTTTTTATACACATTTATAATCTTCCCCCGTGGTTTTGTATAAAAAAACCTTTCACATTCATGAGTATACTCATATCCGGTCCTTTTTATCTCAGCTTTCATATTGATGTATACATGAAACCTTTAATAAAAGAGTTGAAACTACTTTGGGATGTGGGTGTGCGCACATACGATGCAGGTTAGAAAGACATATTTCAGATGCGTGTTGTGCTTATGTGGATGATCAATGATTTTCTGGCTTATGAAATGATTTCTGGATGGAGCACAAAGGGAAAACGGTCATGTCCAGTTTGTATGAAGAATACACGATCTCGAATACTGAAACATTGTTGTAGTTTCAGTTTTATTGGACATCAATGATTCTTGCCAAAGGATCATCCATATAGAATGAATCATTGAAGATTTGATAATACCATAGAGACTGATGATCCACCTCAGCGTATGTCTGGAACTGAAGTGCTTAATGAATTTAAAGATTTCAGTTTTTCGTTCGGGAAGGGTGAAATGAAATCTGGAAAGAGAAAGAATGTTTCCACTGAAACCTGTTACAATTGGAGGAAGAGGAGTATCTTTTTTGATTTGCCTTATTGGTCAACCAATTTGTTACGCCATTTCTTATACGTAATGCATATTGAAAAGAATATATGCGAAATGTTTCTTTCAGTTCTTCTAAATGTCAAGGGGAAGACAAAAGATTATTTATGATCTCGGCGTGACTTGGTGGATTGGGGCATCAGACCAGAATTGCATCCTGTGCGTATAAGTGAAAATAAATGGAAACTTCCATGTGCTTCTTATGTGATGAAACATATAGAAAAAAACAATTTCTGTATGTATTAGAAACTATTAGAGTTCCTTATGGCTATTCAAGCAATATATCTAAATGGGTCAACAGGAGAGAGTTGAAGCTAAAATCTTTGAAGACTCATGATTATCACGTTCTACAGGATGAGTTGCTTCCAATAGCAATCCATCATATTTTTTCCAATAATGTAAGGGTGGATGTTATTTGGTTGTGCCATTTTTTTAGAGATCATTGTGCTACGAAGTTGTCCATGTCTTTCTTGCAAAACATTTTGACAGATGCCCCATTAATTTTGTGTGAGTTGGAGAAAATATTTCCTCTATATTTTTTCACATGAATGCTGCATCAGACTATCCATATTCCCACTGAAATACTTTTTGGAGGACCTGTTTCTTTTTGTTGGATGTGTCCAACTGAAAGAAATATGTTCACATTAATGTCTTATGTCTGAAACAGAAATCATCCAGAAGGTTTTATCGCGAATGGTTACTTGGCTCATGAATGTATGGATTTTTGCTCGATGTATTTTTCGGATCTTACTACATGATTGAACAGAAAAATGAGAAATGAATAAGAACAGTATGAGAAAATTGAACCCATTTTTCCATCACTTCCTCAAACAGGAGGAATTCCGGGATCATATACATTGATGTCATTAACCCATGAAGAGCGGGAGATGGCACATTGCACAGATTTGTTCAACTGTGACTTGTTCGATGACTCTATCAGGTAACTAAATTTATTTTTTATATCTTACATATATATATCTATTAAACTATTCATATTTTTTATCTACAAGGAACATAAAACAACGATAAATAGGAAGAATCGTTCTTTATCTTTGAGAATGAGAGAGACTTTACATAGAAAAGAGTTTTATGCTTGGTTAAAGTTGATGGTATAAAAAAATTAATGTTAAAAATAATTATATCAATATTTAATTATGTTTAATATTCATTTATATTGTAGGTATTGAGTTTGTTTTCTGACTCTGTCTCTGAGGAAATAAGAGCTTTTGCTTTTGGGGCTAATATCGTGGTTCGTGACTGTAAATGAATTGTTATCAATGGGTACAAATTTATTGTCACTGAACGAGCAAAGAACATGAGAACACAACATGATGGTGTTATGGTTACTTCCACAACAGATTGTTATGCCAGTGCATCAGATAGCAGATCTCGATTTGAAAATGTGGGTTATTATGGAGTTGTTGAGAAAATAATAATATTGGATTATTACTCTAATGGACGAGTCACAATGATGAAATTCTATTGGTTTGATTCGATGACGAGACATGGAATATTTATTGATGGTTGTGGATTTCTAGTAATTAATATGACTCGCACTCTTTCTACCGAAGAACCATATGTGTTGGCATCAATGGATAAACCAGTTTTTTATGTCAAAGACCAAATTCAACCTGAATTTGGTGTCATAGTTGAAGTAATTCCAAGAAATATTTTTGATGATGGTGATGATGGAATTGACACTGTCCCTAGTTCCATTGAAACCAATCCATTTATTTCTTTTGATGACTCAAATAGCTCAATTGTCAGTGTTGATTGTGAACCTTAAGTTGTGGTTGAAAATATATAGAATCATTCATCCATGTTCTCAATTCTTTTGGTTTACCTCGAGTTGGGTTGTTAAGGTTGGTAATATTAAAATTTATTTAGTATTGATCACAGATATGTTTTAGCTGACCTGACCGTTATGTGAATTTTAAATGTTTATTTGTTGCTGTTTTATTGGAATTTCATTTTCTAATTTGGAATTGTACTGTATTCAAACATAGTCAAACAATATTTCTAACTTGGTGAACATTATAACTTGTATTATTTATTAAATCCATTCAAGCTCTTCTAAAACAATTACAGCTGACTTGACCGTTATGTGAATTTTCAATGTTTATTGGTTGCATTTTTATTTGATTTGAATTTTATAATTTGGAATTGAACTGTATTCAAACATAGTCAAACAATATTTCTAACTTTGTGAACATTACAAATTGTATGATTTATTAAATTCATTCAATCTCTTCTAAAACAATTGATAGCTGACTTGACCGTTATGTGAATTTTCAAGGTTTATTGGTTGCAGTTTTATTTGAATTTCATTTTCTAATTTGGAATTGAACTGTATTCAAACATAGTCAAACAACATTTCTAACTTGGTGAACATTACAACTTGTATCATTTATTAAATCCATTCAAGCTCTTCTAAAACAATTGATAGCTAAATTACCAATGAATCCACCTATTCCCTCATATAAATAGTTTTTTGGGTTACACATTAGTTTTCTTTTTCTAAATAATTACATATTTGTTTTGAAAATCAGGAAATGAAGCCAATTAAAGAGAGATGAAGGAAAAAAATGATGGACAACAATCGTTGAATTCAAGAGTTGGGAATTTCATCATTAGTTCCTGTAGTGAGTAATTTATTTCAAATTGATATATTTAAAGAATATATAATGTCATGTGATTAGTTTTCTTGGAAACATTTTTGTAGGATCCACCTATACATCGATAGTTATTCGATGAGGAGCCTAGTACTGGTCCTAGTACTCGGGCCGGTGGTACGAGGAGGGTTCGTACCAGAGGTGGACGAGCAGCTGCGCGTACCCGACTAGACCCTGCCCCTCCCACTGACATGTCATCCTTCCCACATTCTGATCCCGGTGTGTCGTTAGGGACACATGGGATATTTAGGCCTCCCATGTTTTCGCTACCTTCTGCATTTTCTAGCCCATCATTTTTACATCCCATGATGATTCCCACTCACGAGTCATCATCCGGTCAGACAGCTATCCCTTCTTCTTTTCCATATACTTCTGTCTCTCCGAGCTTCTATATTTTATCATCTTCGACTCCTGTTCCACCACGGGGTGTTCCATCAGTTTCTGTGGATCCAACGACACTCAGCGATCAAACCAGCACATGTATATTTATAGAACCCTAACAAATTTTTATAGCAATATTTATTTTCATTATAACATGTTTTGATAAAATATTTGTTTTTCTTTCAGGATAGATACATCTACTGACAGGAGCCGTGGGTGGGGGATTACAAGCATGCGTTCGGTGTGAAACCGCCGCACACATGTTATGGTGGATTATAATGAAGACAACCAAATGGTTGAGAAAACAGGGCATCAATGTCGGAGTTTTTTGGAGACGCTTTCCAAATACTCTGACATCATTCCTGTTATCCCGCTATCGTGGAGACATTTTCCACATGAGGTCAATGATAGAGCCTGGGAAGAGATATGGGTAAAAAACTCTGTTGTATATAATTCCATTAATTATTTTTGTATTTATATAAATTAATATTTTGATTTCAGCTTCGATTTAATTTACCCGATGGTGAGGGTGCACAACCGGAACGTCTAAAGGATTTAGGTTAGCTTTGGAGAGCCTACACGCATGAGTTTTACATTGGCTAGGTTTCTAGAGTTTGCACTGAGTTAGAGGTGGTACCAATGGGGGATGATTGTCCTATAGAGCAGTATCGTCAGATGATTACTCATTGGACGAGTACCCAGTTTAAGGTATTATTAACATTTGAGGTATTTAAATAATAATTTTCATGTTTTTCATTAATACTATCTATTTCATTTTCGAATTTTATTTAGGAATCATCTGGAATAAAAAAAAAGAAGATTGATGAAAAACAATACCTACACACACTGGGACGCACTACGATGCCTGATCATGAGAGGAATCAGGTATTAAAATTGTTTATAAGTTTTATTAACGACTTAAACTATATTTTGTTTCCTCGTTTATTTAATATTTTGCTAAGGTCTTCATATAACATTAGTTTTCAATGTCATTGTAGAGGAAAATACAAAATATTGAAGGACGTGTGCTTCGAGCAAAACTGTTTTGCTCGACTAAATGGAAAAAGGATGGAAGTGTCATCAACGAAGCGACTCAGCAGAAGATTGTAAGTTTTAATCTGTTGAATTTATTTTTTTAATATCTAATTTTAACTTAATTATATTTTTATATTTGTAACTGGCTGCTTTAGAGGCCCTCAATTCCCAAGAACCAGACAATTTTGGTCCAAAAGATCACTTACATCAGGTGTTGGGAGAGGAGCATTCTGGAAGAGTACGCTGCCGAACTAGGATAGCCCCGACGAGGTATTGGCCCTCCTCAGGTAAGAGCCGTAGTGCCACAAATCTTCATGAAGTTAGGGCACAGGAATAATAGGCTAATAAAAGGGACACAGAGACGGAAGAACAATCTGCTAGGGAAAACAGTGCGTTTATTAAATTTATTGAAGTTCTACGTCCTACACTTACAGTAGAGGCGATCCCAGCTATTGATGATTATATGTCATCGATACGTTATATATACGGTGCATCGGGTGGCAGTTTTAGTGGTGTCTAGGACGATGTCCAGCTTGACGATGATGATGGTGATGAGTCTGATGCGGAAGAGGAGGGAGAGGAGGAGGGAGAGGCGGGTGGCGAGGTTGAGGAGGAGGGTGAGGATGAGGAGGAGGGAGAGGGTGAGAGGGCGAGGACGATGATGTGGATGAGGATGAGGGTGATGATGATGATGGTGATGATGCTGATGGTGATGTGGGACAGACTTCGAACACCTCCCGGACACCCCCCAAACACCCCCCGGAGAGCCCCAGGACAACCCCCCGAACAGCCCCCCGGCCCTCCTCCCTAGACCCCAGACATCCCCCCTGGACTGCCCCCAGACAGCCCCATGGACATCCCTCCACCCTCTTTCTTGGACCACAGACAACCCCCTAAACACCCCCAGACAGCCCCCCGAACAACCCCCCGTACAGCCCCCACCCTCCTCCCTGGACCCCAGACAACCCCCCGTACAGCCCCCCAGACAGCCCCCTAGACAGCCCCCCCCACCCTCTTCCTTGGACCCTGGAAAACCCCCCGAACAGCCCCGGACAGCCCCCCGAATAGCCCCTATACAGCCCCCCCACCCTCCTCTCTGGACCCCAGAGAGCCCCCCGGACATCCCCCCAGACAGTCCCAAAGACAGCCCCCCACCCTCCTCCTTGGACCCCTGACAACCCCCCGAACACCCCCCGGACAGCCCCCCGGACAGCCCCCCAGACAGCCCCCAGACAGCCCATCGGACAGCCCCCACCCTCTTCCTTGGACCCCGGACAACCCCCCACACAGCCCCCACCCTCCTCCTTGGTCCCCGGACAGCTCCCCGGACACCCACCGGACAGCCCATCGGATAACCCCGTCAGACAGCCCCCCCCCACCCTTCTTGATTTCATTTAATACTAGAAAATCTATAATATATATATTATTTATTTTCATCATGATAATCAATGTAAATAACATTTACACATCTAATCAGTATCATAGATTCATGGTATGTTATAAAAGAGATGTATTCATTGGGCATGGCATTTTTAGCTCCGAAATGTTTCATTGAATTATAAACTAAAATCTAATCCATACTAAGAATGATATAAAAATATTTTATATAAATATACACATGATTTTAAGTAAATACCATTCCACTAATAGACACGTGACGATTCTCATAAAATGGACAACATTTTATGTACATACGGAAAATTGACCAACCACATTTGGTTTTCATTTAAACATTAAAAAAACGATCCATGGGTAATATGTGATGTGTACGAATCAACCCCGCCTCAATCCGACGCGCGGTGTGGCCGCCACCACTCAAAGTGTATGCCTTTTGTTTCAAAAGGACATCATTTTAATTGAAAAACATCAACCAACATACAAAAAACTGACCTAACACATTCGGATTGTGTCTATGCATTAGCATAACGATCCATGGGTCATATGTGACATGTACGAGTCAACCCCCGCCTCAATCCGAGGCGCGGTGTGGCTGCCACCACTCAATGTGTCTGTCTTTTGTTTCAAAAGGACGTCATTTTAAGTGAAAAACATCAACTGACATATGTAAAACCAACAAAACACATTTGTATTGTTTTGATACTTTATCACAACAATCCATGGGACATATGTGACATGTACGAGTCAACCTCTCCTTAATCTGAGGCACGTTGTGGCCAGAATCACTCTAAGTGGCTCTCTTTTGCTTAAAATGGAAAACCTTTTAAGTACATACGGAAAACAGACCAAACACATTCGGTTTCCATTGAATCATTAGGAGAACGATGCATGGGTCATATGTGAAGTGTAAGAGTCAACCCTGCCTCAATCTGAGATGCAGTGTGGCCGGAACCACTAAAATTATCTGCCTTTTGTTTCAAAAGAACGTCATTTTAATTGAAAAACAACAACTAGCATACGGAAAAGCAACCAAACGCATTAGGATTGTATCGATACATTAGTACAACGATCCATGGGTCATATGTGACATGTACGAGTCAACCCCGCCTTAATCCGAGGCGCGGTGTGGCCGCCACCACTCAAAGTGTCTGTCTTTTATTTCAAAAGGACGTCATTTGAAGTGAAAAACATCAACTGGCATACAAAAAACCGACCAAAGCATTCTTATTGTATTTATACTTTATAAAAACGATCCATGGGACATATGTGACATGTACAAGTCAACATCTCCTTATTCTGAGGCACGGTGTGTCCAGAATCACTCTAAGTGGCTCACTTTTGCTCAAAATGGACAACAATTTAAGTACATACGGAAAATAGACCAAACGCATTTGGTTTCTGTTGAAAATTTAGGAGAACAATTCATGGATCATATGTGACGTGTAAGATCAACCCCGCCTCAATCTGAGACTCGGTGTGGCTGGCACCACTCAAAGTGTCTACCTTTTGTTTCAAAAGGACGTCATTTTAATTGAAAAACTTCAAATGGCATACGGAAAACCAATCAAACGCATTCATATTGTGTCGATACATTATCACAACGATCCATGGGTCATATGTGATGTGTACGAGTCAACCCCACTTCAATTTGAGATGCAGTGTGGCCTCCACCACAAAAAGTGTCTGTCTTTTGTTACAAAAGGACATCATTTGAACTGAAAAACATCAACTGGCATACAAAAAACTGACCAAACACATTTGGATTGTGTCTATACTATAACACAAAGATCCATGTGTCATATGTGATGTGTACGAGTCAACCCTTCCTTAATATGTGTCATGGTGTGGCCAGAATCACTCTAAGTGACTATATTTTGCTTAAAATGGACAACATTTTAAGTACATACAGAAAACTGACCAAATGGAATCGGATTGTGTCGATACATTAGCACAACGATCCATGGGTGATATGTGACGTGTACAAGTCAACCCCTCCTCAATCCGAGGTGCGGTGTGGCCACCACCACTCAAAGTGTCTGTCTTTTGTTTCAAAAGGACGCCATTTTAATTGAAAAACATCAACTGGCATACGGAAAACCGACAAACGCATTCGGATTGTGTCGATAATTTAGCACAATTTTCCATGGGTCATATGTGACATGTATGAGTCAACCTCGCCTCAATCCGAGGTGTGGTGTGGCCGCCACCACTCAAAGTGTTTGTCTTTTGTTTCAACAGAACGTCAATTTAATTGAAAAACATCAACTGGCATACAGAAAACCGAAAAACACATTCGGATTGTGTCGATACTTTATCATAATGATCCATGGGTCATACGTGACGTGTACGAGTCAAACCAGCCTCAATCTGAGGAACGGTGTGGCCGACACCATGCAAAGTGTCTGTCTTTTGTTTCAAAAGGACGTCATTTTAAGTGAAAAATATCAACTGGCATACAGAAAAGCGACCAAACGCATTCAGATTGTGTTGATACTTTAGAACAAAGATCCATGGGTCATATCTGACATGTACGAGTCAACCTTGCCCTAATCTAAGGCACAGTGTGGCCGAAATCACTCTAAGTGTCTCTCTTTTGTTTAAAATGGACAATATTTTATGTACATACAGAAAACCGACCAAACACATTCGGTTTCCATTGACACATTAGGAGAAAGATCCATGGGTCATATGTGATGTGTACGAGTCAACCCCGCCTCAATATGAAGTGTGGTGTGGCCGACACCACTCAAAGTGTCTGCCTTTGGTTTCAAAAGAACGTCATTTTAATTGAAAAAAATAAACTGGCATAAAGAAAACCGACCAAACGCTTTCATATTGTGTCGATCCTTTAGCAAAACGATCCATGGGTCATATGTGACGTCTATGGGTCAACTCCGCCTCAATCAGAGGTACGGTGTGGCCGCCTCCACTCAAAGTGTCTATCATTTGTTTCAAAATGACGTCATTTGAAGTGAAAAACATCAACTAGCATACGGAAAACTGACCAAACGCATTAGAATTGTGTCGGTAATTTAGAAAAACGATCCATGGGTCATATGTGACGTTTAAGAGTCAACCTCGCCTTAATCTGAGGCACGGTGTGGCCGGAATCACTCTAAGTGGCTCTCTTTTGCTTAAAATGGACAACAATTTAAGTACATATGGAAAACTGACCAAACACATTCGGTTTCCATTGAAACGTTAGGAGAATGATCCATGGGTCATATGTGATGTGTACAAGTCAAATTCACCTCAATCCGAGGCATGGTGTGGCCGACACCACTCAAAGTGTTCCTTTTGTTTCAAAAGGACGTCATTTTAATTGAAAAACATCAACTGACATACGGAAAATTGACCAAACGCATTCGGATTGTGTCAATACATTAGCACAACGATCCATGGGTCATATGTGATGTGTACAAGTCAACCCCGCCTCAATTTGAGGGGCGGTGTGGCCGCCACCACTCAAAGTGTCTACCTTTTGTTTCAAAAGGACGTCATTTTAATTGAAAAACATCAACTGGCATATAGAAACTGACAAACCCATTCTGATTGTGTCGATACTTTAACACAACAATCCATGGGTCATATGTGACATGTATGAGTCAACCCCGCCTCAATTCGAGATGCAGTGTGGCCAGCCCCACTCAAAGTGTCTATCTTTTGTTTCAAAAGGACGTCATTTTAAGTGACAAATATCAACTGGCATACGGAAAAGTGACCAAACACATTCAGATTGTGTCGATACTTTAGAAAAATGAACCATGGGCCATATGTGACATGTACGAGTCAACCCCTCCTTAATCTGAGGCACGGTGTGGCCAAAATCACTCTAAGTGGCTCCCTTTTGTTTAAAATGGACAACATTTTATGTACATACAGAAAACTGACCAAACGCATTCGGTTTCCATTGAAACATTAGGAGGAAGATCCATGGGTCATATGTGACGTGTACGAGTCAACTACGCCTCAATCCAAGGCATAGTGTGGCCGGCACCACTCAAATTGTCTGCCTTTTGTTTCAAAAGGACTTTATTTTAATTGAAAAAATCAACTCGCATATGGAAAACAGACCAAACGCATTCGTATTGTGTCGATACATTAAAAAACAATTCATGGGTAATATGTGATGTTTAAAAGTCAACCCCGCCTCAATCCAAGGCGCGGTGTGGCCGCCACCACTGAAAGTGTCTGCCTTTTGTTTCAAAAGTACGCCATTTTTATTGAAAAACATCAACTGGCAGACGGAAAACCAACCAAACACATTTAGATTGTGTCGATACTTTAGCACAGTGATCCATGGGTCATATGTGACGTGTGCGAGTCAACCCTGCCTCAATCCGAGGAGCGATGTGGCCGCCACCACTCATAGTGTCTGTCTTTTTTTCAAAAGGATTCCATTTGAAGTGAAAAACATCAACTGGAATATGGAGAAATGACCAAACGCATTTGAATTGTGTTCATACTTTAGCACAATGATCCATGGGACATATGTGATGTGTACAAGTCAACCATGCCTCAATCGGAGGCACAGTGTGACCAGAATCACTCTAAGTGGATCTCTTTTGTTTAAAATGGACAGCATTTTAAGTACATATGGAAAAGCGACCAAAAACATTCGGTTTCCATTGGAACTTTAGGAGAACGATCCATGTGTCATATGTGATGTGTAAGAATCAACCACGCCTCATTATGGGATGCGGTGAGGCCAAAACCACCCAAAGTGTCTGCTTTTTGTTTCAAAAAGACGTTATTTTTATTGAAAAACATCAACTAGAATACGGTAAACCGACCAAACGCATTCGGATTGTGTCGATACTTTAGCACAACGATCCATGGGTCATATGTGATGTGTACGAGTCAACCCCGCCTCAATCTGAGGTGCGGTGTGGCCGATAGAACTCCAGGTGAATGTATTTTATTTAAAATGGACATCATTTCAGGTAAAAATATATGGTATAAAAAAAAACCAATCAAATTATGAATTGACTTCCAGATTCCACATATAATTGTCATCGAAATATTAAATTGAATTCTAAATGAATTATGTATGTTTATAATTATGTTATGAATTCTAATTTAATTATGTATGTGTGTCGTTCCAGCAATATATGTTAAATGTGTATGAATTTATTCTCTATATGTAAGTGTTAGTTGGTTATTGCAGGTACAATAATTGTATATGTATGTTTTAGTTTATTGTAGGTACAATAATTGGATTGAAAATGAGAGGGAACCCACAAAATGAGACCTAGTGGGAAAATTGGAGAGCTGGTGGGAAAATTGGAGAGCTGCTGGGAAAATTGCAGAGCTGTTGTGCAATTTTCCCCAGCAGAGGCTATGCCAACGGTTTGAAATCGTTGGCATAGGATATCTCGGTTTTTTTTACCAATGGTTTAGAAACCATTGAGAAAGAGGAGATCTTGGGTTTTTCCCTACAGTTTGGCCAAACCGTTGGAAAAAACATGGTAATTTCCAGCACTCTATCCCAATGGTTGTAAACTGTTGGGAAAAATCTTTCCCAACTGTTTTCTAGAACCGTTGGGATAGGGTAATTGTTCTCCACCCTATCCTAATGGTTCACTGTAAACCATTGGGAAAAGCTTTTCCCAACGACTTACATCCCTATGGTTTGAAGAACCATTGGTATAACATATACCAACAGTTCTGCAGCCTTTCCCAATAGTTCTAAACCATTGGGAAATCCTGCATTTCCAGTAGTGAGATCAAATTAGAAGGTTTCATGTAATAAAATCTATTATAGATGATATGAATGAAAATATTCACAATTATCAGTGCTATTGGGTACCCATATTGGTCTTCTTGTACAATTAGAGATGTCTATTTTAGAAAGTCAAATCAAATGAACCGAACATATGACTACTTCAATATTATTTTAGTGATAAGTTATCTACATTTTTGTAGACATTGGATAATTCACATGACTTTTTGAAAGTCAATTTTATTGAAAATCATAATGTTAGTCAAGATTTGAGTATTTTTATTAGGATGTTGGCTGAAAATATTTATGAAACCATACGTGATTAGTTGGAATAATTGAAAGATGTTTTCAAGTATCTCACTCTCTAATAGAACTCAAACTAGAACCACCTCCAAAATAATCCATCTCACCTTCAACCAGACCTAAAACATAAACCTTTTTTCTCGAGAAAAAACCTCTACTATATTGTGTATTGTTTTTATGATAGAATTATTTTGTTCTTTTTATATTTTTTTCTTTTTAGTTTATTTATTATTTTTTATCTATACTGCCAGAATCAATTTCATTTTTATCCAAATAGTAAATTTTAAACATTCATTTATTGTTCTATAAAAATTTGAAATATTTATATTATTTTCTTATAATTTTTTATTGATATCACATAAATGGTTTAAAAATTGGGTAAACAAAGAATTTTTTTTAAATATATTTTTATGCAATATTTTTCTATGAAATAAAAATATTGAATTGTTAAAAGGTAATATTTAAAGTGTTTTTATATGTGTTTAAAAAATACAATATTTTATATTAATTATGTTAGGGGTTTTGTGATCATCAAAAAAGGGGAGATTATATGAAATTTATTATCTCAATGATACTCTATAAATCCTAATTGATTTTGATTCTCATAAATACCCATGTATTGATATTACATTATTTTTGTTTTAGGAAATTATTATTTATTTCAATAATTATTATGGATTATTATTCTTTCTTCTAATATGTATGGAATATTTATTAATGTGTTATGAATTTTATTTAATGTATTCTGCATATATTGTCCATACCCTATGTTTATAAACATAACATAACAAATAAACCGTACTCTTGGAAACAGTGCGCAGTGCATATAGTAGGATCCCTACATTAATAACATTACTGATTGATTAAAACCTTTATGTTATCACTAATGTGTTGTTATGTAACGAGATATTCATACGAAACCATACATTTTTCAATACAAGAATGTATGGATAGAGAACCCTACAAAAGAAAGGAACTCAATATTTAATAGGGGAATGAATAGATCATTCACCATAATTTTTTTACTAAAGCTACATTGTCAAACATATGTTTGGAAAATGGAAAATATGTACTTGAAGACTATATTTGATATTATTTTTCAATTTTTGGAGAAACCAAATGATTGACTTCTGAAAATTGGATATTTAAATTCGCTATTTAATCTGATATTTCTACAATATTCCTAAATGAATTTCATGAAAATTCAAACCATGTTTTTGATCGATTTAAATCTCGTTATGATTGAAATAACTATATTTTTGGAGAAAACCAATCCTATTATGAATTCATGTTATGACTCCACTGAATTGTTTTGAATTTGAATACTTGTGACATATTAGGATTTTTGTATATATTTGTTTTGACTGAATAAAAAGGTATTTATATAAACATAGTATTTTAAAATTTTATATATGTGTGATACATGTCATATAATATTCATATAAATATGAGTTATATCTAGTAAATATATTTTATAGATCGTATTCAAAAAATATTGACTATATTATTTTTAGAAGAACCTAAACTTTGGAGTAATAAATGATCAATCTCTTACTACTGTAATATTTCTATTATAGTTTATCTAGACCCTATATTTGAATATCATTTTCATCAAGTATCATTATAGAATTACTCTTTTTTGAAGATTAATATTTTTTATAATGAAGATCCACCTACTATCATTTTTTGCGGCTGTAGTTGTGAAGTTCAACCTGATCTATCAACAAATAAAAATCTTTTGATTTATAGGAGTATCAACTGCTCGTACATAGTTGTGGAGAAATAACAACATATTATACTAATTTGTGTATAATAGGTTCCATATTAATGAACTATTAGGATATTTTTCTCCTTTTTTTAAAGGTTTTAACTTCTTACACAATGTTGCAGATTTGAGGTCTTGCGATAAGAGGATTATTCTAGTGAAATTCAAGAACCTAACAAAGAGAGAATTGGTGGAGTGGACTAGGGGATTTTTGTGCCCCAAAACTCTATAAATTTTTTGTGTTATTTATTTCTATATATCCGCTAACGATATTTCATAAAGAAGAAAGCGATGTAATATACATAAATCACAAAAGGATTCGGAAAGCTATAATTTGTAAAGAAATTCGAAAAGATACAATTCACCCCCATCATGTGTGACATTGTATTATTCCAACCAAAATATTTATTTTATACAAAAATTTTATGGATGAATTTTAAATGTTTGGAGTGATTTAATTTAGAATATTTAGATCTTATAAAGATGTTATTATATTTTTAAATCATCAAATAATTAATAGTTTCCTAATTAACATTAATTATATTTTAAATAAATAAAATTTTATTAAATGATTTAAAAATCCAAAAAATAAATAATTTATTAAAATAATTAGGGTATCTCTTCAAATGGGAGAAATGGATCATTTATTGTCTTTTGACAAGTTATGGTAATTATATTAACCCTTAATGTGTAAATTACATGATAACATGATTATAGTTAGAAGGGTAAAATAATAATTAAAACAAGAAGATAATGATTTAAAAAAAGTCAAAACATATCTAATTTTTATTGGATGATGGGAATATGACCCCAAATCATCATATATTATAAATATTTATTTTTTTGAGAACATTTTGTTACAGAATTATTTTTTATTAATTTAACACTTTGGGAAATTCTAAGAGTCCCCCTCCCTTCTTCTATAAAAGAGAACTCATTCTTATATTTTCAACACACATAAATCAATATTTGATTCGGTAAAATATGCCCAAATCCATTAATATAATCCCCACGGACATTCTAAAGGCCTTCGTTTAATCATAACATCCTCATTAGAGGCATTATTGTGTTAATCAATGGATAGATTACAAGGAAGATATATCAAATTTTATTAATTCTTTCTATTTTAATTCTTCTTCTAATTACATAAAGTCATAATCAACCACAATAAATTTAAAATTATAGTATCCATAATATAATAATTTTTTATTATGTTAATATCATCACCAAAATCCATCTCCACTTCCAACTAAAGGTAATAGAATTAATCATTCGTGTGTAAGTTTGAACTATGAACTCAATGAAAAGATATAATTTGTTTTCCATTACCACATTCCATGACTTGTTATAATGTTAGATGTCATGACCCGTACCAGTGGGGACCACACCATGACTCCCCATGCCCACCTCCAATAGGCCAGAGGCATGTGACTCACATCGAATAGGCATATTACTAACATGGGAGGCATTGCCTAGGTACCTGTACACATGCACACCTCTCTAAGCCTAGAAATGATGAAAAATAAAACACCAAGGAACAAAATGCATGCATACAACTAAACCCCAACCAAAAGAGTATGATGAAAGGTAGATTACTGTAAAAGTAAATTGGGCGAAAATACAAGACCTCCAAAAACAAGAGTCTGAAAACTGCAATGTACAACCTGTAATCACAAAAGGTACTAGGACTACCGCTCATAGCCGTTGGAATGCTGTAGACGCCGGAAAAGTCCGTTGCTCCCAAACGAAGCTCCGGATGCGGAAAGCGAGGTCATATTTGGAGTCGGAAGGATGTTTCGGAGGGCCCGGAGGCCGTGCGCGGAATTTCAGAGGCCCGCGCGCAAAGGTGATGTCCCGCGCGGAAAACCCCCGGGATGCGCGCAATGCGCCGGCTCGGCGCGCAATTCTGCGCCCCGCGGGTCCGCGCGACTCCCTTACGCGCCGCGCCCGATTCCGCGCCCGCGAGAAGAATTTCGCGCTCGCATCCTGGATTCCGCGCCCGGGGTTGCCTATAAATACAAGGCGACCCCCAACGTTTCAAAGGTGGCTGGAAGTCGAAACGTCTCCCGTGCGCGCAATTCAACCCCTTCCGCGCGCAATGACGAACTTCAGGTAACCTCCTTTCTTTCGCGCAAGAAAGCCTCGGGGTCCGCCTTCGCGCGCAATCCCCGCTGGCTCCTTTCATTTGAATAAAAACTCACCCTAAGGCCTTTGCGCGCAAAAGAACCCGCTTGCGCGCAATTGCCCCCGGGGTGCGCGCAATCCGGCCTGATTGCGCGCACCCCCCCTTCTTTCAAGTGGCCATTCGTTAAAGAATGAGCCGTTGCCCCCGCGCGCTATCCGAAGCCCGGTGTGAGCAATCTCAAGCATCCGCGCGCAAGGCGCTGGCCCAATTGCGCGCCAGCCGCCCCGATTGCGCGCCGGCCCGCAGTATTGCGCGCAAAGCTTCCTTTTTGCGCGCAATCTGCCAGGGTCGTCCCCGTTGACCTCCTAAGGTTACCCGCCTGTGTGGCACCCGATGATTCTCATCCCGGGTGCCCGCACCGCGCGTTGTCTTCCCGTGCGGCCCTCCAGGCTTGCGCGAAGTGACACACACCTATGTCCAGCATGACGTTAAACTGCATACTCGTCCAGCATGACGTTAAACTGCATATACGTCCTGCACGACGTTAAACTGTACATCGTCCGCGCTGCAAGACGTTAAACTGCCAAGTGCTTCGTTCGGCAACCTATGCCCAGCATGACGTTAAACTGCACACCCGTCCAAGCTGCACGACGTTAAACTGCCTAGCCCCCATCGTCCGTGCTGCAAGACGTTAAACTGCCAAGTGCCTCGTCCTCAACACATGAACTGTACTTCGTCTGGCAAGACGCTAAACCGTCCGCAACCTGATCCCGTGCTCCGCACGCAGGGTCTCCCCCGGTTTGGACGTGGCCCCCACCCGCTCGTCTCTGCAGGGATGTCGGGATTGTCCCCCTTTTGGGACGATTTAATGGGAGTGGCTTTTCCCTACGGGGGCAGGGTATTACAAACCCCTAGTTTCTCGTGGGAGGCTGCACATGTGTATCTCCATTGCACCTCCCCACTGCCGAAGCCAGTAGAGGGTCTGACTGGGATCGAGGTGTCTTTTGCTTTCGGTCCAAGTCCCTTCCAACTGAGTTTTGCAGTATCCGGGCTGCCCCAAGTGCGTAAGTCCTGACAGATTGAACTACGTGGACTTTGATCCCTGTCTTCTATACAGGGTACGTAGGAAGCCTCCCTGAGGTCCAAGCCCACCACCTGGTCGTCCCGGTCGTATTTACGTCGGTTCGTCCATCAGTGGACCCCTCCAGGGTTCACGCTTGCGTTGATTCACCTATGAATCCGCCCCTGTGGGAGACCGCCCGTGTGTATCTCCACGGTGCCTCCCCACAGCCCCCCTTTTCCATTTCCCCTTTTATCGTCCAGCATGACGTGAAACTGTGATCCACCCGGCCGTTCCATCCCCCTCCGTGCGAGGTGGTTCGGTTCAATCCTCCGCCCGGCGGCCTCGACCTCTTCGTGAGTCGGCTTGCCGACGTCCAGCATGACGTTAAACTGTATGCCCGAACTACGTTGACTTTGATCCGTGTTAACGCGCGGTACGTAGGAAGCCCCTCTGGGGTCCAAGCTCTTTACTCCATCATCCACCCTGATCCTTACCCGGGCCGCCACATCCCGGTGGGGTCATGCCACTTCACTTCACTCCACGTTACTTGGGAAGCCGCCCATGTGCTGGCCCCAGCGTCGGAGGTTCCCCGCAAGGGGTTCTGTCATCTGATCCACTTTTCGTGTTGATCGGTCCGATGCCGTCCCCGCTGGACGTTAAACTCGCGGCATACCCCGTGTTAAACACGGGAAGCTGAGGAAAACCTCAGGTGACACAGTTCCCCGCACCTAGTACGGGATGCCTCAGGCCATCGTGCCTTCGAGAAGCCCTATTAGGGACGGAAGACAGACGTGCAGAGCCGCAGTGTTACAACACGCCCCCAGCACCCAGAGCCACCCGGCCTTCTCACCGCAGGTTGCTGCCCCGCCCAGACTCCTTGGAACGTCCGGGCGGAAGCAGCGTAATTAACCGGTGTCCATGAAGATATGGCGCCGGGAACGAGATTCACGAACATTCTTAAGTCTATGAGGGAGACCCGGATTAGGCGACAAGTTCCGAGGAGACGTCCAAGGAAGGAGAAGCCGACATCCCATCATCCCGGTTTCGATCAAGGAGCAGACGCCCCTGAATAAGGGACGGATGCCGCCCGCCCTTGGAAAGCGGGACTGCGGGACCACAAGCCGCGCGCCCATCCCCTCGGGTTGACGGGTGCACGCGCGAACGCGTCCTGGCGGAACAGCGTAACCCGACGCACATCCGCACCGAAACAGAAAAATGGTGAACCCGACGTGAATCTCTTCTCCTCGATACGAAGACCGATGGCTTTCAGAGGTGTTGGAAGACCGGCGTGTTGCCCGGCCAAGCATTCAGTCTTACCCGCCAGGGGCTGGGGAAGGGACATCGGGCACTCCGTCTCGCAACGTCGAGGGCCTGGGTTCCCCCCACGGAAGGCGTCGTGGCGCTAATGGTTGGTTGTCGATTCCTTTTTCCTGTCAGTATTAATGGGTCATTCTCCCTGCTTTCAGAAATCAGGTCGCCCGATCTAGTGCCCGAACGCCACCCGCCCACTGGCGCAGGGACAGGGGAAACACCGACGCGGCTACTCCGCGCGGTCCCGCCCGTTCCACAGCCGTCCCAGCAGCCGCAATTGCGGGACGACCACGCCCTCTCTCCCCCTCGGAGGTCATCCAGAGAAGGGTGATCAACACCCTGGTGCGGAGATACGAGGAAGAGGGAGTCATCCCCACTAGGGAAATGGCTCGCCTAGACCTTGAGGAGGCTGCGCCTCGCCACCACCGCCGCCCCCGAGGGCCGCGCAGGGAGGCACCGCCGCCTACCTCAACGTCCAACCGCTTCGGGAGCTTATCCCCGGAGCGCTCTGACAGTTCCCTTCCCTATGCGGATGAAGTGGAAGATGCCCAGGATCACCCTATCCGAGGTCCGCTCCAGGGATCCACGATAAGGGCTCCCGCCAGGCCACGGCGACATCGCCGCCAGGCCCCTCAAGTCGAGGAACAGGCTCTCCACCTGCCCGCGCCGCTCATCCCGGCTCGTCTGTCTCGACGCCAACGTCGGGCACGAGCGGAAGAGGATGCCCACCTTGGGGCTCTAGCAACAGCGGCCGCATTGGCCCAAGCCACTGCTGGCTCCAGTCGCCAGGCCTCTGTGCATCCTGAGCGGGGGAACTCCTATGCCCGACCCGGATCGAGGCCCCGACCGCCCCAAAGGCAGGTTGGGTTGACTCTCCCGGTTGCTGGCACTGGCAGTAGCCACCGCGGACCACCTCGCGGTAGCGCTATTCATCGGCAGGATCTACTCTGTGTGGCCGATCCAGGAGGCATGGGTCATCCCACCTCCCGATCCCGGCCCGGAGTCCTGCCCGGGATCATCTCTCCCCGCGTCCCCTTTGATATCTGTCCCGGTGCCCCTCGCACCTTGGTTCCCAGTCCTCTCGGCCCCAGCACCAGTGCGGCCGGAGGACGCCAGGACAGAGATCAGCCCTGCCCCGAAGAACCACCCAGGGGCAGGAAGGCAAGGCGTCGACGCCGAGGGAAGAATGTTGCGGAGTTCCGGACAGAGATCCGACCGGTTTGCTTCTCTGACTCAGAGGCAGAGTACGATTTGGCGACAGAGCCCCTTCCCCAATCCCGCCAGTCAAGGGCAGGGGTAGGAATGCGGCACGTCAGCCTCGTGCTCCCCGAGAGCGAGATCGATGTGATCCCCGCGTCTCTCCGAAGGTATATCCGGAGTAACGAGGGCCTGGTAGACCCCCAAGGATCAAACTTGCGGTTGGTACCGGCCCCTCCGGAAGTGCCTTCCGTCTCGATCAGAGAAGCCGGAGACTTTTTCTGGGGACCGACGGTCGAACCACGATCTGGTGCGCCCTCGGCGAGCACCGATGCTACGGCAGGATGTTCGCTCGCCGGCCCGTCCTATCGTGATGTGGTAGCTGGGGCACCGCCACCCTCAGGGGGAGGCCCGGGATATGGAGGCCAATCGGCCTGCTCGCCGTATTCACCGCCGGCCAGCCCGTCGGCCCGACGGCCCGCCTCGGCACCACTACCAGTTCCCCGTCCGTTCCCAGCCATGGAAGAGGACCGAGGAGATCTGGGTCCCGAGTTTGAGTCGTGGAGCTTCTGGACCGTCCTTGCAGAGGGCCACTTCCCTGAGAAGTTTTGGCCAGTCACAGGACCGGGCTTTGATGCACCCGAATCGCTCACCCCGGATGAGTTCGAGTGCTTCCGCCGAACTCTCCGGGAGACTCACTCCCGTCTTCACTGCCTACAAATGCCATACCCCGGGAGTCAACTACACCTGGAGGATATTGGTGAGCAGTGCCGTCAAATTGACCTGGCCATGCTCCCCGCGGTTCGGCACCCCGGGTCATTTGGGCACCACGAGGCCCTCCAACAACGATGCGTTGAGTGCTTTCAAGTACTCCGCAAAGTTATCGAGGAAGCCACTCCCCACGTGTATATCCGTGGATGGGGGCAGTACGCTGCCCTACGCTTCAGTGTGATTCGCCGACAGCCCGATTCGTTGGGTGGCCCTGAGGGTATATCCCCAGGGACAGGAACAGTCAATATGGCTGACCTGTCGGGAGAGGGGAACGACTTGGAACTTCTCGACGGGGGCTTCCCCCGCGAAGACAAGCCGTCGTCAGACCCATCAGTGAGAGTTACTCGTCATCAGAGGAACCTCCTGGGGCTCCCCGCACCCACTGAAGCACTGACGTTGAGCCGAAACGTCAGCAAAGGAAAAGAGCACAGCGAGGCTATAAGGCCCGCCGAACCATCTGCCTCCATGCGGAAGGCAGAGGAGGATCCCGAGAAGGCTACGCTACGTCAGCAGCTCGCCGAACAGAAGAGGCTGGTTGACCAGCTCCTCGCCGAGCGCGCTGCAGAACGGCGGCCTGACTACGGTGATCCCAGGCCAGGGCAGCAGGGACCGGAACAACCACCCCTCGATGAGACTCTCCCGGGCAACCGTGATTACGCCGTGTTCGCCGACAGGAGAGAGGCCATTGCCTACGGCAAGAGGGCGCGGTATGTTTCGCCACACCCTCCCGAGCAACGCGACTACCCGAGAGATCCTGCTCGGATTCCTCCCGCTGCCCCAAGGGCCGCTCCGCCAGCCATCCCACGAGCTGCCGAGTTCGACGATCCGGTCGACGACCCGATTGAAGGGCCATGCAATGCGCTCGTGGTTAGAGATCCTCGCCAGGACTGGAACCCATGTCCGGACGATCCGATGGCGGCACTCATTGCCCGCTTGGAAGCCTTGGAGACTCGGCAGGTGGCGATCCCACCGGACGGCAAGCCATACCCAGCATGGGTGGATGACATGCCGGCGCCTCCGGGATTCGGGAATCCCACTTTCGCCCCCTTCAACGGGACCGGAGATCCGCCACAACATTTGGCCCATTTCAACTCGAGGTGCGGGCCTATGTTGGGGACTCCGGCGCAGCAAGAGGCCGCTAAGCTTCGCTGCTTTTTCCAGACACTGGAAGGGCCAGCATTTGTCTGGTACAGCCAGCTTCCCGTCGGGTCGATAACTAGCTGGGAGGACCTTCGTAGACAATTCCTCTACCAGTTCAGTTCCACGACCCGGAAGACGAGTATCGCAGACCTCTTCAAGTGCAAGCAGAGGCCTGATGAGCGAGTCGCGGACTTCGTCGCCCGATGGAAGGGTCTCACGTATTCCCTTGACATGCCATTGACTCAGGAGCAGTTGCTGACAATGTGCGTCGGGAACGTCAAGACCGAGCTGGTCCCTTCCCTGATCACTCAGAATTACCCCGGAGGGTTCAGGGACTTCTCAGACAAAGCTCAACGTCTTGAGGAAGCCCTGCAACAGGCCAGCCAGGCACACCCGCTGCCTCCTATGATTCCTGCAAGGAGAGCCAGCAGGGCTGAGCCCGCTGCTGTGGCCCAGATAGAGGCTCCCAGGCCGTTGGAGCTGCTGCCGGTGAGGCCAGCTCCGCAGCCTCACAGGAATCCGCCTCCACGGGCTCAGTTCCCGGCCCAGCAACAGCAGCCTCAGAACCGGCCGGCCCCTCCGCGTAATGTACCGCCGCAACCCCGGCGAGATAATCAGGGTCCACCTCCTCGGCAGGCCCCTCCGGCCCCTCGTCAAGACCGCGCTCCCAGGGGCCCGCGACACCTGACGTACTCATTCCATGAGGATCAGGTCCCCGGTTATTTCCGGAGCGCCCTGGAGCAGAGGATTGTGCGATTGCCTGAGTGCTGGAGGCCAGAGGAGGCACATCTCACGGATAACCCCCGCTACTGCCCCTACCATCGGGCCCTGGGGCACACCATCCAGCGGTGCTATGTGTTCAAGGACTGGCTCCAAGACCAGATTAACAACAATGTAATCAGGTTGGGCCCAGCTCCAGCACAGGTAGCGGGCGTGTTCGTGGGATCAGATGACGATAGTGGCAACGAGGACGAATGGCAGCTGGTCTCCGACCGCGGGTCCCAGAAGTATAATAACTGGATGGCCCGCAAGACGACCATTCGCGCCCAGGGAATCATCCGTGCGCGCTTGAATCAGCCTGAGCCCCCAGAACCTGCGGGTGCTGCTTCGGCATCGTCGTCCCAGTCTGCCTCCTCCAAGAGGAGCAAACGGCGGCAGCGCAAGAAGGAAGAGCGCGCCCCGCCAGTTCCGCCACTATCCCGTACTCTCGGCGATTTCATGCCCCCGGAGATGGGGGTCCCTCCTCGGATCCGCCCGGTGATGGATGATTCGTCCGATGACGGTAGTGGGTACGCTTCGGTTAACACCGTCGAGCTGGTAAATCCCTTTTCGGTTCCCGACGTTGAAGAACACCAGGTGGACCTCCCTAGCGTCCCCGGTCGTCGCCACCGTCGGAAGAACCGCAGCAGCAGGAGTCGCCGGGGCACAGCCGTCGGTACCTCCGGCCAGGCCGTGCACGCCACTGAGACTAGGCGGCAGGCTCAAGATCGAGCTCAACGTACGCAGGCTCCCCATCCGGGGATGACGGATTCGCCTCCGCCACTGTTTGTGGTATGGGACCGGGCAGAACCGCCTCAGCCGCGTCGCGACCAGCTCCGCCCTGCCACAAGTCCATCCCGGCCTCCTGACTCCAGTACGGTGACCATTTCCCGGACTGCGACCAGTGAACAGCGAGATGCGCCAAGTACCAGTCGGCCGCCGATCCAACCGGTAAGGCCCGTCATGCCACCAACCGCAGAGCAATCTCCTGCAACCAGGAGCTCGCGCTTGGCCAAAAAGTATGATGTCCTGAAGCACTTGGCCGACATCCCAGCAAGGCTCTCCATCCTTGAGGCTCTGCGCATGTCATCTGAGATGCGCGAGGCACTCGCTGAAGCCCTGAAGAGCCCCCTCCAGTTCGAGACAGAGGTTGCGGCTGCAGAGGCCTTCCACGCCGAAACGATCGAGGACGCCGAATGTCAGGCAGTTATCTCGTTCTCTGGTAAGGATGAGGACCCTCCTATACAGGGACACATCCGTCCGCTGTATGTCACTGGCCAGTTCAATGGCCTTGAAGTCCGGCGTTGTCTTGTCGACACGGGGTCCGGGATTAATCTGATTCCAACTCGGACGCTCCGGAGATTGGGGTTGTCTGAGGATGACTTGATTCCCTCCGACCTCAGGATCCAGGGGTACGACCGCACCGAGCAAACCCCGGTCGGCAAGATACGTTTGAAGACCCAGTTCGGTGACTTGGTTGCCAACACCGAATTCATGGTAGTCTCTCAGGACACTGCGTATAACGCATTGATGGGCAGGCCATGGCTTCACCTTCATGCGGCGGTTCCCTCGTCATACCACCAATGCCTCAAATACTCCCTTAATGGTCGAGTAGGCGTGCTTCAAGGAGATGCCTCTCCTTTTGCCTCATGTGAAGCCCGCTATCTGGACGCGGACTATTACAAGAGCAAGGATAAGCAGATCCTGGCAGGTGAGGTTGAGCCTGTCGCTGTTGCAAGCGATCCCTGGGCAAGTCTGGATGACGCTTACGTCCTCCCGATTCACCGGTTGGACGTCGCCATGGTCTTGACGGTCCGCGAGTCTCCTGATGAGACGGCCGCGACCTCCCGCGCCAGCACCAGTGGCCCAGCAGGATCTGGTAGCCCCAATGCAGTTTCCAACGCAGTCTCTCCCGTGGATGATCCCTCCCCGAGTGGAGAGGGTATGGAAGACGCACCCCCAGCCTTTGAGGAGGGCGTCCCCGCCACGGTCGATGAGTTAATACAGGTGAACCTTGGAACCGAGGCCGATCCAAGACCCACGTTGGTTAGTGCCGCCATGCCCTCTGAGGAGCGGCAGCAGTACGTGGACTTTCTCAGGCAGCACCGTGATGTGTTCGCTTGGGGCTATGGCGAGATGCCGGGGCTAGATCCTCAGGTAGCCGTCCACCGCCTAGGTCTCCCGGCGAACCATCGCGGGTTCAAGCAGCCTCCCAGGAAAATGCACCCATCCCATGGTGCCATGGTTGAGGCCGAAGTTGACAAGCTTATCAAAGCCAACTTCGTGAGGGAAGTTCAGTACCCCAAATGGCTGGCCAACATTGTGCCGGTCAGGAAGAAGAACGGGCAGATTAGAGTCTGCATCGACTTCCGCGATCTCAACCGCCACTGTCCGAAGGATGATTTTCCCCTTCCAGTGACAGAGCTGTTGATTGATGCCACGGCAGGGTTCCAAGCCCTCTCCTTCATGGATGGATACTCCGGATACAACCAAATTCGGATGGCCCCTGAGGATGAGGAGTTCACTGCCTTCAGGGCCCCCCAAGGTACCTTTTGCTACCGGGTCATGCCCTTCGGCCTGAAGAATGCAGGTGCCACCTACCAACGGGCGATGCACCGCATATTCAAGCCAATCCTCGGCACACTGGTGGAATGCTACGTCGACGACTTGGTTGTCAAATCGCGCCAGCGTCAGGACCATCTCAAAGATCTTGAGAAAGTGTTCAGCTTCCTCCGGTCTCGCTGCCTGAAGATGAACCCGTTGAAGTGTGCCTTTGGGGTCACCTCCGGAAAGTTCCTTGGATTTGTGGTAAGATACCGGGGTATTGAGATCGACCCAGAGAAAATCAGGGCGATTAGCCAGATGCCTCCCCCGGGTACCGTCCGGGAACTGCAAGGGTTCCAAGGCCACTTAGCCTATATACGTCGATTCATCGCGAATCTGGCCGGCAAGTGTAAGCCCTTTTCTCGGCTTATGAAGAAGGGTGTCACCTATGTATGGGATAAAGAGTGTCAGACCGCTTTCGAGGAAATCAAGCAGTACCTGCTTCAACCTCCGGTCCTGATGCCGCCCGTATCCGGAAAGCCGCTGGTCCTTTATGTGACCGCCCTGGAACGGTCCCTGGGTGCCCTTCTCGCCCAGAAGAACAACGAGGGAACAGAGAATAGCCTCTATTACCTCAGTCGCATGCTCCTCGATGCAGAGGTTAGGTATTCCCCCATCGAGAAGAGCTGCCTGGCGCTCGTATTTGCCGTACAGAAATTACGGCACTACTTGCAGCACCATGAGGTACAGTTGGTTTCTCGGGTAGACCCGTTGAAATATATCCTGAGCCGACCTATGTTGACTGGCCGTCTAGCGCGGTGGGCTGTGATTCTCCAGCAGTTCGACATCAGGTATGTGTCTCAGAAGGCCATCAAAGGGCAAGCGTTGGCAGACTTTCTGGCCGCTCACCCGACCTCCGCGGATCAGCCGCTGGATCTAGGCTTTCCTGATGAGACCATTCTCTCGGTTGATCGAGCCGATCCATGCTGGCAGATGCACTTTGACGGTGCCTCCCGGAGCCCCACCGGTAGAAGACTCGATAATCCTAAGCTCAATAGAGTGGGCTTGGGCATCGTCTTCATTACCCCGGAGCGAGCCGTGCTGCCATACTCTTTCCTGTTGTCAGAGGGCTGTACCAACAATGAGGCGGAATACCATGCCCTCATCACCGGCCTCGAGTTAGCTCTCGAGATCGACGTGCCCCATCTGTGTGTGAAAGGGGACTCCGAGCTGGTCATTAAGCAGATCAATGGCGACTATGTTGTCAGGAAGCCGGAACTTGTGCCATTGTTGGAGTGCACCCTCCTTCTGATGGCCCGGTTCCCTTCTCGGCCAGAAATTGTCCATATTCCCCGGTCGCAGAACGGTCGAGCAGATGCTTTGGCCAGCCTGGCTGCATCACTTGCGGAACCTGAACAGGACAACCTGATCGTCCGCGTGACGCGCCGCAGGCTCATCGCTCCCGTTATCCCGGAAGAAGATCGCGGCCCGTTGGTAAGTAATCTCACCACGGTTGCCCCTATGCCCGGAGCCCCGAGTACCCCAGATATAGCAGTCGGATCAGCCCCTGATTGGAGGACGCCTTTGGTTGAGTACCTCCAACATGGCATTCTTCCGTCAGATCGGGCCGAGCGCGAGCGAGTTCGACGCCGCGCATCGCAGTTCGTCCTCCAGAGCAGTCCCGGCCTGGAGCAGATCCTCTACAAACGCGGATTTGATGGTGTTCTCCTCCGTTTCCTTCAGGGAGTTGAGATCCCACGAGTCATGCAAGAGGTTCATGCTGGTTCATGCGGCGCCCACCAAACTGGGCCGAAGCTGTCCCACCAGATTCGGAGGTTGGGATACTTCTGGCCCTCTATGATCCATGACTGCATCGAGTACGCCAGGAGGTGCCATGCGTGCCAGGTTCACGCGAACTTTGTGCATCGGCCGCCGGAGCCTCTCCATACCACAAGGTATTCCTGGCCCTTTGCAGTCTGGGGACTGGACGTTGTGGGACCTTACCCGCCGGCGACAGCTCGCCAGTGCCGGTTCATTCTGACCGCCACGGACTTCTTCTCCAAATGGGCAGAAGCGATTCCGCTCAGAGAGGTCAAATCCTGTTCGATCGCTGACTTCGTGACCTCCAACATCATCTATCGATTTGGAGTGCCTCACGCTATCCTCACGGATAACGGAACCAATTTCCGAGCAGCCGAGTTGAAGAAGTTGTACGCCAAGTATAACATCCGCTCGAACCATACATCTCGCTATCATGCGCAGGCGAATGGACAGATCGAGGCGTTTAACAAAACCCTCTCTAACATTCTGCAAAAGATGGTTGGTCAGAACAAGAAGAGTTGGCCGGACAAGCTCCCCAACGCCCTCTGGGCTTATCGGACGACGACTCGCAATTCCACCCAGATGACCCCTTATTCCCTGGTGTATGGAGCTGAGGCCGTCCTGCCCATCGAGATCCAGTTACCGTCCTTGCGCACTGCGGTCTACGACCAGAAAGCGCCGGACAGAGTTGCTGAAGCCCGTCTAGTCGAGTTGGAAGCACTGGATGAGAATAGACTTCGCGCTTTGCACAACTTGGAGAGGCATCAAAGCAGGATGGCTCGAGCTTTCAATAATAAGGTTCGCCTCCGCTCCTTCCTACAGGGTGATCTAGTGCTAGCCCTAAGAGCACCGATGATCCCCGGCAGGAAGCCGCCCAAGTTGGAGCCCAAGTGGGAGGGACCTTTTGTTGTCCACAAGGTCTATCCCAATGGCGCGTACTCCCTAGCGACTATGGATGGTGAGCGTGTCACTCCTCCCACCAACGCTAGGTTCCTCAAGCAATACTTTGCCTGAGTGTCACCACGTCCTGCACGACGTTAAACTGCATTCGTCCAGGCTACAAGACGTTAAACTGTTTAGCATTCGTCCGCGCTGCAAGACGTTAAACTGCCAAGTGCTTCGTCCCGCATGACGCTAAACTGCACTACGTCCGAGCTACAAGACGTTAAACTGTTCAGCATTCGTCCTGCATGACGTTAAACTGCCTCTCCAGAACTACGTGCGGCTTGATTCCCATCCTTATGGGATACGTAGGACCGCCTGGACGCTTGTGTTTCAGGCCCAGCCCCATCCTTCGGGAATTTCCATCCCATCTCGGGCCCTTGGCCCAGTTGCCCCGGGGTGTGCGGCGTATGGTGTGAGTGCGGGGCTATGCCCTCATTCACGTCGGTTTGTTCGTCACGCTGTACGCCCCCCTCCACGTTTGGGGATGCCTTCTGCTCCCCCCTTCTTTTTTCCTCATCGTCCTGCATGACGTTAAACTGCCTTTCAAGAACTACGTATGGCTTGATTCCCATCCTTATGGGATACGTAGGACCGCCTGGATGCTTGTGTCTCAGGTCCAGCCCCGTCTCTTGGTTGATCACGGGGACCTGCCCCCCTTCGGTTGCTCTCAGGGTGAGTCCTCCGACCCTTTCCGGAGATCTGTTAACATGTTTTGGGGTGCTTCGGTCTATGACTCGTAGTGTCAGATTCAATCCCGACAAGTCATGTGTTGCTTGTCAGGCCTCGCGCTTCCTCTTGTTCGAGCCTTCACTCAAAGGGATCCTCGTTAGCGGTTTGGGTACGATGCCTCAGTGCTCTCCCACCGCTCCGGGTCGATTTACCGGCGGGTCTTGGGCCGCAAATCGATATGAATCCTGCGATTGAGCGGTTGATGCTCGTTTGCTTGCCCCGTCTTAGGCTGACGCGATCGGATGTTGTGTTGCGAATGCGTCAGCAACGTCCTTGATCGCCATGTCAGCTCTCTCGGGCTCTGAACATTGGTTGCGCAGTCCTCATCACACTCCGCCTTTGTGCGTTGTAGTGGGATCTTGACACTCTCTTCATACCGACCTCCGGTACGCCTCTACACGTTAGGCAGACCAACCAGGGTAATGATGTCGTTCGAGGCTCCCATGATCTGAGCACCAAGGATATATGCAGATATCCTCCCTAAGGGCCATGCGTAGCTGGACCCTCGTCCCCATAAGGAGGAGGGAGTCGCCCGAACAATTGCGTTCTGGGCCCAGTATATCTGGAGGCTAGCATCTCTGCCCCTCGGGTGATGGACATACGCAGACCCCCATCCCAAGACTCTTCTCCTGGAATCGTGCGTGACCGCAGGGCTGGGTATGCTCCCACCTCCGCCGTGTCCGCCGTACCGCGGTAAGCGGATTCCTCCATGGTCCGAACCACACGACCTTAAACTGTGTTGTCTGGTCCTACCACACGACCGTAAACTGTGATCGTCTTGGCCGCCCGACGAGAAACGGCACTGCATCGTGATGTCCTCCTCAGGGGACACTCATGTTGGGCGCTGGTTAATGACCACGCCATTCATCAATGCCTTCCATGGCTTGATTATTGTGGCGACGCCAGAGATTTCTCAATCACGGGCATGTCGCCGCACAAAGAAAAACCATTCATCTTTAAGGACAAACAAGAAATATCAAATGCCGCTCCTTTTGTGTGCGAGGGTCAGACCCGCACTCTTCCCCGCGCTGGTGCCCGATTGTGTTGCACCGCGCTTCAAGAACTACGTGCGGCTTGATTCCCATCCTTATGGGATACGTAGGAACGCCCGGATGTTTGAAACTTCGGGTCCAGCCCCCCACCTCTTAGAGATTCCCCCTTCTCTGGGGAATCCGCCGCCTTCAGGTCACCCTCAAGGCGTGTTCCCCGACCCCTTGCCGTGGTCCACCGGTGTCAAGAGTACTCTGGTTTATTGCCAGGAGGGTCAGGATCCGCTTGGTCAGGTTTCCTCCACTTTTCAGGCTTCGTGCTCCCTTTCATTCGGACCCATCGTCTACGCCCTGGGTGGAGCCCCCGTGAATGGTTCGGACACAATGCCTCAGTGCTCTCCCACCGACTCGGGCCGGTACCCCCAATGGCCTCGGGCAGCAAATTGATATAAATCCTGCGATTGAGCGGTCGATGCTCGTTTGCTGCCTCATTCCACCAACGGTTGGTGCGATGTTGATGCTGCTTTTCCGCCACGGTCGGCAGTATTCTCATATCGTCACGCCGGTGCTCCCGGTCCTCGAGTGAATGGCCGCATGATTCACATTTTCCACCTCCCATTCTGACCAGGCGAAACCTCGACACTCTTGACACTATCCCTCAGTGCATCTTCGCATATCCAGGGGATATGACCACGATGTGGCGTGCTTTGAGCCCTTCTGGTCCGAGCTCTAAGACCTTAAACTAAGATCCCCCCTTTATGGTCCGAGCTCTAAGACCTTAAACTAAGATCTCCCCTTATGGTCCGAGCTCTAAGACCTTAAACTAAGATCCCCCCTTTATGGTCCGAGCTCTAAGACCTTAAACTAAGATCCCCCCTTTATGGTCCGAGCTCTAAGACCTTAAACTAAGATCTCCCCTTATGGTCCGAGCTCTAAGACCTTAAACTAAGATCCCCCCTTTATGGTCCGAGCTCTAAGACCTTAAACTAAGATCTCCCCTTCTGGTCCGAGCTCTAAGACCTTAAACTAAGATCTAGCCCTTATGGTCCGAGCTCTAAGACCTTAAACTAAGATCCTCTAGCCCTTATGGTCCGAGCTCTAAGACCTTAAACTAAGATCCTCTAGCCCTTATGGTCCGAGCTCTAAGACCTTAAACTAAGATCCTCCACCTTTATGGTCCGAGCTCTAAGACCTTAAACTAAGATCCAGCCCTTATGGTCCGAGCTCTAAGACCCTAAACTAAGATCTACCCCAAATGGGGTCCTACGTCCTGCATGACGTTAAACTGCACTCACAGAACTACGTGTGGCTTGATCTCCAGCCTGATGGAGTACGTAGGAACGCCCGGGCATTTCGACTCGGGTCCAGCCTCAGGGATCGTTAAGTCCCGCCCCTCCTCGTCGCCGGCCGTCTGGCCTGACTTCGGGTAGAGTGGTGCAGTTGTGATATTCTCCCCGATTCAGCCCGGGATGCCCCATCGCAAGGATGGGAAGCGACGGTTTCCTCGTCAGAGAGGTGCTGTCTGAGAATTGAGGTGACTCACGGCCAGATTAGTGCATCCGCCTAATACGCTTCCCCCACGGTGGCGCAATTTTGAGAGCGTTGGATTCTGTCCGAACAAATCGTCACTTCGCCCCACGCTTCGCATGCCCTGTTGATCTGGATTTTCCACCCTTGTGTCTGAAGGAACCCCAAAGCGGTATTCATGATGACATGTGGTCCGCCTCCTGCAATATGAATGATGGCCTTTTTCGGTCCGTCTATTGCAGTTGTTATGGTCGATCCACTGTCCGCCTACCGTCTTGGGCATTTCCTGGAAGGCCGATCGTTGTGGATGTCTGGATTCGGGACACGCGATTCACCCTTTCTCATTTCCCTATGTTCGGATAAAATCTCAACGCCCCTAGCGTTGTCCCGCTCGTGTGTTGGAACAAGTTGGGGGACGATACATTGGTTAGGTCTGAGGTCTCCTTTCCCAGGAATGACCTCCCTCTTTTCTCCAGAAACCCAGGCCCAATTATGGATGCCTGATGCTTGGTTAACGCTCCCACGAGACAATTTGTGGTTGAGCATGTTAAACCAAAAGACGCAGATAAATATGGCGATTCGTACAAGTGGATCAAATATTAAGTAGCGGAAGCAAATGTTCTGGGAATGGCAAAAAACAGCCCTTAGGGATTAGCGTGCTGAATGAGTCTTTCTAATGCCGCTACCCTTTGGCTGGCGGCCTCCAGGGCTGCTTCTCGTTCTCTGCGTGCCCTCTCCTCGTCGGCGGTCGCAGCACGCAGTTCGTCAATCCTGGCCTGTGCACGCTCCCGCTCGACTTGGAGTGTGACCATCTGTTGGCCCGCCTCCGTCAGCTGTACCTGAGCGTCGATCAGTTGTGCCGATAGTTGCTCCACAAGCTCGGTACATGCTGCGACGAAGGCCTCCTTCTCTGCCGCCTGCCCTTCGAGGCGCCGGACTTCCTGCTCTGCCGCGATGAGCGCCTGCGTGCTCTCCGACATGTCCCGACTTTGTGCGACGTCGGCACGCCGGCGGCTCTCGCGCATCTTCTCGGCCATGTAATCACGGACCGTCAGATGGAGGCGTTGAGCATCAGCTCCCCCGGCACACAGGAAGCGCAGCCAGGTCTGAAGTGATCCCATGCGCCCCAGCCATTCCGATGGGTCTCTCTTGAGGAAGCGCTGGATGCACTTCCACCCCCTGCGTCGCGTTACCCGGCTATCCTCGACCGCCTCCGCGTCCGAGTCATCCATCTCCTCTGGGTCGGCAGGCCGGTAGGCAGGGAAGGCAGCCAGCAGGTCTGCTGCAGGGTCCGCCCTTGGGAGGTCCTCACGAGGGAAAGGTTCCCCAACATCCGGGCAACCTTCTTCTCTCTCCCCAGCGGCGCTGACACCCTCGTCAGCCCCCAGCCTCTCTCCGGTGGCAGCACCGCCGACGTCCGCAGCCCCTTGATCAGCAGTTGGTGGGGCCGGCTCGGTTTGGGAAGCCTGTTCCGGAGCAGGCGGCATGTCCACCACTGGTCCACTCGTAGATGGCCCGGGTTCGGCAACCCGACGAGCCTCCGATGTTGAGATCACTGCGCAGGGCATGCCATGGTTAGTCACGGATCGTCAATGGCAAGCACCAGCAGTAAAGTAGGGAGACTTACGGGAGTTCGGAGCATCATCTTCCGCTACCCCGGTCGCCGCAGGAACAGTTGCAGCAGGGGACCCCTTAGCGCTTGTCAATTCGATAATGGGTGCCTGGCCCCCGCCTTGTCCTGCTGGCGCCTCTCCTACTCCTGTTGAGGACGCCTGACCGACGTCCGTGTGCTCCTGAGAAGGATGGAGAAACGGGTTAGAAGCTGCATAAGAGAATGGATGAAGCAAGTTGAGTAGGGATAGAAGCGGACCTCGAGGAGCTCAGTGACATCAACGTTGTCAGAGCCGGCCACCTCGCCGCTCTCCCGTGGGCTCCCCCGATGGGACCTTCCCTCGGAGCCTTCATCCTCCCCCGTCTCCTCCTCCTCCTCGGAGTCGTTACTGTCATCTTCTTCCGGCGGCATCTGTTCCGGAGCGGGCTCGAGACCGAGCATCACCTTCACCAGAAGGGATGGCTCCGCACGCTGACCACGTTGGCGCGCGTACTCGTCCATGGCCGTCAGATATGCATATTGCCGGTTGAAGTCCACCCTGTCGGTGATCTGGAGGCGCCCGACCTCTGGCAGATAGATTCCTTCTCTGAGTATCTTTCGCCAGATGACGTCGGTCCCCAGTGACTGCCGCAGGGTCATCCAGGCCGACCACAGCGCCGGGAAGACTGCATCGTGGGAGGGTTCGAGCAGACGTCTCACCTGCTTCCCGGGCCGCTCCTCGACCGCCGCATGTGCCCCCTCTCTGGGCGCCGAGGTCGTGGCGGCAGCCTGCGATGCGCCCGCCGCCGAAGTCCCTGCCCGCGCCGGCTCCGCTGCTTGGCGCGCCTCCGTTCTCCCCCGTGTGGCGGCGCCTCACCTCCTTCCTTGACGCCCGGTCTCCGCACGGGTAGCCTCGAGCCGCCGAACTAGCTTCCGCAAGAGCCCCTCAGGGTACGCGATGGCCCAGTGTTCGGCGTACTCGGTTGCCAAGCCTGCGTTAACTCCGGTAGGAGGGAGGGTGATGACGTCGCCAGAGCCGAAGGCGACGAACATCAGCCACATCTGGCGAAGGACGCCGGGGTTCGTCTCCTCCCGGACAGCAGTGAATACCCTCTTCGGCATCCGCTGAAGGCACCCGAACTGCCTGGCGAACCGGGTCGGCACGTAAGGCTCGCAGATCACCTTCCCGTCGATCCGAGCCACGAGCACCCCGCCCCGCATGTTCAGGAAGTATTCATGCTGCTCCAGCGGGCCCTGTCCGTTGTCGATCATCTGGCCGACGGGAGTGGGGAACGGGCTGAAGTTGAAATTGGCATGATTGCCAATCCGAACCCTCACGCCCTCCTCATTGAGGGTCATCGGAGCGACCCCCGCAATGTTCAGCAGGGAGGGTCGCAGGCCGTTGCCCGGAGGACTGATGGCATTTGGGAACGTATACCCACCAAGGTGAGCAGCCACCCAGCCGTGGAAGAACTGAAAGGGCCCACAGATCCTTCGTGGCGACCCCCCTCGTGAGATGCGTCCCAGAATGGCATACAGCCTCGCCAGTACTGGGACCCCGAGGTTGTACCTCTTATTGGCAGCCATGGCGCCCGCCATCGCCAGCGTCGCCGGACGGACGCCCATCCTCGCATCCCGCACTGGCAGGAGCCACCCGCTCAGAAAGGCGGCCAGGAACGCCGCGTACCGGACGTTCGGGTCCCGGGCCTCGATGACGCGGTACCCCCATGAGCGGTAATCGCCCGTCTCCAGGACCCGCCAGTACGACCCGTTCCGGCTCCTCTGAGCTGCGGTCGGGCACCGCTTCCCCCTGCCTGGCATCTTGACCGCCGGGTCATGCTCCAGGAACTGGCCGAACCAATCCTTGTAGGCTATGTCCTTCTGGAAGTCTTGGATCCCGAGCCGCTGCGTAGCCAGGTCAAGAAGATGCCAGGTCAGAATGGGAGTCCGTGACCTGTCCTCCCAGATGTTCTTCGGTGGCAGGAACTCATCGTACTGGTAGCCCTCCAGCGGGATACCTCCGATGCAGTGGATGTCCCAGAGACCGACGCCGACCTCCCCATGGTGAAGATGGAAGGTGTTGGTATCCGGGGACCAGCGAGTGAACAGCTCCGGCCCGAGCTCAGACTGCTGGTAGAAGTGGAACTGCGACGTCCACACCGCCTCGAACAGGCCGATGTACCGCAGCTCCTCTGCGAAGTGATCGCAAGTGTGGCGTACCCAGAACGCCCAGGCCCATTCACTGGTAAAGTTGCCCCCGGATCGCAAGTCCCAGTCCTTCAGCCAGCCCTTGGTGTCGTCAGTGACACTCTGACGGTATGTGCTCGAGTAGAGGGCTGGAGAATTCTCCACAGTAGGCTCACCCCCATCAATGGTTCGCGTCCTCGGGTTCAGGACATAGACATCCAAGTGTCTGGTCTCCCTGGCAGGATGCCCATTGTTGGTGATGTTATAGCGGAGAAGCTCGTCCTCCCGGGTCACCCAGGTCCGCGGCGCATCAATCTCGAACCCTGGCACCGGAACCTCATCGAGGATGCCGAAGTTCCAGAGCGGCAGGTTGTCCGACAGTGGATATGTCTTCTGGGCCGGCGTTAGTAAGTCGAACAAGGATTGATTGTTGGAAACAATCTCCTTGGCTCCGTAAACCTCCTCGTTCGTCGCCATCTCAGCTCTGCGAGTGGCGGCATCCCCCTCATTTCCTCTGTGCGCGGCCATCTCAGATGTTTCGGGAGTCGTGCGGGTTAAGGGATGAAGAGTGCGGGATCGGACGAGGCTGGTGGAAAAGTTTGAAGGTTGGCGCGCAATCCAAGTGGACGGCGCGCAATTGGGAAGACTGTCGCGCAAAGTTCCGGGTTTTCGCGCAAAAGCAGGCGAAATCCGGACGGTTTTGCGCGCCGATCGGGCGAATTTCGCGACCGGAAGAGGCAATTTCGCGCACGAGAGCTTGGGAGCTTATCGCGCGGAAGGCCAGAGTACGGAACGCGGGACCCAGCGCCCCTATTTATAGGCGAGGCCGGGCCCGCGCTGCGCGGAAAGCGCTTTGCGCGACCGCAGCGGCGAATTTCGCGACCGGTGCCCCTTTTTGCGCGCCTAAGTCCCGCGCCGCCCAGGACTTCGGCATTCCGGCGTCTCCCTCGGAACCCGATCGTTGCGACCTCTCGCCGATAAGATTCCGAGGGGGGGCTTTTGTAGACGCCGGAAAAGTCCGTTGCTCTCAAACGAAGCTCCGGATGCGGAAAGCGAGGTCATATTTGGAGTCGGAATGATGTTTCGGAGGGCCCGGAGGCCGTGCGCGGAATTTCAGAGGCCCGCGCGCAAAGGTGATGTCCCGCGCGGAAAACCCCTGGGATGCGCGCAATGCGCCGGCTCGGCGCGCAATTCTGCGCCCCGCGGGTCCGCGCGACTCCCTTACGCGCCGCGCCCGATTCCGCGCCCGCGAGAAGAATTTCGCGCTCGCATCCTGGATTCCGCGCCCGGGGTTGCCTATAAATACAAGGCGACCCCCAACGTTTCAAAGGTGGCTGGAAGTCGAAACGTCTCCCGTGCGCGCAATTCAACCCCTTCCGCGCGCAATGACGAACTTCAGGTAACCTCCTTTCTTTCGCGCAAGAAAGCCTCGGGGTCCGCCTTCGCGCGCAATCCCCGCTGGCTCCTTTCATTTGAATAAAAACTCACCCTAAGGCCTTTGCGCGCAAAAGAACCCGCTTGCCCGCAATTGCCCCCGGGGTGCGCGCAATCCGGCCTGATTGCGCGCACCCCCCCTTCTTTCAAGTGGCCATTCGTTAAAGAATGAGTCGTTGCCCCCGCGCGCTATCCGAAGCCCGGTGTGAGCAATCTCAAGCATCCGCGCGCAAGGCGCTGGCCCAATTGCGCGCCAGCCGCCCCGATTGCGCGCCGGCCCGCAGTATTGCGCGCAAAGCTTCCTTTTTGCGCGCAATCTGCCAGGGTCGTCCCCGTTGACCTCCTAAGGTTACCCGCCTGTGTGGCACCCGATGATTCTCATCCCGGGTGCCCGCACCGCGCGTTGTCTTCCCGTGCGGCCCTCCAGGCTTGCGCGAAGTGACACGCACCTATGTCCAGCATGACGTTAAACTGCATACTCGTCCAGCATGACGTTAAACTGCATATACGTCCTGCACGACGTTAAACTGTACATCGTCCGCGCTGCAAGACGTTAAACTGCCAAGTGCTTCGTCCGGCAACCTATGCCCAGCATGACGTTAAACTGCACACCCGTCCAAGCTGCACGACGTTAAACTGCCTAGCCCCCATCGTCCGTGCTGCAAGACGTTAAACTGCCAAGTGCCTCGTCCTCAACACATGACGTTAAACTGTACTTCGTCTGGCAAGACGCTAAACCGTCCGCAACCTGATCCCGTGCTCCGCACGCAGGGTCTCCCCCGGTTTGGACGTGGCCCCCACCCGCTCGTCTCTGCAGGGATGTCGGGATTGTCCCCCTTTTGGGACGATTTAATGGGAGTGGCTTTTCCCTACGGGGGCAGGGTATTACAAACCCCTAGTTTCTCGTGGGAGGCTGCACATGTGTATCTCCATTGCACCTCCCCACTGCCGAAGCCAGTAGAGGGTCTGACTGGGATCGAGGTGTCTTTTGCTTTCGGTCCAAGTCCCTTCCAACTGAGTTTTGCAGTATCCGGGCTGCCCCAAGTGCGTAAGTCCTGACAGATTGAACTACGTGGACTTTGATCCCTGTCTTCTATACAGGGTACGTAGGAAGCCTCCCTGAGGTCCAAGCCCACCACCTGGTCGTCCCGGTCGTATTTACGTCGGTTCGTCCATCAGTGGACCCCTCCAGGGTTCACGCTTGCGTTGATTCACCTATGAATCCGCCCCTGTGGGAGACCGCCCGTGTGTATCTCCACGGTGCCTCCCCACAGCCCCCCTTTTCCATTTCCCCTTTTATCGTCCAGCATGACGTGAAACTGTGATCCACCCGGCCGTTCCATCCCCCTCCGTGCGAGGTGGTTCGGTTCAATCCTCCGCCCGGCGGCCTCGACCTCTTCGTGAGTCGGCTTGCCGACGTCCAGCATGACGTTAAACTGTATGCCCGAACTACGTTGACTTTGATCCGTGTTAACGCGCGGTACGTAGGAAGCCCCTCTGGGGTCCAAGCTCTTTACTCCATCATCCACCCTGATCCTTACCCGGGCCGCCACATCCCGGTGGGGTCATGCCACTTCACTTCACTCCACGTTACTTGGGAAGCCGCCCATGTGCTGGCCCCAGCGTCGGAGGTTCCCCGCAAGGGGTTCTGTCATCTGATCCACTTTTCGTGTTGATCGGTCCGATGCCGTCCCCGCTGGACGTTAAACTCGCGGCATACCCCGTGTTAAACACGGGAAGCTGAGGAAAACCTCAGGTGACACAGTTCCCCGCACCTAGTATGGGATGCCTCAGGCCATCGTGCCTTCGAGAAGCCCTATTAGGGACGGAAGACAGACGTGCAGAGCCGCAGTGTTACAACACGCCCCCAGCACCCAGAGCCACCCGGCCTTCTCACCGCAGGTTGCTGCCCCGCCCAGACTCCTTGGAACGTCCGGGCGGAAGCAGCGTAATTAACCGGTGTCCATGAAGATATGGCGCCGGGAACGAGATTCACGAACATTCTTAAGTCTATGAGGGAGACCCGGATTAGGCGACAAGTTCCGAGGAGACGTCCAAGGAAGGAGAAGCCGACATCCCATCATCCCGGTTTCGATCAAGGAGCAGACGCCCCTGAATAAGGGACGGATGCCGCCCGCCCTTGGAAAGCGGGACTGCGGGACCACAAGCCGCGCGCCCATCCCCTCGGGTTGACGGGTGCACGCGCGAACGCGTCCTGGCGGAACAGCGTAACCCGACGCACATCCGCACCGAAACAAATGCCTCGTCCTGTAGGGAACTCAAAAAGCTCAGTCCTGTCCTAGCCCACCCTGGATTCTGTCAAAAGGCTGCTCGTCTGCACAAGACACCAAATGTGCGGGCAAAGCCAGTGCATGGGTGAGTATAACAATACTCAGTAGAGGACCCCAAAAACCACAATGCAGTACAAACAGTAAAGGTATAGTCCGCAATGCACAATATATGTCTACAGAACATATAAAACAAACCAGATATACTCAAAACCTGGCCCCGTAGTCAAGGGACAAGTCACACAATCACATACCCCCGTTAGGGATTCTGTTCGAAGATTCCGTGATACACTCACTCCGAGAGAACACACTCGATGAGTCTTATAGCTCTGATGACGTCCGTCCGAGAAGTTCTATTCGTCGGGAACCATGACGAGAGGTAGATGCACTCATTATGGGAGACACACACTTGAGTGGGAAGGTTACAGTAGATAGAAGGCACTAATTATGGGATACACACTATTGAGTGGGAAAGATCACGATACATAGATGAGGATCACTACCAGGGCCATGGAAGATACTGCGACTCATCCGGATTCACCAGTTAGGTGATACACCAGCTAGGTAGAGGATCAACCCCCAGTAGAGTTGGTCACATCGATGCCTGACTCTACCTAGGGTCAGGAATTGATAATGGATCTCGCTCCGGGCCTCTCGGAGGGGTGCCGACTCTATCACAGAATGTCCGGCTGAAGGGATCATACTCCTGTAGAAGGAAATGATGCCTGAACTTCAGGTGAATGAGAAGAAGGGGAACTAAACCAAACGAAATATGTCCATGATATGGTGAACAAGAGGACCATGCTGTTTTTCCAAAAATTACATGGCGTGTAGAAAATATACACATTATGTTGTCTGAACCCGGTAACTGCCCCTGTACAATGACACATGTCTTAGGCTGGTCATGTAGGAAAACATAGTACACGACATGTAGTACGGTATACACACTGTGTCTGGGTAACTGGGACTGGCTCCGTGCACTCTGGCCATGTGCTCATACACGGTCATCAACCCATGTACACAAACCCATGTAACTGACACATAGGGTGACCTGACTTACTAGCCTCGCCTGGCCGTGTGATAGAGTACACAGTTGTGTACTCCATCCAGTGTCCGTGTATCCCGGTAATACACACCGAGTCCCGTGTAGCCGCTTCTGTCATGCTATACACGCCGTGCCATCTGAAGCCGTGTAGGTCATCCCGTGTCTGTGTACTACCCAAGTACACGCCGGGATTTGGGGAAAGCCCAACACGCCGTGTGACCTAGGTCCCATGCCATGATATTCTTCTTTGTCCCTCGAAACCCTAGCCGCTGCCAGTACTACACGGTGTGTTCTTCGAAAGTACACGCCGTGTGTTCTGGAAATTTCCGGAAACGACGCCCTTCACCGACACGCCTCCTGTGGTGCTCCGATCATCGATCCGGCCGTCTGATCACCGAAAAACACCCAAGTCTTGGTTTCCCAATGCCACGAAGCCTCTTCCTCCGTTTTCGGACCTCCGATCGGCTCCGAAAACATGATTTAATCTTCCCGCGTGAAGAACACTCGAAGAACGCCCCTTTCCAATCCGGTCCAATTCATCATACGCCTTCGTCGCCGCCCTTCTACAAGGTCGTTGCGGTGTCAAACCTTATATTTGGGATCATTGTGTCACGGAACTAATGTTTAACGATCCATTGTTCATTGCCCCTTGAAGAACGTGACGAACGCATGAGAAAAGCGTGGGAGAGGAAATCCAATGATCAAATCGGGGAACGAACCTCCACCGTCATTTGTCACGGTGTTGATACGCTCCCGTTATTAGGTTTAAACGGTGCAGAGATCAACATAAATAAAAGCATGGATTAATTCCCCAAAATCAACCCAAAGAAAACCCTCCCGCAAGAACATACAAATTCGCGGATCAAATTTTTCGTAGTTGATACACGTTCATCGTTTAGACTCAAAAAATGGGGAAAATAAATTGAAATAACAAACCCCTACCTCAAAATGGTTGAAGAGTGATCGTCGTGACACGTCCGCCGAAGGGATTCGTTAAAATACGAGGGGCGTCGATTGCTCACGTTGTCATTTTCTTCCAACACGCCCTCCTCCGCCCAAGCTCCAAGAGAAATATCCCTCTCTTTGCCTCAACTCGCATGGTTATGAGGCTAACCCTGTGAATTTTCCATAAGCATGAATTTATAGGGTAGTATTAGATCACTTCTCTAGAAAAAGGAAACGTTTTAAAAAATAAAATAAAATATTAATTTATTTTATTTCTTCTAAATTGCTTCCCTTTTTAGAACGCTCAAAATTAAACTTCGTAGTCGACCTACGCCAGTCAAGGTTAGAACTGTTATTTGGTAAAGTCATCATCCCAGACGCAACGGTGCCCTCAGATTTTTAATCCGGGCACCCGTTTGGGAACTTCCACAACCCCGTGCTTGTTTTGACTCACTTAACTAAAAAAAGGTTCAAACCACCATTCCGGGCTTACTGGACCTCGGAATGAGGTGTCTTCTTCGCGCCCGGTGTCGAAATAATTCCATATAATATTTAAAAATAATAAACGGAAAATCCTAGACATTACATTCTCCCCAACTTGGGTATTTACATCCCTAAAAATCCAAAAAAAATGCTACTCAAAAAGATTAGGGTACTGGGCACAGATTTGAGCCTCCCGCTCCCACGTGCTCTCCTGAAGATTCTTGTCCTTCCACCGGACGCACACCAAGGGAATCGATCTCCCACGAAGGATCCTCTCCTGATGATCCTCGATCTCCACTGGGTACTCAGTGAAGGTCACACCATCCTCAATGTCTAGCTCTCCCCAGTCGATGACGTGCAGCAGATCGTGCACGTACCTCCTCAACCGCGACACATGGAAGAAATCATGTACCCGATGCAACTGTGGTGGTAGAGCTAGGCAGTATGCAATCTAGCCAACTCTGAATAGAATATGGAAAGGTCCGATGAACCTCAGAGATAGCTTGCTGCCTCATCCAAATATCCATAACCCTCATCGAGGTGAGACCTGAAAAAGATGTGGTCTCCCTCTTCGAACTCCAGAGGACTCCGTCGTCTATCAGCATAAGACTTTTTCTGGCTTTATACAGTCTTCATCCACTCCCAGATGATCTGTACCTTCTCTGTGGTGGCTCAAACTAACTCTTGACCCACGAGTGCTGACTCATCGGGGTCGGTCCAGCAAAGTGGTGACCAGCAGGGTCTCTCGTACAAGGCCTCGAACGGTGCCATACCAATGGTGGAGTGGTAGCTGTTGTTGTATGGAAACTCCACCAGTGGTAGATGGTCCTCCCAGCTACGACCAAAGTCCAAGATAAAAGCTCGCAACATATCCTCCAGAACTTGAATGGTCCTCTCAGTCTGACCATCAGTTTGGGGATGAAACGTTGTGCTCAAGCGTATCTGAGTCCCAAAATCCTCCTAAAATCCCTTACACAACCGGGATGTGAAGCGGGCATCTCGATCCGTGACTATAGTCGAGGGGATTCCATGAAGCCGAACTATCTCCTGTACGTAGAGTCACTCCAAGATCTCTATGGAACTCTTCTCCCTGATGGCTAGAAAGTGGGCCGACATGGTGAGTCGGTCTATGATCACGTAGATGGAATAATGCCCCTTGGACGTCCGTGGTAATCCTGTCACGATGTCCATCGATATTCCATCTCACTTCCACACTGTAACTTCCAGGGGTGAGATAACCTTGCTAGAACCTGGTGCTCTACCTTCACTTGCTGGCATGTGAGGCATCGAGAAACGAACCCTGCTACTGTGGTATGTACCACCAAAGGGGATGTATGAAACTCCCTCGGGACCTCCTCATGGAACGCCACTTGTAAAACAGTGCATCCTCTGAAAAGAAGTATATGCTCCCCACCTTGTGAATATCCATCATGAGCATGTCCTGTGGATAACTGAGCACATAAAGCCACATAGTCGACATCCCCAGGATGTGCCTCCCTAACTCGCTGTAAGAGTGGAGGGGTGACAACCATCGACTATAGGTAAGCTGTATCCCCTCCATCCACAAAGGATAACTATAATGCGGCTAACTACTGTGTCACTTCACTCTATTGCTGTGAGCTCGGCCTTTTGCTAATACCATCTTCCAACATGTTTCCCTTTCTAGGAGTATAGACGATCTCAAAATCATAGTCCTAGAGGAACTCTAGGCAACGCCTATGCCTCAGATTTAGATCCTTTTGTGAGAAGATGTACTTGAGGCTCTTGTGGTTAGAGTGGACAATAAACTGCTCGCCCATGAGGTAGTGTCACCGCATATTCAATGCGAAGACTGTCGCTGCCAACTCGAGATCATGGGTCACATAGTTTTTCTCATGTGGCCTATGATGGTGTGAACTATAAGAAAGCACTACATGCCACTGCATCAGTACACAACCGAGCCCGGTCCCTTATGCATCGCAGAAAACTACGTACTCGACACCCTCCTACGGTAATCTCAAGACTGGGGTGCTCATCAAAATCTACCTCAATTGCTCAAAATACTACAGGAACTTCTCTGTCCACACGTAGGGTTACCCCTTCCTGGTCAAGTCCGTCATCGGTGCTGATATCTAGGAGAAATCAGGAATGAATCACCGGTAATATCCTGCCAACCCAAAGAAGCTCCACACCTTCGTCACGCTTCGAGGTGGCTCCCATGCTAACACAGCCACCACCTTGGCTAGATCTAAATCTACTCCATATGCTGAGATGACATGTCCCAAAAAGTGGACCTATTTAATCTAGAACTGGCACATTGAGAGCTTCCCATAAAGATGGTGCTCCCGGTGTATGTCTAGAACCATTCATAGGTGTCTCGTGTGCTCCTCCTCTGACGCTGAGTACAGGAGGATTTCATCGATGAAGACCACCACGAACCAGTCCAAGTATGGTTGGAAGATCAAGTTCATCAACCCCATGAACACTGCGGGGGAGTTCGTCATGCCAAAAGGCATCACCAAGTACTCATAGTGACCGTAGCAGCATCTGAAATCTGTCTTCAGTATATCCTCGTCCCGCACTCATAGCTGCTGATATCATGATCGAAGGTCAACCTTCTAGAACCACTGTGCCCCTCTTAGATGATCGAAGAGGTCATCTATTCTCGACAGTGGATACTTGTTCTTCACTGTCACATGGTTCAGGTGCCGGTTGTCCACGCACAACCTCAGACTTCCGTCTGCCTTCTTGGAAAACAAGACTAGGGATGCCCAGGGTGAAACACTGGGTCTCACGCAACCCTTTCTCCGCAAATCCTCCAACTGCACCCTCAGCCTGCGAAGCTCTGCGAGAGCCATCCGATATGCCGATGAGGAAATTGGTGTCATCCCGAGGTGTATGTCAATGCAGAAGTCAATTTCCCTGTAGGGAGGTAATCCCGGAACATCTTTGGGAAAGACGTCCTCATACTCCGCCACCACCACTGGGAACTGAGAGCTCACAACATCTTATACTCCTAGGTTAAGGCTAGCCAACTCATGAGTAATCGGCAGCACCCTCCTATGCATGACCCCATTTTTTTCTGCCTGGTTTTCCTTTTCTCTGACAAAGGAAAACCTCATTCCATCACGGTGGACACACCACACTCTTCGCCTAAAACAGTCAATCTGGGCATGGACTGAAGATAACCAATCCATGACGAGAATGACATCGTAAGGCCTCGAGGCTACCACCAGGAGGTTCTAACCGAAACTCTCACATTCAAGGGTAAGATCACACTACTTGCAAAGGTGCGTGATCATCGAGTCTCCTTCCGTAGGTGTCTCCAAGCATAAGGATTGAGTCAACCATTCTACCAGAATCTCAAGCGTTTTTACAAGACATGTGTATATAATGGAATGATTGGAACCTATGTCTATGAGTACGATAACTAAGATAGAAAAGACACAGATCGTGCCTCGAATTAACCCTGGAGCCCCTGGGTCATATGCCTCGACTGCATGCAGTTGTCCCCGTCCCTGTCCCCCAGCTCCCTGAGCCTGATGCAGACCTCCTGGGGGTGGTGGTGGAAGTATGTCGAAGTGTCTGCCACCACCCGATGCTCTCCCTTCTCCTCTGCCACGTCCGTCACCTGGTGATTCTTCCTACTCTGTTCTCTGCCTGTGCCTCGGTGGTCCATCCACTGCTTCCCTGTCAGCAGCTTGATGGGTCGGGAAATCCCTAGCGAGATGTCCCCTACTATCGCATGCGTACCATCGCTTCTCCCTAGGCTGAATGGATCCATCCTTAGAGCCCTGGACCATCGATCCCCTATCATGGGTCCTCCTCTAACGTCTCGAATGTCCTGATCCCTGCGACTGACGCCGGCTCCCTACCACAGAGGTCTCCGCACCTGTCTGCCTGCTGCTGACTGCCGGCGACTGTCTCTACTCCGCCAAGAAGCTCTCGATGACCAAATCTCGCTCGAGCACTCTAGCATAAGTCGATATTCATAGAGGCACAACACTAGCTCGGATATCTCATTGTTAACCTCGCTCGAAGGTCCATGCTATGAAGTACTGATCCCTGATCGTATCCATCGAGTACCTGGCAAGGTTGGTGGACCTCGAGGAAGAGTAAGCTACTGTCATACTACCCTGCTGGAGCTGGAGAAGCTCCTTGATGCGTACAACTCTTAGCGTAACCGGATTGAACTCCTCCTTGAAGAGTCTATCAAACTCCTTCCATGAAAGAGTATCCTCGTCCTGAGTCTGTGTGGTCAGACTCCACCATCGTCCTGCCAAGCCCTGAAGAAGGCTCGCTTCTAGGATCACCATCTCGTCTGCTGGTGTCCTCACTAGATGAAAAATTCTGATCACCGCCTCAATCCAGTCCTCAGCCGCCTGAGGGTCGGGCTCACCTAGAACCATGAGGGGACTATTTCTCGGGAAAACATGGAGCGCGCTAATCCTGCGCTCCTCGCCGGCCGGTACTGAAGGTAACATTGGCTGCTCCACTGGTGGTGGCATAGAAGCTACACCACCCGGTGGAAACACATGGGGAACTGGTCCCTGTATCGAAGCCTCGTCACTGAGGGGTCATCCTTGTGATTGTGCTGCTGAATCCTAGCGGGTATGTGTCACGGAGGAATCCTGTAAAGAAAACAAGACGTACCATGGTCAAAGAGTATATCTGGATAGCTAACACAAAGGACATGAAAAACACAAACCATTCTTATATGATGCATGTACCTTTTATTTTCCCGCAACCAGTTTTTTTGTGTACCGAGTCTTAAAAAAGGTTATCAGAGTCCTGGTGTATGGACACGTCGGCCGCCGCACTACCCTAGGGGTCTCTGGCCTAAAAGTCAAACCCAAAACACTCAAAACTATTTCCCCAAACCAAACTCTCTGAATCTAGGTCCTAAGGTAGAACCGACCACCTCTAATACCACTCTGTCATGACCTGTCCCAGTGGGGCCCGCACCGTGACTCCCAAGCCTGCCTCCAATAGGCCAGGGGCTGGTGACTGGCACCGAATTTGAATATTACTAACATGGGAGGCATTGCCTATGTACCTGTACACATGCACACCTCTTTAATCCCACAAATGATGAAAAGTAAAACACTAAGGAACAAAATGCATGCATACAACTAAACCCCAACCAACAGAGTACGATGAAAGGTAGAGTATTGTAAAAGTAAATTGGGCCAAAATACAAGCCCACCAAAAAAAAAAGTGTCTGAAAACTACAAGGTCCAACCTGTAAACATAAAAGGTACTGGGACTGCCGCTTGTAGACGTAGGAATGCCTTGGCCTGTAGGGAACTCAGAAAGCTCGGTCATGTCCTAGTCTGCCCCGGACTCTGTCAAAAGGCTGATCGTCTGCACAAGACACCAGATGTGCGTTCAATGCTCGTGCATGGGTGAGTATAACAATACCTAGTAGAGGACCACAAAACCCACAAAGCGATAAACAAAGTAAAGGTATTGTCTGATATGCACAGTATATGTCTACAGAACATATAGAACAAACCAGATATACTCAAAAACCAGCCCCATAGTCAAGGGACATGTCACACAACTGCATACCCCTGTTATGGATTCTGTTTGAATATTTTGTGATACACTCACTCCAGGAGAACACACTCCATGAGTCTTATAGCTCTGATTACATCCGTCTGAGAAGTGATGTTCGTTGGGAACCGTCACGAGAGGTAGCTTCACTCATTACGGGAGACACACTCTTGAGTGGGAATGGTAGAGTAGATAGAAGGCACTCATTATGGGAGACAAACTAATGAGTGGGAAAGATCAGGATACACAGATGAGGATCACTGCCAGGGCCATGGCGGATACCGTGACTCATTCGGATTCAATAGTTAGGTGATACACAAGCTAGGTAGAGGATCAACGCCAAGTAGAGTTGGTCACGTCGATGCCTGGCTCTACCTATAGTCAAGAATGGATAGAGGATCACGCTTCAGGCCTCTCAGAGGGATTCCGATTCAATCACAGAAATTCCGGCTGAAGGTATCATACTCTTGTAGAAGGAAATGATGCCTGACCTTTAGGGGAACGAGAAGAAGGGTCACTAATCAAAACGAATTATGTCCAGGATACAGTGGACAAGAAGACCATTCTATTTTTCCAAAAAAGTACAAAACGTGTAGAAAATATACACTCCGTGTTGTCTGACACCGGGAACTGCCTGTGTACAGGGGCCCGTGTCTTAAGCTGTTCATTTAGGAAAACTTAGTACACGACGTGTAGTATTGTATACATTCCATGTCTGGGTTACTGGGTTTGGCTCCGTGCACTCTGGCCAAGTGCCCGTACATGGTCTTCAACCCGTGTACACCGACCCGTGTAACTGCCACACAGGGTGACCCGCGTTACTGGCCTCGCCTGGCTGTGTGATGGAGTACACGATCGTATACTCCATCCCGTGTCCACGTATCCCTACGATACACACCGAGTCCCACATAGCCGCTTCTGTCACGCTATACACCCCGTGCCGCCTGAAGCCATGTAGATCGTCTTGTGTCCGTGTACTACCCAAGTACATGTCGGGCTTCGGGGAAAACCCAACATGCCGTGTGACCTGGGTTACACGCCGTGTTATTCCACTCTGTCCCCCGAAACCCTAGCCCCCGCCAGTACTACATGGCGTATTCTTCGGAAGTACAAGCCGTGTGTTTTGGAAATTTCCAGAAACGACGCCCTTCGCCGACACATCTCCTGTGGTGCTCCGATCATCAATCCGGTCGTCTGATCGCCGCAAAACTCACAGGTTTTGGTCACCCCGACACCACAAATCCTCTTCGGTCATTTTTGGGCCTCCGATCGTCTTTGAAAACATGATTTAATCTTCCCGCATAAAGAACGCTCGAAGAACGCCCCTTTCCGATTCGGTCTGATTCATCGCCCGCCATCATCGCCGCCCCTCCACTAGGTTGTTGTGGTGTCAAACCATAGATTTGGGATTTTTTATTCACAGAACGGATGTGCAACGATCCGTTGTTCGTCCACCCGCAAAAAATGCGAATAACGCACGAGAAAAGAGTGGGGGAGGAAATATAATAAAAAAATTGAGGAACGGACCTCCACCTTCATTTTTCATGGCGTTGATCCGCTCCCGTTAATAGGTTTAAATGGAGCATAGATCAACATATATAAAATCAGAGATTAATTCCCCAAAATCATCCCAATAAAAACCCTCCTGCAAGAACGTACGAATCCGCAGATCAACTTGTTCGTGGTTGATCCACGTTCGTCCTTTAGACTCAAAAAAGGGGAAAATAAATTGAAATAACAAACACCTACCTAAAATCGGTTGAAGAGCGATCGTTGCGATGAATTAGCCAAAGGGATTTTTCAAAATCTGAGGGGCGTCGATTTCTCACGTCATCGTCGTCTGCCAACGCGTCCTCATCTGCCCATGCTCCAAGAGAAATCTCTCTCTCTCTCAACTCGCAGGGTTATGAGGTGAACCCTGTAAATTTTCCATAAGCATGCATTTATAGGGTAGGATTATGTCGCTGCTCAAAAAAAGGAAACATTTCAAAATAATAAAATGAATTATTAATTTATTTTATTCCTTATAAAGTGCTTTCATTTTTAAAATTCCCAATATTAAACTTCGCAGTTGACCTACGTCAGTCGAGGTTAGAACCGTTCTTCGGTAAATTCGTCGTCCCGGATGCAACGGTGCCCTCAGATTTTTAATCCGGGCACCCATTTGGGAACTGTCACAACCCGCATGAGTACCGACTCACATAACTTAAAAAAAGGTTCAAACCACCATTCTTGGCTTACTGGACATCGGAATGATGTGTCGTCTTCGCGCTCAGTCTCGAAATAATTCCATATAATATTTAAAAATAATACATAGAAAATCCGAGAAATTATAGTACAATTAATGTTTATATATGATATTCACGAGATATTTATAATTATAATATAATTATATACCAATTAAATTATTATGTTCCATGCACATAAATATGAAAATGTTGTTCGTGTGTATGTGTGAACTATCACCTCCATAAAGTGATGTGATTCATTTTTAATCACCACGTATAATGGATAATATATATAATTATATTTAAATTATTAATATGATAGTATGGAAATTATGATCATTGTTGAAATATAAAATAATACATTACATCTTTCAATAATGATCATTGAAAAATGGGAACGTTACTTAGGTATACGTTCGACCAACCGTCTCCATGAACATTGTTCATTTTTCAAAACTATACATAATAATTTGATTTAAAATCATATTTTATGTATTAATATGATAAAATTTTCATGAATATTATTCTAGTGATTTTGGAATAATTACCAGTTTGTCTCTAGAAAACATATCAAATCCATATTGGGCTAAATTTATGATTATTGTCAAAATGTCTGGCGTGAACATAATCAATTATGTAATTGTTATAACAGGTTAATAATTGATATAAAAGGAATAATTTACCTATAATGTCATATTTCAAGTAAATAATTACCCTAAATTTATTATTTTGGAATGTAAATGAAATATATGACAAATCAAATTCATGGTAAGGGACATCGTCTCTATCTCCTATCATTGAGTCATTTCTTGATGTTATGAACCTTCATTATAATATAATGTTCATTAAAACCATTTGGACTTGTTATATCCTGAATTAATATAATCTAATGTTATTTAATGTATTTATGAAATTATTCATTAATTTTTATTATTCAATTGTATCTCTATTGTTAAGAGACTCTATAATAAAAAAATCATTTTAACTTTTTAGGTATTCATTATTATAAATATTTAACTTTCATGTCCATGCATTGAAAATGGTTTTTATGGATTCAATTATATTGAAATGAATTTTATCGAATAATAATTTTCAAATAAATTTAATAATATTCAATATGGTATGGGACTCTTTGATTCAAAAATATATTTTAAAAATGTTTTAAATTGGTTTTTGAAAATATATTTCTTGTTTCAATATCTTGAAATGTTTTCATATGAGTTTAAATGGTATTTTAAAAGATTCGTGTTTTAAATTTATGGAATGAATGTGTTAGAACTTGGAAATTGTATGGGTGAGCCTGAAGAAGCTTATACGAATGGTTGAACCCCAATATAGCTCATGTGTGAGTACAATATATCTTATATGTTGGTACGAGCCCCATTATAGCTCATAAAAAATGGGTGAAACTAAAATTGGTAATACGAAGCGTGTGAATGATTATATATCTACAATGCATTGGGTAGTCAAGAGGGGGAATTGGACCATATGGTTATTCTATTTTTAAGGGTGAATTCCAAAGTGATATGTTAATGATGTCATAAGGAAAATATGTTACTTTTATATGAATTAAAATATTTTAACAACGATATGTATTAAAACGGGCTTTAATGTTTTCACTTGACTAAGGATTTACTTTCATTATACCCTTTTTGATCATTTTGAGATCATCCCATGTTTTAAAATGTATTTTATAGAACGTAATATTGGTTAGAAAAAAGAAGACATACTAATTAAGAAACTGAATATGTTTTTGTAAAATAAGAAATGTTTTAATAGGGTTTCCTTTGGTGAAAAAATGGATGATGAGTATAAGTGTCCACATATATTGTATGGATTTACATTTTAAGAGTTTTCCAAATTAAATAAAACTCTAAACTGAAGAGATCCAAAAATGAGAATTATAGCCCAAGCCCACTATAATAATTTATATTTACGGACATGTACATTCATTTATGTCATATAAAATGTGAAACCATTGCTAGTGTGTATGTATGTCTTACCATCTCTAAGAATCGGTGTATTTTATTTATCATCATCGCTTTACATGGATGTTTATAAAGAATTATATAACTAATATATATATATATATGTATAATTTATAACATATTATTACTTATTGAATTATAATTTCATACATACCATTTTACCATCCAATTACTCAGAAAACAGTAATGTCACTCATGTATATGAGTTAACTACCACCTCCACGAAGTGATCTGAATTGTTTTTAATTTATTCTATATATGGATAGTAAAGTGGTTATATATAATTAATTAATTAATTATATATATATTATTTAATTTTTTTAATACTTAGTTATTATTTACCGGTATTTCATTCAATTAATCTAAAATCTAAAACAATGTTCATTCTTATGTACAATAAACCATCTCTTTGGATGCTGTAATTCTTTATTCAATATATTTATTTTTTGGATGAATTTAAATATCAATTTATTTAATATGAATGATATTAATATAATAAATTAAATTTTGGAGTTAATCAAACAATAATCATTGTACAAATATTATAACTACCATGTAAAAACATACATAAAAATGAAGCATTTAACATGAAAAAACAACCGCAATAATAAATTGTTATTGAAAATGGGTAAAAAAATATAATAAATTGATCATATATAATTTTATATATATTTATATAATTAATAAATGTATTTATTATAAATATTAATTTATTATTCAATATTTTAACAGAAAAAATGAGACAATATGAATTTTAGGGAGAGGGTTTTATAACTGAATTTAAATACATAATGTTATATTAATTTTTTTTATTCCGTTATATCAGTATATTGTAAAATGAACATTGTTTATTTTGTGTGATAGGTCAACTTATAATGTGTTGATTTATATTTTAGACACATTATATATTATTTTAATAATTCTCAATTTATTTTAATGATCTTATTAATATTTTTGATCACAATTACCACTCTGTTGATACATATTTGGTATTATTCACATATTCAAATTTACCTATTTTATATACTAATGCATTAACAAATTTATCAGGAATATAATTTTATACATGTGGATTAAAATTTCAATTATGTTTTAATCTGTGAGGGGGAATCATTTATAATGTTAATAAATATGTAAGAAATCATTATAAAATCTCTTTTTTGGAAATTCTCTTATTTTCGATGAAGGAATTATCTAATATAACATTCTTTAACTATAATTATTTTTTATTGTATAAATAATTTTTATTGTTTTATTTTATAGAAAAGTTTCTTCTATTTGGAACTTGATTCATTTATTGAAATAATTATGATAATACATGATCTTATTTCCCTTTTTGATCAGTTCTATTTTATTCTTCTCAGTCCACATTTTTCAGTATTATATTTCAAATGTCCATTTTATAACTAAAATTATTATTAACAAAATTTCACATCATCAAAGACTTTTTAAATTATTTTAAATGAATATTTAATATTTTTTCAATAAATTTTCATTTTCAACATTTCTTATAAAAATAAAAAAGGAATGTTTTATTTTAGCATATATAGTGTTAATATACAATAGAGCCTCTATAATCATTTTGTTTCCTTTATCTTCATCTAAATGTTTAGAATTTATTTAAATATAATACTAATTAATTAATTATTAGTTCTATATTTTCTATTATATGTTATTTATTTCTAAATAGGAGATAATTTTAATAAAAAATATAATTTAACGGTGAATCAATTGACATTTCATTTATATTATTAATTTTAGAGTTATTAACTTTACCTAAAAGATATCATTCATGTGACTAGTGGGAAAGTACAATTATCATAAATATCCATATCCTTTGTACGATCAATATTATTATTTTCCAAACTGTACACTATTTCAATATATGGTTCTTTATTTCACATGTAACTTAATTTACATTAGAAAAATTGATATTTCATAATCATTACATAATTCCGATGATTCTTGTTAATTCATATTATTGTTATTTTAATTTATTATATAGGAAAATATTGAAAAAGTTGTGGAGGGTGGGACATTAAATTATATATACCCATGATAAATCAATATGTATCATGAGAAATATTATTTGGAAAAATTAAATGGGTTTTTGGTGTATTCTTACCCAATGATTATTTATATTAAAACCATGATTTAATGGTAGATATATCATTATATCTAATATCAAGATATAAAAAATTATTCATTTCATTTATTAATAACTATGTTATTATTATACTTGATTTTACTATATTGATATTATACATAGATTCATTTTATTCTAAATATATTGATTGAATAAACTGTGTTTTTTTATTTACAATTATATATTGATTAAAAATTATTTAATCATGATAATATTTATTATACATAACCCTTAATGAGAATCTTAGATCAAGAATATGTGTTTTACATTCCCTTGGATATGATTAAATAATCATTTAATGTGTTTAAGGATGAAAAATATTTTCTTTTACTACATTTTTGTCCCTTTTTGTTTTCAAAGCTAATGTGAGATTCAAGTATGTATATATTTTACCAACATTAATAAACATTTCATTCCAATAGAATTTAATTCCTTATAAATATTCCTATTTTATTAATGTATGCATAACCTTTGTGATACTAGTATTATATTCATTTAAATTGGTATTAGAGGATGGTTTGTATAGACATTGGGAAATAGATTTTGGAAATTAATGATAAGGGAAAGTAACACAATTATTAACATTGAGGATATATCTAATTATTATATATCATTATTTAATTTATTCAAGATATAAATTATTTTATTTCCAACTATGATTAGTATTTATCATATAATGATTTTTTGTTTAAGAAAATGGATTAAAATTAGGGTACTATTGTTAACACATAATGTGATGGAAAATGTAATGATTATGAAAAATAAAATTTTATGACGAATGGATTGAAAGATACATTGATTACATCAAATGAATTTTCATGATATTTTATTCTAAATAACCATTTTAAAAAATTTATAGTCATAAAATAATATATGAATAGTTTTTTAGGACATTTGTGATAGAGACATTAGAAGAATGAAAAAAATATTTTTTCTATTAGGAAGTTTTAATGATACACCACTTAATATGTATTAACAAAATGGAAAACAATAATGATATCAAAATAATTCCATATATAAATTAATTTTTGAGAAAAAATGAAGCCTTTTATGGAGGTATATGATGTTCGTCCCAATTTAAAATTTATTTTTCAATGTATTAGGTGTGAGAAATAAGGGAATGATCTATGTCAATACCCTAGTCTAATGTTTAAATCCTAGAAAAGGTAAGGACATATGATAAGTTAAATTTTGATTTTTAATAATTGATTTTCATATGTATTAGGATAATCGTGTGACTGAAATTAATAATCTAAATGTGATAGTATTTTATTGCTTGAAATGGGTATGTGATTTGATGACAAATGATTTCATTCATCTTTGGAGATGTTTATTTTTTTGGATTTATAGAAAATAAATTTGATTTTATTTGAGGAATGAAGATAAAATTAATTTTTGGAAGCATATATGTTTTCATTATGTGTAAATATTAAGAATTATGGATATCATAATGGTTTTATAAGATAAATTATTTAATAATTTTAATGGTATAAATTTCCCTTTCGAGTTTTATATTGATGATATATTGAAGTAGCTTTTAATTTTTATATGTTATCTAGAATAAGACTATGCTAATTATCTAATAACCCCTCCAGACATAATATATATTGTTATGGATTATTACAGAAAATAAAAATAAATATTATTTTTGTTTAAGAAGTTATTCATTAAAATGATGATATTTATTGTTTTGGTAAATATTACCATTGATCTTAGTAAAGAAATTTTATTCAATATATTATAGTGAATTTAAATAATTTATAGGATTAAATTGTTAATTAATAAAGTGATTAATGCTTATTATACTTCACTGCGATTACATTTATGTAATCTTTAGGACTAATATGTGGTTTAAGTTGAAATATAATTTGGTAATAATGTATGAAAATATTGATAATGTATGATAAAATGTATGATATCTCTATTTTGGATAAAACATTTGTTAGTGTTGTTGTTATTATTATTAATATAGATTTTGGGTAATTTATTATCAGAATAATTGATGTTTAAATTTTTTTTATAAGGATTTGAAATTATGGATATTGCAACACCATATGGAAACACATTCGGTTTTGGTTAATTTATAATAGATTTAGGAATAGTTGTTTACACATTTTTGAATTATTTTATATATTATAACTTTATATTAGTTCACTTGTCAAGGGAAATTTAGCTTGAATGCTAATCATTTGGAGAAATGATGAGATTGTGGTGGAAATGTTTTGATGGATTAAATTATACATGTCATATATTTATATTTCATTATTTTCTTTTTCCAGATAGTAATATAGTAATTAAACTATAGGAAAATTATCATGAAACAAAAATGATATCCTATAAAATTCATTCTCAGTGAATCGATGGAATTTTCTCCCACCATATAATTATGGTTTTCTGGTCATCAACATTATCAAAATCATGTTCTCTTCCACTCTTTACTAGCCAATGGGTACATGTTGTTTCCCCCATGTCCATATTTTCACAACCCACTAATTTTTTCTTATTTGAAACATATTTTCCTCTTACTATATAAGACATTCTTATTTTGAAGTCATAGATTTTGACTGAAAGTTTCATAAAAGATTTTTATATTGTGGTTTCTTCAAAGAGTAATTTTAATATTCATTTACTTTTTTTATCGATAATGTGTTCAAAATGAATGGTTGAAAACATTAATGTGAGGGGAAACATAACATTTTATGATTTTAATTGAATTCTATTTTTGGTAGTGTATAAAAATCAGAATAGTAATCTTAAAAAACCCACTTCATATAATTATTCTACTATTACTGTTATAACCTAACCATGGAATTAGAAATTTTAAATAATATTAACCAAAATATGATATATATATATATATATATATATATATATATCCTACATAATTAAATTTCATTTAATAATTATTAGGAAACAAGAACTCATTCATGTAAATACATATATTTCATCAAAATATATTTCATGACAAAATTATTTCTATTAATTTTAGTAAAATAATAATACAATTAATTGCTTGAAAATATAAATGAAACATTTTTGGAGAAATACGATATCTATTGAATATTAATTATGTCATTATTATTGTAAAGTGAATCATTGTGATTTTTTAGAAAATATTTATTTTCTATTGAATATTGAATAATACTATTTTTTTGATATTTATATTTATAAAAAATGAGTTAAAAGAGTAATATATTATTATAAATTGTTTTAAAGTACAAATAATACGTTTATTTAATTAAAAATATAATTACGTTAAATTTAATATGTATTATTGTTTAATTTTTTACAGAAACGTTTATATACTTAAATATATTTTTTATGAAAAAGTTCATTGTTATGAATTATTTATTTTTAACTCAAATGATCTTTTAAAACATCTAGAAATTCATTACTGAAAAATTTATTCCATATTTTGAATCATGAAGTGTTTTTTTAAAAATATACCATTTATCATTTTAAATAGGGACCTTAGTAAATTTTACTCACCATGGTATTGGTTAGATAAGAAAAATATAGTCAATCCCATAATATAAGTTCTCAAAATAATCCCAAAACATACATTTATCATATTGGATGAATGGAGTTCATCCATTTGTATACATATCTAAAAAATGGTATCATAGTTTCATATTTAGTTGTTTGTTATCTTTATAATATATATGTAAAATATAAATATAAAAATTACACTTACTTTCTATTAATGACAATAATATTTTGTGACATGGATAAATACATCCTCTATTTAATTGCAAAAGGTTATTTGAATGATTAGTTTTTTCTCATTATAGTATATTTTTTAAAAAAAAAATTATGCAATAACCAACTTATATTGTTATGAACAATTGAAAATGTAAAAATTTAATTAATAGAAAGAAAAAATAAATTGATGAAGAAATATTAAAATAGTAAAATTTGGATTAAATACTACAAGACAAAAATTTAATAATATATATAAAATTATATGAATGTTTTAAAGAATTATATTTTAATTCCCTATTTTAATGATAAATTTATTGTCATGTTGAATAAAGAGGTCCTAAAATGAAAATAATGATACAATATAGTAAATAAAATATAATTAAATGATTTAATTTTTTTAAAAAATATCCATCCAAATGAATGGAATATGGATAAAATCATAACGTGTTCCCAATTAATTGGTTCTTTTTTTATTTTGTGATATCATCCAAACCACTAAATTTCATAAAGAATTAATATTTCATTAACTGTAAAAAGGGATAACATGGGTTAAAATTAATGTTATGTGTGAAAATATAACTAATAAATGACAAAATTTTATTTCATGTGAGGATTTAAATATATTATCATATTCTCATCAATGTATATATATTTTTATCCATTTTAACTAAATAAATATTATATATTAATTTAATACATTTTCATAAAAAAATAATTCCCATCACCCCACTTATATATGGATACACCTACATCCTTTTCATTATAGAAAATTGAGAACCTATCCTAGAATTCCCCATCCAAATTCCATTCTAAATAGACATACACAATTTATAGAAGCTATATACCTAAAATGAAGGAATGTCCTCTAGAACTTAAGGGGAGATCTTTTGGATGTCTTCTAATGAAGAGGTAATCATCATTACAGATTTCTTCAATATTATTTCATATCATACATCATCTTAATATATATTATCCACACAAAAAAATATAAAAAAATATAATAAATTTATTTAGTTTTCATTATGATTATGGTACAACCAAATTCTCTCTCTCTCTCTGTCTCTCTATCTACCCTCCCAAATAATGGAAATCATTGATCATGCATACATATGACTTACTGAGTCCACGAAACATGGTAATAAATATGTCATCACCGATTTATATTGATTTTCATAATACTTTGTCTAATGAATATATATATACAAGTATTTTTTTAAATGTTAATTCTTGTAGGTTGATAATGTTATATATAACTTCTTAACCACTAATTCTTTGGAAAATGATATAATCATTAGTATGTACATCTGAACCACCACCACTAAAATGTGATGTGATCATTTTTTCAGTTATGATTTAAATTAATGGTAATTAGTTTATAATTATTGAATATATACGATATACATTATATTATATTTATTATTTAATTGTGAATAATTATTTTCCATGATTTTTCTCTATACATTGAAAGGTGAGAGAAATGTTATTTTTTATTTTCAACCTACCATCTCTACAAATAGTCTAATTAATTTTTCTATCTCATCATTATTTGGATGCCTCTAAATTTAGATTTGTTAAAAATATATGGTATTAATATTGTGGCATAAATTTTGGAAATGATGGGGCCACGATTAAATTACATGGACTGTAAAATCAAATAAATTCATTCCAAAAAATTTAAGTTGTTAACACAAAAAATTAAAATTATAATAAAATATTTTTAAAAAAGGTGATGAAATTCTACAAAATGTTAAAAAATTATTTTATAGTTAGTAATATGGATATTTTTTTTAATTATAAAAAATATACATTTATTATTCAATAGAATAATAGATTATATGTGGCATATTAAACATATGTTAAGGGGTTTCTTAACTAAATTGTTGTATATATTTTAATGTGTCATCTCTGTTGATGATATAATTAAAAAATTATATCACATGTACATTTATTAGTTTACCATTTATTTAAAATTATCATTATTTTTATAGATTTTAATTTTATACATAATCTCATCTTACAATAATTATCATTTCAATGATATGATTTTTTAGGATATGTTTCCCAACTTTTACATTATTGAGATGTTTTTTTTATTATGCACCAATTTACTAGAATATGGTTTATATAATGTCAATATTAGGTATTTTAAAACAAAATTAATTTATTCATGATTTTAAAATTTCCAAATATTTTTTACTTGTTCCGGAGATAAATTTTGATTGATAGAAAAAAGGAAATAATTTATTTTACAGTCTCTATTTTTGTATTCCTCAAATTTTCATTAACTAAATATTATAATAAGTCTTTATTAAAAACATTATATTTCCTTATCCTCTCAATATTTAAGGTTTTTTAGTTTATTAATCTAAATATTCCACTATATGGATCTTGAATCAAGAAAAGGAATAATTAAAATAATAGATGATTGTATTTCCCTTTTTGATCTCTTATATTTTTCATTCCATGTATATGTTATTCAATATTATTTTAAAAAAAGTGATTTTTATTGTAAAAATTATTTATTAGAAAATATGTACTTTATCAATAAAATTTTATATATAATTAATGAAATGTTACTATTTTTTTACAGAAGTATCATTTTTAGCATTCCTTATAAAAAGTAAAAAATAATATTTTCTTTTATCCTATACATCATGAACTTAATTTCTCTTCTCTTGAAAATTTATTCACTCTTTATATTATTCTAAAATGATTAAATTGGTTTAAAAATAATTATCACTAATTAAGAAATATTTTTATATTTATATTCCATATTTTTATTTCTCTAAAGGATTATTTTTTAAAATATATATTTGCAACGAATCGATTGTCATATTATATATCACATTAATTATTTGATCTTTTAAATTCTCCTCAATCATTAATTATTTTGGAGCCTAGTGAGGCATTATATATCTCATAAATATCTATATCAATTGTATCATGTATATAATTTCTTCCCAAGCAATATAAAATTTTTATATATGGTGTTAAACATTAAATGTTATCTTTTTAACATGGTAAATATTTATATTTCATATAAATTTCACAATATAGATATTTATTTAAAATTAATATTGGTACAGATTCAACTCATTAAATTTATAATGGATTTGAAATTTATAGATAGGGGGTTCCAAAAATTATGTAGATCCATGACGAATTGACAAGTATCATGAGAAAAATATTACTGTAAAAATAATGTTTTTTATTGTATGTGTACCCATTTATTAGATTTTTTGGGAAAAAGGTTTTGAATGGATATATATCACTATATATAAGTTCATGATAACCAACATTAATCATTAAATTAATTTTTAATTTAGTTATGGTTATACATGAGATTAATTCATAGATATTATCCATAGATACATTTTATGTTCATGTTAGGGATTAAATGGAAAGTGTTTTAAATTATTTTCCTACCAATATTGATTATACCTAACATAACGATGATATGATATGTTTTTAACCCATATTGAACCAATGATCATACAATTATTATTTTTCATTTTCCTAGGATATGAAGAATGAATCCTTGAATGATTACAAGGATGGTAATATTTAATATATCTATGTATAATAATTTGAAATTTTCAAATATAATTGGATATTGACATATGTATCTAGTTTATCGAGACTAATAAACAATGTTATATTTTTTATGTTATCCCTTGTAACTAGTGTAAATGTATTTGGTATCTACTGGCTCTAGTATATTGGGACATGAGTATTTAAACATGGTATGTAACCAAGATAAACAATAGTGAATGAATTCCAAAGTGATAATGAAACCATTTCCCATAACCATTAAGAAATGGGAGGAAATCCCTATAGACATTTTCACTAGTATTTAAAATAAATCCATTAGAAGTAATAACCAATGGTTTGTGGTGGATCGAATCACCAACAGTGTCCACTTAATTTTTATTTATGAGTTTTTATCACTTTACCAACATTAAAAGAAATATATAAATGATGTATTGAGGGTAATGGGGCATCAAATTCGATTATCTATGATTTTGATGCCTGATTTTTCAGATAAAATTAAATAGACCCCCATTATTACAAAAATAATGGATTTAATTTTAGTAAAAACTATCACCCTAAAAATGATGGATAATATAATTTTAATATTTATAAACTCTAGTACTTGTTGAGATCTTTCTCAATGTAAATTCCAGGATGATGAAATCAACATCAACCATTATTTGATTTCTCATTGGGAAAAAAATTCAACTCGAGTATCCAAATAGATATATATAAACATATAAATGGGATGTTATGTAGAACACTAACTTGTTTGGATGATGTTCGTGAAATAAATACAAGTTGAATAGTTCATGTGAATGAAATGACAAAGAAGGTTAAATCTATAAAATAATATAATAATGCTGTAAATAATACATAGGAGGACACTGCTAATAGTTGTATTATAGACCTAGATTTTGAATTGGTATAGATGTTGTTCATTAAAATATCATCAGTGATGATATTCAGGTGTATTGTAAAAACTTAAATGCTCAGTACTAGGTATATTTTTCCCTGTGATACCTTTTTCCTATTAGAATAGGGGCATACTGGCTAGAATGTCCACAAAAATTGAATATGTATATGATCTGTTCCATATGTATTTCTTGAAGAGTTGCAGACAAAATCTCTCATATATACTGAATCAATATGTGGCACAAATAGAGAAATAAAACTCTTATAACAAGTATCTGGTGAATATTATGGACCATAGAGAAAATTTTCAGTAAAATAAGATATCACACCTTGTAAAAGTGTTATAGTGTAACATTAAATATGAATGATTGAACTGGACACCTAAGTAAATAAAAAATTAAATATTCCCTCAAATATTTTCAACTAAAAATATTATTTAAAATTTAGTAAATATAATTTAATTCATTGGGATGAATGTAATTTCCGAGATTTTATAAATGATATTTTTTCCATTAAAATATGTTCTAAATTATAAGGTAATGTATTATGCATACACATCACACACAAAATTGAGAAAGAATAATTTTATTCATGTAGATCGTTAAATTAATAAATAAATAAACCCATGAAAATGATAAATATTATAATTGGAAATTATGATAAAAATATAAATAATATAAAGTGAAAATTTAGATCATCCATACAGCTTGAAATACCCTTATGATAAACAATAATATTAAATAGAAGAAAAATCATAGTAAACCAATTTATATTTTAGAAAATTAAAATACTGATCCTTAAAAAGAAAAAAGTAGAATGTTCAATGAATAATGTAAATTGTTTTTATAATATTTAATATAATAATTAAAATTTGAATGCAATTATAAGGAATAGTAAAATGATTGTAATGAATAAAAATATGTTTTTTAGGTATAGTAACCTAACAGGTGTGAGGGTAACTCATCCTCACTATAATAAAATGTGAAATAAATAACATTTATCAAGACTAATTTATGAAAATATTAAAATTCGATAAAATATATATAATTACTAAAAAATAAAAGGACCAATAAATTCCCTTTTATTAAACTGCATTTAATTATATTTTATAGTAATCATAAAGTTTATATTAATAATTAAAATTTTCTATGGTTGAAAATAAATTATTATAAATTAAAATCAATTTTAGAATCAAAACCTCAAAATGTTCCTTGAATGTATTTTTGGTAATTTTTTGTGAAAATTATATTTTTACAAATGTTGATAAATAATGTTTTTGAAATATAGAATGTTTATAATTTAATAGAAATTAAATTACACATAAAAATTATTGAAGTGTTTATCTTAAACTAATAAATTTAATATGATAAATTTATCATTTAAAACTAATAAACATAATTTTCAAAATAGACAATGTCATTTATAAAGTATAAAAGAATAAATTTTCTCTTTAAATAATCATTTTTAATTTTTTTAATAATGACATTAAATGAATGATTACATTTAAATTATATAGTATTATTAATTCCAAAAAATTATATTTTTAAATTTTTATCCATCATTTCAAAATTACTAATATTGAAAATTTTATATTTGATATAATAATTTATCCATGTTATAAATGACCCCCACCAACTAATAAATCCTCTATACCTCCATATTTAAATCAACACCCAAAAAATATACCAATGAAATTTATATACCCAATTTCTCCCAATTTAGGACATTATCATCCTTAAGGATGTTATGGATTCACACAATACCAATTCTTCAGAGATTTCACTATCATATTAAATACAAAATACCATGTAGTGGGAATGTTTCCAATATTTTTCACTCATTTTCCACTTCTCTTACTAATTATCTACATTCCACTTATCACAACTTTTATGAAAATAAATATTTAGTATTTCAAAATTATATTAATAATGTCAACCTACTATAATGATTTTATTTACTGTGATATTTTATTTCTTACACGTCTTCCCTC